>CM053772.1:107059445-107110454 GCA_028658325.1 Potorous gilbertii | reverse complement strand
TATATTGAACTACCTGCCTTCCCAAAGGGAATGGGTGGGGAGGGAGGGATGGGGAGAAGTTGGAACTCAAAGTTTTAGGAACAACTGTCGAGTATTGTTCTTGCTACTAGGAAATAAGAAATACAGGTAATGGGGAATAGAAAGTTATCTGGCCCTACAGGACAAAAGAGAAGATGGGGATAAGAGAAGGGAGGGATGATAGAAGAGAGGGCAGATTGGTGATAGGGGAAATTAGAATGCTCAGTGTATTGGGGTGGGGGAGGGGACAAATGGAGAGAAAATTTGGAACCCAAAATTTTGTGAAAATGAATGTAAAAAGTTAAATAAATAAATTTGTATATAAAAAAAAGAAAGAAAGAAAGACTCATCTTCCAGAGTTCAAATCCAGCCTCAGACATTTAGTAGATGTGTGACCCTGGGCAAGTCACTTAACCCTGTTTGCCTCAGTTCCTCATCTGTAAAATAAGTTGGAGAAGGAAATGGCAAATCCCTCTAGTATCTTTGCCAAGAAAACCCCCAATGGGGTCATGAAAAGTTTGATACAACTGAAAAACAACCTTGTAAATGATCAATGGCAAAGTTATAGGAGTTAGTTTTAAAGGCCAGTTCACGCTGGCTAAGAAAGGCTAATGATTCCTCCCTTTCTCTCCAGAAACTCGTTACAATAAAAGCTCCACATAACATGTTAGGCTTGTCATCAGATCAAAGTTGTTCACTGGCTTCCAAATAAAACTTAAATTCCTTAGTCTAGCATCCAAGGCCCTCTCCAAAATGACTGTTATTTACTTTTTCACAATCACAGAATTTACACCTGCCTAGTATTCTGTAAATCATCTAATCCAATCATTCAACCCTTTATTTATACTATGCATCTCTATGAGCTCCACTCACCAGCTAAAACAGATTATTCCTGTTGTATTGTCAGTTGTGTCTGACTCTTCCTGACCCCATTTGGGGTTTTCTTGGCAGAGATAATGGAGTAGCTTTCTATTTCTTTCTCCAGCAGTTTTGTGGAAGGGAAAACTGAGACAAACAGGGTTAAGTGACTTGCCCAGGGTCAAACAACTAGTAGGTATCTGAGGCCAGATGTAAACTCAGGTCTTCCTAACTCTAGGACCAGCACTCCATCCACTGTTCCCCCATAATGACATTTTCCTACCTCTGCATCTTTTTTTACTCTTTCCATTTTCTAAAGGCAAATTCACCTTACCTCTCCACTCTCTTCCTGGTCTTTTTTTCTTTTAAAATTCCATTCCTTCTTTAAGGACCAGCTCAGATCCCTTTATTTCATGAAAACTTCCTTGATTTCCCTAACTGGTGACGATGTTTTCTTTCTCTAACCTCTTTCTGAAGGCTTTTGGGAGACAAAGGGAAGAAGCATTAGCCTTTCTTGGTCAGTGTAAATTGGGCTTGAAAGTATACCTCCTATGACTTAGCTATTGATCAGACACAGTCAGCAATGATCATGAGGTGACCAGGGGAAGACAAATTTGATAAGGTGGCATCACTAATGAAGGAGAAAAGCTCTTTGTTAAGAAACTATATATATAAAACTGGAATTCATCTTAGATTCATCAATGGAATTACGACAAATGGAATGACTCCCTCCAATAGTTGTGATTGTAACCTTCTCCTGCTGAGCTATGCCTGCTCCTGTGTCAGAAACAGATTGAGGTCTTTCAAGCTGTTGACATTATAACTAAGGCATAGGCTTTCGTCAGTTATCTATAGCTACATGACTGACATACCTCATACATCTCTCCAACAACATCCTTTACAATGATTTTCTTTCATAATTCTTGGTTGATAATATTTTTATGTTTACTCATATCCACCATTCACCTCTCCATTGCTTCGGGGTTTTCCTCAACTTTAATTCATTGGAGACCACAGCATTCTACATCATTGCTAGAACATATATATATTATATATGTATATATATATATATTATATACGTATCTATGTATACATGTATAGAAATTGTCCTTTTTCAGGGCGATATTTGGAGTTATTACTTTTGCTTTTAGATAGAACTAAGATGAAAACCTAAGTCTCTAAAATCCTCAGTCCCATACTTAGTATATTACATCCCAGCACTCCCTAACCAATCCTGTTCCTAATAAAAATATTGTATATAAAAGAAATCCACCACAATTGTCTTTTGTTAGATTTTTTCCCCACTTTTACATTGCTCTAGTAATATATTAACGCTAGTTTTACCTGAAAATGTCTACAATGTTTTCCCCCTGCCCTGAAACACTTGTTGTGGTGAAGTTATCATCCGAGGCCTACAGACGATCGCTTAACCAAGCCAATATTTACAGTTTCCCATTGTGTACTTTGCTGTATTCTCCTCACACAGAAGCCCACAAAATCCCACCTCCAGCATTATAGTCAATGTTTTCCCTGCTGCCAAACTCCCCATACTGAATTCTAGGTGGCAGGCTCTGACCAGAACTGAATACCAATGAGTTCGTGGAAAATGGTATTGAGTTAGGTGAAGAACAAAAGCGTTCTGGCTTCAAAGGGAAAGCCCCTAGAGTGGAATCTACAGTTGCTGCACACAAGGGGCTTAACAGAGCCTGGGTTAACAACAGCCATGACAAAAAAAAAATGAGGGGAAAAAAAAGAGAAAAGAACTACAAAGAGCTGCAAAATAAGCAGTTATTACCCTTTCTGTAGCATTCTGCAAAAGCTTTTAAAACTTAAAACAAGATCCAAAAGGTAGTTATTTGGTCATCATTTGGCCTATGAAGCCTGTGAGCAACCCTGAATTTTTTCTAAATTTTCTTAATAATTCACTCAGAAAGGAGAACACTTCAATTGCTGAATCTCTGCTAGATTGAGAGACACATTTTCATATGAAGGTGCTCTGGGAAAAACAGAAACACACACACACACACACACACACACACACACACTCACACACCTCCAGCCAATCTGAATTGGTTGGCTAGAAGTGAGTTCTGGCTGACTTCCCAAAGATTAGAGGCCTTGCTGTGTCTTTTTTTCTTGCAGATTTTCTCTTTTTACCCATTCTAGTCAGTCACTGATGTGTGCACCTCGAGCAATGGTGACCTCACAAATGCTCCATCCCATTTTTCATGCTCTTTCTAATGACCATATTTTCAGGGGATAGAAGCTGAGGACTTGAAGGGATGGGAAGAGAAATGTTAAGATGGGGATGGGGAGGTGGGAGAGAATCTTTATCTGATTTATTTCCCTCTCCCTAAACCAACGTGCTTTCAAGAAAAAGAGAAAGGAAAAAACTATTAGAAATACCTTTGTCCTTGATATTGAAGAATGAAAGATTATTCTCTCCATTGTTGAAATACTAAATATTGTCTCCTTTTCCTCAGGTTTTCTTATATACATCTGTTCCCCTCCCCACTCTCCATTTCTCCTTTCTTCCCTTCCTGTGCTCCTCTCTTTCTGCCTTTCTCCTATACTTCCTTCCCCCTACCCCTTTCCTGGAGAGACGCCAGTCGCTCAGGCCCCCACCCTTTGCCATATCACTTGCTTTGCCAGTTGTTGATGAAAATCTGGCAGCAGGAAGAGGGACCATCTGTGGCAAAGTTGAAACCTATTTAGCTCTCCAACAAGCTGGGGAGGGTTGGGGGTGGGGAGCAGTTTTCTTTATATTCAACCAGGCTAAAGATGACAATTACAGTAGAATTAAAACCATGGAGTAAAGTGGGGGGGGGGGGAGGAACTCCTGTAAAACAACAGAAATCATATTAGCGGAATCAGAATTTAGATTAATATTATTTAATTAATTGATTAATATTAATTTAGATTAATCAGAAATAGAGAATCAGAAATTCCCACATTTGTGTAATGTACATCCGAGACAAAATCAGACTTTCTTCACAGAGAACTATGTTAGAGCCTGCTCTGGGATCTCAAAGCATGTAAGAAAGACTCTGACACTCTCAAATGAGGTGACATTGTAAAATGCTTAGCACAGAGCCTAGCACATAGTAGGCATTTAATAAATACTTGCCTCCTGCCTAGACCTTTCCCTTGCTGAGTGATTTTAGCTAATAACCTCCCATATTTTCAAGAAACTTATTTAGCACTTAATATGTGGAAGGAACTGTGCTAGGCCTTGAAGATAAAAAGATAAAAGGAAAAATTCCTTTTCTCAAGGAACTGATATTCTATTGGATGAGCTTTTACATAAATCCAGGTATAGAGGGAATGAATAAATAAAAAAATGTATTGAGAATTTTCTATTTGCCAAGCACGGTGCTAAGTGCTAGGAATACAAATGCAAAAACAAAGACAATCCCTGCCCTCGTGGAGCTTATATTCTAATAGGAAAGACATTCCATGTAAGTGATTGGGGAAGAAGACTTTGATCCAAAATAAAATGGTCCAGATAGAGAGCTGTAGGAAGAGGGAAGGAGGGAGAGAGGTCCCTAAGAACTCAGGAATTTAAGTAGTTTTCTGAATAAGGATATGATGTGATCAGAGATTTAGGACTGGAATGAAATTTAGAGGCCAGCAAGTCCACACCCTTCATTTTACAGATGAGGAAACTGAGGACAGAGAGATTAAGTGACCTGCCTAGGTTTATAGTATCTGGGATAGAATGGGAACCCAGGTCTTCGTGATCCCTAGTTTAGTGCCCTATCTACTCCATTGGCACTCAAGATGGTATCTAAAGTAACCCTTGAAGTAATATAAAGATTTGAAAGTCTAGAAGTGAGGAGAGAGTGTATTCCAGGCATATGGGATGGCTTGTGTGAATATATGGAAGCAGGAGATGAACTATTGAGAAATTTGATTGGAGTGAAGAGTTCAAGGAAGAGATAGAATGTGAAATAAGGCTAGAAAGGTAGATGGAGCTAGATTATGGTGGGTTTTAAATGGCAGGCATTTATCTTTTATCCTAAAAATGAATAAGAGAAACTGATGGTTTTTAGTTAAGGAAGTCACATGGTTAGTCCTGTGCCTTTGGAAGATTGTTTTGGTGGCCATGTAAAGAATGATTATAAAAAGGTGAGGAAGAAGGAAGGTAGAATACTTAATAATCTATCACAATAATCCAGATGAGAGTGATGAGATCTTGAACAAGGGCAATGGCCAGTGAAGGAGAATAGGTGTGAGAGGTGATAAGAGCATTTCAAAACATAGAATATTGGGAATAAGGGAGGAGGAGGAATCAGGAACAACTCTGCAACTATGAATCTCCTTGACAGGGAGGATGGCAGTGACCAACAAAAATCTGGCTTGCAGAGTAATATGATGATCCCAGTTTTTAATGTATTAAATTTAAAACACCAATCAGACCAGATATCCAGCAGACAATTGGCAATATAGAGATAGCTAGAATTTAAGAAAGAGATTCATCTTCAAAAAGATGGCATGTGAACCATGGGAGCAGATGATATAATGAAGACAGGGTTTTTGATGCATCATTTTTAGTCATGTCCAACTCTTTGTAACCCCATTTGGGGTTTTCTTGGCAAAGATAGTGGAGTGATTTGCATTTCTTTTCCCAGCTCATTTTACAGAGGAGGAAACCGAGGCAAACAGGGTGAAGTGACTTGCTCAAGGTCACACACCTAGTAACTTTAGGGCTGGATTTGAACTCATGAAGATGTGTCTTCCTGTTTCCAAGCCCAGCGCTCTATAAACTGTGCCACCTAGCTGCCCTCTTCATTTACATAGTAGAATAGAAAAAGAGGAAACTGCAAATCTTTTATTATGTACAACCTTCCTTTGAAAAGTATATACTAAATTTAAACTTTCGTATTATTTTGTAGGTGAGGTTATTTTCCATCTTTTCATGATGGAGTTTGTTGATAATATAAAGAAAAGCTGATAATTTTATGAGCTTTTTCTTTTACACCTTCCAAAAAAAATAAAACATAAGCTCTCCAGGTTCTACCATGGTAGAAAGACTTTACATATAATCAGGAACGGATTGAATCTGTTTTCCAAGGACCATCCTAGTTCCACACCTAGTAATGAATTTTTGGAGCTGCGAAAAAACAAAAATAAATTTTAAATAGCTCTCAAGCCTTCAAGATCTCCCTTTTTCCTTCTGCTGTGATGGTAGCAAAGTGATGGGAAAGAGAGCAAAGAGGGTTAAGAATCACAAATCAGTACTCTAAAAGTGACATCCTTATTCAGTGACCAACAAGTAGACCAAAAAGTATATCGTTGGAAGAGCTAAATCATATCAGTGAATAATCATGTATATTCTGGCAAAAAACAAATCCTTGTATTGTCCACGTCTAAAAAGGGATGTCTTTTTTTGCATTTTAAGATCATTGCCTTTCTGGAAGGAGGTGAGTGCCACGTTTCATCCTCAGGCTTTTGGAATCGGAACAATCTTGTTATTTTTGCTACAAGGATCTGGAGAAAGAAGGAGCTAAATGTAGCTAAATGGAAGAATGACTCACAAATTCTTCTTGGAGAGGCAAAGAAGAAAATTTGGCAGAGTGGGGTTTATTTTGTTCACCTAGAGGCAACAAGAAACGTTGGATATTTGGTCATGACATCTTGAAACATTAAAGACAACTACTTGCAAAAAGAACATGAAAATAATTACAGCCTATGCAGCAACATTGGTAGCTGAAGATAAAGTGGTAGAAGAGGATATGAAGAAGCTTCATAAGACCCTTACCATCACATTCCTGGTGACTTCAATGCTGAGGTGGAAAAAAAGTGGGGGTGGAAAGAGATGTCAGTCAAGAAGAAGGAATTTGAGAGTTTAAAGACCTTTAGATTACAGCCAAGTCTCACATCTCTATTATCTGGAATCCTTTCTATGAAAAAAGAGGGGAAGGAATCACTAGGTGCTAGATAGGAAGGAAGGAAGGAAGGAAGGAAGGAAGGACCATAAAGAACAAATTAGATTCTATTTTTAACATAAAGAAAAAAACTTGTTATTGATATGGGAGGTATCCCAAAGTCAGTTATCTTTATTCAGTCAGCCTATTGATTCATCTATTGTAAGAACAGAATTAATAAAACATAAAAAGAAAGACAAGTAAAAGATATGGCATACAGTAGAAATTACTTAAGTCTGCATTATTTAGACAAGTATCTGAAAATCAAAAAGGGGAAATGAAGAACAAAAATGACATAGACACCGACTTTAATAATTTCATCTGGAAGTTTAACCAATGAAAATTAATTGCTACAATAAAGAGCCTAAAATGTGCCTTAGTCAGCAAATTTGCTGACATTTGCCAACTAGAAAGAGATGGCTTCCAAAGGTCATCTCTAACAAAACTGTTAGAATAGAAACTTATTTGTAAAATCTTATAAACAAGAGTGGTGGATCACTATGAGTAGTATAAATTCCCATGTGTAGTATAAATTCCCATAAAGGGAAGAGGAGTAAAGGAATATAAAGAAATATAAAATGTTATACTAATGCAACATTACAACCTTTCTATTAGCCTTTCTCATAGCATGATGCCTACACATCTCTTTGGGTTATCATATCTCCTCATACATCAGTTATTTGTGCACATGCTCCCTTCTACCATTTTAAATTGTAAACTCCTTAAGAGCAGGGTTATGTCATATTTGCCTCAAGAGGTAACAGATTCCCTGTCATGGAAGATCTTCAGTTACAGCTTTGATGACCATTTACTGGAGATATAGTAAAAAAGAGTTCTTTCTCAAGACTGGTTTGAACTAAATGATCTCTGGGATCCCTTCAAATTGAGATTCTGGGACTTTCTATCTCTGCTTGTTAGCATGGTGCCTTGCACACAGTGAATAACATGTTCACTCATTTGAATTTAACTCCTCAGTCCCTAAAACATTTAAACATGATCACCAGGAGTTCCGCTTATTCCTCTGCAATATTGCTTTCTTCTGGGCCCTAAATGGCCCAACCACGGGTATCTACTTTCTGAACCATCAAGCCTTTCCAAACATAAAACAAGACATTCTTTGATGATCCATGCCATTCACCCTTTGTTACCCAACATATGTGGAAAAGAAAATTACCTGTGATTTCTAGCACCTTCATAACTAGCCCAGAAAAAGCATGGGTTTGTGAATTTGTTTGCTTAGCTCTCACTTTGCTGATCTGGGGCAAAGGTGGTTGATTTTTTTAACTTAATTGTTCTTTTCTAAAAATGTTGTTCGTAGCTATTTCATTTATAGTCTCAACTTCACCAGAATGCAGCCATGTTATCATGTCACTTTTAACGGTAATTGAATCCTCTGGTCAGAGAAGAAGTGTTTATAGTAGTCTAGTATACAGTCTATACTAGTTGCATTTCTAAGTTAAACAACATAACTTCGCTTATCTCATTTTCATTCGAAATTCCCATGACCCACATCTGTCCAAATGCTGAAAAAATTTTCAGTTCCATTCCATTAAATAAAAATTTATTAAGCACCTACTATGTGAAGCACAATGCTAGATACCTGAAGAGATCCAAAAGAATAAATAAGAACCTGTTTCTGTTAGTACTCAATGATATAATCATTTGCAGATCAGCTCCACTTAAGTGGGTCTGACTTGAAAAGTTGTCTGAGTTCAATAGTCTATGAATATTCAAAGCATTTCTATACTGTGCACAACCTTCTCAAAACCCATTTTTGCCCTACTGACTCTTAATGTGTACTGGACCCTCATTCAGCTAATAGGCTCCTTGTCTGTTCCATCTTAGCACTTTTGACGCTTACTCTTTTCTTCTTGCCTTAGAGACTAACTTTCTAGTGCAAGACTGTGACATAGAATGTTTGAGGCCTCCCTCAGCCTCTCCTTTAGAAACCATGGTTCAGTTCAGCCTGTTTATGACAAGTCAGTCAGTAAACATTTATTAAGAGCCTACTGTGTGCCAGTACTGTACTAAGTTTTGGGGATACAAAGACAAAAGACAGTCAAGACAACTGACAATAACCTAGGATATAATAGATGACCAAACTCTGAGTCCCTTAGCACCTGCTTCAGTCACCTTCATGAACATTGATACAAATTGTTTTTATCCACCCATTCCATCAGGGAAGGTCTTCACATACTTGGGGGAGACATCCCTCTAACTCACCAATAGGTTTGAGGCCTATTTAGCCTCAGGTGTGGCCAGTATGCATGATTCAGTTTTTGGAGCCACAAGTGAGAGTGGGGTGACAAACAGATGGGAAAGGTGGATGAGCAGCCCTGAAAAGGGTTCAGCAAGCCCTCACCTCAAAGGTGCTAGTCTTCCTTGAATGCTCCATATACCCCTACAACTATTATAGCAAAGTCCTAAGGAAGCATGAAGGGGTTGGGATCATAAGTTTAGTTGGAAGTATTAACCATGATAAATTAATAGAAATTCTTCTTCCATGACAGGAGGTAACAAAGAAGGCTTCTGGTGAAGAGGTAGAGAAATTGGGAAAGTGGGGAGTGGAGCAGGGATTGAAGGGATGGGATTTAAATTCAGTCCTTCTTACTACAGAGACAGAGCTCTTTCCATGGTTCTAAGTCAATCCTGGTCAACTAGAGATCTCCGAAGAAAGACTGAATGACCTTTCCAATTCTCTCAAATTGAACGATTCCATTGTTCTGTGATTCCGAAACTGAATAAACTAAGTTTTTAGAGGCTGGAGACACAAAGCTTTTAAAACAGTATATTGGCTTGTCTTCAAGGATCTTGTAACGTTTTGTGGGAGAGGGGAAATGAGAATGATATTCATCTGACTATTCCTTCCCAAACTTCTATATTATTAGTAAGTGACTGATAGAACTTTAAGAAAAAGATGAACCTTGAGATCAGCTGGATAAACAGCTAGAGTATTAATTACTATTTACTAGAGATTTATTAGTATTTGTTAGTGCTTACTTAGTTACTGCTAGGTAGCAGCTAGGTGGTTCAGTGGATAGAGTGAACTCATCTTCCAGAGGTCAAATCTGGCCTCAGAAACTACATATATGACCCTGACAAGTCATTTAATGCTGTTTGCCTCAGTTTCCTCATCTATAAAAGGAGCTGAAGAATGAAATGGCAAATAATCACAGTATCTTCGCCAAGAAAAATCCAAATGGGACCACAAAGGGTAGGACACAACTGAAAAACTACTGAACAGAAAAACAGAACCAACTATGTGCTAAGTGATGGGAATATAAATATGGGTGTACAAGACATTCTCTCCCATCAAGGAGCTTATGTTCTAATGGGGGAAGATAATGCATCAATGGCACCTAGGAGAGTTGGTGGGAGATCAGGAGCAGTCCAGAAAGTAGTGCAGAGGCCTGAGCCCTACTAGAGGGACCCACAGATGGCATTTGGGTCATAAGCAATAAGGAAGAGAAGTTGATTGTCCCGGTAGAGAAGAAATGGATGGGAAAAGTCTAGGAAGTGATGTGGAAGCCTGACCCTGAAAGGATAAGGAGATGTTTGTGTTCTTAAAGCTGTCTCCAATCTCAACTTCAGGGGGCACAGTTTGTTTTTTTAATAATATTTTATATATTCCCAATTACACGTAAAGACAAGTTTTTACCATATTTTTACAATTTGGGTTCAGCAAGAGGATTCTGAGAAGATGGCAAAGTAGGTTAGAAAATTTTCTGCTCTCCAAATATCCTCCACAAAAAAAAGATAGAATATCACCTCAGAGGGAACATAGAGCAGAGGAAACAAACAAAAGTTAGGGTAAAGCAATTGTCCTCCTAAGACAATTTGAGAAGACCCCAGGAAAGACTCAACCTCCAGGAGCAGAGGTCAAACCTGACTGAAGTGCAAACAGAGCCAGGCTGACAAACCGTTGGGGACAGCGGGGTTGAGAGGTAGCCTTAACCTTAGAAACTTTCATCTCATTGACAATGTGTGGAGGTTTGAGAGCCGAGTAGAAGACTGAAGGACTTTCTACAGTTAAGGGATGCCAAGCACAGCTGTGCTAACCAGATGTGTCCTAGCTATGGCTGCATGGAGAAGGAGGTAACACACAACTGGTAAATGCAGTCACAGATGGGCAGGGACCCTGCTGCCTGTGGGCACTTGCAGGAGAGTAGAGTTCCTGGTTTCCGTTCCAAAGCAGAGAGGACAGAGCTATAGTTTGCACCTGTTAGAAGGATCAAAGGGAGTAAAATCATTTGTGGAACAGCATGAATGAGGACACTTGCCATGGCTCAGGAGTGGAGAGGAAAGGCTGGGCCCTTGCACAGACCTTAAAAAATAACAGTAAGAAGGACCTGAGACTTGGGGCATCATTCCCCATATCTCAGGACTAGAACATCATTACACTAATAGCTATGAAAAACAAAATAAAATAAAAATTAGTTAGCAAAGGAGAAAGAACCCAATAGATAGAATCAATCTGGATTGATATTCAGAGGAGGATAATGGAACTAAAAAGCCACTCCTTTTTCATTGGGAATTGTCAAGTGGTCCCAAGCATGAAAAGACTTCTTGGAAGAACTTAAAAAGATCTTTAAAAATAAAACAAGAGAGAACAAGGAAAAATTAGGAAAAAAAAAATAAGAGCCATCCAAAAAAATCATGAAAAGAAAGTCAAACAACTTGAAATAAAGAATTGAAAATTTAAAAAAGAAATTAATATCTTCAAAACCAGAATTGGACAAGAAAAGGGTAATGACATTCTAAGAAAGCAAAAAAATAATAAAATCTAAGGAATGAAAAATAAAAGAGAATGCAAAACATCTCATCAGAAAAACAATGGAGCTGGATCAAGGAGAAATAATATAAAAATTGTCAAACTACCCTCAAGTTGTAGAACAGGAAGACAAAACACAAATAGAAAAAAAATCCACCAATCACCACCTGAAAAAGATCCCAGGCAGAAAACTTAACAGGAATATCATGAATATTTAAAACCCAAGTTTCAAAGCCCCCAGGTTAAGGAAAAAATATTGGAAGCAGCAAGAAAAAAGTTAAATCTCGTGGAGCTACAATAAGAATTACACAAGACCTAGCAGCTACCACATAAAAGGACTGTAGTTCTTGGAATACTATATTTCATAGAGCAAAAGAGCTGGAGTTATGACCAAGAGTAACTTACCCAGCAAAATTAAGCATAATCCTAAATGGGAAAAAATGGACACTTAACAAACTGAAAGACTTTCAGGTACTTATGACAAAAGCAGCACTTTTTACTTCATTTTTCCTCTTCCTCCCCACTTCCCATTGAAGGAATATGTATTGTTCATGGGTAAGTCAAACCAATATTTTTAAAATAGACAAATCCACCTAACTAATCTATTTAATGCCATCCCAATTAAATTACTTTTAAACATTATCTTACTGAATTAGAAAAAAACAATAACACAGTTCAAAAGGTCAAAAGAAAACCTATAAGGTATCAAAGGAAAGCTGGGCAGCTTTGAAAACTATGAGTAGTATTTATTCTATAAGTTATCTTGAAATGGGAATTTATTTTTCATATTGAATCCTCTCCTATGTTCTGCTGTGTATTTGGCAATGTTTATTTTTTTCCTTTTCTAATTTAGTGTTTAAGTTTAAAATAAGTCTTTTTAATTACCAAAAAAAAAAAGAAAAGAAAAAAACTTTGAATTCCAAATTTTTTCCCTCCTCTCACTTCCCCACCACTGAGATGGTAAGCAATTTGATATAGGTTATACATGTGCAATCATACAAAACATATTTCCATATTAATCACAGAATGAAAGAAGATACAGACCCAAAGGAAAAAAAAACATGAAAAAATTAAGTGAAAAATAGTGTGCTTCCAACTGCATTCGACTCCATCGGTTCTTTCTCTGGAGGTGGGTAGCATTTTCCATCATGAGTCCTTTGGAAATTGTCTTGGATCATTGTATTGCTGACAATAGCTAAATCATTCACAGTTGATCATCATGAGTGTAGCTGTTTTTCATTTATTTTTCATATATTTTTGTATCTACTTATCTGTTTTCCTATTGTTTCTCACCAGTGAGTATACAAACTTGAAGATACAAACTGTCCTTCCATGCCTAGCAGAGGATGTGACATCTAATAGGAATTTAATAAATATGTGCTAAGTTGAATTGAATTAGAAATGGGAAGGAATCTTTGATGGCACTGGTTTTCAAGATCATGGTCATCTGTGGTCAGATCATTCTATTTCCCTTTCTACAAGGGCTGTGCCCAGTCCAGAGATCATAGTCTCAGAAAATGCACTAAGACCATGAGTATGACAGAAGAACTCTTCCTGCCTCTCAAGGACTAGGGTTGTTATGAGGATCAAACAAGGTATTATATATAAAGCACTTAACACATAAATGACACTACATTATTCCCTTTCTCCTCTAATATTAGGCCAGTCTGAGACAACAGTGCAGTGAAGCTTGTAAGCATAACGTTGGAAAGGAATTTAAAGAGATTTTAGTACAATCCTCTTATTTTACAGATGAAAAAAACAAAACTAAGGGACGTTGAGTGACGTGCCCAAAATTATGTAGTTAGTAGGCAACAGAAAGATACATGGATAGATAGATAGATAGATAGATAGATAGATAGATAGATGAAGGAATGGAAGAAGGGGGAAGGAAGTATTTTATTCATTTTATTTCAATCTAATTTATATTTTATGTATTTTATTTTATGCATTTCTAAACATTATTCTGAGAAGGGATCTCTAAGTTTCACCAGCTATAGGGTTTCATGACACACAAAAAAGACTAAAAATTCCTGAAGAATATGAAGTCAGGAAACTGAACCAGAGCATGGATAAGCAACCAATGTGTTCTTTGATACTGGAGAGACAGTAACTGGTTAAATGACATTGGGGAGCACAGAAGATGAGGCTCATGTGCATTTTATTAAGGGAAAAAACTCAGGCTCTAAGGATTATACCAAGAAAACCCCAAGGAGAGAAGTTGGGAACTCACCCTGCAAGCTGAGTAAGTCCGCAGAGCCTGTACTATACAAAATACCACAATTAACAAAAGTGGATAACTTAAAGAGATCAATCTTGGAAGGAGAAAATTATACAGTTTATTAAAAACTATATTAGAAAGACATCAAAATTTTAAAGATCTAGAGTAATTGTAAATACGGAAAAAACTGAAGAATCCTGGCCATACCAGAATGTACATGCATTATTGAACACACCTATATTTATGTACACATATAGGACATTATATGTGTGTACATATATGTATTGGACATACCTGTCCGCATGTACATACATTATTAGACATATATATATGTAGGAGTTTTTAAATTAATAAACTAGACAAATCATCAAATAAGCCGAGTTTTTTTTTAAAAAGGGATATCAAATCAGCAAAATGAAAGAGGAAAATCACCACCAATTAAAATAAAACTTTTAAAATTGTTAGAACTATTTTATTCCATTCTATGCCAGCAAGAATGTTTGCAAAACTATAACTTGAATTAACATAACAAAGATGAAAATTCAAATACCAAAATCTTAAAATAAAAGAAAAAATGGAACAAACCTTAAATGAACTTCAGCCCTTTTTTTGCTGATTAGGTCTGTGAAAAATCAACTCCTTTGCATCAATATGAAGAGACTTCTAAGAAATGTAAAGATCTGGGCCTTAGAAAAGGGATAAATCAATCCTACAGAAAACAGAAAAAAATCTAAGATCAAGGAATAGATTAATAAAATGGAAAACTGTCCAAATAGTTGACATTATAAATAACATCAATAACTGTTTTTGATGAACAGTTGGCAAATCTACCTTTTAAAGGGAGGAAGAAAACTCAAATTGCCAAAATGAAACTGTTTCATATTGTTCAATGTTAACACACTTGGGCATATAAAAGAAATATATAAGTAGTTATAAAAACATAAAATGCGACAATAAAAATGCTAAAGAAATCAATCTTCGAAGGAGAAATTAAACAGTTTATTAAAGGAAGTCACCAAACTTTTAAAGAACAAGTAATTTTGTATTATCTATACAGTTTCTAAACACAGAAAAAAAAACTTGGGAGAATTATAGAGGCTACCTTATTCCAGCTATGGGTAAAACTTATAGAACATTCATCCTTGAGTCAGGAACACCTAAGTTGGAATCCAACCTCTGATACTTGCTAGCTTAACTGCTATCTGCCTCAGTTTCCTCAACTATAAAATAAAGATAATCCTAGTACTTAGCTCCCAAAGTGGTTGGGACAATCAAATGTGATAAACATTATAAAACTCAGCACAATGACCGGCACATAGCAGGTGCTTAATAAATCTAACTTTTTTCCTTCTGAGGTAAATATGATTTCAATTGCTAACTCTTAACAAAAATAAAGCACAAAAGAAAATAAAGAACAATATCACTAATGAAGTAGCTACACAAAACTGTAAAATTAAATTTTCACTAACATAACAATACATTCAGAGGATGAAATTACTTCTGCATTTTTGACTTTCTAAAAGAAATACCTAAGAATGAATCATTTTCAAAAGAAGAAATGTAATTTATCAACAACTGTATGAAAGATTGCTTCAAATCTCTTATTATAAGAGAAATCCAAATTTGAAAGACTCTAAATTTTTACCTAATATCTCTCAAAGTGACAAAAAAGTTAAAAAGTAGAAATAATAAATGCTGGAAATGTTGAAAGGTAGCACATATAGACAGTGGAGGGAGTTGTGGGTTATTTCATTCATTCTGAGAAACAATTTGGAATACTGGATAAAACCTTCTACTGACCTTTGACCTAATAGTATATGCCCCAAGGTGGTCAAAGAAAGTCTTCTAACATACCAAATTATTAATAGCAGCACTCTTTATGAAAGCAAAAGCACTGAAAATAAAGTGGGTGATCTTCAGTCAAGAGACGTCTGAATAAATTGTGAAATTAATATTATTGTGACTTGAGAAATTATGAATATGAGGAATTCAGTATAATATGAGAAAATCTGTAAACAAATAAAACAATAAAAGCCAGTAAGATTCTGGATGATTATAGTGACCCATCTCAGGCCCTGAGAAATGATGGGGAAACACACTTCACTTTTTTCAGTGGAGAGACAACTGACTACATATAAGGAAAGTGACGTCCACTTGTTTTATCAGACAAAATCACTAGGTTGACTGTTTTTGCTTAAATATTTCTTTCCTTTATCACAAAGGAAGGTTTGTAGGAGACCTGGCTTCCTTTGAGTCTCATCTCAACCTGTACATCCTACATAGGTCCTTTTCTCACCTCAACAATTTCTAGGGACTTCCATCCCCAAATTACCTTACATTTACTTTGTATCTACTTTGTATGAACTCACCATATACATATATGCACATGTATGTACATTCAATACACATTCGTGTGCATGTATATACACACATATAGTATATATACATATATTCATATTCATATAATATATACAAACTGTATGTATGCATACACTTATAATTATACTCACATTTACATGTTAGCTCTTCTTACCAAAATAAGCTCTTTGAAATAAGAGATTGTTGCATTTTTGGTTTTGTATTAAGTGTGGCATTTAATAAATGCTTATAGATTGATTGAAGTGGTTTAAGGGAAAATGATGTCAAACAAAAGGCATCAATAAAACTTACTAAAAATGGAAAGGAGGCAAAATAATCATATTTGTCATCATTATCACATTTGAGAGGATTAGTGATCAGTTCACTCAATCAATAAAGCCAAGCTTCAACACCATCATACAAATATGCCCCAAAATCCAAATAATTGAATTAAAAGTTCCTTGTCCAATGAATAATTATATTTCTCCCACTGTGCAAAAATAGTCTTCTCTAACCCTGAAAGGTAGGATTTTTTTTTCATCTTCAACGGATGGAACTATTTGCTCAAGGAACTGCAGCATTAGACTTGTCAAGACACTGGCACAAGCCTTCTTTCCGGCTGCGCTGTGCTGTTATGCTATTGCAAAGGTATGTGCCTGTGATTTCTTAATTATCAGCATCTGCCTGTTTGGTCCTGCACTTAATCAAGTACAGTTAAAGCTAAACGTGACCCAAATCAATGAGAACATATAGAATGGGGAGGGCGAGATGTATGGGGGGAGACACAAGCCATGTGTGTGCAAGCAGAGGCAAAGCAGATCACACATGGGCAAGTAGGGATGGTATGCAGTCAGAAAAACCAGAGGGAAGCAGAAAGAGACATTCAAAATGTGGGAACCAAACAAAGTGCTAGATGAGGTCTGGGGAGAAAGGGAGATTACCAGCAGGCAGAATTAGGGGAGACGTCACAAATGGTTGTGTGGAATCTAACAGGTTAAGAGGAGGCAGGAAGGGCATTAGAAGCACAAGGAATACCATGAACAAAGGCATGGAGGTGGGAAAGCAGTGAAAAGCCAGCCCAATGTCAGATTGTAGAGAGTGCCAGGCTAAGAAATGTGAATTGTCAAAGCAATGATTAAAAATCAGGGGAAGATATTTGACCTTTGAGACCAAATCATTTCACCTTTTATGTTCTTATCCTAGGCATTCATCATGCCAATGAACTCAATGAATTCAAGAGGCATTTATTAAACACCCCCTATAGGCCAGAACCTGTGCTAGGAGCTAGGGATACAAGGAAATTAATGAAACAACCCCTGTCCTCAAAAGCCTATACCCTGTAGAATGAGGCATGTCCATATAAGCCTAAATACAAAATATGTGCAAAATAAATACAAGACAATTGGGGATAGAAGACACAAGTCACTCATGGTCTCATGTGGAAGATTGCTTTTTAGCTGAGCTTTGAAGAAACCTAGAGATTCTAAGAGGCATAGGTAAGAAGGAACTATATTGCAGGTACAGGAGGCAGTCTTTGCAAAGGCTTAGAGATGGGAAATGGAACACTGTGTGTGAGAAATAGCAAGAAGGCCAGTTTGGTTAGACCATGACATGTGTGAGGAGAAGTATAATGAAGGACTGACCAATGAAAACCCCATCTTCATGAGCATGTGCAGCTCCATGGGAGGCATTCTCCTTTATGGACTTTGGAGCAATGCATAGGCATTCTGTGACTGTTTCCTATCCATTACTAGGTGTGGTGAAGAAAAGATTTTTGGGTTGGCTACTGAGAGAGGACATGTGAAAGATGACTACAGATAACCATCTCTCTTCTTCCTGGTGACAATCAGCATAAGAACTATGTTAAGCCTTAGCATGAGGAGAGAGAGGTAGAAGTGGAGTGATGACAGCCTTCTGTTGCCAGCTCTCCACCTCCCCATTCAGGCTAACCTGGGCTGTGAACTTGATGGCCCTTTACTTTGCCTCTTGGCAAAGATTGTTGTTGTGTTTGTCCTTTGTTCTCAAAGAGGACCATGACATTAAGGTGATGACACAACTTACACTTGACTTTGATTTGAGGGAGGGAGGGCTCTGCAAGGTCACCACCCTTACTTTCTCCTCCAGAGCCATTTGGGTCCAGTGACCTGATGGAGATGGAGGTGGCCCCAGATGCAGTGCGGGACGTTGACCATTTTAGGTTAAGGTCTTATCAGATTCTCACTTTGAGTGAGATACACCCATTCAAGGAAAGGACTAGAATTCAACCTTTGTGAGATCTCAAAAGGTCCAGGAACTAGAATCTATAACAGAGTTTTCCAGAAGCAAACAGTGAAGAGCAACCTTTTTGACCACAGAAACCAAGGGAATCACTCATCCACTGGCTGGGCCATATTCAAAATTGAGTTTGATGGGGGTGAACACTTTGTAGCAACCACTTAAGTTTGAGCTTACTCTCCTTAGGCCCAAAGTGGTATAGAGGAGAGTGTGTTCCTGGTTCAGGAAAATGTGTTTATTCTATTCTTGGTATATATTCTCAGTAAACATCTTTTTATAAAGCGAATTGGTGTTAATTAGTTAAATGATACTGAGGTACAATCAATGTATACTATCAATGATATGAGGGAGATATTAACTGTAACTGTAAATTTATATTAGAAAGAACACTCCAGAATGCAGTTATCCCTTCTTCCATATCATGACTTTCCCCATTGCAGTTTCAATATATCATGAGTCAGCATAAGAAATTAAATGAGAATTTTGGAGGAGTTTTGCAGAAGCAAAGGCCAGGAGACAAAAGAGACAAAATTTAGAAACTCAGAAATGCATAAAATGTATGTAGAGTATTATATAATATCAATATTTTATCATTTAAAACCATAAATATACACAATTTCTTTTTTAAAGTAAAAGTAAAAAGTAATTACTTACATTGTATTTTTTTCACACTATATTTTTATTTAACATTGACCTACACATAGCCTATGACCAAATACTTAATCCAATTTTTTTTATAATTTTACACCCCACAAAAGAAAAAAAATCAGACCTTCTCTATATGAAGGGAAGGCCAAAAAATTTTATGTGGATTTTCCAGATGACAGGGTGCCACACCCTTAACCCCTGTAATGGGAGGAAGGGGTGTAACTGTACTGTCTTTAGCCAATAACATTAAAAAGATACTCTCAATCTCCCAGAAGTTGAATCCTGAGGGAAAGAGAGAGCCTTAGTTAGGACATCTAACTTCCTAGTGAGAGTGAAAATTTGGACAGGAACCCCAGAGGCTATAGCTAGTTGCCCTCTGGGAAATCAACTTGAAAATGAGAATGAGTTGGGAGGAGGATATTCAGAATTTATACAGGAAAATCCAAAAATGTAAAGCTTAAAATTGCACAAAACCTTAGGGATGTCCCGTAATATAAGAGTAATACATAAAGCTAGAAAGGTAGATTAGACTCAGATTATTAAGGACTTTAAATGTCAAAGAAAAGAGTTTATATTTACCGGCAATAGGGAGTTACTGAAGATTATTGATCTAAAGAGGAATGTAGTTAGCCTTTGTTTTGGCAGCTATGTGAAGGATGTAGAGGAGAAGGGAGAGATTTGAGGCAAGGAAACCAGTTAGGAAACTATTATAATAGTACAGGTAATGAGGGCATAAACTAGGGTCATGGATGTATGAGTGAAGAAAAGAGGGCAAATGTGGGAAAGATTCCATGAAGGCAGAATTAGCAGAATTTGACAGTTGATTAGATTAGATGTGTAAGGAACCATAGAAGACGCAGAGATTATGAATGTTGTACTGTGCGGTACAAAGGATAGAGCTTGCTGTAGCAATCTGACTAAAGGATTTGAGGATTCATATAAGATGTGAAGAATCTCCATGGCCAAAGGAAACCAAAGGTCTGATTACAAAGTCAGAGCAACAGGCCAGAAACCCAGGGAGAAATAGCAAGGGAGGCCAAATATGGAAATAACAGCTCAAGGGGGCCCTAGGTAGGACTCAGAAGGTTGTTCCATCTCTGAAATCTTAGAATTAGTGAATAAAAATAAGATGGAAGGAAATTCAGAAATAGTCATTCTGATTTTGAATGCAAATGGGATGTTTATAGTAGTTCTCTTTGTAGCGGCAAAGAACTGGAAATTGCAAGGATCCCTATCAACTGGGGAAGTTGTGGTATATGTTTTTGATGGAATACTACTATGTTTTAAAAAATGATGAACTCAATGATCTTAGAAAGTCATGGAAAGATCTGCATAATAAAGAACAAAGTAAACAGAACCAAGAACATTGTACACAGTAACAGAAATATAATTTTTTAAGAATGACTTTGAGCAACTAAGTATAAATACACAAATTAAAAATAAAGGACATTTGAAGAAAGATGCAACCTGCATTCAGAGAAAGAATTGGTAAATAGAAGTATCTATAAAATAATTTTACATACACATATACATATATGTGCTTATATTTATATATATTGCTTGTATTTATACATATTTATATATATATATGCATATATAATACACCTAGTTGTGTGTAATCTCTAGGGTGGGGGGAGGAAAGAATAAAAGAAAAAAGAAATTTACATAATAACTGTTGCATATTTGGAATGAGTTGCAACGGTAGATTTGCAGTTTCATGTGCAATTATCTTTTTGATTATACTATGTTATGAAAATACTTGTTTTGTTTCATGAATTGAAAATTTTTAAAAATTATAATACAAAAAATGTAAGCTAAAATAAGAAAGAATTTTGATATTCACTGACAAAAGAACTTCCCTCAGCTCCTTGAATTTTATCATCCTCACCGACAGCAGAAACAGGGATGGAAAGAAGGATGAGATCAGGTTTTTTTGTTTTGTTTTGGTTTGGTTTGGTTTTGGTCAAAAGTTAGCTGTGACTCAGCTGGGCTGCTGTGATTTGCATTTTACTTAATTGTGCACCTGTTAACACCTGTCTCACATAAGGTTCTCAAGGGCAGGAATGAGTGTGACATCATTTTTGTTGTTCTTGCACCTAGAAAAAGACTCTGTCTATGCTTTACTTTAACTCTTCAAAAATTCGCAGTTTCATCTATATGTGTCTTCCAGGGTTGTAATGAGGAATTACAACCAAAAGCAAGTAATCCGAACCATATCTAGGGGAAAATGGCAAAAATTGGGTTCTGAAGCTAATTGTCTTCTACTCTCAGCAGATGTCCAGAGATCTCCTTTTCTGTTTCTCAGGGATTGTCTGATTCCTTGTATGGGGCTTTCCTGGGGTCTGCTGTTTTCCTTGCCCCAATTCCCCTTTTATTCTTTCTTTTGCTGTGCAGCCTTCCTGTAAAACTACACAACCTACCCACCAACTGCCGGTGTTGGGAGTATCAATGTGCTTACTAACCAAACCTCCTGAAAAGACTTCTGGAGCTGTCCCGTCCTGAGAGAATATAATTGAACTGGCTGAATGGGTAATAGGTCAAGCTGGGGGCGGGATTATCTCCCTTCAGGTGCTGAGTCACTGACCAGAGCAGGGACTAAGATTCCCAGTTGTTACACTTCAGAATCAGAGACAGGCAGCCAAACTTCTATTCCTGTCCATCCCAAAGAGGACAAGGACTGGATCTCTGAACCATGGATTCCGGTGTTAAGGATGCCTGCAACAATTGCACCTCCCTCCCACCCCCAGGCTCATGAACTGTAGTCCAAAAAGGGATTAACTCAGTCAAGCAGTTGCCCTGATAGCCTGATAAGCATGGTGTGATGTTTCAGGACTTAAAACCCAAGGACTTGGCTGGGCAACCTTGTGGCTCCTTGCTAGATCTAAATATTTCCTACCAAGGTTGAGACTAGGAGCCTGGGCAGTCACCCCAGTATCATGATGAACATGGCACTATGATTCAGGACCCAAAGGCAAAGGCCAAGGATCTTAACCCTGTGCTTCAGCAATAGAAACTCCTTTCTCCCCTTTAAATTCATGAATAATGGCCAATGTTGCAACTAGGGTACTCAGCAGTCACACAGTTACAGGTAAGATTTCTTGATTTCACTGAAGAGGGCAAGAGTCAGAACCAGAACCAAGTGCCTCAGCAAAAGGAAACAAAACAAAGAATAAAAAAAACCTTTCTCTTCCCTCATGGTTAAAGCAAATCCAGTGCCCTCCTGGTAACGCAAATGGGTTAAAACATGAGTCATGCCCATGGGAAGAACATAAGGAAAGCAGGATTTTATTTTATTTTAATTTAATTTGGTATTGTATTTTTTTAATTCCATAACTACAGCTCTCGTATTGAACTTTATGGTCTATGGGTAACTCATTGCATTCTAGTTTCAAGCTTGGATTTGTCTAAGCTAGGACTGGCCCAGAATAGCAGAGGGGTGAGGGTAGGTGAAGTTATCAGAGTTCACTTGCAGTGTGGCTGCCACAGGAAGGAAGCTCCTAGAGTCTTCTATTCTTAGTAATAATTACTGCCAAGGAGGTGCTGAGCTCCATTGCTTCTATACTACAGAAGTGCCATGGGCAACCTCTAAATTTCAGCATCTTGGATCAAAATCCCAGCAACCTCTCCACCCCTACTTCAGCATCTTCTGACCCCAAGAACTCTACATGGACTACAGAACCACTACGCCAGCCCTTCGTGGCTTTTGATGTCACATTGTAGCAAATATATGTCTATCAAATAACTAAACTGAAGGTCATGTGTCTAATGTACTACTAACTCTACAGGGGCAGCTAGATGGTGCAGGAGTCAGGAGGACCTGAGTTCAAATCTTACCTCAGACACATGATACTCACTAGCTTGGGCAAGTCACTTAACCCCAATTGCCTCATCCTGGGTCATCTCCAGTCATCCTGATGAATATCTGGCCACTGGATTCAGATGGTTCTGGAGGAGAAGTGAGGCTGGTGACCTGCACAGCCCTCCCTCACTCAGAACACAGTCAAGTCATTATGTCTCTGATGGCCTGGTCTTCTTCGGCAACGAAGGATGAACACACACACACACACACAATCCTACAACAAAAGTTTTGATCAAATACCCCTCTGCCTATTTTCCCATCACTTAAAGAAAGTCAATAATATCAGCTCTTTATAGCATAAGGGAGTTGTAAGTCTTAAGGAAACTATGTCAATAAAAGAATGAAACCAGAGAAATTCATGGTCAGTTGGTATTTTTTTAAATGGTTTGTGGCATGTAGATAAAATGAATTAGTATAATGAACGTGAGGTCCTTGAGAGCAGGAACTATCTTTTGCCTTCTTTTGCATCCTCAGCACTTACAACAGTGTTTGACACACGGTAAGTACCTAATAAATGTTTATTGACTGAATTGTAGTATGTGAACACAGTAGAATGTAATTACCCCATAAGAAACAATGAATATGAAGAATTCAGAAAAACTAAGGAAAACTTGTATGACTTGACACAGTGAAGTAAGAAGAATCAACAAAATCATTTACGAAATGACCACAATAGCATAAGTTTAAAAAAATTTTCAAAACATTAAACTTTGTTTAATGTCGAGACCAGTTTTAACATCAGTAGTAAACTGCAGGTGTGGAACCAGGCATACATTGACATGGTCAATGGTTGGGTTTCATTTGCTTAGCCATACTTCCTATATATTGAAAAAGAGTATTGGAACAAGAAATCAAAAAAGAAATTGCAGTAAGTCCAGTTTGCCAATCTAGATATAGCTAGAAGCCTTTAGACATTAGGAGAGGTATCCAGTTAGAAAAAACCTAGCCCCAGGAGTACAGTACGCAGAAACCTTCCAACTCAAAGAACAGAGGCAACCATGAGAAGCGTGAGGACTCTAAGGGTAAAGGATGGGGTCCCAGACCAAGGTCTAGTTGAAAAATCCTGGAGAACTTAATTGTGTCACTCTGAACCCAAACTTGAGTCAGAAACTTACAAGGCTAGAACCACATAAGGACATATCCTCTATCAGGTCACTCTATCACAGACTTCCCCACCTCCTGCCTTGCAGACCAACTCAGCTCCTGCACTGACTACACCCACCCCTGAGGTCCATAAAGAACATATTCCTCACTTCTTAGACCCCAGACAACATACATCAGTACCCCCCCCCTCAAAAAATATCTTGCTATTCCTTCTAGAGATATATAGAGCAACATCCTAAATATAACATCTCAGTTCGGGAAATGAAGCTGGAAAAATGAATAAACACAAGAAAATAGTATCAAAAAATAGAGTCAGGAATGCTCAACACACAGCTTCAGAAGAAGAGAATAATACTTCACCATCTACAAACAATTAAAAAAAAAGCACCATAAGTTCTATTGGAATTCCTAGAAGAAATAAAATCAAAGTTTTTAAATGATCATAAAAATTAAATAGGAACTCTAGAGGAAAGTATAGGGAAGGAAATTAGAACAATAAAAGAATTGAAAGATAATAAACAGTTTAGTATGGGAGTTGTTTTTTTAATCTTACTCAGATGGACTCTTTAGACCACACAGAGATCAATGACTCTAACATACAACAATAAATACTGGAAAAGTATCAAAAGACTGAAAAAATATCAAAAAAAAAATATGGTGTATGTCCTATAAGAAATAACTTAGGTGGAAAACAGGTCAAGAAGAGTTCATCTAAGCATCATTAGATAATCTGAAAACTTCAGCCATAAAAAAGTTTAAATATTTCAAGAAGGCAAGAATGAAAACAATCCAGACCAATGAGAACCAGAGGGCAAAATGAAAACGGAAATAACTCACCAATCATTTCTTGAAAGAAACCTCCAAATTAAAACTCGCATGAATATCAAAAGCAAAACCCAAAGATACCACAGCAAAGAAAAAAAGTGCTGCAAGTAGCCAGAAAAAAAAAAGGATTCAAGTATCAAAGAACAATAGTCAGGACCATACAAAGACCTGGCAGATAATACTTTAAAGAAAAGGAGAGCTTGGAATCTAATACTGCAGAAAGAAAAAGAGAAAAGATTTCAATAAAAAAAATAATAAGCTGAGAATAATCCTACAAGGAAAAAATGGATCTTTAATGAAATTGAGAACTTCCAAGTATTTCTGATGAAAAGATCAGAGATAAGTAGACACTTCAAATGAAAATGCAAAAATTAAGAGAAACCTAAAAAGGTAAATACATTTGGGCAACTGGAATAAATATATAGTCAGGAAGTATTTATATTTTAAGAAGAAGAAAAAAGAGTGTTCCTTCAGAACACTAATGTGTTTAAGTTTCACAAAGGGAATAAATAAAACAGAGGACCTGGGAAAACTTTTGTTATATTTGGATGATCTTAAGAGAAAAGAACAAAAAAAGAAATATTCAAGAAAAAAAGAAGGAAGGGCATAGAACTATCTAAACTAATCCATCTGTATAAGAAGACTACATAAATATAGAGAAAGAGAGTGGTGGGAGCTGGTTATAAATGAACCTCACTTTCATCTGAACTAGAAAAATGAAGGCTGAATACACACATAAACACATATACATATACATACATAGTTCAATGTAGATATACTCAACTCAAGAGGGCAATAGTCATGAATAAGGAAAAAAGGAAGGTGGATTGACAGGAAGAGATAATTAAAATCTATCATCAGAGAGTAAATACAATGTAAAGGAAAGAATAAAAGGAAAGAAAGAAAGTGTAAGAACCTGTGATCAGAAACTGGGCAAGGGGAAGAAAAGAGTAATAGTGAAATGGAATCAGACTGCATCAAATGTAGATCACTACAGCCAAATCATACTCCCTCTTAACACTTTCTTCTTCTCACTAAACTGAGGGGTGCATTCAAGGAAAGGAAAATGTACAAAAAGATAGGCTGGATGGATGTATACAATGAATACCTGTAACTGTGAGAAACACACCTATAAAACCAATGAAGGTAACAGAATTGATTAGAAAGATGATCCAACAAAATGTTTTTTAAAAGACATTTAAAAATACAATGATTCACACAGAGTTAAAATAAAGGGCTAGAGCAGGAACTATCATGATTCCAGTTGAAACAAAAAAATGTAAGGGAAGTAATCATGGTATCAGACAAGGCAACAATAAAAATAGACTAAATTAAAAGAGACAAATAGTGAAACTACACATTGTGCTTTAAAGCACCATAGACAATGAGTTACTGTCAATATTACACATACATACATATATATTGTTGTTGATCAGTTGTCCAGTCTTCATGACCTCATGGACCACATATATGCACCAAATAGAATAATATTTAAATACTTAAATTTAGAAGTCAATTGGACAATAGGTAGCAAAAACTATGAGTGTTGGACTTTAATGTACACTTCTCAAACTAAGACTAATCTAGTCAATAGATAAATAAGAAGGAAACTAAGGCTCTAAATAGAATTTTAGAAAGGTTCTGACTATTGTCTAAACAGAATTTCGAAATCACCAGATAGACTTCTGGTGATTACTGAATGGAAACAGAAGGGAGTATACTTATTCTCAACTGCGTGTGGTACCTTTATAAAAATTAAACCTGTATTAGCATAAAAACCTCACAAACTAGTGGAAAAAAGGAAAACTAGTAAACAGACTCATTTCCAAGTAAATACAGTAAAAATGATATTCAATAAAAGGCCTTTAAGGAAAGGATTAAAAATTAGTCAGAGACTAAATACTTAATACTAAATAACCTTTGGGTTAAAGAATAAATCATAGAAATAATTGACAAATTCTCCAATAAATATGACAGCAGTAGGACAACAAACCAAAACTTTGGATTATAGCTTAAGCATTGTCGTGATTATTATGTAACAATGTACTAGGTATGGTAGTTATAGAACAAAAGAAAAGGAAATGAAATTGAGGAAATAAACATAGTCAAAGAGGAAACAAAACTATCGCTTTTTGCAAATGATATAATTTACTTAAAGAACCCTAGAGAGTCAACTAAAAGTTAATAGAAAGAAATGGAACAAAGTGGAAGGAATCAGCAGCCAGAAGAAGTAGAGAGAGAAGTGCCATTCAGAAAATAAGAATATTTAAATAGGAATGATAGAATATTATATCTACCCAACTACCCAGAAAAATGATATGACTACTATTGACTGCTTTGTTACAAGGAAAAGTTCTATGAGAGAAAGGAGTATGACTGGGAGATGAATGATTTTTTTTTTTTTAATGAACAAAGGTATCATATCAAGTACTTGATTTTCTTTTCCTTTGTTTCTCATTCCATACTGTCTCCTGGTTTATATTGCCGACCGTGTGAAAATGAGTAAACCCATGGCCAGGGTTTCTGCAAAATGAATGTACTGAATCTGGGTAGAATTAGGTTCCAAGGCAATTGACTCATATAAGTCCATCAAAACCAAGGAAGCTTATCTTCCTGCAATAGAATAAAGATTTTATTTCATTTCTTTTTTTTTATTTTGGTTTCCATTTTCTTCTCTCTCTCTCTGTCTCTCTCTGTCTCTGTCTCTCTCTGTCTCTCTGTGTCTCTCTCTCTCTCTCTGTCTCTCTCTCTCTCTCTCTCTCTCTCTCTCTCTCTCTCTCTTTTCCCTTTTCCTATTTGCCCCTCACTCCAAAGTAGCTGCACACTATATCAAAGAAAAGTTAGTGTAGTTCCCCAAATGGCTGGAGAGAAAACATCCTGGTGCTAATTAAAAACATAGAATTTAGCTACAAGAAAAAGTAAACATTACCTAATGAAGTTCTTTGTCTTCTGCCAAAACACTTAACTTCTTGCTTCATTCATTTGCTTAATTGCTCCCTCACTGTTGATCTGCTCCTGTCAGCTAGGCCAATTACCATTAAGACATATATGCAAACCACATAGCCCACTCAGTCCTAAACCTTATCCTTTGAAAGAAAAGTGTGAAAGACTATCGCATCTCCCACCAGTCCCTTGCAAAGGGAAAAACTTCATTTTTATTGGATTAGGTGCCAAGAGCTTTCTTCAATCACCCAATGGCACTTTCTTTTTTATTTGGTAAACTTTAAAATGAGGCTTATTATCCTCTACTTCCTGCAGACCAAAGGAGCCCTGCCTCCTTTTTGTTGTTTTTTCACTCCCCTTTTTATAGCTGTTTGCCCTTACTTCCACTTTTTCTCCTTCTGAAAAATTTGTGCTTTCCCCACCCCCACCCCCACCCCCACCCCCAAGCACCATAAATTAATAGCCTCCTTCCCTTGTGGTCATTTTTACTCTTTCAAAGTAGTGACAAATTAAAGCTTCCCTTTCAAAAAAAAATCCCCATGACAAAAGAACTTGTAAACTGAAAGCTGCTATAGCATAACCTCTCCTAGAGTTCTTCTGGAAGCTTGTGACCTGGGATAATTTTACAAGTCCAGTTATGAACCAGCTTACACACACACACACACACACACACACACACACACACACACACACACCCCTACTGATGTGCACAAACACACTTCTTCACTTTGGCAATGTATGAGCAAACAGGTCTGGAGTTTTATTACAAGTCTGAAAGACTACTTCTTAGGCTTTTAATTTATCGTTTAAAAAAATGAAAGCTGGATAAATGAGAGTTTTGTTGTTACTGGTAGTTTAATGACTTCCCTTTTCAGGGGCTCTCTGACTGCCTTCCAGTAGCTCCCCTCCTGGGTCCATTTTTGTGCTACACTAAAACTTGGCTCTATGCCAGTGTGACAATCACTGCCTGAGAAGCCTCCTCTGTAAGAGATTATTTCTCAGGTTTCTTTGTTTTATTGGTAGTTGGGGGGAGAAAAGGGTGGAGATGGAAAGAGAGAGAAGGGAAATGGGACAGAGTGGGTAGGGGGTGATTTCTAAACTCAAACAGGATGTCCTGCTGGCGTCTCAGGCTGGGAAAGCTTCAGTTTCACCAGAAGGGCAGTATAGGATGGCTTAAGTTAATCCAGGGTGTCTAGGCTGGTGAATTTTGCTTCGGGCTTTTCTCTTTGAGAGACTCAAAACCTCAGAGGGGACTCCACCCACCCTGGCAGCACAGGGAAGATAGTTTCTAATAACAATGAACTCAGAAAAAGGAAAGGAAGGTAAAAAAGAAAAAAAATCATGTTAAAACATGTGCCTTTGAACATATAAAGGCTAGACACCAAACCAGTCTTTAGGGGTGTGTGTGTGTGTGTGTGTGTGTGTGTGTGTGTGTGTGTGTGTGTGTGTTGTTTCCACAAGATAAATAATCTAAGTAAGGGACAAGTAAAAAAAATAAAATGGTGGCAAATGACCTCATTTCAGCACATGTCCACTTGAATATAGGTGCAGAGAGAAGAGGGCACACTCACCAAATTGGAACTCAAACGCTCACTTCAGCAAGGAAGGGAAAAGGGAGCAGATGGCCCTTACCCTTATGCCAGCTCCCTGCCTTCATACAAAGTATATGCAGATCACATATCCTGCCAAATTTACACCCTTCCTTCATAAGTTTTGAAAGGGTGGCACCATTACTAAGTGTCCTTAAACATCAATTTGGGCTCCACATTTTTAAAAAGTATCTCTCCATAATTAAATGTGAGTCCCTACAAAATCTCACTCCTTATGTTCAAAAGGAAAATCTATATCCCCACTAACTGTTAAATGCCTGTTCCAAAAAAAGGAATTGTATTGGAGGACAGAAAATAAAGAAAGAGAGAGAAAAGAAGAGAAGAGAAGAGACGAGACGAGACGAGAAGAGAAGAGAAGAGAAGAGAATAAAATAATCATAGTTAGGGAAATTTTCCTTAAAAGTGAAGTTCTTTTTCTTTGCTTAGAAATCTGAAGCCACAGAAATGTTATATGCTTTTCAACAAGGTAATATAGCCAAAGTGTACCTCTCTTTGGATAATGTGTGTTATTGAAGAGTTGTGTTATTGCCATCATAGACACTAGTTAATCTCCACTTCTCCAGATCCTATAGATGAGGTGGCACCTCAATAAGGTACAGACTCAAGCTATTTCCGCTCCAAATTTTACTGTCATCACAATCATAATAGTTCACATCTGTATGGTGACTTGAGGTTTACAAAGTAGATAAATGATAGATAGATTGATAGTTGGATGGATGATGGATCATAGATTCATAAGTAGATGATAGATAATAGATGATGGATTGATAGATGTTAGACAGGTAATAGATAGATGATAGATAAATCAGACGGAAATCAATCTCATTTGATCCTATCATCATAGCAATCCTGTGATGTAGTTGCATCCCCTACAAGTGAGGGTACAGATAAGGAAAGTAAAATTGAGAGAGATTAAGTGACTTCGCCAGTTTCACACAGTAAGAGTGAGACAGAATTTGAACACAGGTCTGTAAACTCTTTATCTACTATACCATCTAGTTTGATCACTTGGGCTAGTTGACCCTGCTAAAGCTAATAATGTCTGTGTCACTTACAGTGACAGTCATTAAGTCCAATTCAACAATAATTTTTAACATTTATCAAGTGCCTGTTAAGTATAGAGCAGGTTCTAAGTTTTGAGTGAGGTATAAAGTTTAAATAAGACAAAGTCCCTGCCTTTGTGCAGTCTAGTAGGGGACTAGCACAAACAATGATACAAAATAACATTGTTAGATATATATGTATGTATGTATATATAATATGTATATATACATATGATATATGACAAAATATGTGACATCTGAAAGGGAAACTGGCAGGACCAGAAAAAGGCTTCACCTTGAAAGGTGAACCTTAAAAAAAGATGAGTAGAAATATTTTCTTGCCAGATTATAGCTGGATGGAATGTAGAGCATGGTTTGGGACTTGCTAAGCACAGTGAGTTAGTCAAGTTGGCACTCAACATCAAATAGCTCAACTCTTGGGTGGAAGTTCCAAAGTTGAGAGGATTAGCTCTCCCAAGGAGGGGGAGAAAAAAAGGTTAAAGGGTATAGTTTTTGAAAGTCCCTAAGAAAGTAAGTCTCTCTCTCTCTCTCTCTCTCTCTCTCTCTCCCTCTCCCTCTCCCTCTCCCTCTCCCTCTCTTCCTCCCTCCCCCAACACACACCAGTTGGATAGAGAGATGTTCCAACTACTTCTACAGCGACAATACAATAATAAAATTCTACTCATGGAAGACATACTACTAACTTCCCTAAGATAAAAGTTCACTGAAAAGACAAGTGAACTGAGAAATAAGGGGCTCAAACTTCCAGGTTCAGACTTCACAACAGACCTATTCTGTGGGTTCTTGGAAGTCATTCATGTAACTACTGCAACCTGAGTTTCCTCATCTATAAACAAAGGGTATTATCATAAAAGTCAATGAGCAAATATTGGAGTTCCCCCCAAATCAAGGGCTCCCTTCATTCACCATTGCTTTTGTCTTATGCCACCACCAAAGCAGTTAAAAAGAATGCAAGGTCTGTCCTTTTCAGCCCAGGAGCTTGAGAAAATAGTCCTGCAATTTTTTTAAACTTGTTCCCTGTGAACAAATCTTTGGTGACATTGCCTCTAAGCAGTCACTTAAGAGTTCAAGAAACTACTTTACTATACTAGGGACATATTCTGAGGGGGTCAGCAAATTACAGTTGCACAGTTTAGTCATGGTGTCCCACTTTTTGTCTAACAACTTGAGATGATTTTCTTTCTGGCTAGCTCTCTGTCCATTATGACATGCTGCTTCTCTTAGAAATCACATAAAAAGGGATTCCCTGTAGATGGTGAGGTTCAGATCCTCCTATTTGTGAATGACATTATGCAAGTTGAATCAATCTCTGGAGTGCTGCAAAACTTCCTAAAAAGATCGGTAACTACCATCTACTCAGGCAAGACCTGAGGAAACTCAGACCCAGAATATCATATGCATTTGAATAGACGAAATCTAGTTCATCAGATTGAATTGCTTTCACAACACTGAAAATCTCCTTCAGCAACCACAAGTCTTCTTGAAACTGAATTCAAATCCAGAAGCAAAGGCTTATCTTTTTAATACTAGTATTCTACCTCCCTGTGGCTTCTCCGGGACTTGGAACACAATAGTCTACAAAGAACATGAAAATGAGTATCACACAGGAAATAATGGAGACATATATGCAGTTGTGAGCAGGCTATAACAAATTAGGAACTTGGAAGAACAAAAAAATATCTTCAAGGAAATGCTGAGTGACTAGAAAATGCTGAATACTCCCCACTGCTATCCTCTCAGTGTCATGAGAAAGCAAAGAACACCTCCAGGATATTAGGTGGAACTACTGTGGAAAACTGTACTGAGGATGCATTTTTGCTTTTTGTTAATGTAAATTCACTTCTTAATGGGAAAATCTTTCCCATCCACCTGCTTAAGTCACATGGAAGCCTGAATCACCCGAGTCTGAGTCACATGGAATAGGAGGGAGTGGAACAGAAAGAGGCTGAGCTAGAGAAGAGCTGAGAGATAATTTATCAGAGAGCAATCAGAGCTGCGAAAGGCAGATGTCTAGCATGAGCCAGAGAGCTTGTTTGTGATTTGTTTAAGGGAGTTGTTTGTGGGAAGTTTGAGAGGAAAGGCTTGGAGATGGTGTTGCCCTCTATATTTTATTGTGTACAGATGTCTTTGTTACTATGATGGATTTGGCTTTCTGGTGTTTGAGTAAATGTTTTAGTTCTGTCTTCCATGAAGAGAGTCTGTTGTATTTCATGATGCAGAACTGCACTGGCATATTCATGCTGCTGAAGGTGCTGTGGATATCATGTGGGTGCTACAAAAACATATAGAAAAAACACAGACAAGAGTAGCCCAGGACAGGAAAGCATGGCTGGATTATGATCTACATCATTGTAGGGAAAGGTGCATTGAAGCCAACTCTAACCTGCCTGTGGATTGTTAAATTTTCAATGAGAGCCTTTATAACTGAGAAATCAGCTATCACTATAAATCAGGTTTTGGTTTACTGTTGAGCTGATTGTCTGAACTGAAGAAAGCATTAATAATACAATTAATAATAGAAATTAAACTTAGAAGTGTTTGCACATGTTTTTCTCCAGAGCCCAGTTGTTAACCATTTACCAGCACACTCTTAAACTATCCTGTAAACATTGCTTGAGCTTAGCAGAATGCTCAAGTAATAAGACTGTTATCAGACTAGAGGCTAAAAATAATAAGAATAATAGCCATTTATACGGAGCTTCAAGGTTCTTAAAGTGCTTTACATCCCTTATTTCAGTTGAACCTCACAACACCCGATTGTGAACATCCAAATCCTTGAATTCACAAATCAATCTCAGTAAGGTATTTTTCCTGCCCTCAAAGAGAGGCAGTCTATTAGAGTGGTAGATATAAGGCAAATTAATACATGATGAATGCATAAGAACAGAATAAACCAAATATCATATCCAAAATCCATGGTGGGAAAGATTATTATTTAGTAGGGAAAGATCAAAGAAGGCTTCACAGATCTGAATTGGTCTTTAAAAGATAGGTTAGAAATCAACAAGTAGAAGGAAGGAGGGATGGATAGATGAATGAACGAATGAATGAATGAATGTGATCATGAGTCAAGTAGAAGATTTAGAAGTGCCTTCAAATGATGTTGGACAACTCTACAAACCTATGCCACATTTGGGGGTTCATCTTTCATAACCCTGTTAGACAACGGAGCATCATCTAAAGCGTGGTTAAATTTATATAATGTTTATGTTCTCAATGACGTCTAAGCCTATAGGTGCATCATCCTCAGCCTAATGTGTGTGTACGGGGTGGAGGAAAAGTAGTAGCTAATACAGGACTACCTTAAAAATGAAATGATCCTATATCAAACCAATTTCCTGCATGAAGCAAATATCCATTAGTTGAAATCCTTCTCATGCTTCTGAGTTGTTTCCTTGATTCTTTTTTTGTGTGGATTCACCTTGATTTGAACCTATTATTCCAAAACTTAGTTCCTGCCTAACCCATTGGATCTGTTAGGTCTTGAATTTGTCTTTGACTTTTTGATGACTTACCAGTTGCTTCTTTGATTCCTGGCTTAGGTATTATGCATGAAACGTTCTTAAAAGCTTATAAATTCCTTCTCACCTGTTACAAATCAAAGTCTAATTCCTCGAACCAGCTGACCCCTCCCCCCTCTAGAAAGCATATCTTAGAAAAATAGGGTAAAGCAGTATGCCAAGGGGCAGTTACTTTCATAAGATTAATGCTATAAATGGGTCATCTGCTAAATGACATTACAGTAGGGTTCCATAATTTTCTCATGAGGTTTAGTTATAATGCGTTAATGAATATATTACATTGGTCAGAGTAACTTTATATGGAATATAATATATAGTTGTATATAGGATGATACATTACTAAAAATTAGGCTGTCATTTTAAAACTCACCAGCTATAACCACAATAGACCAGTCGATTCAAATGGAGCCTTTTTCAAAGAAACTCAGCTCACTTTCAGGTATCACTTCATCAATCTTCACAGTTTTCTTTCAAAAAAAATCCAGGGGTGACCTCTAAAAATATTACTCTAAAGAAATTTAAATGACAAGCTTTTTTCCCTCACTCTGTATATCCATGTCTATTCCATCACATCTGTCAACTCAGATGGTCATATTCCATCTCCAGTGTCTGTGCCTTTACACAAGCTATCCCTCATGCTTGGAATGAGTTCCCTCCCCTCCTCTACCTCTTAGAATTCCTAGTTTCCTTCAAAGCTCAGCAAAAATGCTCCCTCTTACATGAGATACACAATGAGAAGTTAGGAGGTACAACAAATAGAGTGCTGGGCCTGGAGTCAGGAAGATCTGAGTTCAAATCCAGTCTCATACACTTACTAGCTGTATGACTCCAGGCAAGTCAGTTGGTCTGCCTCCCATTCTGTAAAATGGGGATGATAGTAATGTCTACCTGCTAAAGTTAGGACAAGAAGTAGGACTTAATATTTATAAAGTGCTTTGTAGACCTTAAAAAGACTAAAAAGACGAGCTATCATTATTGTTAAAGATTTGGGAATAACTCAACTAAAAAAACATTAATTTTGTATATACTGAATTGTGGGCATATTTTCTCAATTTTATCTTTGTATCTACAGTGCCCCACACATAGTAGACACTTAATAAATGCTGGTGGGTTGACTGTTTTGAGTTAATTTCTGATTTGGGGACAAATAGCCTGGGTTCAAATCTTGCCTATGCATGTGACCTCGCTGGACAAATCACTTCCCTCTCTCAGATTCTAATCTTCCAAATCTGTCAGATGAGGAGGTTGAGCTAAAAGCCCTCTGGGTTCCTGCCAGCTGTTCTTTCTCAAACATATTTTATACTTTCCACTTAAGGAGCTGCTAACATGCTGGGGTAACTATCAATAATATCCTCCTTACTTCCTTATCCATTATCTCTACATTCTCCTTCCTTCTCTTTGATAGTCCTTATAGCATCCAGCTTGTTTCCAGTCTCCATCGCTTTAGGTAGTCTATTTTTTGGAATTAATGATTAAAAGAAATTTACAAGTAATTATTATTGTATAATTATTTCATTTCAGAATTTTCTTTCTGATACATTCACACCTGATAATAGTATGATATAGCAACATGAGTTTTATATATATACATATATAAATATAAACAATATCTGTATATCTTTTAAAACAACTAGAAAAAAATAATTTGTGGAAAATTTCTTTATAAAGTAAACTAGCACTAGTTGTTCTGAAGCTTGATGGAATCAAGCTCGGTGAAGATAATGTCATTTTACCTGAAGCATTTGCCATAATATTATTATATAATCCATCTATCCATGGATATGTAGGAAACAAGAGGAAGAACATAGGATTCTTAGTTCAGACAGCTCAGATTTAGCCTCAGATCTTCCCAGAATAAAGATTTCAGTAAAAAAAAATATTCTTGAACAGAGCCAAGACCAGAGTTTGGTAAAGTAAATAACTGTCTAAGGGGCAGCACACATTAGGGTGCACCAAGAAAATCATCTTAACCTGTTAAACAGTAAATATGTCTTTACACTCTATGAATGTCTTTACAATTCAATGAATCAATGGTGTCACTAATATGAGTATTTTTTCCTATAGTAGGAGCAACTGGGTCATAGGCTAAGCTAGTTTCTCCCTAAAAAGGCAAAGAGAGCTTCCTTGGGACTTAATTGGTTTAGAGTGGTTTCAACCACTGACATAACTTCCCAGTTATTTAAGGTATAAAAAAACCCTGCCCATGAGGCATCAGCACTCCTTAGATTTGATGGAATCCCAGGTACCATGCAAACCAGAACACTTTTCTGACCCAATAAACCATAGTAGCAGACCATAGGAGCTGTATCAATTTGATCTAGTACTATATCCTAGCTGGATACACTTTGCATGTTATTGTGAAGTAAACTTCTTTTTTGTTAAAAAGTTAGCTTTTATAGAATACTTTAAGGTTAGTATAGCATTTTGCAAATATCTCATTTTATTCTTACAATTTGGGTAAGTGGTAATATTATCTTCATTTTACAAATGAGGAAACTGAGGCAAACAGAGGCTTAAATGACTTGCCCAAGGTCACACAGATAGTAAATATATGAGGCTAGTCTTGAATTTAGGTCTTCCTGACTCCAAGCCTATTGCTCTATCCACTGCACCACCTAGTTGCCTCTATGTTGTTAATTGTTAGCTGTTCCACAAGTATTTGATTTCATTCCATTTCCAACCCTGAGCCATCAGACTAGCAAGAGTCATGCCCAGCCCAAAACACTTCCACATATAAAGGCTATGATCTATCCACGCCAAGGTGATTGTCCAGTTGTCTCGAAGTACTGTCCCTTGCTCAGGATATAACCTCTACTCTTACTGATAATAACCCCAAGGATATCCTTTAGGCCAATTATTGCACATAGATCATCACTGGAAATAGATTATAGCCTATGTGCCCTCAGCATATGTCCTCCCATTCCTTTTGAGAGGAGGTAGACATGCCTTCAACCTTGATTTTCCAGGTATTGTGGTGTCCCAAGACACCAGTATCCCTGGAGAACACGCATTTAGAAGAAAGTTAAAGTTGTTTAGTCTTCTTTTTTTACTGGACTGGAGAACAGCTTGGAATCATTAAAAAAAACACTGCCTGCTTCTCAAATGCAATCCAGTCTTCTTTCTTCCTCCTATTCACTCTGGGGACCAACTTATTCACATTCCACAGGGACTATTTCAAATATATGGCCTGATGCTCTAACTCAATGGACCAGCCACATGGTTATTTGTCATCACTTGGAAAATGGGCATTTTTTGTCTATTTAAGTTTTCCTATATAGATTATTAGGTCAATCTCTTTTAAATAATTAAGGCTTTCAATGAGGACATCCTGTTCCGAAGCTTGATGTACTCCATACAGTAACATCTGCCAATGGGAACCTTGGAGATGTTAACATCTACAAGTAACCCAGCTTGCATTTGGAGCCTGAACAAGATACCATTCATGACAGCAACAAGCATCATTGGCAAGCAAGTATTTCCCTGTTTTGTTACTTATTTGTTGTGAATAATTACAGCTTCACTGAACAGGATTATTTTTTGTGTTTGCATTAGCAAGGAATTTTGTAGACTCTTAATATATGCACAAGGCATCTTGGGGAAGAGCAAGTCAGGCTGAATTTTACTTCACATCAAATGCCTTTTTTATAATCAATAAACAATAAAAGGAGCAGTTTTCAGTAGATTTTGCAACTACAAAGTTATTGTCTGTGGTAGAAAAATGTGTGCAAAAACTTACTTCTAATGCCAGAAAATTCCACTGTGTGGTAAGTTGGTATTTATTTTGGGATATCAAGTTACTTTCATCATGGCAAGAGCTCAAAACCTTTTTCAACATACAGTTCAATTCAAATCAATTCTTAAAATATCATTAAGCATCTATTACATGCAAAAATCCAGAATATTCTACTTCCATTTCTCACTGTAATGTGAACATCATCCTGTATGCTTGAGGGATTTTTCAGCAGAACAAAGGTTCTGGCAGGTTCTACCATGCAGGGAAGATTTTATGTGTGCTATATATGCTTTCAGAAGATCAATTATCATTAATTACCTATTGGGTGGAGACATCTTAAATATTTCTAAAACTGAACGTTTTATCTTTCCCCCTAAATTCTCTCCTCTTCTAAACATCCCTATTTCTGTCGAAGGCATCACCAGCTTTCCAGTGCCTCAGGGTCATACCCAGTATTTTCCTATGCTCCTCATCTTCCCTCATCCCTTATATCCAATGTGTTAATAAACCATTTCTGCCTTCACGACTATTCTCATATATAATGTCTTCTCTCTACTCACATAGATACTACTCTAATTCAGGTGTTCCTCACCTCTTGCCAGGATTTTTTTAGTATAAAAAAATTATTTTCAGTTTCAAATTCTCTCCATCCCTTGACCTTACCCATTGAGAAGGCAAGAAATATGATACCCATTATACATATGAAGTGATTCAAAACGCATTTCCATATTAGCCATGTTGTGAAAAAAAAAACAAGAAAAATAAAGAAAGAGAAAAAAATATGCTTCCATCTGCACAAGTTTTCTATCTGGAGGTGGAAAGCATTTTTCATCATGAGTCCTTTGGAGTTGTCATGGATCTTTGTAATAATTATAGCTTCTTGACGAAATTATTACAACAGCTTTCTCATCGGTCTTCCTCCCTTGAGTCTCTTCCTACTTCAGTCCAACTTACACACTGCTACAAAAATGTAATGTTTCCTTAGACATAAAGCTAATCCTATAACTCAACCATCGTCAGGGGTTTCCTATTGCCTGTAAGATAAAATACAAGTTTCTCCGTTTAGCTCTTAAAGCTTCACGCAACTTAGCCTCAATCTGTCTTTCAGGGCTTTATTGAATATTCCTCCTGAATTCTTCAATGAAGCCAAACTGTTCTTCACACAAGATACTCCATTTCATTTCTCTTTGTCATTGTCCTGACTGTCCCCCACACTTGGAATGTATACCTTCATTATCTCTGTCTTTTTCCCTTTAAGATGCACGTTAAGCATTTTCTTCTAAATGAGGACTTGTATTTAACTACTTTCTATATATTTGTATTTATTTCCCTTATATTTGTGCTGTATACATTTTACAGATATTTGTTTCTTCCTCATTAAAAAGTGAAACCACTGAGAGGAGGGATTGTTTCATTCTTTGTACTTGTTTTGCCATTGCCTAGCACAGTGCCTAACACTTAGGTTCATAATAAGTAATAGCTCAATTGATGATTGGCTAGTGATTTTTTTTGGCCATGGCTACCCATTAAAAAGGAAGGAAGGAAGGAAGGTAGGTTAGGAGGATGGAAGGAGAGAAGAAGGAAAATAGGGGAAAGGAAGGAAAGAGAGAGAGAAAAGCAAGGAAGGGGAAGGAAAAAGGAAAGGAAGGGAAAGAGAGAAAGGAAAAAAGGAAACCCTCAGGGTCCTAAGAATCAAGCAAACAGCTTTTAGGTTGTCTAAAAATATTAATTTTAGAAGTTCATATTCTAAATATCAGTTCTTTGTCCAGGGATCAATGAATAGACTTATCAATGGAAGAACTGATCCAAAATAATCTGTACATTCTCATTATAAATGACATCAGAAGATGAAAAGAAGTTGCAGTTAAAAGGAAGGGTATCTCAAATGTTTTCTTTTCAGAGACAAATAAAAGGTTTGGAGGAGTTGATTTTATCATACATCTGAAGGTAACAAGAAACATCTCAGGGGAAGCTTGGTGATTTCATATGAGAGTTTTCATGATAAACACCTTTAAAAAGATCATCATGAAAATAATTTCAGCTTACATCTGTTGCAGAGGTTGAGGAGGTGAAGAAATACAATGCAAAATTTGCAAAGATTTTTTTCCAAATAAATAAACATATCATTTAATGCTTGGTTACTTCAATGCAACAGTAGACAGGGGAATATTGAACTATTCCTCCTTCACTCTGACCTTTCTCATCTAACAACTGGAATTTAGACTCTAACCCCTGGGAAACTAGGTTCAGACAGATGTAGTAAAAAAACAAGATAGATGAAAAGTTCCACAGTATGAAGAACACTGCATTTGGTATCAGAGAGGCTGACTTCACTTTCCAATTCTTCTATTTGCTGCCCGTTTGACTTTGGTCAAGTCATTTCATCACTAGAGGTCTTAGTCTTTGCTTTATTTGGCCTAGTGGCTCAAGATAGAGCAAAGGGTTGGGGCAAAGTTAGAGAACTTACAGATAATTGGTACTTGGGAAACTAAAACAAGAATTTTATTATTATGCAGAGGAGAAAGCAGGCAAAAATAGAAACATGTATGCATGCAAACACATACGCATGCAAACACATGCACATGCTTACATAGATCCAGCCACACACAGGATTAGGGTCACTCATGTGAGGGAGATGTGTACTGTGGGAAAGGTCTCAGTGGGAACACACATTGAGTGAAGTCTGGGCAGGGAAGTTTTATATCTTAAAGATGGGCTTGGTTGAGAACAGGTAATCAATGCCAGATATGGGAGGAAGCACTCCTAATCAGAACCAGATGTGTTGGGGAAATTCAGCTGGTTTGCTTATCGATACCAGAATCAAGTAAAGGAGTTTCCTAATAGGGACCAGAAATTGGATGAGAGTCTGAACGCATAATTGGTGATCCCAGAAATGGGCGTTGACTTGAAACTGCTACAGTCCAGGAGCCTTGTCCAGTCTGGAGCCTCAATTTTCTACATCAGTGGTGTCAAACTCAGACAGAAACAGATCTCTTAAGGCTGAATATTGATGTAAAAAACCACAAATTAACATTATTTATGTTGTGTTGTATTTTTATTTATTTTGTTAACTATCTCTCAATCACATTTTAATCTGGTTCCCTTGCACTTGGGTCAGTTTGACAACTCTGTTTTACATGTTTGACCCAGAGTCAGAATGAGTCGGGATACTAGAAAATTATAGGTTATTTGTAATTGCTTATGTGTTTATGATCTTTAGGATTACTTAGCCTAAGTGACTCTATATTGGAATCCTATCACTCGTACCTGCAACATCAAATAATATATTTCAAAAATTACAATTATCACAGTTCTTCATCTATAAAATGAGGTGTAGGGATAAATTACCTCTTCAGACCCTTCAAATTTTAATCTATAATTCTATGAAGACTTTGTTCAAGAAGAGAATGAGGAGGGATGTAGAGAAGAGTCAGGGGGTGTTGGACATGACAAGTACTATATAAAATCACAAAAATGAAATGGATTCTATTATAACAGACAGAAAGGAACTCAGGAGCAGCAAGAGAGTAAAGTTGCTTCATACAGATCTCTTCAACCCCAAACCCTATAAAAATAAAGAATGAAATAAGGCACCACACATAGTATCATTAAAACTGAATCCATAAGATAAGAGGGTAGAAACATGGCACAGGGTAAAAACTTCATGACATAACATTGAAGAGTTGAATATTTGGCACTCCCATTCAATATCCCCAGCCTGCACCATATACAACAATGAGCACAATCTACTTCATAGACTTAAGTCTTGGTATAAGAAGTTTCTGCTTATTATACCCAGCGAAAGGACTCAATCTGAATACCACCACACATGCCAAAAGAGGAATCAGACATTGATTTTCTCCAGCCACAAGAAGGAAAGAAAGGAGAGGGAAGAGAGGGAATATTGAGCAGCAAAGAGCCTGGAAGAAAGCTTTCTGTCATCCCTTTTGACAAAAGGAGCAGACTCATAGAAAGCTGGGAAAACTTGCATGAATTGATGCAGAGTAAAGTGAACAAAACCAGGAAGGCAATTTATACAAGTAGAAGAGTAAAAAGGAAAACAACTCTGAAAGATTTAACTCTGACCATGGTAAGAACCAGGCATGACTCCAGAAAACTGATGATGAAACATGCTTTCTAACTCTTGACAGAAAAGTAATGGATTAGAGGGGGAGAATGAGATGTACATTTTCAGACATAACCAAGCATTTGTTTTACTTACTTGTTAATGCTTACTTATTAGAAGATAATGCTGCTATGGAGGGAGAGAGGAATTGTGAAAGAGAAAGATGGAGTAAGAATGGTGATGACAAAAATAAAAGAAAAAGAAAATATCAATAAGACATTTTAAAATCCATAGAAGAGAGCAGATGAAAGTTCAGAAGGAGGCATAAAAAACGCAAATTTGGTAACTATTGTGTTAAATTTGCTTTATACTATTTTTAAATATCAAACCAATACCACTAGGTCTATTTCCAAAGATGAGCAAAGGTAAAGGAGAACCTATGTGTTCTAAAATATTTATAGCAGTTCTCTTTGTGGAGGCAAAGAACTGGAAATTGGGGGATGCCCATTAACTGGGGAATGGTTGAACTAGTGGTAATATTTGGTTGTGATGGAATATAGTGTGCTATAAGAAATGAGTTTGATGATCTTAGAAAAACAAGACTAGACTGGCATGAAATAATGAAGGGTGAAATGAACAAAAGTGAGAGAACATTGTAAACAGTAGCAGCAATATTATTTTAAGAACAACTTTGAATGAATAAGTCATTTTGACTATTATAAATTAACTACAAACTAACTACAAAGGACATATGAAGAAAAACAATATCTGACTCCAGAGAAAGAACTGATAAATGGAAGTGTGTATAGAATGATTTTACAGACATATACATATTTGCATCTAATGGTAGCCCTCTCTAGGGCAGTGGGGAGGGAAAAAATTTACATGACAACTTTATTATATATTTAAAAGGAATAGCAAACTGAACACAATAGATTTAGAGTTTTATGTAAAATCATCTTTTTTATTATACTATGTTATGGAAATGCTCATTTTATTCCATAGCTTGAAAAAATTAAAAAATACAATTATTGAAATTTTTTAAAAGTCAATTATAATAGAGATTCATGGTTTCACATATCATCCTCTTCTGTTCTTTTTTATATGGAAATTATAATATATTTTTATTTTTGTCAAGTTCATAATTGTAAAAAAAATTTTTAATTAAGAAGCTGTGAAACCTTGAATTCAGGTGGTCTCAGAATTGAGTGAAGAGGAGAGAAATTATAGAACAATATGTCATAACTAATTGGATATGGAAAAGATAGTGAAGGGGAAAGTCAGGTGAAGGCTGGAAAGATGCCTTCAACAGAAACAAGGAAATTGGAAAATGGCATTTTAGGAGACTAGAAGCTGCATGTTGTCATAGAAGGAACATTCTATTTGGAGTCAGAGGACTTAACTTCAAACCCTACCTCTCTCAATTACTTCCTTGGGCAAGTTATTCACCTGAATATTACTTAATTTTCTCATTTTTAAAATGAGACTCCTTCCAGCTCTAAATCCATAAGGCTGTAAAATGTCAGTTTTCCCCATGTTGAATCTGAAGTAGTGACATGATAAGATATCAAAATACTCTCCACTCATCAGCTGAAAATGCAAATGTAGAGTCCAAGAGAGACATTGGGGTTGATTGATATATAAATACGGTAACCACCTGCAGAACTTCAGTGCCTTTTGTTGAAGCTGGAAGAGTACACAAGAGCAACAAGGGAGAGAGAGCATTTTGAGAAGAGAGTCTAAAATAGGAAATAGGAAGATACACATTTAGTTATTTGGAGGACAAATATGAACAGCAAAGGAAAAATGTGAACAAAACGAAATGCTTAAAATTTTTATTCCTTTACTCCTGTATCTATAAAACATTAATTTGTTTTTTATAGTTTAATATTTTGACAGGGGGTAGCTAGGTGGCACAGTGGATAGAGTACTAAGGCTGGAGTCAAAAAAACTCATCTTCTGAGTTCAAATCTGGCCTGACACATTTACTAGCTATGTAACTCTGGGTAAGTCACTTGACCCTGTTTTCCTCAGTTTCCTCATCTGTAAAATGAGCTGGAGAAGGAAATAGCAAACCACCTCAGTATCTTTGCCAAGAAAACCCCAAATGGGGTTACATAGAGTTGGACGTGACTGAAAAACAACTAAATGTAATTTTGGTAGTACCAGGGCATCCCATTTTTCTGCTGTAAAAATATCTTCCCCTGAAAGACAACAAGGCTATCCCTGAAACACGGTTGGCTCCTACCTCCCTTGAAAGAGCTTCCTGGTCACTGGTTGGCATAAAAGTATCACCCTTGTGGCCAATTTGACCTGCTGGATTTCTAAAGACCATATTAATGACCATACATTGCCCAGCTGCCCATAATTACTATGTGGAAGAGAGCGGGACTATATCCAGAGAAGGAAGGTGTTACTGTGTTCTTTTTGCATATACTTGGTGTTTTAGGACAATGTAAACCTCCTTTTGTTAACTGTTCAATGACTTGCAAATGCCTCATTTAGCCCTAGCAACAAACCTGAACAACTTGACCTTGACCTTAACAACTTTGGTGTGAAGGGCTTGTTTGTTTTGTTTTCAGGAGACATATTTAGATAAAATGGTGACAAATATAAACTGTAGACTGAGAAAAGGAAGGGAGAAAGAAATGTTCTGAAAATCAAGAAGAGAAAGAGTATCAAAAATAAGGAGATAGATGGTCAACAAATGTTCAAGAAAAGAAAAGGAGATGAAGATTAGGATAGAGAAAAGGCCATTGAATTTGGTCACTGAGTGCAAAGAATAGAGAAGTTGTACACAAGTGGAAGTGATGAATGGAGATGACTCTCCAAAAAACAGGCCATGAAGGCAAAAAGAAAAGCATGATGGCTTGAGGATCCAGTAGAGCCGAGTGAAGAATTTTTATTTATTTTTGCTTTGTTTTTATAAGATCAGAGGATCATTGTTCCATAAACTGAAAGGTACCTCAGAGGTCATATAGTTAGTTTCATTCCTTCACTTGACAGGTGAGGAAACTGAAGCTCAGGGAGCTTTTGTGACTTGCTCAAAGACCACCAAGGTAGTAAACATCAGGGGCAGGTTTTGAACCTTACGTCCTCCAATTGGAGATCTAGTGCTTTTTCTACTGTACCATATTGTTTTCTTTTGGTTTGGGAAAGGAGTATCTGAGAATGTTTGTGGGTAATAAGGAAAGAGCCAGTAGAAAGGAATAGACTGAATATAAGAGAGAGAGGGGGATGAGAACAGAAATGATCAATGGAGAGAGGTGGTTCTGGAATTAAAAGTAACTGATGATGATGATGGTGGTAATGGTGATGATGGTGACCGTCTAGCATATATATATATATATGTAGATTATATAATATATATAATCTACACATATATATGTATATTATATAATATATAATACACACACACACACACACACACACACACACACACACACATATATATATAAAATGGTTTAAGGTCTGCAAAGCCCTTCACAAATATTATTTCATTTGATCCTCACAAGCACTCTGGGATCCAGGTGATCCTTGCTTTAAAAATGAGGATACTGAAGTAAACAAAGGTTAAGTAACTGGGTATGGGTCACACATCTAATAAGTGTCTAAGATCTAATTTCAATTTAGGTCTTCTGGCTCCAGACCCAGCACTCTACCCACTGCACTATATGACAGACTCAAGACTGAAGAAGTAAAATTGTAAACAAATAGAAGTCCAATTTTCAACCCTTATCTAAGGTGTATGAATTGTCCTTTTATCATTCCTTTCATATATGAGGAAAAATAGGGCTAGATATGTTCAATGACTTTCCCAAAGTCACACAACTAGTGACAGAACTGAGACAAGAACAGAAGTTCTATTACTCTCTATTTAGGACTTTTCCCCATGACACCACCTTTTCTTCCTCCTTATTCCCCTCTATCCTACAAGTTTTGACTATCCCACCTTCAAAATCCAAGAGATGTCTTCCCTTTTCCTTTCTCCTTTCGGGGACAGTGAGTAAAATAATTTCCAAGGAACAAAAACAGATATTCTACCTGTCACCTAGAATGGAGAAAAACTGGCCACTAACCCTTTGCTTTCTAATTTCCACCTTAGAAGATGACAATTATCTGAATGAGTAAATTAAGAAGTCCATAGTCACTGAACTTTCCTAAGTTTTAAATGGGGAGACTAAAACAGAAGGTATTTGGCATCAACGTTCCAATTTCTTCATTAAAATAAACACCCACAAATAGTAATCCCCCAAGCACTCCTAGTTCTCTGTTACTATCTCAGTTTTCTTCTAGCCACATTATAGTCTTACTGTTCTAGAAAACAATAAAAAAAAGAAAAAGAAACCCCATGTCCACTAAGTGGTAAGTCAGAGAGACCTTCTAAATTAAAAAAAGCTAGAATTAAACATCACACAAGATGTCAGACTGCATTACCAAAAAAAAATGCATAGTCTCTTCATTTTCCTGCCTTGCCAAACCTCCCCCCACAGTTTTGTTTCACGTCATCATTTCCCCCAAAATGTGTCCTCAAGAGTCTTCTTTCTTCGTAGTTCCCTTTGCCAATCGGTCTCTGTGTGTGGAGGGATAGCTGGGCCTGGAGGCGGGAAGACTCCTTTTGCAGAGTTCAAATCTGGCCTCAGACACTTACTAGCTGTGTAACCCTGGCATAAATCACTTAACCCTGTTTGCCTCAGTTTCTTCATCTGTAAAAGGAATTGGAGAAGGAAATTGCAAACCTCTCCAGTATCTCTGACAAGAAAATCCCAAATGGGGTGGGACAGGATTGAGAATGAATGAACAACTGTATATTTGGATTTCATGCTTCAGCTAGGCCACTCTAATGTTGTTGCTTCTAGGATCCCAAGAGTCCAACACCGCTGGCATGTGTTAGAAAGTGGTCCTCAGAGCAGTGAGGGGTTGGTGCTTTTCCTCTTCCCCTGGAGTCTGTAGAGCAACGAGCATCTTTCCAAGTTTCAGAGCAAGGAACATTTGTTTGGATTATCCATAAAGCTTCTCCCTGACACTCAAATCCCTTGTCCCTAAATCACGTAGAGTACGCACCCTGGGAATACATGTAAACCCTCTGCTGCCTTGAGCTGAACCCATTTTATTTGATTACTTACCCAGCTACAAATCTCTTCACTGGAACTCCCTGGACAACACCAGTTACTATGGAAACAGCATCCCCTCCATTCTGCGGTAGGGAAGGGTGAAAGGTCGCATCCTGGTGAGTTCAGTTCCTACTTGGAGTCTTCTTGAGCTGCTTCTTGAGTCTGGGCAGTTCCAGAGAACTGAGAGGGACCCTGAAAGGGGGTCACTGGTCCCTCCACTAGAGGCCTCCACCTTGGCGGAAAAGCAATAGATCTCCCGAGTGGCCAAGGTGAAAATCAAACCTCTGCTCTAGTAGAGATCGCAGCAGAGCTTTCAAGAGAAGCGAAAGAAAGCGCTTGAGCTTCGGAATTCCACCCCCTCCTTGACAGAAAATCACAGATAAGAATTAAATGATTATAAACTACAGAAAAGACTTTTGAGGACAATATAAAGAACACAGTTGTGATTAGTAATAACGAGTCTACAAGAAATTCAAAGATCCTGGTTCATATAGGAGTGTGGTTTCGATAACCAACTATCAAAATATCACTCTCTGACTAAAACATACAAAAATGGAAACGAAGAATTGGCAGGTAAACCACACTGGAAATATTTGAGATAAGGCCATTACAATTCTTCCTTGGGTCAACCAGTTCTGGTACAAATACATTTACCGCATTTCACCATGTAATCATTGCCACGCTCTTTTTTTAGTACAAAATTGATTTATAACTTTTCATCACTAATTGTCACATGGTATAATTCTGTTCATCAGGCCAGCTTGAAAGGTAAAGAGGGCAGCAATGTATTCACCAGTAGCTTAGGATACACATTTATCTCTTGCACATTACAAGCCATGGACCTAGAATTCTCAAGGCAGGTGCAATGTCAGTATTCAATTTTAATGTATTAAAGATTCCATGCAATATAATCTTGCATCAAAGACAGTCTAGTAATAAATTATTTTAAAGGAATACTGGCACAATTTTTTTAAAGCTGCACATAATAATCACATCCCCCTATCTTGCAAAAAAAATTGCCATTAAATCTGCCATTTAAATCTGTAAATTTCACTTATGCAGTGAAATGGAGCATATGGAGTAATGCAGTATATGTAGGAGATATTGGAACACATTATTAGAGATTGATTGGCAAGTATTTGATCTCTGGATGGAATAGCAACTTGAAGAGCAAGCCTGCCACTCCTATATCAACTTGAAGAGAGATAGAATGCAGTGGATAAACTATGTTGCATTTAAGAAGGATTTGGCTTGGTGAGTCCTGATGTTAAGAGCAAGATCAGGTATGCTCACTTTGAAGGAAAACATAACCACTTTGCTTATACAAGGAAAGTACATGAAAGAGCCGTGGAATTCTTTGGAGATGAGAATATGGATGAAAATTTCAAAGTTTCAAAAAAGTCAGAAAGAATTTAAAAGGGTACAAATGATCTGCAAATATGCCCTGGACAGAATTTCAAAGCAGGAAGCATAAGAACTCTTTAGAATTTACACAGTCTTTGCAAAGAAATTTGGGGATCCCTAGGGTATTGTGGACATCATTGTGAGCCAATGAAATATGAAGAGGTGGTAAAGACTTTTCCACACAATTATGATGCCTAGCTTTTTATGGTTTATCGTAATTGTGGAATCAAATACTGCGTGGAACTATATAAAGCTCTAGTAGTGGTATATATTCCTCTGGATCAGGAGTGGGGAACCTGAAACCTCAAGACCACATGTAGCCCTCTAGGTCCTCAAACATGCCCTTTGACTGAATCCAAATTTCACAGAACAAATCCCTTCAATAAAAGGATTTGTTCTGTAAAAATTGGACTCAGTCAGAAGGCTAACCTAGAAGGCCACAGGTTTCCTACCTTGCTCTGAATCAGCTATGCATTTTATGAAGAGCTGGAGGCAAAGGGTGCAGAGAAGACCAGATTGGTATATCAAAATTGTTTGGCATTGATTCCTCACAAAAACTTTATGTTTGCCAAAATCTGGCTACTGTATGCCCAGTTTGAAATAAGATAGGAAAATGTGCCATTTGCCAGATGAGCTCTGGGAACTTCTACTGGCAAGTATCTCAAAAACAAATCATTTAAAGTCTATACTGAATTGAAGCTTCAGCTTCAAGAATTTGACCAGTGTCAAAAACTTTATGAAAAGTTCCAGGAATTTGCATCACAAAATTGCACACCATGGATCAAATTTGCTGAGTTAGAGAAAATTCTTGAAGATATTGAGAGGGCCCAGACAATGTATCAGTTGATCATTAGCTGTGCTTAGATATAGCACAGGCACTTTGGAAATCCCACATTGATTTTGAAATTGAACAACAAAAAGTCTGAAAGAATAAGAAGTCTACTGAAGATTTTCACAATGAATGTGCATCAAGGTATGAATCAGTTTTGCCTAATTTGAGTTGTCTGCAAGAAGTAAAGAGAGTTTAAATGCAGACAAATTTATGAAGCCAACAAAACTATGAGAAATTGTGAAGAGAAGGAAGGAATACTCATGTTACAAAATCTTGGCGAAAATTTGAAAATGAATTTGGAACAGAATCTCAAGGAGAGAGCGGACATGCCAGGGAAAATTAGAGAAAAAGAAAAGTACAGGCAGGAGATGGGTGTGATACTGGCTGGAAAGAGTACTAAGACTGCATCTTGCCAGAAGATGCAAACCAGCCCAACCTCAAACTGCTGGTAATAACCAAATTTAAAAAGAAACAGCAGCAAGAAAAGGGATGCTACAGAACAAGAGCTGGACAAAGATGTGGATGAGAGTGAATCTTGACATTTTCCATGTTGTTGCATTTTTTATTTTTATAAATTCTTTTCAAAATGCAAAAAAAAAAATTGCAATGTCACCAAAAAAAGAAAGTAATGCTCTTCCTTCTTCTCCGTCAACAGCATTATAAATTTATGTGGGGGGGCGGAGCCAAGATGGCAGAGTAGAAAGACTCACATATGCTAGCTCCGAACCCACAGCCCATGGATTTCCTCTAAAAAGAACTCCCAACAAATTCTGGAACAGTGGAAGCTGCACAGCAATACAGTGAAGGAGATTTCCATTCCAGAGAGCCCTGAAAAACTGATCCCAAAGGTCCATCGCGCACCGGATGAGAGCGGAGCCACCCCTGCCTTGGCCATGCGGCATGGAGAGGAGCGAGCAGATCCAAGCAGGCTTCAGGGATGGAATCTCCAGCGGCTGCGAAGGTCCCTCCACCCACAGACGCACAGGTCAGTGAAAGAGACACCGGGACGGGCTAAGAGGGGAGTGGGGTGTCTCCGGGACTCAGGCCCCCTCGGGAGGCAGTGGCAGAGGCAGCGGCAGAGGCAGCAGGCGGCCAGAGGCTCCCAGAGCAGGCAGGAGCTCAGCAGCAGCTCCATTACAAAAGGTCTCTGCATAAACCCCTTAAGGGAACTGAGCCTGGGAGGTGGCCCTGCCTCCACCTGAGGACCAGAAATTAAACTCCCATTGAATAGCAGCCAGGCCTGCCGCCAAAAGCCCTGAGGCCGGGGAGCAGCATTTGAATCTCACACCCCAAGCACTAGCTGGGCAGACCTAGGCCAGGGGTGGAGAAGACTCTCAGAAGTCAAGTAACTGGCTGGGAAAATGCCCAGAAAAGGGAAAAAAAATAAGACCATAGAAGGTTATTTTTTGGGGAACAGATGATTGCACCATTCCTCTCTGATGAAGAAGAACAATGCTTACCATCAGGTAAAGACATAGGAGTCAAGGCTTCTGTATCCCAAACATCTGAAATACATATCCAATGGGCTCAGGCCATGGACAAGCTCAAAAAGGATTTTGAAAATTAAGTTAGACAGGTGGAGGAAAAACTGGGAAAAGAAATGAGAGAGATGCAAGAAAAGCATGAAAAAATGGGTCAATACGTTGATAAAGGAGACCCAAAAAAATGTTGCAGAAAATAACACCTTGAAAAATAGGCTAACTCAATTGGCAAAAGAGGTTCAAAAAGCCAATGAGGAGAAGAATGCTTTCAAAAGCAGAATTAGCCAAGTGGAAAAAGAGGTCCAAAAGCTCACTGAAGAAAATAGTTCTCTCAAAATTAGAAGGGAACAGATGGAGGCCAATGACTTTCTGAGAAAC
>CM053772.1:107025924-107058945 GCA_028658325.1 Potorous gilbertii | reverse complement strand
GAGGGCAGATTGGTGATAGGGGAAATTAGAATGCTCAGTGTACTGGGGTGGGGGGGGGACAAAAGGAGAGAAAATTTTGGAACCCAAAATCTTGTGGAAATGAATGTAAAAAGTTAAATAAATAAATTTATAAAAAAAAATTTATTTGAACTTTCTACCATTGGATTCAACTTCCTCTCTTTCTTCATAGAAACATTCTATTGACCTTTAGTCTCTCATCCATCTAAAACACAAGGAATCCCCAACCTCAAATGTTAATTCCATATAACTATATCTCTGATACTTTTGTTTCATTTTTAATTGTCTATCTTAAGTGTTAAACCTTCTTGGTTCATTTATTTTTATCTTTAATAACTATGAATTATTTAATTTAATTTAATAAATTTAATAATTTGACATTTAAAAAATTTAATAAATGTGAAATGTCATTTCCAAGTGACTTCCTATATTCTTATCCTGCCCAATAAAACTCTCCCTTGAAACAATAAAGCATAACTAATTAAAAACAACCAATACATTGACCCTGTCTAAAAACTTAGGACTCATTCTACACAAATAATCTACCATCTGTACTGGAAAGGGTATGTTATACTAACAATACTCCAAAACAAAGCATGGTCACTGCATTAATCAATTTTTCAATGTTGTTTTCCTTTACATTATTGTGATTTCGTATAAATCATTCTGACTTTGTAAAATTTTTCATATTCATCATTTCTTGATGAGACATCGTACCATAGTGTATGGAATTCTACATTCAGAGCCAGAGAGACTTTGGTTAAAGACCTGCCTCTAACACATACTGGCTGTGACCCAGACAAGCTCCTTAACCTCTTAAGGCCCTATATAACTTTGTAACAGTCTAAGCTGAAAAAGACAAAGTGCCAGCCTGCATTGGTAAAGGGAGTTTCCTCACCCAGAGTTCCCTCTACCCATAAAATCACAGTTCCAGGTCCTATCCCTATTCCTTTGGGCTCAGTATTCCAACTGAAAGATATTCTTAATACTGAGCATATGCTTATGCTCAATAATATCCCATTACAGTAATAGAGCACAATTTGTTTACCTATTCCCCAGATAATAGGTATGCACTGTGTTCCCAGTTTTGCTTTGTTCTGGTTTTTGCCACTGTAAAAATGCTGCTATAAATATGTTTGTAAATATGGAAACTTTCTCCTCTGTCTCTGACTTTCTTGGAGTCTATCCCCAGCAGAGGTATCATTGGGTCAAAGGGCACATAAAGTTTAATGATTTTCCTAGTTTAGTTCCACATTTTTTTCTAGACCTGTTCTACCAATCCACAGCTCCAACAACAATGCACTGATTAAGGTCTTACTATGTGCCAAGTACTGAATTAAGCTTGAGATATCCACCAAAAAACAAAAACACTGTTCCTAATACCACTCTAATGGGGGAGATGACATTCAAATAACTATATAGATATAAGGTATGCATACAATATCAATAGAAGGTAAGCCCAGTGGGAAGGCACTGGCATCAGGAGAACCAGAAAAGCTTTCCTGCATAAAGTGGGATTTGAGCTAAGCCTTGAAGAAATTCAGGAAAGCCAAGGGACAGAAATGAGGCAGGAGGGAATTATAGGTATAAGGGATGCTCATTGCAAAGGCATGGAGTTGAGAGACAGACTGTTGTGCATGAGACACAGCAAGTAGGCCAATGAAGCTCTATCATAGAGGTCCTGAAGAGTAGTCAAGTACTTGAGAAGACTGGAAAAACAAGAAGTGTCAGGTTGAAAAGAACTTTAAATACCAACTGGAGGACTTTACATTTGATTCTGGAAGCAAAAGAGAACCAATGGAGTTGATTGAGTAGATTAGTGACACCATTAGACCTGAGTTTTGAGGAAATCATTTCATCTGCTGAGTAGAGGGTGGATTGAAATGGGGAGAGAGTTGGGTTGGGGAGAATCAGTTAGGAAACTATTGCTACAGTCTAGACCAGAGAGGACAAGGCCCTAGGGTGGTATTTTTGTGGTACCCATGTGAGCAGAAAGAAGAGAACATATATAAGAGATGTGAAAGTGGAAATGACAGATGAAGGGAGGAATTCCTGAAAGAGGCGACATATGAATTGAGTGTAGAAGAAAGAAAGGGATATCTGAATGCAGATTGGAACATACAATTTGTTCTCTTTTTTTTGTTTTAGTTTAGTTTTTTCCTTCTCATGGTTTCTCCCATTTGTTCTACTTCTTCTATACAACATGACTAATGTGAAAGTATGTTTAAAAAAAGAAAGGAATATTAATAGATGATGATGGAGATAAGAGTCAATCCCAGGCACAGGTGACATTATAATCAAAGATGTGGAGATGAGTGGCTCCAGAACAAGTGACAGAAAATAGTTCAGATTGACTGGAATATAGAGGAATGTTGTGAAATAAAGCTGGACAAGTAGATCAAAATGAATTATGAAGGTTCTTAAATGCCTGAATCATGAGCTTGTTGTACTTCATCCTTCATTCTGGAAAGTACCAATGACATCATGGATGATGTCTTGACTTGTGAATGAATTGGATTGAAGTAAGACAGAGCTGTGCAAAGTCGTAAGCCTCACTCTCTCCTCCAGTCTTTGGAGTCCAGTGGCAAGACATAAGTCAAGACCACAGGCTATGGCACAGCAAGTCATGAGCTTACATTTTATTCAATGGGTGAGAGAGAAACTTGAGGTTTTTGTGTAAAGGAATGAAGTGATCATAGGAATAAATTAGGAAGATTACTAAGGTACTAGTGTGAAGGATGGATGGGAGAGAGGTGAATAAATGGGTCAATTCACAGTAGCTGAACCAACTTCACTATCACCGACTTTTCAGTACCCATGAATCTATTCCTTGCTTTGTCCAATCATTGGTGGTCTTCTAGCTGCACTTAACTGGCTTCAACTTTGTTATCTACTTTCATCTGCATCCTCATTGCTATAAAATAACCCTTTTATTCCTCTTAGACCTACTCTCTATCACAATGCCCACAGAAACCAATTCGGACCTCTTTCCTCAGGTCACCTACACTGTGTCCTGCTTTACTCTTCTCAGAGGAAAACCTTCACTCTCACTGGACCTTCCTGTTCTCCTCTACCCCTCCTCACCAGCCCAAGATCCTTCCTTCTTTTCTTAAGCTTTGGTTACAAATTAGCTCTTCTTTTCGCTAAATTCAACCCCTCTGCCTCACTTAAATGCATAGGTCAAGCCATCACCCCATGGCATTGGTCCTCTTTGAAAAAGGACAAAACAACCAACGTCCTATCAATATATGGCACCATTTCCATTCAAAATTCTCCCCCTTCCCCTTGTCATGTTTTTTTTAAATCACCCTACTTTTTTCAGTATTTCCTCCAGACAGGACACATCCTAATAGTATACACCAGAAAGTATATCTAGGAAAGAAATCAAATTGTGTGCTCTCTTTTAATTTGGGAAGGGTCAATCTCAGTCCTTTCCCCTCCACTTTCTCCCTTGCTATGCATATCTATGAGTCATATTATTTCTACCTCTACCACATGTCACATTTTTCTCCTCCCAGCAACCACACTAGTCCGGGCGCTCATCATCTCTTGCCTAGACTATTGGTCTTCCTATTTAAGGCTCCCTGTTCTCTGATTCGCCAGTGATATTGCTTAGGCATGGGTCTGAGTGTCATTTCCCTACTAAATGAATTCCAGTGACTATTACCTATAAGATTAAATTTGAGCTTCTCTATTTGGCATTTGTAAAGCACTTAGTACAGTTCCTGAAACAAAGTAGGCACTTAATAAATGGAATTTTTTTTCCCATTCTGCTCCTCCTCCATCACAACTAGGCTCCAGGCTACCTTTCTAGCCTTATGATACATTAGTCCCCTTCACAAATTCTTCAGTTCAACCAAATTAGCCTTTTTAATGGTCATCATATATGACATTCCATCTCCTACCCTCCGTCTTTTGACCATCAGCTATACTGGAAATGTATTTCATCCTCACCTCCAGCTCTTAGACTGTCTAGTTTCCTTCAAAGCACAATTTACATGTCATCTCCTAGTTCCTCCTCTAGAAAATTACCTTGAATTTATTTCACATATATTTTGTATATACTAACATTAAATCTCTCATGAGAGAATGCCAAGGGTAAGAACTGTTTCAGTAATATCTTTTTATCCCCAACATTGTTTGGCCCATAGCAGATACATGATAAATGCTTTTGAATGATTGGTTGGTTGGTTGGTACAATCATCAAGGAGAGTTTTGAAGGGATAACGAGGTCACCAAAGGCCAGTATACAGTCTACGGGAGAGGAAGGAAAGGAAGAGAAGAAAGAAATGTGGAAAAGAATGGAAAAAAATGCCCTTAATGATAATTTATATTATATATATTTATATTATATAAAATTAGGTTATATACTTTTATTTTATATGTAATTTATTTCATTTTATTTATATATTTATGCTTGCAAATATATATTTCTATGACAAAATTAATAATAATAGAAATTGTCCAAAATTCTAACAATTGCTTCAGAAGGTATTACCCAGAGAGAGCAAAAGAAAGGCTGAGTCAGACCAATTAGATCTCATCAAAGAAGTTTGGATATATTTTGAAGGACAAATGGACTTGGGCCAGAAGTCAAGAAAGCCTATTTCATTGTTTCAGAAACAACAGAGCATAGCCAAAGAACCTGACCTGCATTTTGCTACAAAGATAATCAAATATATATTAGAAGCTTGAGAAAAGAGTTCAACCCTGGTTTGCTATACACTGAGTCTACCAGACTAGCACTGAGAAATAGAGATGAGGGCTAAGCGAGAGCTAGCCCAGATCCTTAAATCTTTAGTCCTGCCACCAACAACTTTTCTACCTAAATTCACGAGATCCCTATGCATCAATGACACTGAAGACTAAAAAAGTCCTGCTTATATTGAACTATTCTAGTTGTTATTTGAAGGGAATTTGCAGCATACAGGAATGTCAGCCTCAATGGATTTAGCAAGAAGACCTTCATATATTTGGGTCTCATAGTGAGTCTTTCAGTAGTTCCCTAAAGGAAGTTATAGGGAAAAGTGGTTTTCAGCCCTGTTGACTTAACTTCCCATCCACTTTCAACATTCCTACCCGAATATTCATCTTCCTAACCTATCCTATGATCACTTCTCTCCTTCATACACAGATTTTAAGTGGTTCTTCTTGTCTACAGAAAGATATATAAAGGGATCAATGCAGTGACAAACTAATGTCGGAGGACTCCTGATGAAACACACCACCCACCTCCTGAGAGAGTGGTAATGGAGTCAGGGTAAAATTTCAGACATATTAAGACTTATTTTGGACATGCTCCTAAAAATGTGCTACAAGAATTTTGTCTTTTTTTTTCCTTTAAAATGGGTGGGGTAGTTAGAAAGGAGAAATTAAGTTTCTATTTCTTTAATTTTTTTTTAAACTACATTATTTGCAACTTTCCCCATCTCTTCATTACATTGAAATTTAGCTATAATATTTCTGGGAGTTTCATTTTGGAATCTCTTTCAGGAGGTGATAGATGGATTCTTCCTATTTCTATTTTACCCTCTGAATCTTAGATATAAGGGCAAATTTTCCTTTGTAATTTTTTGAAATATGATGTCTAGGCCATTTTTTCCATCATGTCTTTCAGGTAGTTCAATAATTCTTAAATTCTCTCTCCTCAATCTCTTATTTTTTAGGTCAGTTGTTTTTCTGATTAGAGATTTCATATTTTCTTCTGTTTGTTCATTCTTTTGACTTCATTTCATTGTTTCTTGATGTCTCATGGAGTCATTAGCTTTCACTTGTCCAATTCTTATTTTTGAGTTGTCAATCAACATCATCTGCAACGCCGGCAGAGGGTCCCTTATAATCATTTGTCCAACCCCTACAAATTTCTGAGCTAAGAGCTCCCAAATCTGTGGCTGCTGCTGTCACAGCTACATCCAAGGCCCTCGACTGGTGCCACCTGCAGCAAGTACACCAGACCAACCTCTACCTGATGTCATAGATCTTTCCTGCCAACCTCCAAATTGTCTTGGGCTGGGAAAATATCTCACCTTAATCTTTTATTGGCTGTGTCTCTCTAAAATTTGATTTGAGGACTTAATATTAAAATTATTGGGAGGTGAACATTTGGAGAGTTCAACTGGGTTGCTGTCTGTGCTCTATCATCTTGGCTCCACTGCTTTGTTTAACTGGAATAAACTTAAGAAACAATATAGTCATGCTGGTTTTTTTTACTAAAACCTTGGACTGAGGTCTTATGAAAGTGAAAGGTTTTCCTCTGTCCAACCTCAGGACTCTATTTGAGGGAAAGGACAACCCAGGGAATTACCTAGGGAATCACAGAAGCTCCTTTGGAGGAAACCTTTTTCTCTCAAACATCTTACATTGAACAGGTTCAGCCTATGACTGGGCTGCAGTGAAAAGGACAGTAAATTCCAAGGGTTGCAATTACATCTGCCAATGCCTAAAGAATTCATTCGGAAGACTTTTAAAAAATAGGAGGCAATAGGGGAAGGAAAATGAGTATAGGAAATGGTAATATATATGAGATAAAGGCAAAGAAGAGAAAAAGACAGGCAGAAACATAAGAAAGCAAAGCTACATTGATAGTAGTTTTCCAAATTCAAACTGGTAAACATATGGCCAAGCTATTAGCTTGCCTGTAATTACTACCTTCTCAGCAGCAAGACGACTTACATTAAAAGCCATGGATTGAAGCTCTTGGATCTTTTTGAATAATTTTGCTCCAGGCTCAGACTTTATTTTGTTTCAATCCAGAGTTATGCTTCCTGTGGTAGAAGAGTCAATTATCCTGAATTTCAGCATTTTAAAATGTAAAGATAACAGTACAAATTAAAAGAGGGTGGGTTCACCTCTCCACTTAGCCTGGTCTTTTACCTAAGGACTTAAAATAGGGAATAAAATAGTAGTGTGATGAGAGGCACGAAGAAAAGGGATGCTACCCCTTGCCAGCTTGAGTAGTACAATATCTCGTACAAATGCAATATGATCAGAAAGACTCAAGTGCTAATTGATCACTGTTTTTTTCTTTCTTTCTAACAAATTGCTAGCATTTATTTTCTCTCATTTCCATCTCCCCATTGGAAAAAAGAAAAGAAAAACCCTTGTGATGAATATGCATAGTCAGACAAAACAAATGCCCACATTGTCCATGTTCAAAACTGTGTGTCTCATTCTGCATATTTAGTCTATCCCTTTTGTGTTAGGAGATAGGTAACATTCTTCAGCATCTGTCCTCGGGAATCACAATTGGCCATTGCTTTGATCTGCTTCTTATCTTTCACAATTGTTCACTTTCACAATGTAGTTGTTATAATATGTGTTGTGTCGAGCTACTGATTCTGATGACTTAATTAATGACATATGAATGTAATAGAATATTCTTGAACGGTAAGTAAGTACTGACAATGACTTGAACATACAACATGACATGAAAGCAATGGCATACTGGAAACAGCTCAAATTTTGTATTAATATTGGGAAATCAGGAAACACTACAATCAAGGCTTGATTTGTTTTGTTGATTGTCTAGACCAGAGGTTCCCAAACTTATTTGGTCTATGTCCCCTTTTAAAAGAAATTACTCAGTCCCCTCTGGGAAATCTGTTTTCTTTAGGCTTTTAATTTTTTTTTTAATTTGCATCATTTCAAAAAAATAAACATTTTTTTGAAATGATGCAAATTAAAAAAAAAATGAAATGATGCATCTTAAATTTAACAATTTATTATAAATTTGTGGGGTTTTTCCTGCATTGAAATTTTGATGACACATTATTGCATCATGTAACCATATAGCATCATATTGTAAACAAGTCATTACATGCACATATTATTGCCATTGCAATCTGAATTTCCTGACAAAGTGGGACATGCTCACCTGTCAACACTTGCTTGTTAAGACCTGTTGTCAGACTTGACTGCTTATAACTTGGATTTTGTGTTTTTATATGGAAAATAATGTAATCGTGACAACTTTAACCCTGTCACACAACAAATTTTGCAAAATTTTCTTTTCTTATCTTAATATGAATATGGTTCATAGAAAAATTAAAAGTATGTCATGCGCACCTTTTTTTTTTTCCAGAATGCCTAGTCATTTAATTTACAAGCACAGAAGTCACATCAAGGACACATATGAAAAAATATCAGTAAAACAGCAAGAACAAAGGCTTAACAGACAACTCAGGATTACACTGGTATTCACAAAATATTAAAATACCTAGAGAAACACCTCTAACATGTTAGGTAGGCCTTTTGTGGAAGATTTATAGAAGTAAGTATACAAGAATCACAAGGTATGGACAGTTGTGATCTGTACCAGTGAAGAAAGTATTTACTCTGGTCAGTCAATAAACATTTATTAAGTACTTTCTGTGTGCAAGGCACTATGCTAAGCATTGAGGATATAAAAATAAATAAAAGACTGTCCCTACCTTCAAGGAGTTTGCAGTCTAATGGGGAAGCCAACATGTAAACAACAATATGGAAACAAGATATATATGGGTTAACCAGGAAATCACAGCGGGAAGGCACTAGAATTAAGAGGGAGTAGGAAACGTTTCCTGTAGAAGGTGGTATTTCAGCTGGTACTTGAAGGAAGCCTGGGAAGCCAGTAGCCAGAGTTGAGGAGGGAGCAGTTTTCAGACATGGAGGACAACTAGTGAAAATGCCTATGTCAGGAGACATGGAATTTCTTGTGCAAGGAACAACAATAAAGACTGAAGAATATACGCAGGGTGTCAAGGGAAAGAGAACAGATCTGGAATGATCCAAGTATTGCACTTTCAGAGCAGGAGTCCTGCCAAGGCCCTGTTAATCTGATGTCAGGGTGACATGGTCTATGTGCTAATGGATTTTTTCCTTGTGATTATTTTTTTTTCCTCCTCTCTTCTGAGCCTATGGACTCTTGTTAACACAGGTGTGTTAGCCTATTTTGTACTGCACTCCCCACATCTGCCAATTCCTTTTAACTCCTGGCTTTCTACTGCCATTAGAGGTACAAGTATTTGCTCTGTCCATTTAGGTGTAGGGTATTTCTTTGCATTCTTCAGTCCTTATAGGTTTGTCCATGAAGCATGATCTTCTTAAATCTACTTGTATCCCCTCAGAGATGATAGAGGAAAGCTCAACATAGAAATGTCAGGCTTTTGAGTATATGAGTGTATTCATTATTTTTTGGCTGTGGCTGTCAACACCTTAGTCAGGTACCATTCGCAGCTGTTGAAGTTAATGAATTCCAGGCAAGTTTGTTGCATCTTTTAGTTTTTATTTTCTATTGCCATGCCCACTGAGCATGAAATGGCTCCCAAGGGGAGGGAGAGACTGAAAGATGGAAATAAAATGTCCCACACTTCCTTAAAGCAAATCAGTGTATGCAGCCAATCACATCATTCTCACACAATGAAAAGAATCTTCCATTTGTTTCTGCTTATCAAAGACTTGCTTAATCAGTGGAGGAAAAAAAGGCAATTTCATGAGTTTCACCATCAATAAGATAATGACAGTATTAATCTGGTCTTGCAAATTGTTATAAGGTTCTTTAAATATCACCTCAACTATAAACCCATTTTCTTAAGAATGTTCCCAGTGGATCTGTAGCGTAAACATTCCATCTTGGACCTATTCACAATTAGTTGAACAAATGTTGTAAATTGCTGGGGTTTTCTTCAAATGTACAGTTTCAGAATACAAATGGGCCATTGGAAAATTACAAAACTACAATTAAAAATCTACCTAATTTAGAGCCTTCAGGCCAAGTTCAAGATCCTGTGATCTATCTGGAATTTTTATTATGGCATAGTAGAAGAGCAATAAAGTCAGGGGACCTGGGAATAATTATCACCTCCAATTCTAGGTCAAGGAAAGATATGTTCAATTCTCAGCTTGGTAGCAGTGGGTAAATTATTTAATTTCTCTGAATTTCTGTTTTCTCACCAATAAAAGGAGGGTAACAATACTTATATGAATTATTTATAGGTGGTAGCTGTGAAGTGAGTTGTAACCCTTCAAGGGCTACTATATAAAAATTTGAGTATTATTATTGAAAACTCATGGCCCAGAGGCTCGTCAAATGATATGTGGAGCTGGGCTAACTTTGGGGCCCTAATTCAACAAAGGTCTATTTTCTCTCTGATTCATTGCCTTCATCTGTAGTTAACCTAGGAACTCTTCAAAATAGATTCAGGGTATATCTCATGTCTAGGTTCCACCAAATATAAGTAAATGAGCCCCCAGTTCCCATACAAGCACTCATGGTAGCAGATGCAAATAAGGAATGGGACACCAGTAAAGGCAGTGAATAGAGCATTTGACAGAGTCAAGAAGACTTGAGTTCCAATCTGACCTCACATACATAATAGCTGTGTGACCTTGCCTCAGTTTCCTTACCTGTAAAATGGGGATCCTACCCTCCCTTGATTGTTGTGATCATCAAATGAGATATTTATAAAGTACTTAGCACAATGCCCAATACATAGTAATTTAGTAAGCACTTTATAAATGTTTTTTAAAAAAATTCCAATTCAGAAAATACAGAGGAGGCAAAGGACTCACAAGATCCCATAAATCAATGCAAAAATATGTAAAGCATTCTGTTGGTCCATCAGCATTCCTGCTCTCCAGCAAGTCCCTATTGTCCACAATGTCCTTACCCAATCTCCCCAAACGCATAGTACCTCCTTGTACTTCAGACTCCTCACAGTAGGTAAACACATGTCAAGAGCTGTTAAGCAAACAAACCTCTTCCCATTGGACTTTTTTTGTCCAAGTAACTAATTGTCCATGCCATCAAGGTACGACACCGCACAAAAAATAAGTGAACTATCTTTTTCTTTCTCTAAGGAACTTCTCTGAAAAGAGTTCACCCTACGAAATCTCAATCAGCCAATTAGTAAGGAATCCTTGGCCATGCCCACATGGCATAGTGCCTGGCACGTAGTAAGCATTAAAATGCTTCTTACCTAACTGACTAACCCAGCACGATCCTAGCCAGAGATTTATTATGTAGCACCAGCTTTGGGGATTATCCTGTGGGTAACTCTAAGGTGGAGCATTTGGGATCAAACCTTTAAAGAGATGAGGGTCAGCTAGGTGGCTTAGTGGATAACAGTGGCTAGAGGACCTGGAGTCAAGAAGACCTAAATGAAGGCAAATCCAGCCTCTGAAACTTACTAGCTTTGTGACTCTGAGCAATTCATTTGCCTCAGTTTCCCCAACTGTCAAATGAGGATTTTAATAGCATCTACTTCCCAGGGTAATTGTGAGAATCAAACAAGATTATAAAGGCAAAGCGCTTAGCACAGTGCCTGGCATATAGTAGACACTACATAAGTGTTAATTATTATAATTCTTTTCTGATTCAGAGTGCTCCTTAGAGAAAAAGACAGGTGACCTAGGATGTGAAAGTCATTTTGCTAGACGTTGAACAGACCGAAGAGGAAAAAATTCCCTGCCCTCAAGAAGCTTCCTTTCTTCTTGGAGTTGCAGGAGATATAACTCATATACAGATAAGTAAATGCAAGTTGACTACAGAAGGGAGAGAGCACAAGAGCTGAGAATGAGAGGAAATCAGGAAAGGCTTCATGTAGGAGGTGGCACCTAAACTGAACCTGAGGTAAAGGTAAAAAGGAAGTAAGTTGTTTAAATCTCCAATTATTCTAGAATTTCATAAAAGAAATAATTTTGAAGACAAGGAAAACCATCTCTCATTTTCAAGGATATTTTCTTGTCCACTAAGAACTTAAGAGCATTTTTTTTAAGGGTTGGATATTTTGCGTAGCATGTTAAGATTTGCAAAGAACTTTACAAACATCTCACTGGATTTTTATGACAACCACACCATAGCGGTAGGTATCATGTGCATTTATTACCCACATTTCACAACTGAGGAAACTGAGACTCAGAATGGTTATAGGATCATAGATTTGGAGCTAAAAGAGCCCTTAAAAGTGATTTAGTTCAATACCCCTCCACCCTATAAATGAGGAAACTGAGAATCAAGGAGATCAAATGCCAGAGAAGGATTCGGACCCAGGACTTTCCAACTCTAGCATGATCATTCCATCTACTGATATCAATCTGCTTCTCTATAGTAGACATTTAACAAATGTTTGTTGAATTGAATTGAAAAAGAAGATGATATTACTGACCACTATCAGTACATTTGGAGTTGTGTGGGTTGAGTGTTTTGGTTTTGGCTTTTGCCATGTGTGGTAGGGAAAGATTTGCATTGAATCATCCACCTGATCTTTCTTGTGACAAATGGTATTCTGTTACAAGATGGCTGGGTGAGATTTGGCCTATAGGTTTTTATTATGGAACTATTGTTTTTAGGTTCAGACTCACAGCCTTGGGAAGAGTATAGCCCAATGGAAAGAGAAAGAAAGAATGGAAAGGTAAAATGTTCACAGGACAGAACACCAGGAAGATAAATATCTCTCAATCAGATATAGAGGTTACGCACAGGTTTCACTGAAAAAAGTCTGCGAGATGGATATGAGACATCAGTGAGAGGCTCATTTAATCAAAAGTTCTGAATTTTAGTTTCTGGTGTGCTCTTGGCTAACTGTGTGCTGCTGGGTCATTTAACTTCTATAAGCCTCAATGTCCACCAACTGGAAAATGAGAGAATTGAAGCAGAATCTGAGGTCCCTTCTAGTGCTAGCATTCTATGTTCTAAGGCATCATCTTCACGGGTTCAACTCTCTCACCAAAGGAGTGAACCATTCCAGTGAATCATGCAAGTCAGCACCATTCTATCTCAAATCAGCAGTTTCTAAATACAGCCTGTCAGCAACAGGAATAGCCCTGGGCAAAATCATGAAGTCAGCAAAGCTTTTCTTTGGAATGGCTCATGTTCCTTGCCATTGTGGTGAGGCAGTTGTAGAGAAATAGCCTTGGATGGATGCCTTACCAATACCCCTCAAAGCACAGAGGTGATTCCCATTTAATCCAAAAGCCAGACTTGGTCTTCAGAAACAATTACAGAAGAAATAACAAGATATCTCCTGGCACCAGACCCTTGACAGAGAAAATAAAACCCACAATTTGTATTCTGAACTATGAAAATTCATTTATTGGCCACAGTGCATTTGTGATATAAAAGTGGTTTGACCTCTCTGAGGTTCACTTTCCTTATCTGTAAAAGTGGGGAGAACAATACTTGCAATGCCTATTTCACATGACTTTGGGGAAGATCAATGGAGAAAATGTGAAAATAGCTTTTTGAACCTGTATAAATCTCAGTAACTGTTGTTATTCAAAGAACTCATTTTTCAAGTTCATTAATGCCTGATTGTCATGGAATTGTAAGCCCCTAAAATGTTAGATTTAGAGTTGCCCCCAGGCAAATCTCTAAGAAGATAATTGCAAATGAGTTGATGATTCATGTTGGTAGAAAGAGTTTCTTAGAATTTTACACTGATGTTTTCACAGGTCCAAACTGAAAACCAAGCAAATGAGTAAATGTATGAATGAAGAGATAAACAAGTGAATAAACAAATAAAGGAGATCCATAGAAATGGATGGATAAATATGGATGGATAAATATATAGCTAGACAGATGTAGGCATAGAGATGATAGATAGATATAGATGGAGATAGAATGATAGATAATATCATCCTCTCAGAATCAAAGGTGGCAAAGAGAACCCAGAACTCTCAATCTAAAAAGGAGTGTGGTATGAAGAAGTGAGTAAAGAGATTTTATGACATAGTCACCTCTTCATTACTCAAAGTCACAGGATATTAGAGCTAAAAGAAACTTGTGAGTTTATTTAATCCAATTCCCTCATTTTGTGGAGAAAATTAATGTCAATGTGAAGTAACTTGGAACAGTTCGTATAACTAGTAAAAAGTACCAGTGCGCACATATCCATATATACTGACTATGGAATCAAGAAGACCTGAGATCAAATCTGGCCTCAGACATTTAATAGTTGTATGACTTTGGGCAAGTCATCTAATATCAGTCTGTCTGAATTTCCTCATCTATAAAACAGTAATGGTAATAGCTTCTACCTTCCAGGGTTGTGAAGATCTGATGTGACAATATTTTTTTATTCATTTTGAACTTAAAGACAAAAAAAGTATATGTATACAGTATAATACAAAAAGAGAATTCGATATGAAATCAGGCATCTCCATTTCACACTACTGACTTTTTTTTAAAAAAGCTATGCAATAATTACTACACATCATTTTCACAGCTATCCTGCTTTTCTGTGTTTCCTTCTGAATCTCCTTTTGTTCTCCACTGTGTCCTTATTTCTTTTCTCCCTCTATCCCTGCTCCATACTAGAAAAGATCACCATTAGACACAGATGTGTCTAATGTGTGTGTGTGTGTGTGTGTGTGTGTGTGTGTGTGTGTGTGTTGATAGGTATAGCCATACTATACATACTTCTATTTATCCATTCTTTCTCTGGCGGTAGATAACATCTTCTTTCATAGGTCCTTTGCATTTGATTATTCAACTTACTCATTCACAGTTATCCTTCTAACAATAGTGTTGTTACTATATACAATGTTCTTGGTTCTGCTCGTTTCACTTTTCATATTTCCTGCAAGTCTTTCCATGCTTTTCTAAAATCAGTCATCTCATCATTTCTTTTAGCACAGTGGCATTCCATAATATACCAGTGATCCTATACCAATGACAGTCATATACCAGTGATACTTATAAATAGCTTTGTGAACCTTAAAGTGCTACAGAAATGCTAACATTATTATGCTTGTATTTTCAATAATCTTTGACTTAACCAAGCCTCATGCTCTAGCAAGCCATTCAGTGTGCTATAGTAGAAAGAGCCCTGGATCTGGAAAGTCTGTCTGTGTCTGATTCCCAGTCTTATAATTGAATACCTTATAATTGTGACCTCAGCTAGAGAAAGTGACCTTTTCAAAGATTCATTTCCTCATCTGGAAAATGAAGAAGTTAGAATGAATGATCTCTAAGGTCTCATGTTCACTGATGTTCAGAGACCAATTTTACAAAGTGTGGGTCACCTGCACCCTGGACTTCCCTTGTCTCCTGCTCCTCTGGCTCTACCTTCCAGGTTTTCTGCTTCCTCAGCCTCGGATTCTCTTTGTAGCCAGTGGAGAGCCAGTGGTGAGCAACAGGAAAGTATCCCTCTAAAGACCCTCTCATTCTAAACCGGTTCATTTTGGAAGGCAATTTCAAATCACGCAAGTAAAGAAACTAAAATGCCTATACCCATTGACCCAGAGACTCCATTGTGGGATATATAAACCAAAGAAGTCATTAGTAAGTAGAAAGTCCCCTTATACACCAAATTATCTATAGCAGCCACTTTTTGTGGTAGCAAAGAAACAAAGTAGTTGCAATTTCAATGCCAAAATCATTAGCAGCCTCCTGGATTTCTATCATTCCTCTTACTGCACAAGATCCCACAGGTTTCTAAATGGCGTCCCTGATGATCTATTATCTGCCTTTTCCCCTCTGAGTGGAACTCATCACTTGTCCTCACACCCATCCTGAATTCCCTTTCCTCTGTGAGTCTAAATGTGTTCTCTTCACAATGTTCATGAGACAGTATCTTCTGTGATTAGATTTTCTACCTTGTAGATTATTCACCATTGTTCTGATTTATCTTTGACTTTGTGTCACCAACAGAGGTTTGTAGAAGTGAATTCCCATCTGTATATGATATGCTGCAGTTTCAAATAAGAGTCGAGTTTTCAAATGAGTTGATTTTAGTCAATCAACAGGTATTAATTAAGTGCTTACTATGTACCAGGAACTGTGCTGAGCACTAGGAATATAAGGGAAGACAAAAACAAGGAGCTTACATTCTAATGTGGGAGACAACAACATGCCAACAACTATGTACATATAAGGTATAGACAGGGTAAACTGGAGGTAATCTTCAAGAGAAGGCACTGGCAGGGGAGGAACCAACTTCCTACAGAAAACTGGATCTCAACTGAGACTTGAAGTAAGTCAAGGAAGCCAAGAGGAAGAGACAAGGAGGAAGAATATCACTCTTTTTAGATTCTAGGAGAATTATGCTACAGTTTCTCTTTGTAGGAATTTGAGGATTCTTTTGTTTGGTTTGGTTTTAATTTTCCTTTCTGTTACCCAACACACCATCTTCATCTTGAAATAGCAGCTGAGTGATAGTCTAAGGTTATTAATGAAAAATGTACCTGACAGTACTGCTGATGTTAACATAAAGAAGATTCAGATGTGCTACCACAAGTTCTTCTGTTCCCAAAGAAGTGATGAGAGGAAAATAGCAAATGGGAGACAGATTAAGATGACACACAAAGAAAAAAAACACAGCTAAATAAAGCAGCACAAGGTTTACTATCAGGAGACTGGGATTCTTCCAGGCTGGAGGATGGAAAGGTTTATAGACATTGCTGGAGGGAATGTCAGTGAGAGTAGCCAAGAAGGGCTGCGAATGATGGAAGTCCATCAATGTATGTAAGGGATTCCAGGAAGCAGTGAGTAGGGTCCACAAGCTTTGGGGAAGAAAATGACCAGTTATTTATTTTGCTGAAGTGTCAATGAATCAAAAATGTCTTGTGTGAAATAAGGAGTTAATTTTATTCCATTTTTGGTTGGTCATCAGAATTTAAGAGGGCTCTGAAGTCCAAGAAAGTAGGGAGAACTGGAGGGAAGGAGGGAGGGGGATAGAGAGAGAAAGCCAGAGACACAGAGAGACAGAGTTACAGAGAGAGGGAAAAGAGAGACAGAGACAGACATAGGAGACAGAAAGAGACAGAAACAGAGAGACAGAGATGAGATGAGAGAAGAGGATGGATGGATGGATGGATAGATGGATAGATAGATAGATAATACATTAAGCACCTTACTACATACCAGGCATTGTGCTAGATTCTGGGGATAAAAATACAGACAGAAGTATATTCCAGGTGTTATTGAGACCTAATACATATCTACAGAGATGAAAGATGGAGTGTCAAACATAAGGAACAGCGAAAAAGTTATATGGTTGAATTGTAGAAAGTATTGTAGGGACTAATGTATACTAAGGTTAGAAAGGTAGGTTATGGAGCCAGGTTATGAGCCAATGGAAGTTTACATGTGATCCTTGGGCAGCCAGGTGGTGCAAGGAATAAAGCTCCAGGTCTAGAGTCAGGAAGAACTGAGTTCAAATCCAACCTCAGACACTTAGTAGCTGTGTGACCCTGAGCAAGTCACTTAACTCTGTTTCCTCATTTGTGAAAATGAGTTGGAAAAGAAAATAAGTCACTCAAGTATCTTTGCCAAGAAAATCCCAAATGGGGTCACAAAGAGTGGGACATGACTTTTAAAAAATCTGAGCATCAACAATGATGAAAGAGAGCCAACTAAGTTTACTTGGGGGTGGGAGGAAGAGGATTAAATGGTCAGAACTGTGCTGTAGGTAAATCACTTTAAGGCAGGGACACTCTTTCAATGGTCTAGGGAAAAAAGGAGAAGCATCTAAACTAGGGAGATAATTGTAAGAATGAAGAGAAGGGGACATATTAAGAAATATAGAAGTAGAAACAACATGGCTATGTGGGATGAGTGAGGCTGGGAAGACAGGATTGACACTGATGTTAAAAACATGAGTGACTGGAAGGGTGGTGAGGCCCTCAGCTAAAATTTGGATGAAGGGTGGGTTTGAAAGGAGAAGATGAAGGGTGTTGTTTTAGAAGTGTTTCGTTTGAGATGCCTATGAAATATCCACTTCTGAATGTCAGTACTTGGTGATATAAAACTGGAGTCTAAGAGCGTCTCAGTCAGAGAGACTGATGCTGGATAAATAGACAAAAGAATCTTTTGTATAGAGAAGATAATTAAATGTGAGATTGCTGATAAGGTCACTCAAGGAAAAACTTGTAGAGAAAATGGTCCAGAACTGAGCCTTAAGGTCCACCAGCAGTTAGACAAACCAGTCAGCAAAGACTGAAGATCAGAGAGGAAGGAGATATAATTGTAAGGAGAAATGAGAGGAAATGGAATCCAGCATACATGTCATGTTAGCCCAAAGTCACCTTGGGTTTGGGATTTGTCAAAAAATGAACATACTCAAAATACAATAGTGCCAATTATACCTTTAATAAGATCTTCAAAGGATACAAGAACATTATTGATTAAACCTACAGGATGAACCTGATAACACTTTCAGTTAGATGTTAATATCAATGTACAGGCTTGCCTGTCCTCAATCTGTCCTCCACAGAAGCTTATCCTGGGTCCTACTGGTAGCAGCATATTAGAATTCTGATGATTTTGCCAGGTCAGAAGAACAACTACCCTCCTCTTTGAAATTCTTGATGTCACATCTACCCAGGGGTTACTCAGGCATCTGTTTAAACAGGGACTTCGTAACTTAGTTACAAATCCCCTGATCAACAATTTTGTTTTTTGTGGAATTTTTCCCCTTTCAGTTTTGTTTTTCTATTGTGGTATTTCTTCATTCAAGGTCTGTTTAGAGCAAGTGGGACTTACTGTTATTAGTGTGTTATAGAGGCCCACTATGTATAGGTATTGGCCTTGGCAATTATTCATCAGAAACTGAAGCAAAGGAGAAAGTGGGATAGGGATACAGACTAGCTTAGAGAACCTCAATTGCAAGTTGGCACATTCTCTGCAAGTCTTAGAGAGTTGCCTAAAGTACTAAAAGGTTAACTGACTTTCCCAGAGTCACACAAATGATACATGTCAGACTCAGAACTTGAATGCTGGTCTCCCTGGATTCCAGGCTAACTATCCAGGTTATCTCTCAATGGACAAGGAGTCAGGGATAATGTCAAGCAACTTAAAAAGGCACTTCTTGCCAAAGATCAATTCAACAAATATTTATTAAGGCTTGTGTGTCCAGAATTGTTCTATTTTCACATGACTTACCCTACTCACCCTACTTACCTATGAAGAACTCATAATTCTCCTGAGAAGATAAATGCTTTGATTAAAAAAATACTAGATCATGTAACTCTATAAAACTTCAGAGAAAGGCAAAATTAATGTCAGATACCCATGGTCTGACTTCCAGAATCCTTTGATTTGGGCACAGGGGTACTGGAGAGAATAAAGTATGGCAAAAGTGTTGTCAAAGAGTGAGTGATGTTGATCTTAAGACACAAATTCAGCATGGCTATTTTGTTGCTGTTTTGTTCCTCACTCCCAAGACCTTGGACAGCTCTCTACACAGTCCAAAATACCACATTTTGCCATGGGCAAAGACTGCACAGAGAAACACAGGGAAGGCCACCTGTGAACAACAGCTTTTCAAAGCCATTGTGCTCCAAATCAAAGAGGTTTCACATGTCATCTATACCTCTCTCTTTCCAGGAGAATCAACTCTGCAACACCTAAAGGGACTAAATTTACAAATTCTGGTCCATAAGTTTTTCTGTCTCTCTGCTTTTATCTGATGCATGTAGGGAGACAAAGAGCTGGAACAAGACAGGCTTAGTTCCTTAGGCTATTTCTATAGCTATTGCATGCTGCTCCCAAACCTCAACTCCCCTGGTCAAGACTAAGTGGCTAAGAGAATGAAAGTATGATCAGTTTGGAAATACATTACTCTAAGAAAAAAGAACAAATGAAATGTCATTTGTCTTTTACATGGAAAATAACGTTTTTACAACAATGGTTTTCATTCCAGCTGCTACCTCTTGAATCCTGGGATTCCAGTACACAATGGTATACTTTATTCTCTTTGGCTCTTATCCTTTTCCTCCTCCTGGGTGGATAGGTTAAATGAGATGACTGAGATCCCTAGTCAGTAGAGTGAAAATACCCTAAGTTACTGCTCCTTCCCTCCCTTTGTGTCATAGATAAAAACAGAAACCAGATAGATTTGATGCTCCAGGAGATGGATAATGGAATCCAGAAGTTTTTACTTCCATGGCTCTGGTTCAAATTCCACTGCCTAAAGGAGTAACAGTCTAGCATCATTACTATCCAAAGACAGGACTTAGAAGTAAGCAAGGCAGACAGCTGCCTAGAACTCACAAGCAGAAGTGGGAGAATAGAATCAGTCCCTTTTAAATATTATTTTGTGTAAACATACACACAGGCAGCAGTCCAGAGCATGGTAGTTTGTACTGTTATGGTGCTGAATTGGATGGAGGAAGAGGAGAAACTCCCCCTTTTCTCCTCACTTTGAGGAAGTGTGGCTTCCTTTCAGCTCCACCCTCCCTCAGAGATATAGTTTGCCTTTCATGCATAGCCCACCAAAATACCTGACTCTGTGAAGACAGGGTGCTTGCTTATCAGCTCCAGCTTCAAGAGGCAGCTGATCCTGAGCTAGGTCAGTCAAGTTGTTGTCCTTGAGTCTTTTAAGTCCTGTCTAACTCTCTGTGACCCTATTTGGGTTTTCTTAGCAAAGGTACTGGAGTGCTTTGCCACTTCCTTCTCCAGCTCATTTTACAGATGAGAAACTGAGGCAAACAGAATTCAGTGACTTGCCCAAGGTCACACCCCTGCTTAGAATTTAGGTCCTTGACTCCACACCTGGAGTCCTAGCCACCAAATCACCTAGCTGCCCTTAAGCATTCTCTAAATGCTTATTGTGAGCCAGGTACTCTGCTAAATGCTGGGGATACAAAGAAAGGCAAAATATAGCCCTTGTTCTCAAGAAACTTATAGTCCAAAAAGAGGAGATAGCAAGCAAATAATCATGTAAAATAGATATATACAGGATAAATTGGAGATAACCTTAGAGAAAAGGTATTAGAATTAATGGGAATCAGGAAAGACTTCTTGCAAAAGGTAGGATCTTAGCCTTTACCTGAAGGATGTCAGGGAACCTGGGAGATGAGGAAGCAGAATATTCCACTCGTGTAAGAATAGCCAATGGAAATGCATGGAGTATGAAAATGGAGTGTCCCATGAAAAGAACAACAAGGAGTCTGATGTTACCATGTCATAGAGCAAGTAGAAGGGAGAAAGGTGTAAGAAGATTGTACAGTAGGAAGGGACCAGATTATGTAGGACTTTAAAAGTCAAATAGAGGATTTTTATATTTGATCATGGAGGCAATAGGGAGTCACTAGGCATATTGAATGTGGGAGGGGGAGCAAGTGGTATGATCAGAACTGCGCTATAGGAGATCAATTTGACAACTGACTAACAGAGATGTTACAGAGGTAGACTTGGACATGGAGGGTTGGGTAAGAAAGAGGAATAGAGAGTGACATTTAGGTTATGATCCTGAGTGACTGGGACGATGGTGGTATCCTTAACAGTAATAGGGAAGTCAAGAAGAGAGGAGGATTTGAGGGGAAAAAAATAATGAAGTCAGTTTTGGACACATAGGGTTTAAGATGTATAGGAGACATCCAGTTTGGGGTGTCAGCCAATAAGCATTCAAGTGCCTACTACGTGCCAGGTATTGTACCTGTACAATGGGGATACAAAAAAGAAAAGCAAAAGCTAGTCCTTGTTCACAGTCTAATGAGGGGACAACATATAAACAAATATATGCAAATAAGCCATATACAGGATAAATGGGAAACAATCACCAAGGGCCAGGCATTAGAATCAGAAGTGATTGGAAAAGTCTTGCTATAGCAAATGATATTGTAGCTGGGACTTGGAGGAAGCCAGGAGGTGGACATGAGGAAGGAGAGCAGGAACAAGGGGGACAGCCAGTGAAAATTCCCAAAGCTAAAAGATGGAGTATCTCATCTAAAGGGAATCACATATTGCCAGTGTCATTGGATAACAGTATGTATGTATGTAGAGGAATAGGGAAGACAAAAAGAGGGAAGAATAAGGCATAAGAAGATTGGAAAGGAGGGGGTAAATAATAAAGGATTTTGAATGCCAGGGGATTTTATATTTGAACCTAGAGGTGATGGGGAGCCATTGATGATTATTGAGCAGAAGAGTAGCATAGTCAGACCTGAGCTTTAAGAAAATCACTTAGGCAGCTGAATGAAGGACAGACTGGAGAGAGACTTGTGGCAGGCAGACAAACCAACAGGCTACTGCAATAAGAGTGTAAGATGAGGGTCTAGACAATAATTTCAGGGGAGAGAAGGGATACATATTTCAAAGGTGAAATAAACAGGCTTAGAAGGGGGACAATAGTGAGAGATAGTGATACATCAAGGATGGCACTTAGGTTTCAAGCCTAGGGGACTAGGAGGATGGCTGGTTCCTCAGTAAGTAATAGGGAAGTTTGCAAAGGGGAGGTTTTAGGGGGAAAGATAATGGATTCAGTTTTAAACGCGTTAAGTATAAGGTGTCTAGTGGACATCCAATTCAATATGTCTAATGGGCAGTTGGAGATGTAAGTCTGATGCTCCAGAGTGGGGTTAAAGTGGAATAAATAGATCAGAGAATCACCTGCTTTGGAGATGAAAATCAAATCCACAGGAGCTGAAGAGATAACCAAATGAAATAGACAGAGGAAAGAGGGCCCAACACAGAGCCTGGGTGACACGTTGTAGACATGATCTAGAAGAATATTCAGCAAAGGAGACATATGGAGCAATCAGAGAAGTGGGAGAACCAGGAATGAAGAGTGTCAGGAAAACCTATAGAGAAGAGAATATGAAGGAAAAAGCAAGCAATGGACAGTGTCACAGGCTGATGAGAAGTCAAGAAGGAGGAGTGAGAAAAGGCTTTTGAAGTTGGCAATCAAGAGATCGCAGATAACTTTGGAGAGCAGTTTCAGCTGAATGATGAGATCAGAAGGCAGACTAGAGGGAGTTCAGAAAAGGAAACGGAGGCCTTACGCAGCCTCAAGAATCCTAATCCCAAAAGGAAGAATTAGGAAGCTAGGCAATGAGGAAGGATGGATCAAGTGAAATATTTGAGAATGGGAAGACACAGGCATGTTTGTAGGCAGTAGAGAAACAGCCAGTAGACTAGGAGAGATCAAAGATTAGTGAGTGGGGATGATGGAGGGGTCAATTTGCTGAAGGAGACATGATACAATAAGAAGAAAAATGGAATTATACTTTTTTATCCATTTAATGCACTTTACTCTCAATTGAACATAAAGTTCAGGTCCCCAGCTGGTTTACACTGACAAATCCAAATTTGGGGATTTTAAACTTCGGTATTTTACATGTTCCTCTTCCAGATTTTGTCCTCCATCTGTTCTGAGTCTCATTGCTAGCCTACAAGTAAGCAGAATGAGCACAGATTCAAATGGCCACCCAGATTTTAATACATTGTCACATACACTGAGAAACATTTAAAATAATGCTATTTACAGAACTACCAGTTTTTTTAAATGGTCACAATATGTCTCCACAAGAGGAGGCAGGAGAAGTAGAGCCAACCTTCCCCTCTATCCAATTGTCACTTTTTTGGTCATTTTGGTCGTATCAGACTCTGCAACCCCAGTTGTGGCAGGGATACTAGAGTGGTTTGCCATTTCCTTCTCAAGTTCATTTCTCATTAGAGAATGAGTAAAGCAAGGGAGAAAAGGGGTTGGATAAGAGGAGAGCCCATTTTAGTTCTTCCAGAGAGCTAGGGAAGGAGGGAAAATGTCTCCAAGTGGTCTCACTGGCAGCCTATTCCTCTCTGCTCTTCTTCATCTCTATTGCTTGATTTGGTTTTTACGTTTAGAACCCAAAAGTCCTTTTCAAAATAAGGAGCCCCTTCAAGGTCAAGACCCAAGGAATTCTGGTAAAGTCTGAAATCTCCCCGTGAATTGGAGAAGCAAAATTATTTAGGAAAGGAGAAGAGCTATATAGATGAGTCTACAATGGCACTGCCCAGTTACCCAGCAGTAATAGGGTATCCTGAGATGTACAGGACAAGGAGACAAATCCAGAGCCTTTGTGAATGATAAGTTGAACTTCAATCCAGCAGCCCAATGTGGAATGCTATCTGTTGAGTGGGAATGCCTGCGGGGCTTATCATTTAAGAATTGTTTTTTAGTTTTTATGAAATTAAATACCAACTATGAGTATTTCCACATATAGAGAATATAAAGAGGATTGTAGATGAAACATCATGTCTCCATTATGTTCAACATATTTTCCAAAACATATCATTAATTCAATATATTAGCTCCAAAGTTGTCCTGCTTATCAGTGTTTCCTTTTGTCTAAGCTCCCTTCTGTTCTTTTCTGTAAACTCTTTTGAATGCTCCATTGATGCTCTGATTAGTTTTTTGGGTGTTTTTTCTGCTTCACTCTCATTATTTCCTTGCTTCTCACAATATTTAAAAACTTCTCCCTTAAACTAAGAAGTCACCAAGAAAAACAAATCCACACATTAGCTACGTCTAAAAACGTATGTCTCATTCTTCACCCCTAACCCTAGGTCAAAAGGTAGGAAGCACTTTTCATCTTCAGTCCTGAAAATGGTTAAGATTAGATATTGCACTTAACAGAATGCTTAAATCTTAGCTTGATTCCATGTTATAGAGAAGTATAGTGACCTATGCTGAAAGGAGTTTGGCCATAGCACAGCTTTCACATCCTGAACCTAAGCTCTGTTGACCAATGAGCAAATCAAAACTTCCCCAAAGGGCTATATCTTCAACTGTTAACTATGCTTCCCATCCATGGCCCATCAACATCTTTGGTCATCTTGTCATTCACTTTGCCCTCTCTTTGTTTCCTCTTGCTTTATTTTTGAGTCTTTCTGGCAGAGCTCTAAAAGGCAGATTAAATACAAATAATTTATTGCATATTTGATGGCACCTGGATATTTCTTTTTTTGATGTGTTATAGAGAAGGCTCAAAATCCCCAGCAGGCAGAAACCCACAAGAAGCACAAGCTACAAACCTTGCCTAGGGCACACACATATCCTCATAGCCCTGCTATCATTTCAAAACTTTGTGGCTTGGGGGTACATTATCACGACTCAGTCCCATTTCCAGTAGTCTGATGTCCACAGAGAAAATAGTTGTCCTTTTCCTCTCGATGGTTGTCTTGTGTCCAGATATCCAGGAATGAATGGAGATAACAGCTATTCCACTTGCAAATCCTGAAAAGCAAGACTTTTTTTTTTTTTTTTAACAAGGCTTTTTCCAAAACCTTCTCTATTTCTACATGGATTTCTTCTTATCACACTTCATGAAATAAAGGGTTTTCAATGTTTGAATTATTACAGAATATAAATTTTTAAAACCACTCAAAAACAATCCAATTCTTTCTCCTTCTGCAGTTTCTTATTCACTTTTCCCCTTTGCTCATATGGAAAGTGAATCTTTAGTTAATTTTTGGTTCTCAAGAGAAGCAATATAATATTGTGAAGTGAATGCTGGATCTGGTCTCAGAAAGATCTGAGTTCAAATACTGCCTCTGCTACTTTTAACTTCTGGCAAGTATTTGAGCCTCAGGCCATTGTAGACAGGTTAATATCTGATACTTTAAAATCTGTCCACTTATGAGTCACAAGATCATAAAATTTTTAAATTGGAAAGAAACCTTTAAGATCATATACCAACACCCTCACTGGGATTTAAATGCAAGTCTTCTGGATTCCTAATGCATTGTTATTCCCAGTGCCTCACATTCCTGGTATGGTACAGGGGAAAGAACACAAGCTTTCAAGTCAAAGACCTAGGTTCAAATCCTACCTCTGTTACATTCTACCTATATGACCTTGGACAATTCACTTAACTTATTTGGGCCTTGATATCCTCATCCACAAGACTGGGAGCTGGAGAGAGAGAGAAGGGATTTAGTTAAGGGTGCACCAAGATCAGCTTGAACCAACTCTGAGTCAAATGTTAAATTTTCACTGTGAGAATTTCTACCTCCAAATCAACAGATGCCACAAATCAGGGCCTGATTTATTATTTTGTTGACTGTCTAGACTTAAGGTAATGGAGAAAATATTAATAATTCAGATTTAAGTTTAAAAGCATATTGTGTAAAGACCATTCTCCAGTTGATAAATGATCAAAAGATATGAACAGTCAGTTTTCAGATGAAATAATCAAAGCTATCTATAGCCATATGAAAAAAAATACTCTAAATCACTATTGATTGGAAAAACACAAATTTAAAAATTCTGATGGGGGGAGGAGCCAAGATGGTGGGGTAGAAAGACGCACATATACTTAGCTCTTACCCCACAGCTCATAAAATACCTATAAAGAAGAATTCTCAACAAATGATAGAGCAGCAGAAGCCACAATTCGACAGAATGGAGGAGATTTCTGTCCCAGAGAGACCTGAAAAACCAACAGGAAAGGTCTGTCATGCACCAGACATGGAGCAGAGCCCAGCCCTCCCTTGGCCATGCAGCAGATCTGAGCAGTCTTCAGGGACAGAATCTCCAGTTGTAGCACAGATCCCTCAACCCACAGGTGCCAAAGGTCAGTGAAGAGAGTCTTTTCGACTGGCCAAGAGGGGAAAAGGGGTATCCCCATAATTCAGACCTCCTCAGGTTGCAGCAGTAGAAGTAGCAGCAGACAGGGGCTCCCAAAGCAGGCAGTAGCCCACATCCATTGTTGAAGGTCTCATGGTAAACCCTCTGAGGGAACTGAACCCTGCGTAGTGACCCTGCCCCTTCCTGAGCAGCTGATTTTAATCTCACACTGAATAGCAGCCCTGCCCCTGCCTAAAATCCCTGAGACTTGGGAGCAGCTCATTTGAATCTCAGCCCCCAGGTGCTGACTTGGCAGAACTGGAGGCCAGGAGGTTGTGGAGAGGAAACTCAGAAATCAAGTAACTGGTTGGGAAAATGTCCAAAAAGGGGGGAAAAAAAAGACCATAGAAGGTTACTTTCTTGGGTAACAAGTGTCTCCCCTCATCCTTTCAGATGAGAAAGAACAAGGCATACTGTCAGATGAAGTCAAGGCCTCTGCCTCCAAAGGAAACTTAAACAGAGCTCAGGCAATAGAAGACCTTAAAAAACAAGTTAGCAGCTTACTAAAGAAGAACCACAAAAACGCTGAGGAAAATAACAGCTTTCAAAAGAGGCTAACTCAATTGGAAAAAGAGGTCCAAAAAGCCAACGAGGAGAAGGAGGCTTTGAAAAGCAGAATTAGCCAAATGGAGGAGAAGGTTCAAAAGCTCACTGAACAAAATAATTCATTGAAAGAGAGAATTGAGTTCAGAGAAACGAATGATAAAACCAAAAATTTGAAAAAATAGAACATAATATGAAACATCTTATTGGAAAAACAACTGACCTGGAAAATAGATCCAGGAGAAATAATTTAAAAATTAGAGGACTACCTGAAAGCCATGATCAAAAAAAAAGAGCCTAGACATTATCTTCCATGAAATTACCAAGGAAAACTGCCTTGACGTTCTAGAATCAGAGGGCAAAATAAATATTGAAAGAATTCACCAATCACCTCCTGAAAAAGACCAGAACAGAGAAATTCCTAGGAATATTGTGACCAAATTTCAGAGTTCCCAGATCAAGGAGAAAATATTGCAAGCAGCTACAAAGAAACAATTTGAGTACTGTAGAAATACAATAAAAAATTCTGATATATTACCTCACACCTGTTAGATCAGCTAATAGGAGAGAAAAGGAAAAATAACAAAGGTTGTAGGGGGTGTGGGAAAATGGAGACATTAATACACTGTTAGAAGAGTTGTGGACAGATTTAACCATTCTGTAGAGTAATCTGGAACTATGCTCAAAGCTTATAAAACCATGCATATCCTTTGACCTAGCAATACCACCACTGGGCCTATATCCCAAAAGAAATTAAAAAACAAAACGAGAAAAGGATCCATATGTACAAAAACATTTATAGCAGTTCTTTTGTGTTGGCAAAGTATTGGAAATTCAGGGGATGCCCATCAATTGGGGAATGGCTAAACAAGTGATAGAATACTATTGTGCTATAAGAAACAATGAGCAGGTTGCTCTCAGAAAAACCTGGAAAGACTTACATGAGCTGATGCAAAGTTAAGGAGTAAAACCAAGAGAACATTGTACACAGTAGCAGCAATGGTGCAAGATGATCAGCTGTGAATGATTTCACTATTCTCAGCAATATTCTCAGTTGTCTAAGGCAACTCTCAAGGATTTATGATGAAAAATGTCATCCATCCCCAGGCAAAGAACTGATGGTGTCTAAATACAGAATAAAACACTTTTTGAAAAAAAATCTTTATTTTTCTTGAGGGGTTTTCTTTTTAGTGTGTTTTCTTTTACAATATGATTAATATGGAAAGGTGTTTAGCATGACTGCACATACATAACCTATACCCTATACCAAATTGCTTTGGAATTTGGAACTCAGAATTTTAAAAGTGAATATTAAAAATTATTTTTAGATATATTTGATGAAAATAAAACACTAAATATATTTAAATTTTTAAAAGTGCATTGAGTGTATGTTTGGGTTTTGGTTTTTTGAAAGCCAATTGTTAAATATTTGCCATCACAATCTTAGATTTTGTCTAGATAACCTCTAAGATTCCTTTCAGCTTTAAATCTATGATCCTTCTCTATATTTCTAATTACATTTATTCGAGGAATAAAGTCCTGGGATGCACCGGACTAGACCTCAATTCAGTCCTTACTTAGCCCTAACTATCTGTATAGTCTTGAACAAGCACTTGATCCTTCTAGGGCTTAGTTTTCTCTGTAAAATTATGAGTTGAACTAGATGATCTCTAAGGTCCCTCACAATGCTGACATCAAAGTTTCTTGGATCCTAGCTCAGTAGTTGACTCTGATTAGTCTGCAAGTTTCTAAAATTTTCAGCATCTTTCATATATCCATAGGATATGACTGTAGCTTAGCTTTCCATTTAGTAATTTGATTGCAAACTCCTTGAGGGCGGCAGAGATATAGAGGACCCTGTGTTTTGTGCCTTGTTCAGGCTGCTGTCATATTATACAGGTAGATCTTTACTAACTGGTTTGGTTTTCTGACAAAAACCATGCAAGACATAAAATCTTATACTTAGGGTTGGGCCATAGAAGGCACAGCTGAGAATGATTGACACAGGGCTTCCAGCAAGCTTGTACTACCCCAACTCAGAATGTGGCTAAAGGGAGGATATCATTTTGCATAGTTGTACATCCACCACCTTTCCTTACAAGCACCAAATTCACTATTAAAAAACTCAACACTGACCTAGTCCACAGGTTGCTTCCCTTATTTTGAGTTTACAGGATTTGCCTCCAAAAGAAACTTAAGACATTATCTCGGTTAAACTCCACCTTTAACAGGTAAGAAACACCAAAAGCCAGAGAGGCTAACTGATTCCCTGGAGGTCACACAGACAAGGAGGAACAGAGCTAGAAATTCAGCACCTCTCTTCGCACTGCCCTCCCCCCCGCTCCCACCCCCACCCTCACCCCCACCCGTGTCCTCCTTGTTCCAACCTGTTACAAAGTGCCATTGTGGAAAATTCTTCTATTTACTTGTCCCTGCCCAGGCATCATTTTATGTAGAAAACACTCCCTTGTTTCTGCCCTCAGACAAAAGCTTAGTTTAAGATTGCCCTTTTAGACTACCCAGTCCTGGCACAACTACAACCCTTGAGAGCTGTTCACTGCTGAAATATCAGAAAGATGATTTTCATTTCTAGCCATCGTTCAGGGTATTACGCAGGGTAAGGACGGACTCTGACAAACAATGCTATAAAACACGAATTAATACTCTGATGAGCCCAATTTCATGACAAGCATGTTAAATGTGATTAAAACTGTACAGCATTCCCCACATACGCATCTGCCGCTTCTGAGGTGCTCCCAGCTGTTGCGATTTCCTACATTACGGTTTCTTGTCAGTTACTTCCAATGTATCAAAGTCTCGCACATATTCTTGGCCCTCCCCTCCATTCCCGGCCGGGCCTTGGCTGGATTTTCTGAAGCTGAGAAGTCGGCTGCCTCTGGCTACTGGGGCTGCAGAGGCATGTGTGCTTTATGTGTGCTTCGCAAAAGCTCAGCTCATTAGCAGCTAAAATTAATCTCCTGGTTCCTGCTCTGTCATTACTCCACCACCTGCAGCTCATCGAAGCTTTTTTTTTTTCATAGGATGAGGGAAAAGAACTCGGGGAAAAATCATTTCAGTCACCTTGGGGAGCAGGTTCTGCTAATCGCTCGACCTACGCAACCTCCTCCACTCTCACGTCTAGCAGATATACCTGGGACTGGAGCTGCAGAGCCATCGTCCCTCCTACTCCGCCCTCCACTTCAAGACCTTGCTGATTTCACAAAAGAGGTTTGTGGAGAAATGTTTCGGGAAACCTCAGAAGCTCCATTAAACACTGTATATGCAAATCAATCGATCATCAAGCGCAGGTGCTATGCAAGGTGCTGAGACTACAAAGACAAAAATGAATCAATCCCAGCCCTCAAGTCTGTGAGAGACAGTATTGTCCACATAAGAAAGTATACCAAATAAATATATAAATATATACATAATCAACCGAGGGTAATTGGGGGAGGTACTATCAGCTGGGAGAATCAGTAATGGCTTCATGGAGGAGGTGGCATTTGATACTCACTTAGAGTTCAACCCTTCAAATATCCCAAGGCAGCAGCTACTTACCAGAGGTTAATTACTTAACTGGTTGAGGGTTCATTAACAGAGGTAGCTTGGCATAGTTTCATATACTGAATTCTACCTCATATACTTCAAAGTTGTATGACACTGGGCAAGTTACATAACCTCTTGGCCTCAGCTTCCTCATCTGGAAAATGGGGATGATAAACGCACCTGCCTATGAATCAATATCATCAAAACCATTTACAGCCAGTTAAAAAATAACGTATCCAATTAGGCACACAAGACCATGAGGTAATCAGACATAAAAGCATTTTGTTGGATAAAGCCAAGACACCAACTCCTAGGATTCGACATAAACTGTGGGAAAACTTGAAATAAATCTGAGAGATAGGTTTAGACCAATATCTCACATTATATACAAGAATAAGCTCCGAATGGATACATGACCTAAATATAAAAAATCATATCATAAAAAATTGAGGGGAAGAAAGTTACAGCTAAGGCTAGAGAGAAAATTTTAAGTAATAATACAGGATATAGATGATCATAAAAATAAATAGATCATAAAATATATAGATAATTTTCATTACATCAAAGTGAAAAGGTTTTGCATAAGAAAAACAAATATAATTTGTATTAGAAGGGAGGCATTAACTGTGGAAAAAATAACCTCAACAGCAAATTTCGGATAAAAGATTGATATACAAAAATATAAGAAATAAATGCACTTAAAAGACCTATTCCCAATAAAGAAAATGGTCTAAGAATATGAAGAATTATAAGCTTTTGTTAGTCACATGGGAAAAAAATAAAAATAGCATTCCAAATCACTAATATCAATGCATATTAAATAAAGTGTAGGGTTCCATCTCATATCCACAAGATTGGGGGAAAAAGCACAAGAGGAAAATGGCAAGTTTTAGAAGTTCTTTGGAAGGACAGGCCACCAAAGCTCTTCAACAGAATTGTGAATTGGTCTGACATTATGTAAAACTGTTTGAAACTATACCCCAGAGGCCACTAAACTATGCATTCCTTTTATCTCAGCAACACTGTCAGTGAACATATACTCTAAAAAGAGAGAAAAATCTCATATGTACAAAAATATTTACAGCAGCACTTTTTGTGTTAGCAAAGAACTAGAAATAAAATGAGTACCCACCCACTGTGGAATGATTGTATAAAGTGTAGTTTATAAACTGTGGCAGAAAGCTTCAATAAAAGTCAGCAATGATGCCTCAGTTCATTGCCAAAATCCTCAAAAAGAAGCCGGAATTTTGTCGAGAAGTCTTGGTGCTCAAGTTAGTGAACAACTGTGTTGATTTCTTGTATTTGACTAATAAATACAGCTTACAAGGAAGGACTTCTACTGGGGTAGGGGAGTGATTAATGAGTAATGATATTGATGCAAAAAGAAAAGAAAAAGGAGCATCAATGAAAAATTAAAAATACACTGAGAAAATGGAAGAGAATGTATTTGTACAAAAAATTTTATAGCAGCTTTTTTTTATGATGGCAAAGAATGTAATATTAATAGGATGCCCATCAGTCAGGGAAATGGCTAAACAAGCTGTGGCATATGCTTCTGATGAAACACTACTGTGCTATAAGCAATGATGAGCAGCATGGTTTCAGAAAAACCTTGAAAGACTTACATGAACTAATGCAAAGTCAAGTGAGCAGAACCAGGAAAACATTGTATGCAGTGATGACAATAGTGTAATAATAATCAACTGTGAATGACTTAGCTACTCTGATCAAGACAGTGATCCATAGACAATTCGCCCATCATGAAAACTGCTGTCCTCCTCTAGAGAGAGAACTGATGGATTCTAGTACAGATTAAAGCATATTTTTTTCTTTCTTAATTTTTCTTGCTTTTTTTCCCCCAACAGAGCTAATATGGAAATAGGTCTTTCATTATATCTCATATATAATTGATATCATCTTGTTTGCCTTCTTAATGAGGAAGATATGGAAAGGAGAGAGATAACTTGAAACTCAATTTTTTAAAACATGAATGTTGAAAAGAAAAAATATACTGAGAGCAAAAGCACAGAAGGAGACAGACAAAAATATAGCTTTGTTACTACCATACTAAATTTAATGTAGTCTTTAAAATTGTCCATGGTTTTGAGTATAATTCTCTTTACATATATGTATGTATATGTGTGTGTATATTCATATTGTTTGATGTTTTAAGTTCTCAATAAAAAAAAATTAAAGTGTAAGACCTATATATACTGTGACTTAAAGAATGCCAGCAATACACCCATGCCTAGAATATTTCCCTTTCTCCTTGTAAAGTATCTAAAATTCTACATTAGAAACTTTTGATCTTTTAGAGGCATTACTGATCTTCTGGAGTCTTTTTTGGTGCTTGCTTTGGCAGCACATGTACTAAAATTGGAACAATACAGAGAAGATTAGCATGGCCCCTGCGCAAGGATGACACACAAATTCGTGAAGTGTTCCATATTTTTTGAATAAACTGGAGAAGCAAGGAATAGTGTATTTATCAGATTTATGGAGAGGGGAAGAATTTTTTTGTAAAGAAATGATAGAAAGCATTATGAAATGCAAGATGGATAATTTTTATTACTTTAAACTGAAAAGTTTTTGCACAACCAAACTCAAT
>CM053772.1:106828949-107025424 GCA_028658325.1 Potorous gilbertii | reverse complement strand
ACAAAATCTTAATTTTAAGGAAGTGATTGTAGAACATTTAATAAATAAATGAATTTTTTAAAAAATCTAAAAAAAGAGTCTTTTTTGAAAAAATAAATAACATTTATAATAATATATCATTATATATATTGTACTATATGATAGTGTAGTATATTATTATTTATTTCATATTAATAATATATAATTAAGTAATAGCATATTAATTATTAATATATTCTTAATATATGGTCTTTTATATAATTTATATTATATCTTATTTTATCATAATGGTCCCACTTCCCCATTATGGACATTTTAACTCCCTTCAAGGCCTAGTTCAAATACCATACTCCAGGGTCTATATTATACCTAGAAAGGGTAGATAAGTGAAAGAGAAGTTGGACATGCATAGGAAAAAAAAAACTTTCCTGTCTTTAGATTTTGCCTATCTCTCCCTAACCCTTGACAACTAATGGTCCATTTTCCTACTATATCCTCCTTCCCTCATCTTCCTAATAGACAAAGTCAGTCTCAGAACAAGAAAGATTAGATTCAAATGAGTCAGGAGCTACAATAGAAGTTATCTGTTTGGGTTCTTCATTTTACAGATGAGGAAACTAAGGACCAGAAAGGTTTTGACAATTTGCTTGTGAATACACAGACAGCAAGTATCAGAATCAGGGTGTGTACTCCAGTCTTCTGATTCCAAATGCAACATTTTATCCCCTATACTCTGCTTCCTCAAATGGAAAAGATTCAGAATGTGGAAATACTAGACCATATACCTCTTGCTAGGGGATAAGACTAGTTAAGTGTAGAAAGACAAATCACCAAAGCATTGCCCATGAAAGAATGAATATTTTCTACCAAGGCAACCAATAAAAGCTTTCTATTAAAGGCTTGGATAGGGTGGCAGTTTACATTAGTAGATGGGAGGGAGGACTCACACTGATAAAATCATGGATCCAAAGTGCTTTCACATAGATTATTTCATTACATACTCACAACAACCTAGAGACATGGGCAGAGCAGAACTATCTTCATATTATGGATCCATCAACCAATAATATTTATTAGATGAACAATTTGAGACTCAAACAAGTTAAGTGATGTGTCTAAGCGGGAGCTAAGATTAGAACCCATTCCTTTAATTAGGAATGACTAATTAAAGAAAACATAGCCATGGGTCTGTTTGAACATAAAAGACACTTGCTAGTTCCCTTCACAGAAACCCATAAAGTACAAATTAATTCATTAGCGACCAGGTTAAAATTATACTAAGATTTTTAGAACATCCTGTATTTATCACATGCTGTCTCCCTCCATAGAATGTAAACGACTTGAGGGCAAAGACTGTAGCTTTGTTTTGCTTTGAATCTTTATACCAACGCGTCGTATCTAGCCTGGCACGTTACTAATACATTCTTTTGATTTGTCCATTGTAAGCCTCATAGCTGCAGGCAGCAAAATACAGTTTTGGATTTGAATGCAGAGATGTGGATTTGAATTTCAACTCTGGAACATGTGATGGGATACTATTTTGCTATAATAAATGATGAAGGCGATAGTTTCAGAAAAACCTGAGAAGATTTCTAAGAACTGATACAAAGTGAAGAGAGCAGAACTCAGAGAATGATATAGTCAGTAACAGCAAATTGTGATACAAATTACAGACAATAACAGTAAAGAGAATCAACTCTGGAAAACAATGACTGATCAACACAGTGACCCACCACACCTTTCTGTAAAGAGAACTGATTGACTCAAAGGGAAGACTCAAGTATATTTTCTTCTATTTCTTGCTTTTGTCCGCCTCTGGAACATGGCTAATACGGAAATCTGTTTTGCACATCCATACATATTTGTAATGGTTTTATTTTTCTTGCCTTCTTAATGGATGGGGTAGGGAGGAAGGAGAGGACTTGGAACTGAAAATAAAATAGAATTAAGAACCAAATAAATAAAACTAAATAAATAAATAAGGTTGTTACTAAGTAGGATCAAAGGATCCTGCATTTGGAGTTGGAGGAGCCTTTAGAGATGAATACAATTTGTCAGCATGCATTCATTTTATTTTTTTTCTTTATTTTAAATCTTACTGAATGCTAAGCATTATTCTAAGTGCTGGGGATATGAATAAAAAGCTCCCCTCCCCCCCAAAAGGTCCCAATCCTCAAGAACTTTACATTCTAATGAGGGATATAATCCAGCCCCCTCCTTTTACAGATGAAGGAAAGGGAAGTGGAGGTGATTTGTGCAAGGTCACAAAAGTAAAAGGTCAAACTCTAATTCCAAATCTTTCCTCAAAATGATACCTCTGGGCAAATCATTTTACTTCCCTGACCTCAGTTTCTTCATCTGCAAAATGGGGGAAAAATAAAGCTTGTATCACCTACTTCACTGGGTTGTTGTGAAAAAAAAATTTTTTTTTCAATCCCTTCAACCTATAGCTATGTCTGCTATCTTATTGGCAAGGCATTGGAGATGGCTGCAGGGGAACTTGGCTCTTGTTTGCTTTTAAAGTAATCTTCCTGTGTGAGCTCCTCCAAAATGAAAGAATAAAGAAAAGGAAGTACTTATCCAGTGTTTAATCCCATCAGCTAATTATGAGTCCTTTACTGTGGCTTTCCTAGAGTCTTTCAAATGAGTGGATAGATTTCCACTGTTTGTATGTTGTAGTTGGATTATCCCTGAATTTACCAGCCTGATGATGATGAACTTTGCTAGAGAAGAGAAAATAGAGAGAGAAGCCTCAGTAAAAAAAGGCACTCCTAGTATTTTTGTTTAGCTGTTTGAAACAAAGCATTGCCCCCAAGACATCATTCCCAAAGAGGATTTAATAAACAACAGATTCTTGTTAAGGTATTAATTAACTCTTTTAAATAGAATGTCTTCAGCCTGGCAAGGATTTTTGTTTACTGGGAAGGGAATACGGAAAGAGAGTCTGTTAAATGGGACCTATCTCTGTAAGGGATTTTTTTCAATTGGGCCAGTGCTGAGAGTGACCTTTGTTTTCTCTCATTGTTACAATGACTAGGCCATGATTTCATTGGTATAGGGAACTCCCAGGTAAAGAAATTCATTCAGGATGGCACCTTCTCTGCAATTTATAGTCTTTTTGAGTTTTCTGAGGTTAAGTAATTTGCCTAGAATCACATAGTTAGGATGGGTCAGAGACAGGACCTGAACCCAGGACTTCTTGGCTTTGAGGCCAACTCTCTATTAACAGTGCCATGATAACTTCAGTGTGACAAACTGAAAAAATTAAAGGCCAGCTTCATGCCAAAAGCAGACCTCCCAAATATTTTAGATGATGTTTTACTTGGATTCTTTCTATATTATTTGGACAGTATCCCAGCTGGTAGTTTATCATGGAGAGGGTCCAGAGAAGGCCATACTTGGCTCAGACTGACCAAAATGAATCTTGGGAAATTTTTCTCTGGGAGAGTGGGGAGTAGAGGGGGATTTGGAGAAGGTAGGCAGGTGCTGAGAAATATAGTAACCCTCTCCCTATCACTCACTCTCCCTTCTCTACCTACAGAATTTTATCAAAACTATAAAATTATTTTTTTAATTTTAGCATAGCAAGTACTCTTACTACTTGGGTTCTCTTTAGTTCTCGCTGTGCCTTCCACACTTCCAGTATGTCTGCCCACATTGACAAAAGTTGGTCCAAAATTGAGATTTCAGAGAATAAGAGAGGTCGATAGACAATTTATAGAACTAATCATATGCTGAGGTTGCAGTTTCTATTCAGAAAAAGTAAAATATAAATGCTAGCTATTATTATGTATCTATACACACACATACACACACACATGCACACACATATTATATATAGGCTATTTCAAAGTCTTCGGGAAATTCTGAACTTTAATAGCCAGTGTGTCTGAGAGCGGGTCATCCTGGTTTTCCTAGGTTTATTCTCTATTCACCATTCCACTATCTCTTATTTTATCTATCTATCTATCTATCTATCTACATATATATGTGGGTGTTTGGCAGAGGAGGGAATGAGACAGTAGCAGCTGAGAGGAACAGGAAAGGCCTTATGTAGGAAAATGAAAGTGAATGAATTGAGCTTTGAAGGAAGTTAGGGATTCTAAGTGGCAAAAGTGAAAAGGGAGGGCATTTCTGGCTTGTACAAAGACACTGAGTGTGTGTGTGTACGTATGTGTCTGTGTGTCTATGTCTGTGTGTCTGTGTGTCTGTGTCTGTGTCCATGTCTGTGTGTCTGTGATTGCAGGAAGACCAGTTCAGATCATAAGAGTAAGGAAAGATGGAAGAAAAGAAGGGAGGGAGGGAGGAAAGAAGTATTTACTAAGCATTCTACTATGGTCCAGGTCCTATACTGAACACTTTAGGAATAATATCTCATTTGATTCTCACCACTGCACACAAATGTAAAGTTGGAGCTATGTTGTGACAAGATTTGAATGCCAAACAGTTTGTATTTCATCTTAGAAGTAATCATGAATCACTGGAATTTATTGAGCATCAAAGATATATAGCATTGTAGGAACTCTGTTTTAGCAATATCGCTTTGGTAACTGAATGGAGTAAGAATTGGAGAGAGAGAAAAGAATCAGAAAGAAGAATTAGGAGGCAAGAATCATCAGCTGATAAGGACCTAAACCAGAGTGGTGGCTGATGATTATGTCCTTGTCATCTACAAATGGAAATGTTGAGGAATTCCTCAGTGTAAAGGTCCTAAGATTCTCCCTAAGAGTAATTCCTCCCACCTAGATCCAGTTGACTGGAGAGTCAATAAATCAAGAGGCAAGGACAGAAGAGAAAAACTTTAATTCATATCAGCTAATAGGCAATTGCTAGGTGGATGGCAATTCACCAAACAAAGGGAGATAAACACATGTATACAGCCTAAGGGCCATTAAGGGTTGAAATATAAGTCTAGCAGGTGAGACTGCTCAGCCAATTTCCTTATTTGGGAGTTTGAGTAACAGGAACAGGATGTCTGACGATTTTGAGGAGAATGTATTAACCTCAGGTTAGATCACGTTAACGTTGGGGTCTCAGGAGTTGCCAAAACTCAGATTTGTTCCATTAGGATGATGCAGTTCTTCGAGGTTAGTCTTATTAGAATATCCTAGTGGAGCAGGAAATCTCAAAGACAGTGGATAATTCCTTCAGGATGGAAATAAGTACAGTTTTGTCAGTCTGCGAGTTTATATTTGCACAACCCTGTACCTGTTTCTTTGATTTCGAAACTTACTTTTTCTGAAGATGTTTTCCCCAACTCATAGCCTACCTTCTCCACAGATATATTCTTATAAATCCCACACTGTCCTCATTTTCCTAAAACAGAGAACGAACTCATATTTATACATGTATATTGATGCATGCATAGACTTAACGTGTCTCCTTTTACACTGCAAAGAACTAGTCTTCAGTACCTTTCTCTCCATACCTAACAAAAACCGTTCTGGGAAAAGAGGTTTATGGGCACATGGATGGCTAGTGCCTAAACAGCCCCTTCAGAGCTTTAGGGACACGGTAGGAAGAACTTATCTGATGCTGTGGGGGCCTAGTGAGGATATAATCAGGGAGGAATTTGGATAGAAAGTGATGGAAAGATATCTTTTTAAAGGGCCCTAAAATTTGAATTGAACATACTAGTTTTGGGGGAGCACCCAAATTTAAATCTTCAAGTTTCCTGCTTATGAATGAATGCATAGAATGAGTTGGAAAGGTCTTTAGACATCATCTAATCTAGTCCTCTTTATTTTATAGCTAAAATGAAGTCATCTGTAAAACAAGGGGGTTGTATTAGGTGACTTCTAAAGTCTCTTCTACTGCTAATTATATACTATGCTAAAATAGTTTTGTCGCTGCTGGGGAGAAGTGAGCTAAAAACCCATGCATCTATCTGATGATGGAAGGAAATGGCTAGAACCAGCTGGTTTAAGAATGACTACATTTTACAACCTGGGAGTCTCTTAAAGGCCAGACAGTTTTGAAGTGAAAAGAAACTGGGATGTGGGTTGCATAGTTTACTTTTATAAAAATTGTTAAGTTTTTACTAAGTACAGGGATGCAGAGAAGTCTGAATTTGTGTGGAACTTTGCTTTTCACATATATTATTTCATTTGCTCTTCACAACAACCTTGTAAAGGCCAATTATTAACCCCATTTTACAGATGAAGACACTGAGACTTAGAGAAGGTGAGTAATCTGCCTAAAATTACACAGCCAATATATGGCAGGTCCAGGAGTCAGACTCAAGTTTTCCAACTCCAAATTCAGTATTCTTTACACTATGACAGTCTGAGTACTCTCTTATAGTAGAACAAGTACTGGGTTTGGAAACAAGGGACTCGACTTCACATACTGAGGCAGCATTCACTACTGGTCATGTAATGAGTCTCAGACCAGAAGAATATTTAAGGAGCTGTTGTCTTTTTAGCACAGGAAACTGAGCCAGCCAGTAATGGTTATATTAAGGTTATCATAGAATAAGATATCCATGCTTTAAAATTCAACAATTCTATCCTCCATAAATGTGTTCCATTTTTTCCTACAGCTGAGGTTCTCATTACTACCTTGAAGACTTCCCTTCCTTCTTCTGATTTCACTTCCATCAGCCACTTTGTGAATGCTCCCGACTCTCCCTTGTCCACCTGGTGATGCCTTTTTATCCTAGATATGTACCAACTGCCTGTGGCAACTGGGGCTGAAGGAAAGTAACTTCATGGTAGCAGGAGAAACACACCAAAACAGGAAGAGTCATAAGACTCTTGGACTTGAGTCCAAACTCTGATGTTTATGGGATCTTGAGCAAGTGAATTCACTTCTCATCTGCCCTTCCTCCCTTACAGAACTGTTGTGAGCAAAGTTCCTTGCACATCTTAATGTGCAGGAATGTAGACCCCACTGAACTAAGGGGAAAGAAAAGGGCATTTCTGATAAGGCTGGTGGCTATAGTAAAATACAGTTATCCTTTCCATGTCAAGGAGGCTAGAGGCATAGTGCCACTGCAATCTCGAAAATCCATGTAAAAGTTTTTGGCCTTCCTTTCATAGCAGAGAAGAAGACTATTAAAAGATAAAATATGTTGATATTATACAATACTACACATGTATTTATGCATTTCTGAGTTTCTAAACTTTTTCTGCATCGTCTGCTGGCCTTTGAGTATCATCTGTAGCTTCCACAAAACTCCCAAAAAATTCCCACCTAATTTCTTATGCTAATCCATGACATATTGAAACTGCAATGGGAAAAGTCACAATATTTAAGGCATAACTGTAGCAGGAATATGTCAGTCAGAGTCATGTCAACCCCTCTTTGTCCTCCCTCTTCATATGGAGCAGATGGAAGCCCAGAGGGCATATGCCCAGAAAACACCAAGCAGGAGTCCCCAGTTTGGTGACCATGTGGTCACCATGTGGAGAGCTGGCTAGGGTCAATTGTGTATATTTTAGGAAGGAGATAGGACACCCAACAACAGACAGAGTGTGATACTGAAAGGTTGTAAGCCTGGGTAAGGACTAGAGTAGGGGAACAGCTCCTGATTGCCAGTACCATGCTGACACCTGAATTGGAATAGCGCCTATCTCCTTGATGCAGGGGTGGGGAACCTGCAGCCTGGAGGCCACTCCTGTGACCTTGAGCCATGTAGATTCACCAGATACTGAAGAAAGATGCCAGATGGGATGTTACACCAGCCTCCAAAATAGCAATTTCACTCATGAAATGTGGACTTGACTAAGTAGTTCTACGAGTTTGTAAGGAATGTAAGCCAGAATCTCTGGGAAAGAAAATAAGGGTCATCCACATGGACTCACCCAGATTCAGAGCCCTTCCTGTGTTCATTACCCCTTATACAAACATGTGTCATTTTTAACATCTTTACTAGCCTGAATCGGTTGCAGAGGGCCCTTTGAACCAGGTTCTTATACTTCTAGGGAAGATGATGGATGAGACAGTGAGTCACGGAAATAATTATTAGAAAGAAGCCCTGGAAATAGAACTTAGCCTATTTTGTCAGAGGTCAGGAAAGGGCCTATGGAATTTAGTAGAAGGCAGAAGAGGTCAGCAACCTAGCAGTTCTAAAGTAAAGGCCTAGGATATATTTTTTTAAAAAACTAGAAAAGGAAGAAAATCCCAAATAAGGCTAGAGCTAGAATACAACTGTGAAACCCATCTGCTTTAGAGGTGGGGGAGAAGAGAATATTTTTGCAATACCTACAATATTTTTCTCAGATAGAGGGAACTGCCCTTTTAGCACATAAAACATTTAACAGTCAGGTACCAATGGGATCTCTCTTCTACATTCCATATGAAGGCTTAGGCAGGGGGAAACATGGTCTTTGTGAGTTCCATGATATCTTGTGTCCAGTTCTCATTTCATTTTCACAGGTTTTTTTTTTTCAAAAAAGGTATATCCTCCACCATATCTAATTGTTTCTAATATCTAATGATTTCCCAAGATGTCCCCGGCTACTAAGTCTCAGAGAAATTTTCACAATAGGACCATAAAACAGATCCATGAATGAATTCCTTAGTCTTAGATTTTATGCTGAGCAAGTTTGAAACACTTGATTAAAGAGGCTCTCTTTAGTTTCCATTCTGCAAGCCTGCTTAAATTTATTACAGCAGAACACAGACATCAGCATTGCCAACATAGGAAAGTTAACTGTTTCATGGCTGGTGGATCACTGCAGCTAATGTCTGGCCATGATATAATGCAATAATAACAATGAAAATTTGAACTACTCACATTCATGAAAGCATATTAAGGCTTGCAAGGTACTTTCCTTACAACAGTCCTTTTAAGGAAGGCAAGACTCTGCATTTTATAGATGAGTAAACTGAGTCACACAGAAGTGAAATGACTTACTAAAGGTCACCCATGACAGGAATAGAAGAGCTTGGACAAGCCCAGGAATTTTCTGACTACTCTTCGTCCAGTGTTCTTTGCACTATATTCACTAATATTATAGAGGGTGGGGAGAGAAGGAAGAGGTCAACGGTTGCCTTAAATAGAGAGCTAATTGGGTCATCTCAAAAAGACAGTATCTTAATGGAAAGAACACTGAACTGGTAGTCTAGGGGACTGGAAAGTCCAGGTTCTGCCACTGATTAGTTATCTGACCTTGGGCAAACCATAACTTCTCGTGACCCTAGTTTTCTAATCTATAAAATCAGAGTGGATTAGGTGATGGCTCAGGATCCTTCCCAGGACCAGCATCCCTTAGTTCAAATTCAAGGGCCCAAAGATCTTTGAAAAGGTATCTTTCTTTCACCTCCAATCCCAAGTGCCATGAGCAATCACCGGATATATGGCCATCTGAAACAAAAACATCCTTGGGGAGGTGCACATTGTACCTGGTGTGCCATCTACAGAGTGAAGCCACAAAGTGGTTAATGGTAACAAAAATTGAAGGAAACTGTGGAAAACCATGAAAAATCCTTTTTCCAGTGTGGGGAGAGGGGTTGGGAGTGAAGAAGGTGATGGGATGGGAAGGGGAGAAAACAATGGAAAGGGGAGGCAGAGAGAAATAGGAGAGCAATGACAATCTAACTTTGAGGGCAATTATACTGGAACAGGGGAAAATATCTGGAGGTGGGAGTGCATCTAGAAACAGTTGACTGCAAGCTGGCAGAAACCCTGGAGGTGATGCTCAGTGTGGAAGGCCCTGATGGGGAAGAATACTTCCCATGTCAACACCCCAGGCCAAAGTCTCATGCTAGTTATACCCCCTAGCAGTGGTTTCCCTGCTATACTGGATTACCTGTGAAAATCATCTAGAAATATTCAAGAATAGGGGAGGCAAGTATTCATCTATTGGGAACGTCTCTGTTATTCCTCAAACAAGACACTCCATCTTCCAACTCAAGGAGAAAGATGTCTTTTAAAACAAAGTAATTATGTTGATTTTCATATGTGGCTAGTAAATGGGTTGTGAAAGTAATTTTTTTAAGTTCCAAAAAAAAGTTTCTAAATCTTTTCAGCAATGAGAAAATTTGGGGAATGTTTAGAAGAACAATTTATTTGAATTTTGGACACTTATTTTTTAATTTTTAAGTTCTCCTACTCTTTTGACCAAAGCTATAGCTAAAAATCTTGATCCCTAGAGTAAGCAGCAAAACATATATTCACAATCATCTTTTAAAGATAAATTCAGTGTCAGTGAACAGTGAAAGATCCTGGGACCCAAAGGCCTGTGTCGGGGCAGATGCTGTGGAGACAGAAATCCTAGGAAGATAAAAGGTTGCTGTTCCAGATAAAAGATCTCTAAGGAAGGCAGGAAGGGGAGGAGCTCACCTGGGGTGTGACCACCAGAGAGAGGAAGTATACCATTTTTACTTTAATTAATTATTTTTACTATTTAGGCATGACATAATGGATAGAGAGCTAGCCTTGGAATCAGGAAGATTTGTCTACAATTTCTACATCTGACACATGCTAGGTGATCCTGGACAAATTACTTTAAAATCTCAGTGCCCAGGCAATTCTAAGATATAAATTACAGAACAGCTGCTGATCTACATTGGAAGAGGGAGGGCGTCTCCTCACTAGAAAGCTCCCTATGTAAATGTCTAGCTGCCCAGATGTCCTATGATTACAAGTCCAAAAATCTCCTGCTGCCCCATTGCCCCAGAAAAAATATTTGTCAACTCAATATTAAGTTTTGTTGTTTCTGTACCATTGCAGGAGTAAAAGTACCGTCAGCACCTTCTAAATATTAGTGCCGTGGGACCCAGTGTCAGTCACCCCTGCCCTAGTTATAGCTCTGCTTGGTACAAAATTGGTCCCAACTACTTTAGAGCTCAGATCTCAGTTCTGCCACTTTAGAGCTGGTATATCCCTGGGAAGTTTCTCTCTGCTCTACCTCCTGAATTTCCCAGCTTCCTTCAAAATGCAGCTCAAATGGTACCTTCCAAAGGAGGCCTTCCTCACTTCTGAATGCCTTCCCACTGTGTTGATCTCCCATTTATGCTGAGTATGTGTCATTTGCATGTTGTTTATATATAATATATTATATCATATATATAACATATTTAAATATAGAATATATAAATTATAATATATAAATATTAAATTATATATTAAATATATAAATATATAAATTTGTTTTAAATATATTTATATATTTGTTTTTATATATTTATTTATATATAATTAATTACATAATGTATTTATAAATATATAAATTTATTATAATATAATATCATTTAAAATAGCTGTTTGCATGTTGTCTTCATTAGAATGTGAGATTCTTGAGAGCAGGGACTATGCTTTTTGCATATTTCCTATCAGGGCCTAGCATATAGTAAGCACTTAATAAATGCTGCTGAGTGACCACTCTTTGAGATTCCTCACCTATAAAATGGGGGGATGATAGCACTTGGACTGCCTATCCCATAGGATTATTGTGAAAAGAAAGTGCTTCGCAAACTTTAAAGCCCGGAAAAAAGGAAGGGAAACACATTGAAGTTCTTCATTCAGGCACCACCAAAGTCACAGACTGTCCCTTTGCTTTTTTATGGTCTTTGGGCAACTGTCCAAGATGCCTAAGTGCTTTCTGTAAATCTAAACTCTCTTTACATGGTTGAGAGGAAGCCTAGAAGGTAGAAAGTGTGTTATTAGAGCTCACAGACCTGAGCTGAGGTCACAGTTCTAACACACACTGAGACCCTGAGAAAATTACTTGACCTCTCAGAATTCAGTTTTCTGAAATATATCATAGATTTAGAGATAGAAAGGGTCTTTGAAGTCATCTAATCCAATCCTCCCTCATTTTCCTGGAAGGAAACTGAGGTCCAGAATTGTGGGATTATTTGCCTAAGGGTCACACAGGCATAGTAAATGACTGAAATGAGATTTGAACTCAGGTCCTCAATTCTTGATTAAGCACCATTTTCTCTCCAGATAACAAAACTAAATTGACTGAAATTTTGGGGAAAAAATTATATTCCTCTTTAAGCACAAGCCAAAGCTAGGGGAGATTCTCTAAGACACACGTGTCAAACCCACAATGTGGCAGAACCAGATTAAAATGTAATTGGATAATATTTAACAAAATAAATAAAAATACAATAGAGCAGATAATATTAATATGTGGTTTTCTAAGTCAATTTGCAGCTTGAAAGATCCTTATGTATGGTTTATGTTTCTCTCTGAGTTTGACACCACGGCTCTAAGGCACACTACCACAGCTGGGAAAGGAAAGGCAAACCCTGGCCCTAATTAGAACATCTTATACCAAGGATCAACCCAGACAGTGTTTATAGCTCCATTAAGGATCTGCATACATGCATACTTGTCTGTCACTGACTTACCTCCCAATTTAAAGTATGTTTTGAAGAGTGCCTTAGAGGCAACATAAATACTTTCAACTAGTTGCTTTACTAATTATATCACACATACCAGCATTACATGTCCAGTTGATTCTAATTAGTGTTAACTCCATCTATAAATGAGATTTCTTACATGCCTAGGGAGATGTTGAAGAATTCAGGGTTTGGGGGTGGGGAGCTGGCCGCATTGTTCTGTTGGTTTGAAATAATATAAATACACAACAGGCCTCTACATATCTGATTCCAACGTGTCTAAGACAGTAAACTCTCACAGGACGAAAGGGAATAACATGAGCTTGAGAGATGGCATAGAATTACTCACACTATTCAGGGAACTTCCAAGAGGATTAAGGACATTTCTGCAATATCCTAACTCTTCAGACATGAAAGAAGGCAACTTTCTTCCTTCCTCCACATCTCGACAACCCAAGAGATACATTTCCAGGATCCTAGCACTGTACAGATTTAAATCAAATGAAATTCTGCAAGGCTATCTAATTGGTTTCCATTTTTTTTTCTATTATATGGTTCTATAATATTTAAGTACATGGGGATAGAAGAGAGAGAAATGGAAAATATCTTATTTCTTGGAAGAAGTGGAAGATATATTTTACCCACACCATTTTTTTTCTTCCCACACCATTTTACTCAATACCTTAATAATGGCAATATTTCTGGACTTTCTTCTGCTCAATATTTCTTAAAGCAAAAGGAACCCTTTTCTGGGGAAATAGCCAAGTGAGTGATTTTCTTAGATTGTCTTCTAAAAGAATCCAACATATTAGCAACATGCCACATACATCAGGAAATCTTTTTCATTATTTGTAATTAAATTAAAGGGATTTGGGAAGCCAAATTTAAGTCAAAACTAATCAGATGAATACTCCCCTACTTTGATTCTAGTCTTACAAGAGACACAAAGGTACTTGAGATACCAGCTCAATAGGAAGCCCACCCAAAGAGATCCGTGCAGCTGTTGTCTATCTCTAGGTGTTATCATCTACCCTCTAAAAATTCCTATATCCAGCTAGCATATGCCACAGTGGTTTAGTAGGACAGTATATTGTTAAAAATTTTAATTCCTTTAAGTCATTAGAGCAAGAATTCTGCCAACAATGGAACAGATCAGACAAGAATGGTAAGAAAAGGGGACCCCCAAAGGTGGGATGGGTGATCAAGGAAGGTCCCAGGGGAAAATAATAGGAAGAAGTTAAATGGGTGTATTTTCAGGCAGAAAGAGCACAGCACAAAAGCAGTAGGCAAAATATTAGATTGCTTGCCATCTTGGGAAGGGAGAGAGAGAAAAGAAATTGGAACTCAAAATCTTTTAAAGGTGAATATTGAAAACTATGTGATTGGAAAAAATAAAACACTATTGTGGGGGGGGGGGGTAGGCAATAGGAAGAGGTCCCAGGAGGCAGGCAGTTGGCATTAAGAAGGCCTGGCACCAGGATGTAGGGAACCAGCCATAGCTGCCAGAATGAACTTTTGGACATAATGAAGGAAGAGAAATTGGGGTACCAGACAAGAAATCAGTGCAAAAGTTCAGGAATTTGGAACTACTGATACATCTTCCACCAGCTACAAACATGACTTTTTAGGAAAGCATGAGTCTGATCATGTCATTTCCTTGTTCAAGAAATTCCAGTGGCTCCCTATTGCCTCCAGGACAGGGATTCTTAAGCTAGGGTCTTTGAACCTCTGGTTTTTCTTTAATGTTTTGTTAACTATTTCAATATAATTGGTTTCCTTTGTAATTCTATGTATTTTTAAATCATTTACATACATTATTATGAAAAAGGACTTCACCAGACTGCCAAAGAGACTCATGACACAAAAAAAGCTAAGTATCCCTACTCTAGTATCAAATACAAAATCATGTGTTTGATATGTAACCTTCACAATCTGCCTCTAATCTGCCTTTCCAGTCTTTTTATATTTTACATCTTCTATGGCCTAGTCAAGGGCAGCGAAGTGGCACTGTAGAGTCATGAAAACTCATCTCCCTGGGTTCCATTCTAGCTTCAGATACTTATCAGCTGTGTGACTTTGGGCAAGTCTTTGCAGTTTCCCTCAGTTTCCTCATCTGTCAAACAAGCTGGAGAAGAAAATGACAAATCATTCTAGTATTATTGCCAAGAAAACCTCAAATGGGGTCATGAATAGTTGAACACAACTGAAAAATGACTGAACACCAACATGGTCTAGTCAGGGGGTAGCTAGGTGGTACAGTGGATAGAGCATCAGACCTGGAGTTAGTAAGATTTGAGTTCAAATCCCAGCCTTGGACATTGTGACACTGGACAAGTCACTCACCTCCTATTTGCCTCACTTCTTCATCTGTAAAATGGGGGCATATCAGAGAAGGAAATGGCAGATCACTTCAGTATCTTTGCCAAGAAAGCTTGCCCATGGGCTGACTAGAGTTGGACGTGACTGCACACTTGAACAACAACAAACATGAAATGGCCTAGTCAACCGGGCTATCTGACCGTTCCTCACATATGATATTCTGTCTCCCATCTCCATTTCTTTGTGGCAGGAATGTAATTCCTCCTTACTTCTATCTTTCAAAATAGCTAGTTTCCTTCTAAAATCAACTTTAAACAAGCAATTTAATCAAGTTTAAGCAACTTAGTCATACAGATGTTAAAGCATCAAATTCAGTATTCTCACAAAGTAAAACTACATTAGAACAATAAAATGTTATGATCACATGGAATGACAAATATGAAGAATACAAAGAAATAAGGAAAGAAGAGTAAGCAAAATACACAACATGGAATTGACTAAGCAAAAAGACATATTTTAAAGGGGATTCAGGGAAAAAATGTTAGTTCTTAAATTTTTGTTTTAAGATTATATGATAGCATGCTTTTTTCTTGGTTTGTGAGATTTATAAATAAGAATTTATGCAGGAGAAATGACTAAAAATTCATCAAAGAAATTAATATCCATAGAAGATAGTTTGGTCCCATGGTCAAAGAGAAGTATAGCCCCTTTGTTCCTTTGGTATTCTTGAGATAACAGTGTAACATAAGGACTTTCCCTTCTCTCTCTCCTCTCATTCTTCCCTCCCCACCAATAATTGGGTTGACCAACTGTGGTAAACATTGTTATATATGAGTAAGAAACACAGAATAGGCCAGCATTGATGTAGCGAGAGCAGCTTCTTTGGAAAGGCCACCCACATCAGCAAGATCATAGATCCATTGGAGTATTAGTATATGTTTCTTTTTAATCAAAATAGAGTTTGAAGAGATTTAGACCACATTTCATTGAATTATCTTCCTACTTCCAGCTTCTGTGGGTGGAGTGACATTAAAGGGAAAAAACTGAGATGAATGAATAAGGAGAAAGAAATTGTATCGGTTGTTTGGAGGGACTTTGACACATGAGGAAGACCTGAGATTAAATTTCGGAAGAAAATTTTTGTGGAACATTTGAACAAGAATAATTTCCAGGTCAGTTGGATTCAATTTCTGATTTCTGTGAGGGAAAGGTAAAGAAACAAGATTTAGGGTTAAAAGGACCTGAAGAAAGTGATTAAAGAAAAACTTGAGGAGAAAGAAAAGGGAAAGGTAGTTGGGAAGGCAAGGTAAATAAGAATAGAGAAAAGGAACAAATAGGTATGAAAAGTAATTAGTAGAGTGGATTGGAGAGTAGGATAAATTGATGAAATAGGAGGCTGATGCCAAGGGGAGAGGAGGTAGGAAATAGAATGTGGCTGTCAAGTTAAGAGGTGATCATTTTCTTAAGGTGATTAGGGATTACTTATAAATGGCCACAATGTGTTAAACAACAACAACCAAGGCTGACAATCTTAATCAGTATGGAAAGTGTAATAAATTTTGAATATATTTCTGACACAGCTATCTATGATATCAGTGTAGACTGGTGTCCCTCCTAGAAGAAAGGGTGAAAGAATACACCGAATGCCTCTTCACATTACCAGTTGTTCAGGACACTGAAATGTTCCTAAAAGAAATAAGTGAGCTTCAGTGGAGTGGGGAAGGGGAGAGGGTATGAGGATCTGAAGGAGAGTAGAGCAATCTTAACCATTGTCAGAAGTTTGGTTAGTAGAAGAAAATCAAACAGAAGGAGAAGGAAAAGAAATGGATTATTGTGCACTGGGAACTAAATAAAATAAAATAAATGAAATGAAAAGAAATAAATTAAAGAAAGAAAAGAAAAAAGAAAAATTTATAACTTTTATGAAGAGGAGGAAGCAACTGTTTGTCCTCTAAGATGTCCAAACTGTTTTGATTACCCTATCAATTAAAAAATAAACATTAAGTATGTGCCACTATTCACTGAGCTAGAGTCAGGAAGACCTAAGTTCAAATCTAGCCTGAGACACTTACTAGCTGTGTGACCCTGGGCAAGTCTCTTATCCTCTGTGTGTCTATTTCCTCAACTATGAAATGGGAGTAACAACCAGATTGTTGTAAGAATTAAATGAGATATTAATTGTAAAGTGTTCAGCACAACGACTAGCACATAGTAAGTGCTATGTAACTGTCTGTTGTTGTTCAGTCTTGACCAACTCTTTGTGACCCTGTGAACCTATGTGTCCATGCTATTTTCTGGGCAAAGATACTGTATTGGTTTACCATTTCCTTCTCTGGTGGATTAAGACAAACAAAGGTTAAGTGACTTACCCAGAGTCACTCAGCTAGTAAGTGTCTGAGGTCAGATTTTAACTCAGATCTTGACTCAAGGCCTAGCCCTCTAACCATTGAGCCATCTAGCTGCTAAGAATCCACCCCAAATGTTCACAAGAACTATTTATGGCCAACCTGTGGTAGAACATTCCGAGCTCATGTGGTTCTGATCGGTCACAGTCAGACACTAAAACTAGACTCCAGAAGAGTGATGTCATTTTGGTTCTCTTTGAGAATGAAGGGCAACAACCAACCAACCATTTATACCTTGTACAACACTGACTATACATATATAATAAAATAATAAATCAATATCATAAAATAATAAAAATAGTTATGTTATTCATTGTAATAAAACAAACCAAACAAATAAAGATGAGAGAAAGATAAAATTTTTTAATCAGGTAATGATTACATTAATTTTTAATTGATTCTACAATTGATAGGGAGTCATGGGGTAGTGCTTTAGGAAAACAGCTTTGGCAGCTATGTGGATGGAGATGCACTGCAGAAGAGAAAAGCATATGACAGGGAGAGCAAGCTATCACAAAAGCTTAACTAAGATGTGAGTAAGGTAAAAGATGTGAAATCCTTCAAACTTAACCCCCTCCCACCTTTCTAGTCTAAGAATACTCATTAGTATAAGAATACTTCACCCCCACACCCCCATCCTGACTCCAAGCCCCCACTGCAGACTCTGCTATCCAGTGACCCAGAACTCCTTGTTCCTTATTCCACTTCCCACTGGCTATCCTGTGAGCCTGGAATGCTCAACCCCTAATCTCAGCTCCTGGGCTTCCCAAGTTTCCAATCCCACCTTCTACAAGAAGTCTTTCCCAATCCTCCTTAATTCAGGTGCCATCCCTCTGTTGATTATCTCCAATCTATCCTGTATATATCTTGTTTGTACATAGTTATTTGCATACTGTCTCACCCATTAGATGGTGAACTCCTTGGGAAAAGGGACTGCCTTTTGGATTTTTTTCTGTCCCCACAATTTAGCACAATCCGTAGCACATAGAAGGCATTCAACAAATGCTTGTTGACTATTGACTAACAATCTACCCATGCCTCCTCATCTTATGGGACTCATTCTGTTGCTTTCTGCCTATCCCTCAATTCAAAGCTGTTTAGTAATTGCTTTAAAGCCTTTTAAGTGGTGGAAAGTCCTTTAGAAGATTTTTGGGACCTTGATACAAAGATAGGAGCAATGACTTCTGTTTTGTGTAGACTAGACAGGTTTCTCTTTAGTAGGGCAATGAAACCATTCTCAAGACTTGACTGGTCTGGGGGAACAGAGCTCAAAACATTAGGCATCTTGAACTCCGTGCCCCAGAACATCCAAGTTATGAAGTGATGCTCCTTAGATCAAGTCAATAAGTTAAATCAACAAGCATTGGTTAAGTACTTCTTTTGTGTCAGACACTGTGCTAAGGGCTGATGATACAAGGAAAGGTTTAAAAAAAAAGTCTCTAGTCAGTTGAGTGGTAAGACTCCTAAAGTAGCCCATGATTCAATGTCAGTTTATTAGGAAGTCTCCAGTGGAGTGTTTCAGGGATCTGTGTTTGGTCCTAAGCTGTTTCTATTTTTATTAATGAGTTAGATAAAGCAGAGGTGACATACTCATCAATTTGCCTATGATACAAAACTAAGAGGAATAGATAGGATCCAAAAAGATCTTAATAGGCAAAAACATTTGTCTGAATCTGGGGTAGGCATAGTTAGACAGCAGTTTGTCAGAAAAAGATCTTCAAGCTCTTTCTTTCCTTAGAGTACAAGCTCAAAATAAGCCATACAGCCAAAGAAGCTAATAGAATCCTTAATTACATTGAAGAGGATACCTTCCAGGAATTTCCTCTGTATTGTACCTTAGTCAGAGCACCTTTGTAGATCATGTTCAGTTTAGGGTACCATAGTATAATATGAACATTGAATTGTATTCAAAGGAGGAGAAGGGAAGGGATGGGAACAAGCAATTATTAAACAGCACTGTGTGCTAATTCTTTACAAATAGTATCTCATCTGATCTGCACCTGGGAGGTAGGTACTGTTTTATCCCCGTCTTACAGTGGAGGAAACTAAGGCAAAGAGAGGTTACATGACTTGCCCAGGGTGACAAAGCTAGGAATTGTGGAAAGCTGAATTTGAACTCAGGTCTTCCTAACTCAAGGCCCAGCACTCTACTTATTGCATCACATAGGGCCTGGAAGACAATCAGGACAGTGAAAAGCTTTGAGTCCATTTCATATAAAGACGAGATGAAAGATTAGAGATGTTTAGGCTGGCAAAAGATGGGAATAACATACTATGTTCCCTTAAGTATCTGAATGGCTCTCAGGTGGAAGAGGGATGACATTTTTTCTATTTGGCCACAGAAGGAAGAGCCAAGAACAATTAACTAAATTTTCAAAGTACCAAATGAGGCATGATATTAGGAAAAATATACCAACAAGTAGAGTTGTTCAAGTGTTGAATGGGCTGCCTTGGAAGGTGGTCATCAAGAGGAGTCAACTTTTTGACTGTTAAAATAGGGGTTCTTTTCAGTTTAGAACTACCTTTTCTCTGGTTGTCATCTCCATTCATCCTGATCTATATCTGGCACTGGATCAAGATGACTCTGGAGGAGAAAGTGAGGCTGGTGACTTTGCACAGCCCTCCCTCACTTAAATCCAATTCACTTGTATATCATGGCATCATCTTCCTGATGTCATGGTCCTCTTCTAGAAAAAGTACAAACGGCCTATTCACTAATGACCATTCCAGTTTTTAAATCCTGTGATTCTGTGACAAATTATTAGCGTTTGCTGAGAATGATGAGGAAAATGCACTTTGCTCCCTTCTTTGTAGAGGTAGACCATGAGTGTTACATACTACATTCACTGTCAAACTCAGTTGATACTCAGTTACTTAGTTTTGCTCAATTGCTTTTCCTCTCTTTTTTGAAACAAAAGATGATTTGCTGGGTTGGAGTAGAAGAATATTATTGGATACGAGAAAGTGATGTGTGTTTGTCCTTCATTGCCAAAGAAGACCATGCCATCAGAGAAATAATGACATGATTTGCACTTGACTTTGTTTTGAGTGAGGGAAGACTGTGCAGGTCACCAGCCTCACTTCTCCTCCAGAGCCATCAGAATCCAGTGACCAGATATTCATCAAGATGACTGGAGAGGACCCAGGATGAGGCATTTGGGGTTACGTGACTTGCCCAAGATCACACAGCTAGTGAGTGTCAAGTATTTGAGGTGAGATTTGAACTCAGGTCCTCCCAACTCCTGCTCTATCCACTGTACCACCTAGCTGCCCTGGTTATTATAAACACCTAAGAAGTGGATGGAAAAAAAGGGAAAATGAATTAAGGAAATGTTGGAAATAAAGGGACTATAAAAAGAAAAGTTGCTAACAAAAATTTTTAATTTTAAAAGAAAAAAGAAATGATGAGGATCACAGAGAATTTTAAACTTTATGACCCAACCATTCTGCTGAGCAATTTGGAACTGTACATACTCTCTGGCCCAGCAATACCATTATTAGGTCTGTATCCCAAAGAGATCAAAAGAAAAGGAAAAGGACTTCTATGCATAAAAAAAGTTATAGTAACTTTTTTGGTGACAAAGAATTAGAAACTGAGGGGATGCCTACCATTTATTTGGGGAATGGCTAATCAAGTTATTGAATTTGAATATGAGGGAATACCATTGTGCTATATGAGATTATGAGCAGGATGCTTTCAGAAAAACCTGGAAAGACTTACATGAACTGATGCAAAAGTGAAGTGAGTAGAACCAGGAGAACATTCTATGCAGTGACAGCAATATTGTACACTGATCAACTGTAAATGACTTAGCTGTTCTCAGAAATACAATGATCCAAGACAATTCTTAAGGACTTATGATGATAAATGCTATCCACCTCCAGAGAAAAAAAACTGATGCAATCTGAATGCAGATTAAAGCCTACTATTTTTTTGCTTTCTTTATTATTCTTGCTTTTTCAGTATAGTCTGCATTTTCTTTGTAACATGACTGATATGAAAATATTTTACATGATTGCACATGTATAATCTTTATCAAAATGCTTGCTTTCTCAAGAAATGGGTAAGGAAGGAAAATAAGGAGAGAATTTGGAACTCAATATTTTAAAAGACAAAAGTTTAAATTTTTTGTTTACATATAATTGAGAAAAAATTAAAAAGTGTTACATTTATAGAAATAAAATACAATAAAACACATCATTAAAATAAACCTCAAAATACTATTATTATTTTTGTTCATCTCTCTCCTAGGAACTTGAGGCAGCATGGTTCAATCAATTTTTGTTAAAACAACAAAGGAAGGACAGAATGTCAATGAATAGATGCAGTACAGCATGGCAAGCGCTTTCCCCTGAATGCACCCTAGGAATGCAAAACCTTGGGTGCTGCATAGCCAGCTGTCCACCTTTTGAATTTCCAAGTATCAGAATCTATTCTGAGTATACTCCATATTTAAATTCAAAGTGATTTAAAACTGTGTATTTTTTAAATGCAAGTTGGTAAGTTAATTTATTTCTTTATGCCAAAGTAATTGCAATTTCTCCATAATCCTCTGCAATGAAAGACATTTCTATAATGAAGTGACTTATCTTTTATAAGAGACACTTCAAGGTGATTTAATAATAAATCTTACCATGAATCACGTTTTGCCCCATAGACATCCACTCATCGCTCTCTGAATAGGGTTTCAAGTACAGAAAAGAGAAGGCATTTGCCTAAGCTTCTAACCCACTTAGTATTCCTGACCAAATATATAGCTTTCAGTTATTTTAGGATAAAATCCTTAAGAAATTTCACATGGCATCTTAAATCCCAAATTGACCTTGAGAAGCAAATATATAATGTTTTCAATGCAAGTAATGGCCATTTCTTGATTTTTAAACTCCTTAAAAATAAATATGGATTTTATAACTACAGAAAAAAGAGAAATAGAATATTGAGGTCTCAAGGTCCTAACAATAATGGCTAAACTAAATTTTATGTCTACATCAAAATACTTAGTCCAGAATTGCTCACAGTTAATGTGGCCTAAGAACTGGGGAACTAGGAGGTTATGTCTATGACAAGCCACTTGACCATGTACTTAATCTGAAGTCATACCCAAAGTAACATTTCCCTGAACAAAAAAGATCCACAGCATCTCTTGAACATATCCTAATGCAATGATCCACAAGGTACATAATACTCTGGTGCATCATCATTTGATTGATTGGTCAAGGAAAGGGAAAGGTGAAAAAAGTAAAAATCCTTTATGTGCTATCTACTATGTGCCAGGCACTGTGCTAAGTGCTTTTTACCAATATTGTCCCATTTGTTCCTTGTGACAACTCTGTGAGGTAAGTGCTGTTATGATCATTTTCATTTTACAGTTGAGGAAATTAAGACTGTTGGATCTTTTTTTTTTGAGGAGGGGTGGAGAGAACCACTGATTTCACAGGGTGACATCTTGACTTATGAGTGAGCTGACTTAAAGTGAAGCAGAGTTGCCCAAAGTCATCAACCTCTCTCCCAGAGTCATTGAAGTCCAGTGGCAAAACGACAGTCAGGATGACTGGTGATGTCCTGGGATGCAGCAGATGACCTTGGCAACTTGGATGTCTGACCAAGCAGTAGTCTGACCTCTCCATAATGCCTGCTTCAGATACCTTCTTGGCCATTGGAACAAATTGCTTGCATCTGCCCACTCCGCTGAGGAAAGTTTTCGTATGCTTGGGTTAGAAAGCCCCCTAATTGACAGTTTTGTGACCTATCAGTTCCCCTCAATCTGCTTTAAACAGTCTGCCAAGACAGTTTACTGTGATGTGGCCACTGCATGTGCTACAACTTCTTGGAACCACACAGGTGGGAGTTGAATGCCAGGTGGACACCAAATGTGGATGAGTAGCCTTGAAAAGGACTCAGCAGGCCCTCACACCAGAGGTGTTTGTCCTCTTTGAACAGCTATACACCCCTATTTTACAGTTGAGGTACTGTAAATATTGCAAATTGATATTTATTTGCTACTATGAGTCAGGCACTATGCTTAGTGCTTTTTACCAATATTATCTCATTTGTTCCTCATGTAGTAAATATCAATAAACAGCAAACATATCCATAACTAAAACAACAAAAAGCATATGATTTATGTCAATAGATTCAGAAAAGCTTTTGACAAAATAAAATACCCATTCCTATTTAAAAACACAGAAAGTATAGGAATAAATGGAGCTTTTCTTAAAATAGTTAGTATCTATAAAAAACCAAGTATAGGAATAAATGGAGCTTTTCTTAAAATAGTTAGTATCTATAAAAAACCAAGAGCTAACGTTATCTGTTATGGGGATAAGATCAAGGTGAAGCAAGGATGTCCGTTATCACCATTTATTATTCAATATTGTATAAGAGATGCTAGTTATAGCAATAAGACAAAAGAAATTGAAGGCAGAAGCATAGACAATGAGGACACAAAACTTTTACTTTTTTCAGATGACATGAAGGTATATTTAGAGAACATTAGAAAGTCAACTAAAAATAGTATAAAAATTAACAATGTTAGCAAAGTTGTAATGAAATCAATAAAAGAGAGAAATTTGCACTTAAAATAGCTGTAGACAGTATAAAATACTTGGGAGTCTATTTGCCAAAACACACACAGGAACTACACCAATACCATTACAAAATACTCCACACAAAGACGGATCTAAATAATTGGGGAACTATTAATTGCTCATAGGTTAGTTACTACCTAAATTAATTTACTCAGTGTCATATTAATCAAAGTACCAAAAAATTACTTTATAGAGTTAGAAAAAATAATTGTAAAAGTCATCTGAAGGAATAAACTGATAAAAATATTAAGGGAATCCATTTTTAAAGGGTGAAGGAAGGAGGGCTAAGCAGAGCCAGATCTCAAATTATATTACAAAATAGTCATCGTAAAAGAAATTTGGTACTAGATAAGAAATAGAGGGATGGGTCAGTGGAAAAAATAAAGTACATAATATACAAAAGTAAATGAGCTCAATTACCTGCTAGTATTTGATAAACCCAAAGATCCCAACTATTGCAGCAAGAACTCACTGTCTGAGAAAAAACTACTGAGAAAACTGGCAAGTAATCTGGCAGAAACTAGACACAGACCAATTATCTCACACATATACCAATAAAAAGCTCAAAATGAGTGAGTAATTTAGGCATAAAGGGTAATATAATCAAATTATGGGAACATAGAAGAAATTGCCTGTCAGTTCTATGGATAGGGAAAGAGTTCATGATTAAACAAGAGACAGAAAGGATCACAGGAGGTAAAATGGATTATGATTGTATCAAATTAAAAAGATTTTCCTTGAACGAAACCCATGTTGCCAAAATTAGAAGAAATGCAGAAAACTAGGGCAGGATGAAGAATTGGCAGAAATTTTCTCTAATAAGGTTCACTTCTCAAATATTTAAGGAACTGAGCCAAATCTAGAAAAATAAGATCCATTGCCCAATCGATAGAGTTTTCAGCGGAATAAATCAAGGCTATTGATAGTCATATAAAAATTCTCTAAATCATTAATATTTAAAGAAATGCAAATTAAAACTCTGAAATACCATCTCATACTCACTAGATGGTCAGTATGACAAAAAAGTAAATGGCAAATGCTGGAGAGGATGTGGAAAAATAGGGACGCTAATACACTATTGGCAGAGCTATGAACTGACCCAACCATTCTGGACAACAGTTTGGTTCTATGCCCAAAGGACTCTATAATTGTGCCTATATTTTAGCCCAGCAGTTCCACTAATAAGTCTATACCCCAGACTGATTGAAGACCACAGAAAAGGATGCATATGTACAAAAAATATTTGTAGCATTTCTTTTTGTGGTGGCAAAGAATTAGAAACTGAGAGGATGGGGAAAAGCTGAACAAACTGCGGTATATGATCGTGATTGAATAATATTCTGCTGTCAATGATCAAGAGGATGTTTTCCAAAAGAAAATCTGATACAAAGTAAAGGGCGGAGAACCAGGGAAACATTGTACACAGTAACAAAAACGTTGTCGCGATAAATCACAACATGACTAATGTAGAATTAGGTTTTGCATATCCATTTGTATAACGGGCACCATATTTCTTACCTTCTCAATGGGTAGAGAAAGGGCTAAAGGGAGGGAGAGGATTTGGTATTGAAAATACAAATTAGAAAATATGCAGAGACTATTGCACATTCAGAAGTTTTTCACCTCCATAATTCATTTTCTCCAATCCCTCTTTCTGATCATAATCTCCTGACCTTCCAGCTCTCTCTAGCCCTCCTAGATTTATTCTTACCTAGGCTCGTTACAACCTCCAGTCACTACCCTCTCTTAGCTTCTCAGAATATCACCTCCACTCTGGCTTTATTTTCTTCCCTTCAGTAGCATAATTCCCGACCCTTAGATCCCATGCCCTAATGTCCCATCACCATTCCTCCCTTCCTAGATCCCAACCCTGGGGAGTTCCCACCACCCACTTTTTCCACCCCTAAAAAAGGAAAAGAAAAGGAAGGAGAAGAAAAGAAAGATATCACTTGTCCAGGTTATTGTCTTCTCTCTTCCCTTTCATAGCCAAACTCTTAGGGAAAAACTATCTATATGCCTTGCTTCCACTTTCTCACCCCCAATTCATTTCTTAGCCTTTAGTAATACAGTTTCCATCCACACCACCAGCTAAAAATTCATTTCACAAAAGTCATTGGTGGCCTCTTAAAGTGCAGATTTAACCACTTCATTTCTCTGCTCTAGAAATTTCAATGACTCCCCATTGCCTTTAGAATAAAATACAGACTTATCTGTTGGGCATTTACAATCCTTCAGAATCAAGTTCCAGGATAATCACTCTCTCACCATGCATTTTATATTCCCCCTGTCTAATCAATGTTCTTCTAGTCTCTAAATGACATTCCATCTTCCACCTTGGAGACTTTTCATAGACTATCCTCCATAACTGAGATGTTCTCTTTCCTCATCTCTGCCTCTGGGGACTCTCAGCTTCTTTCAAGTTTTAGCTCAATTTTCCTGATTCCCCCAATTGTTGGTGTCCCATTCCATCATTGTACATTGATTTGTCTGTTGTGTTTACTTGTCTGTGGACATGCTGTCTTCCATAATAGGATGTAAGTTCTTTAAGGGTAGAATGGGCAGAAATTGTCTAGCTTTTACATTTTTATCTCCAACCAATGAAGAAGAGGTACTTAATATATACTATTGATTATTTGATAGGATGATATTGAACTTCTTGTCTCAAAGTAATGTTACAAGGAAAGCCTTAAGCATTCTAAAAATATGACCTCATTATTAGATACAAAGGGAAAGGCACCTGGTTATACCTAGTCCCTACAAGTATGCCATTCCACCCCAAAGAGATCTTACTTATACTTTCCCTCTCCTTCCCAGGACTATACGACTCTATGAATTTAGGGCTATGGGAACTAGTTTCTGGACACCAACAGAGGGGACCCTGCTTCCACCTTGTTAAATAGTAGATGAAGACTAGCCCCTATGTATGTGAAAAGCTGGGACATGCACTGTAGCTATTCTAACAACAGTAATGAGGAACAGCTAGTATTTATATCATAGGTTAAGGTTTGCAAAGCACTATTATCTCACTTTGTCGTCACAGTGAGAGATAGGTGCTATCATCATCCCCATTTTTTTAGGAAACTGAAGGAGATAGAGGTCAAATGACTTGTCCAGGGTAACACAACTAGTGTCTGAAACCAGATTTGAACTCAGGTCTTCCTGACTCTAGGTCCAGTGCTTTGTCCATTGTGCCATCTAGTTAACCATCTTTTGTGAATTTGGGCAAATCATTTAACCTCCATGAGACACAGTTTCCTCATCTATAGAGGAGAGAGACTAGATGGCTTCTGAGGTAACTACCCTGTCTATAGCGAAGCTCCAATAGCAAGATTTTTAAACAGCTTCTGTGACTAAGAATCACCAGCTGAGGACACATGAAGGAACACACAATGTTAATAGCTTCAAACAGCAGCATGGCAGAATGAGTGCTGGCAAATGGTGGCAACCAACAGATCAGCTTCCTGTGCATCCAGCAAAGCTCCCACAAAGATATTGGCTGTAGACTGGTCCCAGAAGTAGAGAAGAATTCTGCTGGAATCAGCAGACCCAGGTGCAAAGCTTAGTTTACTTTTATGGCTTGTGATCTTAAGTAAGTCATTTTTCCCCTCAGGGCCGCAATTTCCTCCTTTGTAAAAGGCAGGGATTGGACTAGATACTTTCTTTAAAAATTTTTTTATTGCTATCTTTTGGTTTTATTTTTATTTCTCCAGAATTTCTCCTAGGATCCCTTATTTTCCTGATTTTTTTCTCTTCCTTTAAAAATATTTTTTGTATTTGGAAAAAGTCTGAAGATGTATGCAGTCTACCACATCTGTGGGCCTTCCAGCTTTTCAAAGAAATGGGGTAGGGAGTGGTTTCTCATTTCTCTTCTTTGGGGCTGTGCTTACTCCTTGTAATTCTACTACATTTATTTTTAATGGTTTTGTGGGTTTTCTTTCCATTATTGTCATTATGTATATTGCTTCATTGGCTCTGCTTATTTGACTGCATCAGACAATGTAATTCCTTCTGTGCTTCTCTGAATGCATCATATCTGCTTACAGCATAGTAATAGTCCATTACAGGAAGACATCACAATTTGTTTAGTCATTCCCTAGTCAATGAGTATCTACCTTGTTTCCAATTCTTTGCAACCATGAAAAGTGCTGCCATAAATATTTTTGATGTGTCTGAGGGCTTTCTTCTTATCCATGTCCTCCTTGAACGTAGTACTAGTTGTGGAAGATATGAGTCAAAGAATATGGGACATTTTATCCTAGACAATTTCCAAGGTAATTTTGAGTTCTGAATCCAAATGATGTTTTCAATGGCTATGATTGAATCAATAAGTTACTTTAGGCTAAAAACCAAACACCCATAGAGCTTTGGGGATGGAGAACTTATGAGTCACAAAAACTTTCATTCAAGTCCTACTTTTCATAAATATTGGCTAGGTGACCCTGGTCAAGTCATTGAAACTCTAAGTACCCTAGGCAACTCTCTAGGATCATAAATTGCAGAGAAGATATTGATGTGTGTTAATAGAGGGAGTTTCCTCATTTGGAAGTTCTCTATAGTGTTCTTGCTGTGTTTTTCCTTTGTTCTCGAAGAGGACCATGACATCAAGATGATGACATGACTTGCAGTTGACTTTGATTTGAGTGAAGTTCTCCATGCCAGTAAAATCAAAAGGCCAGTCTTTATCCCTATACATCCAGAACTATCTATGAGGCAAAATGTCTGCCAAAGTTATTTTCTTTAAGTGCGGCTCTGACCTTGTGACTCCTCTGCTCAACCAAATCCAAGGGCTCCCTATGGCCTTTCCTTCGTTTAGCCTTTAAAGCTCTATACAAACTTAGCCCAACATCTTTTTAGCCTCTCTGGACATTATTCCCCTCAAACACTCTGGGATCCAGCCAAACTGGGCTTTTTTTACCCCCTCACAGCAGCATGGTCCTCTTCAAGAATGAAGGACAAAAAAACGACACAGGCAACTAGGTGGTGCTGTAGATAGAGTGTTGGGCCTGGAGTCAGGAAGATTCATCTTCCTGAGTTCAAATCCAGCCTCAGATACTTAGTAATTGTATGACCCCAGGCAAGTCACTTAACCCTGTTTGCCTCAGTTTCTTCATTTGTAAAATGAGCTGGAGAAGGAAATGGTGGACCACACCACTATCTTTACCAAGAAAATCCCAAATAGGATCACAAAGAGTCGAAGAGTTGGACACAACTGAACAACGGTTCCTCACACATGACATTCCATGAGTGTGCAGTGAGTGTCCCCCATTTCTGGATTCCCCCATTCTCTCCTTACCTCCACCTCAGAATTCCTCTCTTTGTTTTAAGATGAAACTCAGCCTCATCTTCATGAAACCTTTCCTAATCCCCAAATGCCTAGTTTCTTCCCTCCCAAACTATCTTACATTCATCTATATTGTACATATTTGCTTTTTATTCGCTTTACATTTATATTGTATATATTTTAATAAGTGCTTGCTGTCCTATCCCCTTAGAGTATAAGCTTATTCGTTGTGAGTAGCGATAGCTTCATTCTTTGTATTGTACTCCACAGTGGGAGTACCTGGAACATACTAGGTGATTAATAAATGCCTGTTGATGATCAATTGATTGAAAAAGGTCTCAATCAAAAAGAGATCCTTTATGGATGTATAACAGTCAGGGAAAAAACTGAGTCCACAACAGAAAGTTATTCCACTTTGTGCCACCCCTATCCTGTTTCAGTGAGAGAAAGAGAGGGAAGAAAAGCTGAGGGGAACACTAAGTATTCCAGTCTTTCGATTAATACTAAGCAGGGTAGAGATCCAAATATTTAAATGGCTAAGTAAAGTTAAAACTTGATCTCCCAGAACAAAGGCAGAAAGTTTCTTTATGCTATAGGAGCTCTGGATGACATTGGGCTAAGCCGGTCATTAAGGCCTCCCTCTACTGCTCCCAAACTAAGCCATCTTGCTGCATTTAGCACTTCTGTCTAGACCACCCACTCAGACACAGATACACAAACCACATGTGCCCGGAATGTCTGCCAGGCTTGAAATCAATATCAGCATTTCAGCCTTATTACTTGCACAGACAGCCTTTTAGGTGGATTCATTTGCTTTATCTTTTCAATAGCTTTGATTATTTTCTTTTAATGGCTTGCATCCTTTTTTAAATCTGAAACTTTGGGATTGTGTGGCAGGGGGGGTGGGGGTGGGGAAGGAGACTGAGTGGTGGGAAATGACTAGAAACATACACACACATACACAGCTTTACTATACACACTATTCACACCCCTGCTCTCTCTGACCTCATCTTGGAGGATTGGCTTCCACGCATCCTAATACCCACCCTGAATTTTGTTTTTGTTAAGCAGCTATCACATTTCCGTAAGGGATGATATTGCTCCTTAACAGCTGAAGAGCTCTTTTCTAATAGTTGAAATTTTTTCCCTAATAATGAAGTAATTATTTATTATCATTATTTCTGTAAATGCCTTATTCATTCCCATCCCCACCCCCCACCCCTAACCAAATCACAGCTTCCATGAGGGGAGGAACTATGACCCAGAGCCTACCACAGTTTGAATTCCAAACCTATTCCAAATCTCTTCTCTCCTCCAGACTCCCACGTTCCTCCCTCCCCTAATTTCTCGTCTGGAGGCCATTTTCAATGAGCTCCCTTTACTCCCCTTCTCTTTATCTTTAAATCCCTTGAGGCTACCCCCTTATCCAGATAATGTGTCCCTTCTCCCCCCAGGCCAACTCTCCATGTATCCTTGAACCTATCCCCTCCTGCTTTCTCCAGCAGATTGCTTCTACAATCATTCCCACTTCGGTGAAGAAAACAAAATAATTTATGAATATATGAAAAAAAGGCTCTGAATCACTATTGATTAGAGAAATGCATATTAAAACAATCTTGAGATGCCTTTTTACATCTATCAAAATGACTTACACAATTGAAGGGGAAAGTGAAAAATTATTGGAGGGGATGTGGAAAATTGAGATACTAATTCATTGTGAGTGGAATTTTGAATTGATCCAACCATTTTGGAGAGCAAGCTGTAATTATACCCAGAGTTATTAAACTATGATCCAGCAATACCACACCTAGGTCTATTTCCAAAGATGTTTAGGGAAAAATGAAAAGAATCTATATATTCTAAATTGTTTATAGTTGCTCTCTTTGTGGTGGCAAAAAAATGGAAATTTCAGGGATGTCCCTCAATGGCATCATTGGTGAGGGCTGAACAAGATGTGGTATATGATTGTAGTGGAACACTACTGTGCTATAAGAAATGATGAACTCAATGATCTCAGAAAAACACAGAAAGATACGCATGATATAATGAAGAGCAAAATAAACCAAACCAAGAGAAGAAGAAATAGAATATAAACTCTAATCTTCATCATTTCCCTACCAATGGCTTTTTCTACTGCCCTCAAACATGCTTAAGTCTCCACTATCCCTAGAAAAAAATCATCAATGGATCCTATTATCTCTGGCAAGCTATTGCCTATATTTCTCCTCTTTTTCTCAGTGAAACTCCTAGAAAAATACTTTTATTCCCTTCTTCTGGTTTCCATGCCTTTCATTCAACTGAATCTACTTTCTCCCGAGTCATCAATATTCCAATTGCCAAATCTAATGTTTTTATCTCAGTCTTCATCAATCTTGATTTCTCTGCCGCATTTGATGGTGTCGACCACCTTCTTCTCTTACAGAATCTCTCCTAAGTTCTCATGACGCTATTTTTTCTCCTCTATCCAATTGCTGCTTCTCAGTTTCTTTTTGACTAATGATCCACATCATGTCCTCTAACTGTGAATATACACCAAAGATCTGTCTTGGATGTTCTTCTCTCTTTACACTCTCTCTCAGTGGCCCCTCAATGTGCTCAGTAACTATATCTATTCTAATGATTCACAGATCTCTATAACCAGACCTAGACCCGTGACCTTCAGTTACTCATTAGACCTTTCAAACTGAACAATCTGGAGATATCTCAAAATCATTGTGTCCAAAACAGAACTCATGATCTCTCCTACCAAACCTTTTTCAAACTTTCTCATTTCTGTTAGTTATTATTTTTTGAGTCTCCTGGGCTCACTCCTTGACACCTCATACTTCTTTCCCAAATCTTGTCATTTCTGCCTCCACAATAGCTTTCACATTCGGTTCCTTATCTTGATTTACATAGCCACCCCCTAAATTCAAGCCTTCATTAATTTTCATCTAGATTATTTCATTGTCCTCCTAAATGCCTTTCCTGCCTAAGGTGTGACATTATTATAATTCATCCCCTGCATATCTGCTACAGTGATTTTTCTAAAGCACAAATGTGTTATTCCCTATTAAATAATTTTTGTTAACTATTTATTACCACTAGAAAAAAAGCTCTTCATTGGGTGTTTAATGTTCTTCACAATTTTAGCACAACCTACATTTCTAGGCTCATTATACATTATTCCCCTTCCAGTACTATAAGCCCCAGCTATATTGTCACTCTGTCTTTGCACTAGCTACTTCCTTTCCTCCCAGCATGCCTAGAATGTTTTCCCTTCTCATCCCACTCCTCAGAGTCCCTCTCTTCCCTTACAATACAGTTCAAACACTACCTTCTACATGAAGCCTTCCTGATCTCTTCAAATGCTAGTTCTCTGCAATATTCATTTTGTATTTATTTTGTATCGTGTGTGTATATATATATATGTGTGTATGTATATGTATATATTTATATATAATTTCCCATAAGAATGTAAACCCTTTAAGAATAAGATATGTTACATTCCTTGTGTTTTTATCTCTAATATCTAGGACAGGTACATGCCAGGTACTGTCCTAGATTATTAGAGATAAAAACACAAGGACTAAGGCATACTTTATTCTTATAGGGTTTCCATTCTTCTGGGAGAGAAATACTTATTAGTTTGCTAAATTTAATTGAATACGGCCTTATTATTATAGCCTTGAATATGAGGAAATTTTGGAATGAATCTTTAAAGAGTTGGTCAGTGGACATCTAGCAAAAGGAATAAATGATTACAAAAAGATAATTTGGCTTCTTTCATCAAGGACAGATCATGCCAGACTAACTCTAACTCCTTTTTCATTTCCTTTTTTTTTTTAAACAGGTTTACTAGAATAGCATAAAAATCAGATGCTATGGGAAAATTTACCTCAATTTTACCAAAGTGTTGGATAAAATGCTGCTTGCTCATCTTGTGGAAAATTTGTACAGAAATAGATCAGACTGTAATAAAATTGGATTGGTTAAGACTAGACTGAATGGCTGAATTCAAAGCATAGTCATTAATGCTTCAACATTAGCTTGGTAGGAAGTCTTCAGTGGAGTACTTTAGGAGTCTGTATATGGCTCTGTGCCCTTTTGTATTTTTATTGTGATTTGGATATGAATATCATGATCCTCAAATTTTCAGATGACACAAAACTAGGAAGGACAGTTAACACTGTGAAAGCAGCTGGGACTAAAGCAGATCTTGGCAGGCTAACACACCAGACTGAATTAAATCAAATCAAATTCATTAGTCATATATAGCTTCAAAAAATCCAACTTCACAAGTATAAGATGGGAAAAGCACATTTAGAAAGTAGTGTATCTGAAAAAAGATCTGAGAGTTTTAATAGACTGCTCAATGTGGCAGCCAAAAAAGGAAAGGTAATATTATCTTGGATCACATTAAGAAAAGGGAAAGGGAATGGAATGAGCATTTACATAGCACCTAATTATATGGCAGACATTTCGATGAGTGCTTTGCAAATATTCTATCACTTGATCTAGTAATGTCAATTACATTAGTGAGAGTTAAAGATCTTCTCCACCCATTGATGGACCTGCCCATTAAGGGAAGCTTGATTAGGGCAGATCTGTTTTATAGGAAGGCCTACACCTTCTGTTAATTTCTAGGGAGGCATTGGTTCTCAAGGGTTGTGCTCTCTGGCTCTGAAAAGTGTATAAATACTCTGAGGAGAGGTTTTATTTTGGGGCTTGTTCATTGGAAGTGTTTGTTTGACCAGATGAGATGCTGGGAAGCTGCTAAGGAGCCCCTTGGCTTTGAAAACCCAGATGTTGGTGCTTCTTTCTTGTAACTATGTATGTTTGTAATGATTAGACAGCTGGAGTTGTCTGTTGATCTGTCATGTATGTACTGCTTATGGACAGACAGTTGGAAACTCTGTCTATTGGTCTTTATTTCTCTGTTTGTATTTTCCCTGAAGTTCAGGGTGCTGACTTTTTCCCCTGAACTAGTGAATGATATATATGCTTGATTAAAGTAGATTGTTGACCCCCTCCAAAGTTTCCATCCTTTTAGAAAAAGCAAACCTAAGAACCTGTGCAGCAGGCCCTTGTATGTGTATGCCAAGGTCCTTGCTAATCCATAGAAGAACATCACAAGCAGGCCTTTTCTCAATCTTCATTTTCAATTTGACTTCTCTGCAGCTTTTGTTACTATTGATCACTCTCTCCTCTTTGATACATCTTTCTCTCTAGGTTTTCAGAACACCCTTTCCTGGTTTTCCTCCTATCTGACTGCTCCTTGATAGATCCTCCTCCAGATCATACCCTTTAACCACAGGTATCCCTCAGGATTCTGTCCTGAGCCCTCTTCTCTTTTCCCCTCCATACTATTTCACTTGGTTATCTCATCAATTCCCATGAATTTAATTACTACCTCTATGCTTATGATTCTCAAATCTATCTTTCCTGCCCCAATCTCTCCTGACCTTCAACCTTACATCTCCAGCTGCCTTTCAGACACCTTGAACTAGATTTCCAGGAGAAATCTTAAACCCAATATGTCCATAACTTATCCTTCCCCTAAGTTTCCCCCCACCCAACCCTCCCTATCACTGTAGAGGATATGTAAATAGCCTTCTTAAACTTTGGCACTTGAATTTGAACATCATACTTGAAATGTGGTCCAACTAGGTCAGAGTACAGAGGAACTATCACTTCCTTATTCATGGAAACTATGCCTCAGCTAGGTACCACCATCCTCTCAGTCCCTTGGGCTCATCACCTAGATGTCATCTTGGATTCCTCACTATGTCTCACCCCCCCCACTCCCATATTCAAGTGTTGCCAAGGCCTGTTGTTTTCACCTTTGCGATATCTCTTGAAAATGCCCCATTCTCTCTTCTGACACCCACGCTGCTCTAGTATAGGCTCACATCACTTCACACATGGATTATTGTAACAGCCTGCTGCTAAGTCTTCTGCGTGGTGCCTCAAGTCTCTCCCCACTCCAATCTATACTCCATTAAGCCACTAAAATGATTTTCCTAAAATGCAGAACCAATAACATCACACCCCTACTCCATAAAATCTAGTGGTAACTTCCTATTGGCTCCAACTGCAAATACAAAATCCTCTGCTTGGTGTTCAGAACCCTTCATAATCCAGCATCCTCTTAACTTTCCAATCTTTTACACCTTAATCCCCAACACATACTCTTCAATTTAGTGACACTGCCTTCTGTCTGCTCCACAAACAAGACACTGACTCTTTGGCTCTCAGTACTTTCCCTGTGCTAGAACACTCTCCCTCCTTCGTTCTGACTATTGACCTTCCTGGCTGGTTTGCTTTTAGTTTTAACTGAAATCTCATCTTCTACAGCAAACTTTCCCCAAACCCTCTTAATTCTAGTGTCTTCCCTCGGTTAATTATTTCCTATTTATTCCATATATAGCTTGTTTTGTATATATTTGTTGGCATGTTGTCTCTCTCAGACTGGAAATTCCTTGAAGGCTCTGTCTGTGCCTCTTTTTATATCTTCATATTTAGTGCCTGGCACATTATTAGGCACTTAATAAATGTCCACTTATTATTAACCTCCATTTTATAGTTCAGCAAATTGAGGCAAACAGAATTTAAGTTATTTGCTCAGGGTGGCATAGCTGTAATAAACAGTCTGATGGTTCCCAAATCCACCTTTCTTGCCCCAATCTCTTTTGCTGACCTCCAATCTCAAGTCTCCAACTGCCTCTCAGACATCTTGAATTGCATGTCCAGTAATCATATTAAATGCAATTATGTCCAAAACAAAATGTATTATCTTTTAGTTCTTTAGTGAGTGTCTGAGGCTAGATTTTGAATTTTTATCTTTACACTGTGCCATCTGGCTGAGACATAGCTTTCATGAATAAAGAAGTGATAGTACCTCTGTACTTTGACCTGGTTGGACCACATTTCAAGTATGATGTTCAAATTCAAGTGCCAAAATTTAAGAAGTGTATTGATAAACTGGAAAAGGCAACCAGGATTACAAAGGGTCTTGAATCTATCTCACAGAAAGACTACTGTTTGAAGAAATTGGGTGTGTTTAACTCAAAGAAGAGAACTTTGCGTGGGGGGAGGGGAAGAAGTAGGAGGGAGGGGAGAGACAAGTGATGAATAACATGATAGTCACCTTCAAAAATTTGAATTTGATTTTTAGAGCTCAGGATGAATGGGCGTTACCTCACCCAACCTGAGTACCTGAATAGATCTTGGCCTAAAGGGGCCAAGGTCTCCTACTGCATCCTAGGTCATCTCCAGTCATCCTGATGAATTGGTCACTGGATTCAGATGGCTCTGGAGGAGAAGTGAGGCTGGTGACCTGCACAGCCCTCCCTCGCTGAAAACAAAGTCAAGTGCAAGTCATGTCATCACTTCTCTGGTGGCATGGTCTTCTTTGGCAATGAAGGATGAACACAACAGCAACAATCTGAAATGTATTCTCTTTGGCTGCAGAACCAGGAGCAACCAGAATTATACAGATGCAGATTTAGATTTATGTCAGAAAAAATTTCCTAACAATAAGAGCTGTCTAAAAAGGAAATGGGATGTCTTAAGAGAAAGTTGACTCCCCTCACTGGGATTTTCAAGCAGAAATTACACTTGTTCAGGCACATTACAGTGGAGATTGGGTTATAGACCGGCCTAGATGGGGCAATGAGGTCCCTTTCAACTCTAAAATTCTGTGCTGTCACAATCCCTTCATAGGGATTAGGGTGGGGAGTGAAGGAAGTATTAGCTATTTTGTTTTCATCCAATAAAACACTAAGGCCTAGAGAGTCAAATTGCCTTATCCATGGTAAAGTGACAAACCGGCAAACAACCAACACTCCACTGATAATGGAGAGGATGTTTATATAAACAGGAGGCAGAGTTTTTGCAATATATAATATTGCAAAGGAAGTAGAGATGTGATGATCCAGGAAATTAAGAATTATAAGCACTTTGTATAGAAGCACCAATATATTTACTTAAGTAGGTCTAAGGAGGGTAAAATTGATATCTTTTAGCAGTTTAGCAATTCTAATTATGGAACCAAGCAGTGATGTTTATCATCACATGCTGGCCACTTCTTCAATCTACCAATACATCAATAGGTATTTAAGTGCCCAGTTTGAGTCAGCCACAGTGCTAGGTGCTGATATGAAGACAAAAGTGAATAATTGCAGACCTTGAGTTCAAGTCCAGCCAACATTTATACATACATTTGTTTATACAAAATAAATGCAAGTGATTGGCAGAGGGACCACTAATGTGGGAAGATGGAGAAAAGGGTTGGTTCAAATGTTAGTGTTTAAGCAGAGCCTTAAAGGAAACTAGGAATTCTGAGACTACGGTGGAAGGAGGACATTCCTAGAGTGGTGGAGATCTAGTGTGAAAGAAGGAAATGAAAGGTCATGAATGAAAAACAGTGAGACCATTTGGCTGGATCAGTGTGAGAATGAGGGGAGTAACATGGAATGAAGCTGAAAAGGCAGTTTGGGCCCATTTGCATAGGGTTTTAAATGATATACAAAGAGGTTTAATTCTGAAGGTAGAAGGGAGCCACCAGAATCTGAGCAGTGGTGTGACATGATTGAATTTGTCTTTTAGGAAAATCACATTGGTAGCAGTGTGGAGGATGGGCATGAGGAGAGATTTCAGTCAAGGAAACCAATGATGGGGCCATTGCAATACCTGTGGAGAGAAATGCTGATGTGAGTAGAAAGAAAGGGACAGATGGGAGATGTCGTGGAGGTGGAAACAACATTTGGCAAGTAAGAGGGATTAATGTGGAGTTGAGGATGATACAAAGATCATAAACCAAATTGTGTCACAATGGTGGTGACCTCAATTAGAAATAAGTTAATTTGGGTTGAGTCCTGAGAGAAAAAATGAGCTTGACTTTGAACTTGCTGAGTTTGAGATATCCATCAGAAGTCCAACTGGACATGTTCAATGGACAGTTTTCTAGCTATGTTGATCTGGGGGTTGGCAGTATTAAAATGGCAAGTAGAATATCTGTTAATCACTTGCTATATGCTAAATGCTGAGAATGGAATTATAAGCAAGACAGGCCCCGCCCTGAAGGAGTTTACATTCTAACTGGTGAAGACAACACTTCAAAAGGATCTGGAAAGGCCAGGAGGACCGAGGGAATAATGTAATCCGGTTGTGAAACTGAAGAGAAAGGAGGAGATACATTGGGCGAATGTATTATTTCTCAGTAAAGTATGAGATCAGGTCTTCTTGCAGTTGTAAGACTTGGTATGGGAGGTGTAAGTAGGGAATGTTCTCATCCAGTGATGAGTCACTTGTGAATCTCTCTTATGATAATCCATTTTTATCAGTGTGAGAATTCTAAATGTAGAAACTTCTTCCTCCAATGCAAGTCAGCAACTCTTAGGGAATTACTTGAGGCACTAAATTAGATGATCTAACCATGACTGCACATTTTTTTTTCAAAGTTAGGACTTGAACTGAATTGCTTCTGACCCTAAGGTTGGCTTTCTACACACTACACAATTCTGCCTCTCAATCATTGGTTTGAATCGTTCAGAGAGATAAAAAAGGCAGTCCTGTCAAAATGTGGAAAAGTTTCCACCTGATGCCTCAATTGAGCTACATGGGTGAGACTGTCTATAATACAAGCTGTGTTTTTTGCAACAGAGGACAAAAGTACTATTTTTCTCTACCTCTGGGCAACAAATGATACAAAGAACATTCTCTGGAAATGTCAATTTTTATGTTGAACCAAGCAGAGATTAGGAAAAATTTTCTCTGTTCCTATAATTTGTTCAGTTCATTAAGAACTACCAAACTGATAATAAATCTGTGTTGAAGTTAAGATTTCAGCAGCCCAGCATAGTTTCACTATGTGATATCTGCAATTCTCAGATTTGATGTAACTTGATCAGCAAGCAACCTTCTCTCCAGTAAGTATTATATTCAATTACTTAATTATTTGCCAAAATGAAATGGTATTGTTCTCACCATGGTAGTGTTTTTTCCTTCCTGTCTAGTCACCAGGGCATTTTCAGCTACTTCAATGAATGCAGGTCCTTTATGAGTTTTAATTTTGGTGCATATTTGTTAGTTTTCTAACTGGGCTAGCCTTATAAAAATTAGCTTGTTTAGCTAAACCACCACCTTGATTAGCTCATACACAAACACACATTCACACAAAGGTCGTTTGTGTGTAACTTTGAGGGGAAGGAAATTCTTAACCCCTTTCATGCCAAAAGAAAAGGTTTTCTAAGTTAACTATTTACAGTACCTTTAATCCAGCACTTTGGAAAGCAGACATGACACACAGAAGCTTTTTTCAGGAGTGATGATGGTATTACATACCCACACTCATATTTTCTTTCTTTTGAGCAGTCATAGGCTTTGCAAAATGAGTAGTTAAAGTTTGCCATTTAGTCTAAGGGCACAAAGTACTTCCTCTTTACATCAACCACAAAAGTCTCTCCCACAGAAACTGTAGACACTCTTATAGTTTTTAAGAGGCATGAAAATTTTGGACAGTTACAATTTAACTATCATTCTAAGGGAAATCTATGAGAAGGCCAACTATTTAATTATCATTAAGGAGAAATTGTCAATGAGATAAAGCACCAAGAAAATGTATTTCCTAAAAGAATTGAGTTTACCCCTAATTTTATGAAGGAATATAAAGAGAATCCTTGAGAAGAAATTTCAAGTGGTATCCTGTGAGAACTGAGTGATGGGATTGTGTTTCCAGAACTGGGAATTCACCAGTTGTGGAAATAGCTAAAGGTGACTTTGGATATGATCTTCGATATATTTATGACTTTGTTTTACCTTTTGTTATACTAGATAAATAGTATAGTGGGCAACCTTTCTGTTTACTTAAAACTAGGAAATTGGGGATTTAATAAATTTGAGCAAATGCTTAATATTTAATAAACTAAGGTAGGAATTCAGAGTTAATTGAAAAAGTTGTTGCAATCTTAATAAGTAATGTGAAAATATCACAACACATTCCCTGATTACCTTGGAACCCAGGATGAGAATGAACAGAAAAAATAAACTAGAAGCAGATATAGAGAAAGTTATCTTCACCTAGACTGCACATGAATCTGCTCATTCAACTCATTGTAAAATATTAACTGTTGGTTCATGACAATAAGATGCATAGTTATATGGGAAAAGATTTGGGTTTGGACCTAGGAAATCTGGATTCAAATCTCAACTCTGCCACTTACTTTCTATTTTATTCTGGAAAATAATTCAGTTTAAGACTTGGGCTCAATATCTGTAAAACAATGAGGTTGGACTAGAGTCACTAGATGACATCTGAGACCCCTTCTCAGATATAGATATCTATAAGCTACTTTACTAAATTTGTAAGATGAACAATTAAAAAGCAAACACAACCACTCTTAATCAGGTATCAGTTTTAAGTGGGACAGTTATTTATGCCGTTTTGTCTACATACTGTTGGAAATAGTCTGTCTCTACTGTGAGGTTTATCTTAAGTCTTTCTTCAATTCAAAATTATTGTTGTTGAATTATTTTTCAGTCACGTTCAATTTTTTATCACCCCATTTGGAGTCACATCATTCCATTGAGATTTGCCATTTCCTTTTCCAGCTCATTTTATAGATAAGGAAACTGAGGCAAACAGTGTTAAGGGACTTGCCCAGGGTCACACAACTCCTAAGTGTCTGAGGTCAGATTGGAATTTAGGAAGAGGAGTCTTCCTGACTCCAGGCCCAGCAGTCTATCTACTGCTCCGCCTAGCTGCCCCAAAGAACATTTATTAAATGCCTCCTAAAGTATGTGCAAGGCACTGATACAAAGACAAAAATGAAACAACCCCTGCCTTCAAAGAAGTTATATTTTACTCAGGGTGTGGGGGTTGGAGAAAAGGGGTCAATATACAACATTTAAATAAGTAAATGAATACAAAGAACAGTATATACAAAGTAATACAAAGTAATTTCAAAGGAGAATATTACTGGAGTAACTAGAGGCAAGAAGAAAGGTCTTATCTAGGAGGTGATACCTGAGCTGTGCTTTGAAGGAAGCTAGAGGTCTACTAGGCAGGCAGAGGTGCAGAGGGAATAGACTCCAGGCATAGGGACCAGTGGTGTAAAGGCACATCAAAGTGTTCTTATGCACGTGTGTCTACTTATATACCTGTCTTTCTTTTTCTCTACACAATCATCCATTAAAGAGATGTTGACTTTTTATAATACATGTTAACTTTGTTCATCTTAAAGCACTTTTACTTAATATGTACTTTTTCCATGTATAAGAGCTCCCACCAGTTAAAAAAAAATCAATCAACATTTTCTTTATAATTCACTCTTCAAAAGGTTATAGTACAAGAGGCAAAATACATATTTGCATCTAATAAAGAGCAGTAGCTTGGTCCTTCTGAATTAAAGTCTACTTTCTCCATGTCCCCTTAACAAGGAATGTAGGAAACATCAAATAACTAGATACTTAATAGAATCAGTTCTTGATAAAGAAAGGAAGGTACCTAAACCACAAAGGGGGAAAATTAGCATGGTGATACAAAAAGCAATGAAAAGCATTCTCATTCTCCCAATCAAAAATAAATTAAGTTTATCATTCATAATACTGAATGGTATTTAGAAATAAAATTAAAACTTTGAAAAGACTAAATACTCATAATTATCAAATATTGCTGATAATTATCCTTTCAAAAGGCTTAAAATAATTCAAGGTATTTCATTTTATATTTAAGGAACTTAGTTGTGTCAAAGGATTAGATGGGTATATAAAAGTATAAAATGTTTCATTGTTGGGATTTCAAAAGGGGAGATTAATTTAATTGACCTTGAGCATAAAGGGAATTGACAATTCAGAGTGAATCATACTAATTTGTTTAGCATTGTTTTAAAAATGTATATCACTGGCATTTTTCCTGACCTTAGATATCCTTTTTGCTTTTATATGCATTTCAATATTGCTACCCACATATATGCTCGAAAATTTTTCATAGAAAAAGAAATTTCTCTTTAGATTCACAGATGATAAAATAGTTGCAGAAACTTTTTGAGCTAAGATGACCTTTGCTTGGTGAAGGGAGCAGAACTAGCCTGGGATTTCGTTGGCAAAGGGAATTGCCCATGAGGACATTTCCTATACCAAAGCAGCTCAAAACTGCTGCTACATGCAACTACAGCTGTCTTAAAACGACTATATCATTCTCACATATAAGACTGGCCTCTCATTATACTACGCTAAAATTCATGAAATTTGTAAGCAAAATGCTCATAATGCATGTAAATATATAATTTCTCATCATTTCTTTAGGAAATGTTTTAAGTATTAAGATAACCTGATGTCTGATAGATTTGATGGAATATTTGTATTTCTTTAGTTGTCTTTTTTGCATATATTTTGTATATTTACATTATATGTGTATATATATATATATTCGTTCTGATATATATATATATATAGTTATATATCATACACTGAGAGAGGTAGCTTGGTGTTGTATGGATAGAAAGCTGGTATCAAAGTCAGGAAGACTTAGATTTAAGTCTTGTCCCTGAAATACACTGTGTAACTCTGGTCAATTTCCTTACTCTCTCATTGCTCAAGGTCCCACTCCAAGACTCTACTGCAGAACCCACTGCCACTGGTAAAGCTAATTTCCTCACTGGGAGTTCTCAATACCAATTAAACTACAGGTTATTTCCATACATATGTATATGTATGTGTATATGAGCCACGTGTACACATATACACACACAGAAGATGCACAAAACATTGTAATTTTATAGCGATCCCTCTTAACTAGTCAGTGTTATAACTCATAACTTTCAGGGACACCTCTACTTCCTCTCCTCTCACAACTTAATCCTTTGCAATCTGGCTTCTGACCTCATCATTCAAGTGAAACTACACTCTCCAACGTTATCAGTGATCTTCTTATATGTCAAATTTAATGGTCTTATCCTTTTTGACCTCTCTGCAGCACACAACACTATTAACCACCTTCTTTTCCTCATGCTCCCTCCTCTCTAGCTTTTCATGACACTATTCTCACCTAATTCTACTATCTAGATTTCTCCTCAACTTCCTTTGCTATTTAATCATCCAAGTCATTCCAACTAATCATGGCTGTCCTCTAAGGCTCTGTCCTGGAAGGTCTCTTTTCTCTCTGTTGTAAGCCTGCTTAGCAATCCCACCAGCTCCCACTGATCTAATTATCATCTATGCAAATGATTGAGTCATGTGTACAGATGATTTCTAGATTTCCATATCCAGTCTCAGTTTCTCTCCTAAGCTCTGGTATCACATTGCCAACTGACTTTTGAACTGATGTTCCAAAGGCATTCAGACTCAACATGTCATATGTCCAAAATAGAGTTATCTTTCCCACTAAACCCTTACTCTCTTTCCAAGTTATTATCAAGGACACTACCATTTTTGTAGCCACCAAGGCTTAAAATCTTGGTGTTATTTTCAGATTTTAAACTTACCCTCCAGTTTTTCTGTCACCTTGTCATTTCTATCATTACCGTATCTCCCATGGCCCGTCCCCTTCTCTCTACTCACTCAGCTTCCACGCTTGTACAAGCCTTCAATCCCACACTAATGACTTGTAATCTTTCTACCTCATTTTCCCCCATGCCAATCTATCCTACACTAAGCTGCCAAAATGATTTCCAAAAACACAGGTTTGACCATGTTACTTCCCTATTTAACAAATTTCAGCATTTCCCTATTTTACCTAATTGAAGAATCAAATACAAAAGCCTCCGTTTGGTGTTAAAAGGCCCTTCACAATCTGGTCCTTTCTGACTTTTTCTTCAGGTCTTCTGAACATTATTCCCCTCTCTGCACTCTGAAAACAAGCTATATTTGGCTATTTTTTTGCACAGGAAAATCCAACTTCCAATGCCTTGCCTTTTCACTGGCTACCCTCTGGGCCTAGAATTTCCTCTCTCTTGGCTTCTCTAAAGACTGCTCAAATACACATTCTGCAAAATTCAATCCCATACACAAACCTACTTCAATACCTTCCCTCTCAGACTACCTTCTATTTACACTGTATGTACATTGTGTATAGTTAATGTCATGTTGTCTCCTTCATTAGAATGAGGTCCTTGAGAGCAGGGACTATGTTGTGTGTTTTTGCCTTTCTTATCCCATCACTTAGTATCATGCCAGGAAAATAGTATGTATTTAATAAATACTAGGTTTGGAGTCAAGAAAACCTGGGTTCAAACTGCACCTCTGACACTACTTATGTGGCCATGGGCAAATCATTTAAACTCCATGAACCTGAGGCACTAGAACTTATCTAATAAGTCTAGGTGGGTTTCAAATGAAGCTGGTAAAGGGAGGTCCCATGCTAAGAGCTCTTATCCTGGCTGATGAAATCAGATCTTTCCTGTGGGTGCATAATTTTTTTGGGGGGGAATCATTCTCCATTGATCTAGGTTAAAATGCCACTATATCTTAGACAGTTTCACAAGTTATCTTGACTAAAAAACATCCAACATCTTGCAGACAGACCTCTGATGATGACCTTAGCCAGGTTCATCCTCAGTGTTACGAGGTTTAAACCATCTACAGCTTCATAGAATTTCCAGAATGTCGAGTCTACTGGAATAGTCTTCTAGAACCCAGTGGGACGCTGTCATTATATTAAAGAACCAAAGGAATAGCACAGCAGTGGAAGCTTTTACATATATAGGTTAAATGCATTAAAATATGTGACTAATTCCCCCCTCCCCATCCAAGAAACATTATGTTGCAGCAAAAGTATCAAAGTTACTATTACCAGGATAAAGTGCATGCTAAACAACATTTTAACAAATTCTCAAGATAAGCATTTATAAATATGGTAGCTCTATGTGGGTTACTTTAAGAGAAGTATGACTAATTGTAAATAATTGAAAAAAGGATTTATTGTTTCTGCATACAAAATTAGATGAAAATAGCTAATGTAAAACTTTTTTTTAAAAAAGATCAACACCGCATGACTCTTATTCTATCAAAATTTTGTGGAAAACTCTATTTGCTATCACCAAGAACAGGGAATAGTTACATTCTTCCCAATTTTAACAACAGATCAGAGACTCTTCATTTTGGCAATGTTTTCAAGGCAATTAATGAATTTCCTGTATATGGACCTAAGCTCATCCCCAAAGTAGGTACCTTTAATTTTTTCCATCATTCCCTTTGGAACATTACTTATATTTTCTTTGTGCTTGGCTATTATTAAGTTCAAAGATGAAATGTCTTTATGTAAATAACAGTTCTATAAAAGGGATGTAAAGTTATTCCCCTCCCCAAATTTTGAGTTTTTGCCACAAAATTTAGTTAGAAAAGTCAAAATGGTCCAAACTACATATGTAAGTATTGGGTTTAACTAATAAAAAGATACCAAGTTGACTGTGTACTAGGAGTTCAACATTTTTCTTAAAGATTGCTTTGAAAATTTGCAAACGGTTTCATATAAACATTGACCCTCCCCTAGCCCCCACAATGTTAAAAAAAAAAAAAAGAGCCAAACCTACACAAAACCCAACATCAACCACCAAATGTCCAAAATGATTCAGGAAGAAGATTCTTCTGCAATTGCACATTGAAATGTGGACTCAACAACAACAAATGTTTCAAGTAAGTTTCATGCCAATCATCATTAAGAGTCATAACATTACTGAAAAAAGTACACTTGTTCTTTTGGAAGAAGTCTTACAGAGACCTTCCATGGAGCATGGTTTGAATCATAATTTAAAATTTTTTTTAAAGAAAAAAAAACAAAGTCTTCTCTTTGGACGTAAAGAAACAATGAAAAAAATTCCAATTTTGATTATGTAGAAATAACTCCACTATGAATCCGCATTTACATTAATGGACGCCTGGAAATACCACTTACTATACAGACACTAATCCCAATATGTAAAAGACAGTATCTGGCATGTAAGTAAACATGAGAGATACTGATCTATCAACAAGCATCATGTTTCCTTAAAGCCGATCCACTGAACAAACCTTTGGATCCAGAAGTATTTCTTTATTCCTCTTCCTTTCAGAGAGATGAGGTCCTAAAACAAGGACTTGGGGATCCATGGAGAGGATGGAGTAACAGCATCAAAAGTATTTTTGGCCTCCCCCCCACCTTTGAAAAAAAATCATCTGCTTTGTTTTACATGCCACAGGACAGAGTCCCTTCTGGTTTAAACATAAGGGTTCATCAGATAATGAAACAATCATCCTCTTTTCAGCAACTGAAGAAATTCTTCTGGAAACACAAGTGTGCTACCTAAATAGCTACTGAACTGCTCAAACTGCAAGTCAGTCCATAATCTAATGTCATTGTAGAACAACAAAGAATTCTTTTCAAAGAAAGATTTTAAATTTTCAAAGGGTAAAACAAAAGTCTAAGCAGATCATGTTAACAAACAAAACTCTCTTATCCCAGTGCTATGAAAAAGGTAGGGAACACATGGGCAGCAATAGAGCGTTGAAAATTCCAACTAATAAATAGTTCCAAATTAATAATTTTCTACAAAATTTCTTTAGAAAACAGGACCAGTATTCTTTTTTTCCCTAAAAAAAATTAATGATCCTGTGGAATGCCCTCATTTCCAGATAAACAGACATGAGAATGTTGATGACAAGTCAACTGGATTTGGGACAGTTTACAGTAACACTTTTTGGGTTTTTTTGTTTTTTTAAAATCTTCTGGTTTATTGACTAAGGCTAGAGAGCAAATCATAGAGTCCTATTTTCTACCAAGATCCAAGATCAATGTATGGATACAGATAGACTGAATCCAATTCAAAGCAGAAAGACCCCAAAGAAAATCAGGACTACTGTTTGGTCCCTCTTCCTTCCCAATTGGTATTTTGTTTCCAGAACTGGGAGAGAGAAAAAAAAAGACAGAAAAACAAGATTGTAACATTTCAAGTGACTAAGAAAAGTCATCAGTAAGTGGTATAAAAATGGGTAAGGTCACTGGGCACTGGTCCTGCATCAAAGGAGCATAGGTGGGACTCGAGTAGTTATTACATCTAGTAGTGTCATTCCCTCAATGACATTAGAATAGCTGTATGTAATAATAAATAGATCAGTTATAAGGCAGTGTGTTGAACATGTATTCATCTTGTGGAAGGGAACCCCACAGAGAGATACATGATACCATACACATTCATTAAGAACGAGTTTTTTGTTTTGTTTTGAAATTTTTTTTCAAGGCTATCCAGGCTAACTCTTCTGGAGTATTTCCTTGGTAAGAAGAGCGATCCTCTGAGTCTTGTCACTTAACTTCTCTCCTTTATCAAGAGATGATGACTGGCTTTAAAGAAAAATAAAGCTGAAGAGGGTTGTTTCATTTTTATTTTTTTCCTTTTGGTTGCATCATTCTGAGTGTTTCATATTAAAAAAAAAACCACAACCAAAAAAAAAAAAGAGCCCCGATAGTTTTTGATGTATCCAGTTGCTGTGTCCTCAGGATGTTCCAGATGTTTCCAGGTAACTCTGTAGTTTACGGACTGTGGTTTTATCCAGAGAGCAAAGGTCAAAGTCAAAGGTTGTGTTCGTGATATGAAAGTGTCCAGTTTCTTCTATAAGGTTTACAATCTGGCAAAGTAAAAAAAAGGAGAAAGTTTTAGAAATGAACAGGAGATAAAGATAGGAGTAAAGAGGGAAAGATGGAGACACATTTTTAGTTCAATAGCCACAGTGATTCTTTATGTCCTGATATATTTCTATAGAAATCAAGAGGGAAAATAAATGATGGTGAACATTTTATTTATACCAAGAAGACCCTGTAGGGAGGAGCATTTTTGAGGCACATCTATTGACCTGTATTCACTGGGAAGTCTACCATTTAAGGAAAAATATATACTGTCTTTAATATCGGCAACCGAGTACATTTTGCCATTTAAACTCACACCGTTTAAAATGCATAACCAGCTTTAAAAAACTATATACTGGTATAGTCTCTCTCTATGTATATATGCTTGGCACATTTCCCCCCCAAAAGTGGGAAAATTATAGTGAATACTAAAAGGAATTTAAGGGCAAAAATATCAGAAAAGCTAGTATATGACCATACCATGCTTCAAGAAGTTTGGGGGTCAGTATTCAATTTCAAAAATGCAAATAAAGATTCTGAGATTCACTCGATAAGTTATGACTGACTGAAAAATTGTAATCATAGTACTTAACACAGGGGGTGAACATCTGAAATAAAGATATCAGTATCTCCTGATAACTGATGGGTAGAAGGCTAGGCAGCTGAGTTGAAGAGGAACTGAGAGCCCAGTCGGAAGTAATTATGGAAAGGGAAATGCATATGTTGATTAGGATCTATTGAATTTTGAACTCTGAGGTCAAAACAAAGTGATGGTTCTCATCTTTATTATATCTCCAGGACCTAGATAGCATCACATGAGCTTCATAGTTTGAGTAGATCCTGGATATTTTTGCTTCTTTCACTCTCTTCTACTTTTATTTCTTGCTTCAGATAATTCTTTTCCCTCAACTCCCTATCTTGCTCTGGCACATCTTTCTTCAATTCACAGTACAGAATGGAAATATAATTACAATTCATGTTTATTAAGTAAAGGGTTATTATGTTTCCCAGTTTCAGTTTCAAAAATTGTTTACTCAAAACTTTTAACTCACCCACTGCAACCACCAGAAAACTGAAACCACACTTGTTTTCATTTGTAATATGGGAATATTTAATTAATTTCAACTACCACCATCTCCCCTTCAGGTCAATGACTCTTGACATGAACTTTATCTTAGGACACTCATAATTTTAATATATTAATATCTTACCTTACTACATATACCTTAAAATATGCAGACAGCATAATATAATGAGGGAGTTTAGGAGGGTTAGGAGAGGGAGCCACTTGATTTGGAATGAAAGTATATGGGTTTAAATGCAGGCTCTGTCACTCACTATTCATGGGAGTAATTCAATTAACCTCTTTAGGCTTCAGTTTCCTTTACGGTAAAATGAAGAATTTGGACTGAATGATCTCTAAAGTCCCCTCTTGCTAGGCAGTTTCTACATCTCATTCATTTTCATAGAACTATTGTTCATAGATCTGGATTTCACTGCAACACTTAAGTGATGAACCCAACCTGCAAAGAACCTTCCCAGTCTCCATTCAATATTTTATCTCTAAAGTTATTCCAGTTCTATTTTTGCGTGACAATAAGGTGATGCTTACTTTCTACATCCAATTTAATGGTTACAGATAATAAGGATTTTTCCTCCTCTTAATAGAGAAATCTCATTTATAGTAAAATTAAGCTATAGAAAACTGACACTTTAATTACAGGTAGATAACCTAAACTTATAAGTAAAAAGATTATTACTCTAATTTTACAGATTGAGAAAATAAGACTCAGAGATTAAATGACTTTTCTACTTAGATAGTAAATAGCAGAGATATAACTTAAACCCAGCTTTTCTAAGGCTAAGAGAAGTGATGTTTCAGCACTGGCCTTAACTTCAGTACATCTCAATTCCTTGAAAAGAATCAATGAAAATGAAATGAATCAATAAATAAATGTGGATCATTCTTTTTTCCTGCCCCCAGATACCAGCAGTAACAATATGGCACCTTGGGCAGAGAGTCAAGCTTTTGAATTTTATTGGTTCATCCCCAGAATCCCAACATATCCCTTATAAAGAATGTGAGCTCTTCTTTAGGAATGTTAATTATGATGAATAGACTAGAATTTAATCTAACTTCTCTCTATCCCAGTGTATGACTTGAGAGAACCAGTAAGCATTCTTTATGCTAATTAGCATTTTGAGAAGGTTACTGAAATATCATGTGTAAATCTGGTCATTATGGTGTCAAAAGTTGGTAGAAAAACTGCATATGATCTAGAGAAAGGTTTAAAAATACGTTAGTAAAGGAACAGAAGACTAGGGCCTGTTAGAGGAGAGGCTATAAGGGATTGCATGACTAAAAATGCCAGCTAAGGCAACTAAAAACATGGTCATTAAAAAAAATTTCTCCCTATGTTCATCCATATTCACTGTATAAATATCAATTCTTAAACTTTCAGATTCAATTGGAGTAATATGGTTATCCCATATCCCTAGCCAAATCTTTCTCCTTTTTCTCTTATCTTTCCTCTCATCCCTTCTCTCTTCTTATCCATGTACACAGAAAAATAAAAGTCATTTGACGAATTTCATTAAAACAAGCCAAGTTTTTATGAGCCTACAATAATACATCACAGTTGAGCCAGAGAGCAAGATGAACAGCAGCAACCAACTAAAGAATTCATCACTGCCTGCCAGAGGGAGCAACGTTAATGGTATGAGTTATTAGTGCCTGCATACCCATCCTCAATTAAGTCAAAAATACTTTATAAAGAAAAATAAGTTTTGGTGCTTTGCCAAGAACCATGACAGAATGTCAGAAGCACTACGTGAAAGTGTTGTATTACACTGACATAGATGCCCATAACTGACTCATTCTGCTTTTTATATATCAATATCTGTTTCTATAATGTGTTTCTACCACATTTATCACACTGCAATAATTAATCTGTCTTTAAGTCCTTCTCCTAAATAATACTAATAAAATATCCAGAGTGGTTGTATGAAAAAAAATAGGATTATAGTTGGGGCAGCAGGAGAAGGGAAGTAAGTTTTGAAATTAATTTTTCAGATGATGGGGGATGTGAACACATATGAGACTGGTTACTTCCAGTCACATCAGATTCTTAAGGGATAAAATGCATATTTTGTGTCATGTTTTCCAAAAAAAACCCTATGAGATCAATTCGTAATTATAAAAAGGTAAAAAAGCACTGTCATCATTTTTAACTACTATTGTCATTATCACCATTTGTGTTGCATTAAAATCAGAATTTCTTTGTATTTGGCTGATCACCAGCCCTTCTTTTGTGGGCATGCAGTCGTGACTTCTGCATAGGGTTGCTGTGGTTCTAGAGTTCTTTTGTGTTGCAGGTCCCAATGGGAAAACCTAACAATGTCATCCTTGGGATAAACACTTACAATGAAAACCAAAATAAAGATGTTAATTCCCACCCTCCCCATCAAAATTCATGGACTCTCTGAAATCTATCCATGGACCAATCATAAGGTAAAGAAATCCTGCTGTGACTAGTTTTGCCCTAGCACGAAGCAAACTTTGATTGTCAAGACGTCTCCTCATTTACACACCTTTAGAACACATACACAAGTATCATGCATTTTTTTAAGTGAGGAAAATGTTTCTGTAATCAATGAAACTCTTGAGATGGTCATATCCTTACACATTTTCACTGAAATGTGGAAGAGCGGCACAGTGGAAAGACCCAAGGATGGATGGTCAGAGGACCTGAGCTGGAATCTTACGTATGACATTTATTATCTGTATGATGTTAAAACAAATCATTTAACCTCATCAGCCTTTAAAAATTAGGAAATTGAAATAAATACTCTTAAAGGTATTCCAAAGTTCAAAATCTATAATCCTAAAATTTTGATTTTCACGTACTTTGAGCCTTGGGAAGGCTTGTTCAACAAAAAAGTGAAAAGTCTAGCTCTTTTTACCTATAATTCAGACACACAAATAAGTGATGATGATGATGATGAGAAAATCCACTTCTGTGCAGACTCCTCAGAATCAGATTTTGGGTTCTTTAATAGGAAAGTTACATGGAAGAACCACAGAAATAGAATGGGAACCTGGTTCACTGTGAATTTTGCTTTGAATATATCCACCAAAAAGAGAACACAAGCATTTATGGAATGCAATTTGCAAAATGAGAAGTTCACAAGGTGGAGAATAGCATTAGTACTCAATAACCCTAAGTTTTACAATAGGAATTAATTAAGCGGTAAACCATGACAGGACATGCATCATGGTCTCATAATCACACGCTTCAGATGCATTACAAGGCAAAAGGCCAAAGACAGAGTGCTTTCAATAGTCCAAGAAATGCAATTAGGGTGAAACAATGTGTGCCCTGGAGTGCCTTTATGCCAGGTTAAAAATTCATAGCTACTCTCCCTGTGTTCCCCTTACTATTTCCAAGGTTATCCATTTAGATCTAGCCCTGTAGTCAGACACTCCTCAGAATAAGGGGGAATGCTAACCTTGACACTGATAGCACCTCCAAAACAAATCACTAAAAGACATTTTCTATTGCTTTAATTTTTATCCTCCCTATGGAAACTGATGAATTTGGATGAATAAGGAGGATATTTGGAGATCTTGGAAACGGAATGGAGCAAATGTAGTAATAGTGATGATTTATTGGCCTCTTCCCCTCCAACTTTACATTTTATCCATATAGAGAATTTGATAAGTGAGGAGAGTGGGGAGAGAGGAACTGCTGGCTGCCCTATGGATTTCGGCAGTACTTTTGTACTTGGGACAGGACTCACTGTGAATGTCTGTCCTGGAGACCTTGCTGAGTGGCCTGGCATCATGGTATTTGCCTGGATTGCTTTGCGGAGTCCTTCCAATCAGGGGGCAGATTAACAAAAGGCGGGGGCCCTGGGGCAAACACAGTCTTTGACGGTTGATTATATACATTGCAATTTATTGTGTGAAATGGAGCTTTGGGATCCCTCAAAATCTGCCCCCTTAAATTACGTTAACCTACTTCTCTGTTCAGCCCAGCCAAAATCTCTCCCTCTCCTTTCAAAACTGGATTCTACGCTTAAAAGAATTAATTGATTTAATGGGATGTGGTCTCCTTCATTGATTGGGGAAAATCTAAACATTTCCTTTTTGGAAAAGGGAATTGCAGTTATTCAGAATTAGTTCATGGAGAGGGAGATGGGAGATGGATGGGAAAAATGAAGACTAAAGAATTAACAACAAACTAAATTATGAGGATTTACTGAATTTCAAACAAAATAAATTTGAGTTCTACAAGTGAGGAAGCATACTAAAACACTACTATAACAGCCACAATAAATAATATGAGGCAGTATGGTATACTAATAAGGGAACCTTGGTTCAAATCTTATCTCTAATATTCACGACTTTGGGTAAATTACTTGACCTCCTTGAGTTTCCTCATTTGTAAAGTAAGGGGTGAGAAAAGGGAGGCTCTCAATTCATTTCTAGCTCTGGTTCTATATATGTGGTCCTATATATCCACAGTGCTTCCCTAATACAAGCCTATGTTAAATAAAACCCTCTTGCTGCACATTAAGAATTCTAGAATAGCTCTCTTGCTCAGAAAACCTTGGAATGGTTAGAAAATATCAATCAGACCAAAAAGATAACTTGGCAAAGAGATATCTATTTGGAGATTAAAACAAAAACATATGCATAATATCACACCTAAATTTTTTTTAAAAGGTGAATTAAGTATCCCCTGAAATTCATTTGGAAGTAATGAAATAATAATATAAAAACAACATGGCAACCACATAAAATTAAGAATATATTATTTTCTGCCTGATTATAAAAGGGAATTATTGCTCTCTAACCACTGGAAATACATGCATATTGTATTCCATATGTGCAGCCAAACAAAAATGTAAGAATCTCCTCTTTATTTTTTTTTTTAAACACAACATGGTCCTAATAGAAGTGATCATGTTTTTTAAGAATTCCTCATCTGGATACATGCTAATAGATTTAGGGTTGCAGAAGATAAAAGAAATAACAAAAATGTTTATTTTTCATAGCATGATACTGGTAATTGGCCCCCTAATTGAATCATAAATGTTTACAACACGTGACTGCAATTCTTATTGTTAAATTTCCATGAAATCAAAAATTCTGCCCTAAGGGTTTCATGTTCCTAGTATCCCCTTCCCTCACCTCAGTTAATGCAGTCACTGATTGGATCAGTAAATTACAATGGCAATGCTAAACTTCACTTTCATGGGTCCTCATTTCCCACTGGCCTACTATTATGACAAAAAAAAAAAAAAAACAACTCAACAAAACAAACAAATCGTTCAATTGATTCAGAGTCAAAGAGCAGCCAGGTGGTAATACTTCAAATATTTCTTTAGGTGATACTAAAAGTCTGCTGTGTGCTGTTCATTATATATATAGACAGGACAAGGAAGACATATTGGCTATGTGACTATGTGACATGTGGAAAAGGCTATAGCAGTACTCACCTGTTGAAGTACATGTCGTTCCCGCAATGTCATTAACCTTCTATGGAGTTCTACTAGTTCATCTAGATATGCCTGAAAAAGAAAGACAGCCCACCTTAAGAAAATCAAAAACTTAAAGAAGCAGCTGGATATACCACATTCTACCCTGTAGTTCTCAGTTCTTCTGGCTTTCAAAATAGGTCTGATTAGTTTAAAGTCATGAAGCACAGATGAAATAACAATCCTCACATAAGTAAAGGACAGAAGTACTTTTGTATGGGTCTCCCTTGAAGGCAGAAAAGGCAGCAAGAGCAGTGGATTAACTTTTAAAACATTGTATACAAGGGCTGCTTCCATAATTTCAAAGTGAAAAATGCTGCCCCTGTAAGTAATTACATTTTGCCCAATGAATATCTATAAATTACTTTGGATTTTTCATGATATTCAAATAATCTCCAAAGAGTGTGCAATCAAGGACATGAAATGGGAGTCCTGTGAGGTCTCAAATGGCATCACAATATTATTTCTTTATTCTTTATTTTTTCTTGAATCACAAAGAAAAAATAGCATAATGTCCGACTAATAAGTAATATACTAGCTCGTGACAAAATACTAACCTGTCCATATATAGCATTGGTCATTAATAAACAAATTCTCAGTAAATAAAAAAGTCAATTTTTTTTCATAAAATGTAACTGAATACTAAATGTTTATTTTAGTCATCAAAAATTTCCCCAGAGAGCAGAAGGACATCTCTCTCCTTTATCCATTTTACTGTTTTTGTTCTGGTCAGTTTCAGAGACTATTTCGGAACACAAAGCTCCACAGGAAGCCCCTTAGCACGCTGCTAATAAAACCAGAGGAAAGACTTGTTAAGTGAGCCTTAGAGTTGTTGGAAGGAATGTCCCTACCCTACAGTAATCATAAGCCTCTTCCAGTCTAGGATAATTAAATCAGTCAGACTTCTAATACATATGGTCCACTCTCAGGGGGCACCACACTACAACTCAAGATGTTGCTTTAACTTGCTTCTCAGTCCCCTCTCTACCAACTCAGTCTTCTATCTCACAATTAAATTTCTCTGGAAATACCTTGTAGTATAGGCATTGAGTCAAATGATAGTGTGAACCCAAATTACATATGGGAACATAAAAAGATTTTAAAAGTAAAACACAACACTGGAAGAGCACTCAGGCCAGGAAGTAAAATACTTTATACTGCATTGGGCTACTGGGCACTGCATTGGATAGAAAGAATGAGAGTAGAAGTCAACAAAGGGGATCAAGCAGAACATAAATGAATGAAAAAATGTTAACTCTGCATGACAACTAAAAAAACTAAAAACCTACCTTATCACAATCCCCATTCTTTATTTGCTTATCAGATTTGCTTTGCTTTATTGGACTTTTCACTTCTAGAATCTAGAGATCAAAGAAAGACCACTATCAAACAAGTATTCTAAAGCTTCTTGGTTAACAACATTCAAGTAAACAAAGGCATACACATATGTCATGGAACAATGCATACGAATCATGCCACTTTTCATTTTTTAAAAAAATCTTATTTTGTTGAAATCTTTTCTTTTTTATCTGGCATTTATTTCTGAATACATCTTTCCACTCTGTCCTATCCAAGTGGACCATCTCTTGCAGCAAAGGGTAACAGAAAACAGAACTTCTGCAAAACCAAGCAACACCCATCAAGAAAATATGAGACTGCATGCAATGTTCCATACCATTAGCTACCCTACCTCTGTAGAGGGGAGGAAGATCACAGCATCATTCAAAGAGTATTTTCACTCAAGAAAATTCAATGTGTTTAACTAAAATATACCTCCCAAAGCCAAATTTAAACTCATTTGATATTGTGTTACCTAGATTCTTTCTCTTATGTTATATCTACCTAATGTTAGATCATTCAACCTTCCATTCAGGGTCTCATGAAGGAGACAAAATTGTGTAGGACCAGATTTTTTTGTCTCCTTCATGTTCTAAATACTCTAAAAAGGATCATCTCAATGCATAAAAGCTCTTCTTTTGGTTCTATTGTGATTTTGTGGATAGCAGGATTTGGTGTTTCATTCTTTCCTTTTTTGAAGGTTCTGCCAGTGTGACTCTTCATTAGAAGACTTTTCTATATGGGTAGAACCATCGTTACCTATATTGATGACATCATAGATCTACTGAAGTAATGAAGAAAATGAGAGACTCATACAAGAAATGTTTTCAAATTAAAACCATATCCTTGTTGTTTTTCTCTAATAACTTCATCTTAATTGGCTGGGAGACCACTTGATCACTTGATTCATACACTAATTCTTTTGATCAGATCTTTCATATTATGGGATATGGAAAAGCTTCGAAGATCTAATTTTTCACTGATAAATGTCTTATTTGTCAGGACTGTTGCTGAGACATTCTTGGAAAAGGACAATGCATATCTGAAAGCATTTATTTTCTTTAGACACAAGAAGCCTGAAAGGAAAATGAGTTGGTTTTAAGTAAAACAGTAAGGTTTATTGGAAATGTCCCCAATTCTAGTTTAAAAAAAAAATAAATCAATGAGCAATTTGACTAAGTTAACTAAAATACAGAACTTTGGTGCCATGTTAAGGTCACCTATTGTTATAAATAACCAAAGGGCTCATTTATATTATTATCCAGATTGAGGAAACACTCCACACCTCTATTCTGAGGGATGTCTTTCTCATTGTGGTTGTTGGAAATGAAACCTCCAGGGAAAACAGATGTACATAGGTCTAAGAATGGGTAGGTCAGTAGATGGCACTCCTCCCTAATTCAGAAGCTGTTGGGAGGCAGAAATGGAACATTCTGGTGGACAAAATACAAGGTCCCTCAGAGTTTGGGGCAAGAGAAAACAATTATTCCTCCTATGGTAGAAAAGTAATTTTACTTGGCTTATTTTTCCTTTTGACATTTAATTTCTTTCCATAGTACACAGTCATTGTGGTCTCTACTGACACACAGAGCACAGAAAACTGCCATCTAATGTTAAATTACTTGACCTTCCATTCAAAGTTATAGTTGGTAGAGGTCCCCAAAAGGATTAAAACCTCCCATGACACCCAAATTTCCTAAGTGTTTTGTGATGTGCCTGGAGATGAAAAATCAAGATACAGTCTTGATCCAAGTCCCTTCTTTGGAAGTTGCAAAGTGAGAGAACAAGACAGTCCTTCTGGTGTTGATGACCAGCCTCAAGTTACAGAGTAGCTGCCCAGAAAAAGGCCCAGTTAATCTTTTCCCTTTGATCTCTTATTGCCACAAAGTAAACAGCTTTGTTGAAAACCTCACAGAATGACAGAGCTATATCATCCTGGAGACAATTGCTTTATTTAGTATCTGTTCTTATCTATAGGGAAATGGTTCCAGAATACAAGTGTACCCCACCTTCTCTTCTGTTTTGGTTTCAAACCAGTTTAACTGGATAGAAGGTCTGATTTCACTCAGCTGGCCTTTGCAGTCTATCAGCCCATAGAATGATTTATTATATTCTGAATCTTAAACCTGGTGTAGTGAATCCTCTGAACTCTTTGATTAAAAGGCATTTTAGCATTTTGTTTTCTGTTCACACATACAGGAGGTTCAAGCAATGACAGAAGAACTTTGTTTGGAATGATGACTCTTCTATTTATTTCAAATTCAATAACATTCAGAGGAGAAAGTTTACATACTGACATTAAAGAGACGCATGTTCAGGGAAGCTTGGAAATAATGTTATTTGGGACATTCCCTGAAAATGTGAGAATATATATGACTTGTATAATCTATCTTTTCTGATGAACTCTCATTTATGGAATAAAGTCAATTACTGATTGATTACTTACAGCTGGAGATATCATGGCACAACTCAGTTAATATTTTTACTATTAAAATATGCTTTTTTGAAAAACTTAAGGTGAACATCTTTCTTTGCTAAGAAGAAGAATGATGCATGAGAAAACTACCGGTCATATTCTTTGTATGGAATCTGGTAAGTCTTCTAGATTCCACAAATAACCACTAGAAGAAGTTGTTAGTGAAACAGTCTTAAACTGAGATGGCCAATGCTTTCAATTTTGGAATTAAGTTAAAAAGAGAGACCAGTCTTAACATCCACAATAGAAAAACAAAAACGGAAGAAAAATACAAATTGCCCAGACTCTGACATAGCCTGGGAGGAGCAGGCAATGAAAAGAGTGCAGACTTCAGACAAATGCTACAGGTATACAATAAGCTGGGCCCTAAACTGAAGATGAAGAAGAATAAATTGGGCTAGATTGTGTTTGGGAAATGTTAAAGGCACTCAAAAGATTTTCTACCACAAAGTTAATCTCTATAATTCCAATATTCTACCCATGATGCTACATAGCCACAAATCATGGAAAATCACAATTTCAGATATATCTAAATTTGGAATTCACATCAAAATTTAAAATTAGAAATAATCCAAAAATCAATGGAAAGACGGATGAGCTAAAGTAAGTGGCAATGTTACCAGTGATATATGGGTAAAAAGTGATATAAAATCATTATAGACGCATAAACAAAGTGGGTCATATATTAAGAATGAAGGTGAGCCAGGTGGTACAATGGTACCCCCTCAAGTATTTTTTTTTTAAATGGCAGCCCACTGGTGTATAAGGCAAAACTGTTAGAGAGGACACAGGAAAAGAAATAGACTCCTGAATAGAGGAAATAAAATGACTCTTATATGTATGAATATATTCATGTAAGGTTATGTATATTATTGGGAGTAGAGTAGGAACTACAGACAGAAAGTTGTTGTTGATGTTTGATAGAGAGTAAATAAATCGAACTCTCGGGTATATCTTTTAAGTTCATAGATATGATGTGCAGTGAAAGGATATTAGCCTCTTTAGTGAGTTTGTAAATTAACAAAGTATTCAGGACACAGAAGATACTTAACAAATGTTGGCTATTTGACTGCAGCCAGAACAGCATCAATATGGTGGCAGGTATTCTATACATTGAACAGTACAGTATCATCTGATATAATGAAAGTGAAAGGTAAGCCCTTCACAATACTTTCCAAACATAGCAAAAGTCAAAGAGTAGGTCAATCTGAATTAAAGAAAAATCTATATCACAGACTTTTATTTAAGAGAAAAAGTTTTGGGGGTTGTTTTTACTTTTTAAATAATTAAAGAATCTACAATTTGGGAATCCAGCATTGCCAAACAGAAATCATAAGGAGATATATAAATGGCTAACAATAATCTGTACAGCAGTCAAAATACTAACTATAAGAAAAGAAATTAAAGCAGTTAAAAGTATCTGAAAACTTTTCTCTTCTAAAATTGTTCAAAAGATTCTTTTCCCAAAGAAATTATACTGCAGATGAGGAAAAGAACTAAATTCTCTACAGCAGACTATTCTACTCTCCACAGATTCTAGGAGGGCAGGGATGAGAAGCCAGGAATACAGCCAAAAGTTGCCAAGAGGAACAATACATAGGAAGAAAAAAGAGGAGTAGATTTTTTAAAAAATGTTTTATAAGTTTTAGATGAAATATTGCTAGTAAAAAGCTTTTCCAGACTTGAAAAATTGACTGCACAGTTGAAAAACATTGGTTTAAACACCTCTCCAATACAGTCTGTCCTCCTTAGTTAACAATTCTTTCAGCATAGTTAATTTGGGGTCAATTTATTACAAATTCTAAACTAGTGGATTCTGAATTACCAAATGAAAAAAATGGATATTTGATTTATATGTTTATTCAACTCAACACACATTTATGAGTACCTTAAGACCTGAGGTATTCAAAGTTGAAAATGACACAGTCCACAGCCTTCAATTAATTTACATTCTATGGGTAGGGGAGGGGGAAATCAACAGTTGAGAACTGTATAGGTGCCAGATGTATAGAAGCCAGATTATAAAGGGCTCTACATTTGAAGGGCCATGATAAAAATTTTCTGTTTTATCCGAAACAGAAGAAAAAGCCATTAATATTTTTTAGAGCAAGAGAATATTCAAGGATCACAGTATTTAGTGCTAGAAAGGTACTCAAGTGACTTCCCCCCAAGGTCACAAGGATTGCAAATAGCAGAGATCAAATGTGAACACGGGTCTTCTGGCATTACATTCAGTGCTCTTCCTCCTCTCCCCAACCACCCCTTTCACCCCAGCCCATCAAATACGGATTTAGGGAGGTTATTCTGACAGTTGTGTGAGAAGACTGTGCAAGAACGTGAGCGCAGCAGACTGAAAGGCAAAACTAGACAAGAGTTTATAAGTGTTCAAACGAAAGGCATTTAGGGACTTAAATAGGCTGGTGATTGTGAGTGGAGAGGAAGACACAAGATGGGATAGATTTTTAGCTTAAGAAATAAAAAACAACAATGATGAACCATTTTCATTAGGTTTTATGAGACGACGTTCAATTAGAGAGCAAACGCAATTTGCTTTACAAATGGCCACTCAGGAAGAGAGAAGAACCAGGAGAACATTGTACAGAGTAACAGCAACATTGTATAATGACTGACTTTGATACATTTGGGTTTTCTCAACAATGCAATGATTCAAGACAAATCCAAGAGACTCATGATGGAAAAGTTATCCACATCCACATCCAGAGAAACTCGATGGAGCCTGAATACAGATCAAAGCAGACTATTTTGTCTCTTTTTTTCCCCGTGTTTTTTTTCCCTTTTGTTCTGATTCTTCTTTCCCAACATGACTAATGCGGAAATATGCTTAATATGATTATACATGCATAGCCTATATCAGATTGCATGCCATCTTGGGGAAGGAGAAAAAAATGGAACTCAAAATCTTATAAAGTGAATATTGAAAAAAAATTTTAAAAGAAGGAAAACAACTAATGTTAAAAACAGAAACAATAGACCACTCAGCTAATTGTTGTTATTCTGCACTTTTGTCTTCTCTACCCACTAAGACAATAAAGCTCCGTGGGGACGGGGGAGTCTCTGTCATCTGATTTTGTATCTTCCCAGACCCTCATGAAGTACACATAATAGAAATTTGATAAATGTTTGTTGAATGAATGGCCAAAAAGACGCAAAAGAAATCAGAAAAGATTAGAACCACAGTTCAGGAAATCAGTGGAAAACTGAGCACCCACTTTTCTCTAGGTCACAAGTGCCATATAATAGTTATAACTATCTATATCTATCTATCTAAATAAAGATATATATATATATATATATATATATAAAACACTCTGCATGGGATAAAAGATCATCACAATTCATACAGGTTCTTTATGGCATACCACAATATTTGTTTTTTCCTTTAAGTTCCACCTTCTGCAGAAAACTATCCTCAACACCTCTTAATTCCAAGTATCTTCTTTTTGTTAAATATTACCTATATTCCTTGTTTTGTATGTATTAGTTTGCATGTTGTCTCTCCCATTCCATTGTAAGCTCCTTGAGGGCAGTCATTATCTTTTGCCCCTTTTTGTATCCCCAGTGCTTAGCACAGTGCCTGGCATATAGTAGATGCTTACTAAATGCTCATTGATTGATTGTATATCACTAGATACTAGAGATCCTTCTGAAGGCAGCAGGAGCCTACGGTGATCAAAAAGTTTGTTTCTGGATAGATTAGTATAGGCTACCAGTTTTCTGAATTGAAAACCCCACCACTTACCTGGTTGCTGTTGGTTTTTAATAAAGGTGGTGGGGGTTCATGCCGTAGAGGAGAAGAGGCAGAACTACTTTCACTGTCGCTGCCATCACTTAAGCTAACTCTGAAAAGGCAAAAGGAAGAAAAGATAGTGACACATACAGAGAAGCTTTAGGCACACAGGCAAGTTATCTAAGAAATGAAATACAGTTTTGAAAATCAATCAAAAACAAAAATAGAATAGGATGATTTACCTCATATTTTCAATGACAGGACTTTCCCCAAGAAGCTTTTCATTTTGGCTTATATGAAGGAGACCTAATTTCTACTTCAATTGTCTTTTGTTCTCCCTCCCCTACCTTTCTCTTGTAAAGATGATAATGTAAACCTACAAAGGCCTAAAAGCCAAGTGGTCAAATGAGAAATATCAGAAACAGTAAAGAGTAATGAGGCAATTCAGACCCTAAATTAAGGAGAATTAACAGTAGTGGTATTGGAATCAATTGCATGCCATTTTAGGAAAATCACTCAATCTTCTATTGCAGATTGTTGCTTCCTTAGCATGTGAAACAATGCTTTACCTAGCCACACTTTCCCAAATCTGGATCATTTACATACCATCCATAGCAAAACATGCATAAATTCTACATATAGACTATAGCATCAGGTCATAGTAGAAAAATTGCCTTGGGAAGTACAGTAATGTCTTCTAACAAGTTGAGACCAATTAAAATTTCAGTAGTTCTTTTTTCAATCAGCTTTAGAGGACCATGGAATTTAGGCATGGAAGGAGTCTCAAAATGAGGAAACTGGGAGTCAGAGAAGGAAAGTGTGGGGAAGTAGCTGATTCAAGGTCTAGAAAGTAAAAAGGAGTACTGCCAGGATCTTAACCTAGATGATTTTGTAGGTTTTTAAACATACCAACATTTGTTATTTCTTACTCTTTCCTCCACAGATTAGTAGATTATGGATGGAAATGTTGGTGGGGGAGGGGGAGGCCACACAAAAACAGCTTATTGATTACTTACCCCTCAACTTATTTTTTCCTGTTTAGGAGATCCCATAGAGCAAGCATGTATATTAGAATATTTTGGACTAACTAAGATACAGCAGTTGACTGAGTTTACTACTCATGTATTTTACTTTCAGTTCTCCTTAAAGTAACACCAAGGTGTTGACAGTTTAGGAGGTCATGTCAACTTTTCCCTTTTAACAAGCTGCAAACATTATGCTCAATATAGCATTCTTTCAGGAATTATGGGGCCACCAGAAACAGGAAACATCAATAAATACTAGAAATGTAATTTATGAGGAAACTAGCAGGCTGGAGTGCTGATTTTGGAATGAGAAAGACCAGATTTATGTACCAGACATTTACTAGCTTTATTAGCCTAAGCTCAGCCTTAGTTTCCTCATTTGTAAAATGAGGATATTAATAGCATCTAAATGAAGTAATATAAGTAAATAACTTTAAAAACCTAAGAGTACAATATAAATATTACATATCATTTAAAACAGTAGGAGAAGGAAGACAAATTGGCACATTTATAATAAATAAAATTCTTTAGGGTAATTTCAAGTTGGCTCTTAAAATACATAATATGCACTATCATGTTGCAAGTGGAATTATATCTTACAATATCAATTATGCTTAGGAATTTAAATGTTAGTACACTAAGAAAGAAAATTCTAGGAACACATGCGTGTCTGTGTATGCGCACAGACTAGATCTGCTGCACTATGCACTGAAATTGATTACTGTATTTACAGTATCAAATGCCAAAAACAGCTTCCTTGGGGTGTAGAGAATATCCTAAGGAATAAAAGACAATAAATAATTCTACAGGAAAAACCCTGATTTTCCAGCTACCGTTGCTTCAGGGCTGTAATGTCAATCACTGAGGCATCCCATATGTGAGATTTCCCATTTAATAAAGATTAAGGTAAAAGGTTTCCTGTAGATAGAACACATGCATAACATGAGATATTCATGTGAAAATTTAATGGTTACATTAAGCATCACTGCTTCAGCTTTCTTTGAAATAAGGTTTGTATTTTAACTATTTTGCTGTTGGTAGGTCTTAAAAACCATCATTCAACTCCTCCGCGCCAAGAAAAGCCGCTCACCTGCGACTCCGACTGCCTCCTCGGGTATTTATTGGTCTCTCCATTTCAGAATCATTGTCATTCTCATCTGCCTCCTCTGATTCATCTTCATTGTCATCAGAATGCAGATCTTTCATTATAGACCTTAATGGACCTACATCATGACAACAAACCAGAGGGGTAAAACAGAGAGAATTTAGGATTTCACTTTGCATTATTAGGCAGAAGTGGTCATAGGCGAGCTTAAAAGAAGTTCACTATAAACAGCATAGAACTGCTATTAAAAAGCATGACCAAAATTTGAGTAATATTGGTAGTACTTCTGTAAAGGGACCATGCCAATTAACTAATGTTTGCACCACATACATTTGACTAAGTGTATGTTTATTTGAGAAGTCTATATTAAGGGAATTCAGTGCTGTCTCTTTTTCTTTTTCCTTCCTGAACCCAATTTACACCTAAAAAGATCTGTAGAGACCTATTAGTAAGCTGCAGTTATTCTGTTAGGTTAATCCACCCATTCAAAAGCAGAGTCTAATAAATCACTCTGGTTGTAACTTGTTCTAGGCAAGGCAGCCTTTGTGTGGCTGTTTTTGATCTCTTTAGGTTCATCTCTTTAACCGTTCCCCTTTATTTCAAGGCCAATTTCAGGTCAAGCATGAACTTTAGTAAACTTCAGATTTTTAAGGTATTTCAACTTCCAGGCTGCAAATCGTGAGCTTGATCTTCAAATTCATCTAAACTAGTGAAATAAGCCTTTCTGCAACAATTTCACAAAAATGTCCTCCACTTTTCAAGTAATCTCTGATAAAAGGCCAGAGTCCATTTTACAAAGATGAGCATATGTCATTAGTGAGAAAATTCAAGAAAGAATCCAGCTATATGATGAGCAAAGAAAAGTAGCTTGATTTTAGAGCAGATCATATCTGAAAAGACAAAGAGAAAATCAGTAGGATACTAGCTTACCTTCTACTCTGAGTCATTAAATATGGGGAATAAGTTAAAAGCTGGATAAATACAAATGTGTAGGAAGCACATTAATTCTGGATTAGATAAATCCTAATGCCTAATTTAAACTGAGGATTTTATTAGCTCAATTCCAAAAGTCTGATCACTTTGCAATCCAAGATACAAAATCCAAATCTTTTGTCCTGGGCTCACTGGAATAGGATCTTTGAATAGGCCAAAATGATCTCCTATTAACTTTCAAAGTTTACTCTTCCCCTCCTCTCTCCTACACCCTAACCCTACCCCATGAGGATTTTCAACAATTTATTCTCTTTCAGAAGACAGAAATTCATAAGCAATGTTAACTGTGATTGGAAAATGGCCCTAAGTAAAACACTCTTTGATATATCAATCTAATATCTGATATGCTGTTTTTTACATAGCCTACACGTCTACCTGCTTATTCAGTACCCTACAGTAAGCTTCTTGAATCCAAGTTCACTTACGCTAAAACTTGATACATAATGATAAAGGAAAAACAACCAATTAGAATTCAATTCATATTCCTTAGAGAATAAGTTAGAAATATCCTCAGGTATGTGGCTAATGTGTATAAAAGAAATGTCTAAATACATTTCTCTCAAAGTTTATGGTCCTACTACAAATTTAGTCTTTTGTATAATATTTTATTTGAGGTCAGCCTTACTGGAATCTTCCTATTTCCTTTTAAAATGAGAGTATACAATGCATGGATCTGAAAATACAACTAGTAGAATTAAATTCATATAAACTATGAAGGAATAATAGAAAATTTAATAGAAGTCATTCATTCTTATGAAATAGTAGTAGAAGATATACCATAAACCAAATGGTTAACAGTATTTCATTTTTGTTTGTTTTTAGATTTTAAAATTCTTCAATGATTTGGGTACCTTGTTGTCTGGTCTGGGATGGAGTAAAGCTGGAGCTTGAGCTTGAACTTGAACTGGCTGGACTAGGTTGTTCAGACTTAAAAATAAAAATAGAAAAAAAAAAGAGGAAACAAGTCAACAAAAGAATAAACTCAAGTGACACAAGCATTTAAATAACATCACTTCTTATCTTCTTTGTCTGTCAAGTTTAGCAACTGGAACACACCACTCTGTGCTCCTGGATTTTTAGTAGACCTTATTTTAATGGGACATGGGTCCATGGATGAACAGACTTGCCTGCCCATACTGATAGCAGAAAAGCCTGGTTTTGCTTTTGTTCCTTGTCTTTATCCTTGGTAAGATCTCTTGCTGAAGACTACATTTATTACCCTATCAATTTGCAATGGTTAGTTCCACTCATTGAATTAAAGAATGGTGGTAATGAGGGCAAAGTCCTGGGTAGGATCCCAATGGGAGCCAGTTGGTTTCACTCTGTTCCAAGTCCAAAGACATTGTCTGTAATCTTGACACGAGTGTGTAACTGATCACAATGGGCCCATATAGACAGCATGGGTGGGGACACCACAAATTCTTGGCTTCTCTTACAGAAGCAATTCAAATCCCATGTTCTACTGATAATGAGTGAGTAGTACATCAACCAATAAACATTTATCCAGTGCCTACTATGTGCTAGGCACTGTATTAAGTGTTGGCTATACAAAAAGAAACAAAAGACAATTTCTACCCTCAAGGAGCTTACAATCTAATTGGGGACAAACATGCAAACAAATATATATATAAAGCAAGCTACATACAGGAAAAATAGGAAATAATTAACTGGGGAAAGACATTAAGGGAGGGTTAGAAAAGCCTTCCAGTAGAAGATATAATTGCTAATTACAGATCACAACGCACTGGGGCTTTGACTCACTCCATTTCCAACTTGGGCTGATTCTTTCCTCCTTAAACAGCGGGGTGTCCCGTTACTCCCCAGGATCCCACAATATTGCTGTTGGATTTGTTTTCAGCCAATCTATCAGCTTTAGCCCTACTACAGCGCAGAACTCCAGACCATTCACCAGCAATGGGGATTACAGGCACACTCTACAAAACTCTGGTGTATCTGTTCTATAACCTAAAGCCTTAGGGAAATTTGTGAGTCATGGAGAATGTGTGAAGGCTTCCCTGATCATCCTAGTTAACATCCCTTGCTCTTTTGAACTTGTATCAGTATTTCCTGTACATAACACTAATTTTGAACTTTACAGGTACTATCTTATATAATTATTTTCTTCCTAATTAGAACATAAACACTTTAACAGCTTGGATCATGTCACATGGCTTTGAGCCCTCCCCTTCTCTCCACCCCAATCCCACCTGCTATGCACAGAACATTGTACAAGGCATACAGCAAATATCTATTAACTGACTACATAAAAGGAAGCAGATTATGTCTTCTTTTGTATGGTCTTTGCCAGAAGCTTTATGAGACACTTTAGAAGTCTCTTGGTTAGGAATAGGATCAGAAAATATTTGTGTGGATAGGAGAAAATGTATGCTCTGAGGACTATGATTCCCCCTAAACTTGCACGGATAACAATTTTTAAAATTTCATAAAAAAAAGAATTTACTGTCAATATGATTACTGACCAAATATGATTATTGAAAGTTCTTTCTTATTCTTATCACTATTGCAGTATGTTTGTTCCTAATTCAGACTACTTAGCCTTCTAAAGTCCTTCCAGTTCTGTAATTCTGCCATTTATTCAATAAATATGTATTAATATGCAATTAATGTGCAAGACACATCCATTTCTCACTAAGCTGAGTTGATCACTAAAAATGTCTGACAAAAATGATCACTTGTAGTGGTTCTCATGGCAGTCAGTCTTCTCCCACCCCTCAGAAATAAAGCCACATCCCACAGAAATCTATGTTGCCACCCCTTCTCCTACTCCCACCCTCCCAGGTAACTTGAAGAATAATTTTTATGCAGCTAAAACAAAAGATGTTTTTTCCAGTTCTTGATCCATCCTTAGGCTAGATGGAAAACAAAGTACCAGAATCTTTGCAGGAATGGAACCAAAAAACACACAAGCTCTAATAAGTAGAAGGTGGATTTTGCTTTCATTTAGAAAAAGGTGTGATCTACACTACACAAACCCATACATTTCTACTGCCTTCCAGAAAAGAAGAATCTGTTTCTAAATACAGATGACTGTAAAGTCTTCATTCTTACAAAAAAAATTATATGCTTACAGTGTAATATAACCAGAATGTATATTACTGAACTGAATAACATTAGCAAGAACTGGCTATAGATCTTCAATCTTCAAATCCCCCTTTGTTCTTTTCTTCTCCAAGTTGTCACTTTCTTCCATGAAAAATTGATAGACCTGGAAACCAAAGTCCATCCAGCCAAATACTAGGCTTCTGTCGGCAGCAAAGTGGTTTTATTTCTCATGCTACGAAACCAATGGGCTTCTTTTGAGTTGTTTTGGAAGGACATCTTTCCAACTGAGTGTATTCCAAGTTAGTCCAAAGCCAAAGCTGAGAGTGACATTTACAATGTCAGAAGAAACCTATATGACACTACTCTGACTCCTTATGTGCTACATATCCACCCCACTAAGGCAATCTTAAGGTTGGATAATAGCTATGGCTAATCAAGGCTAATAATTATGTGATCCAAAGGGACAAAGCTGCTGCTGTTCATTAAAATGAGACATATTGACACAAACATGGAGAAAGGACCTGAGAAGCAATCAAGTTCAACCTCCTCATTTTACAGATAAGAAAACTGAGGCACAGAGAGGTTGAATGACTTGCTTAGGGTAACTCAGTTTAATATCTAGGGAAGAATTTGAACTCAAGTCTTCCAGGCTCCAAACCCAGTGGGCTACTTACTATGCCATGTTATAATGGAAAAAAAATACAAATGCTGAGCAGCAGCATCCAAATACTGTTGGCAACTAAAACATAGAATGTTACTACTTTGGAGCTAGCAGAGACCTTTAGAGACTATTAATATATACATTAATCTTATTTGCAAATATTAATTATATCATTCAGTCAGGAGTCCATAAAAATGCTCCATGATCTTTTCGATATATTAAAAACAAAGAAAAATCTCTAGGATACTGAACTGGTCAGGGGATGGATATTCCTACTCTCACTTTGGTTCTCGTGTGGAAGAGGAAATGGATTGAATTTGGTTAGAATCAAGGCAGCTAAGTGATGCAGTGGATAGAGTTCCGAGCTAGAAGTCAGGAAGACTCATCTCCTCAAATTCAAATCTGGTCTCAGCTGTGTGACCCTGAGCAAGTCACTTCATCCTGTTCGTCTCAGTTTTTTCTTCCATAAAAATGAGTTGGAGAAGGAAATGGCAAATCAGTCCAGTATCTTCACCAAGAAAATCTCAATTGTGGTCACAAAGAGTTGGACACAACTAAAATGCCTAAATCGAATAAGAATCAGAGAATATCTCAGGGAAGGGTGAGGGCAAAAGTGAAAAACGAGGGGGAAAGGAATATATGTTGCTCAAAAGCAGCACCTGGGTTATTACAAGTTCCAAAATTTCTCATTTCATTTTTGACTCTATATTCTTTCCTGGCTCAGCTACCTGCTCAGTAGGTATGCATAATTGCTAGGATTTTTACGGGCAGGGTTGGCCAAAATGAGGGGGAAATATGATTTTTTTTTTAATTCTGATTTCTTACCAAATACTGCTCTGGCCAACAGTAGCTTGCCACACCAGCTGGGCTGCTTCATTGGCTTCTATCACACTTATCGTCAGCACAAAACCTCTAACACCATGTCCCCGCCTGGCAGGAAGTTATACACATGAGAAAAAAACATGGAGCTACTCCAAAGCTGATGAGGTACTCTAACAATAGAGCACAAATTTAAATGCTCCACTATGCCTACCTTTTGAGACATGCATCACTTAGTCTATTATTATTCATTTTTTTAATTTGAAAAAAATGACTGTGAACTTAATTATCAAAAAATGAACAAGGATTTTATAAACTGAATTTGTTTTTTAAAGAGTATACATAATTAGTGCATCCTTAAATTCATATAATTATATATAAATATGTATATATATAAATATGTATGAATAAATATGTATATATATATATAAATATGTATGAATAAATATGTATAAATAAATATGTATAAAATTTAACAAGGTACTAACAAAAGTGCTGTTTGTGTATCCTTCTGAACTTTTTTTTAAGTTTCATTGATGTGTCTTGTTTTCGCAGTACAAAAATTAATAGATCATTCTCTTCATAATGGCTCTTGTGACAAAGTAAAAATTAAATGAAATTAATAATATGGTGACCTCTTCTGAAAGTTCAAGCGCTTTAAGTCCTTAGCACCCAAAAATCTATATTTAAAAAATAAGAAATTATTTATCTCCTCTCCCTCCCAATCCCATTGGTAAAAAAATAGTAAATTAATAATATGCATAGTCAAACAAAATAAATTCCCCAAATGGCTGTACACAATAGCATACATTCTAAATCTATCACTTCTTTGTAATCAATAGAATGCTTCATCTTTTATCCAATGCAATCATAAATAGTGACTGAAATGATAATAGCTTACGGCTTCCAAAGTTTGTTTTTCCTGCTATTATTGGATAAATTATTGTGCTTTTGCTTATTTCATTCCTGACTAGAAAACTCCTAAAAATTATTACTTTTTGTAATATTGATTTCATAATATAAATTGTTCTGCTTCATTCTTCTGTGCATTTAAAAAATGTTTTATTGATACTTTTCTTCCTTCATTGACAGATTAAGTTTGCATATAATTAATTGCACTAATCATAGTGTTAAAAACAACTCCTCGATACTGCTGTAGTTCAGTACGTTTGATGGCAAAGCTCTATTTTCATATTATAAAATTTGGAAAACAAGGCAAGGAGAGGTAATGTTGAGAAGGCAGTGGAAAGGAATGCCAGAAATCAAGAGACCTGGGTTAATAAAGGACTTAGAGCTGGAAAAGAGATTGTCTTGTTCACCTTCCTCCTTTTAACAGATAAAGAAAATGAGGCTCACAAAGTAACTTGATATTATAGCAAGTTCAAAATTCAGAGCCAAGCTCTATTGACTAAAAAGCCAGTACTATTTCCACTATACCTTGTGGTCTCAACAAATGACAGGAAGGCATAACTGAATTTGCTGTCATTGATCTTCAGTCATTTTGGGACTCTTAAGTGGCATGCCATTTCCCTCTCCAGTTCATTTTACAAGTATGGGAACTGAGGCAGAATTAAGTGACTTGTCCAGGGTCACACAGGTAGCAAGTGTCTGTTGCCAGATATGAATTTAATTCTTCCTGACTCCATGCCTGGCACTCTATCCACTGTGCCATCTACCTGCCAGCATAACTTACCAGGTTCAAATCAACCTCAGCTTTGACAGTAAACCAATCACTTAACCTCTTAGCCCCTTGATTTCCCCACATGTAAAGTTGGTAATATTGGTACTGCCTACCTCATGGTGGGGAAAGCATATTTTAAACATCAACATTGTTCTTTTTTGGGGGGAAGACAAAGCAAGTTAATGAAGGGCATGATAATATTAAGGTATGACTTTATTGGACTGGGAATCGGGGAAATAACACGCAGGGATGAATTCAGCAAAGACGTATCAAGAATAGTTACATCCTAGTTTGGATGTAGTTGGTAAAGTGGACTCTGAGGTCAGAAGGGCAGGTGTTGAAGTTCTGCCTGTATGTATTGGCTGTGTAACCCGAGGCAAGTCATTTAACCTCTCACCTTGATAACTGCAGGAAAGAAAGCTGCCATGAAATGGTGAATTATGAACTTGGAAGTTCTTCTGAAATCATTACACTCAAGAGCCGCAAACTTGGGCTGTCCTTTGTCCCTTTTCTCCCAAGTAGAGACGCTGGTGAGCATCTATGTTCCCTGCATCTTACCTCCTACTTACACCTATTCTAACTCCGAAGTCAGACACGGGTTCAGAGTATTGGGCGGCATTGTAGTGGCACAATCACACACAGTTAATTAGCTTTAGGCCAATCATCTGAACTGGTGACTTGCGGCAGTAGTCTGGCACAATGCTCCTTGACAAATCAGGGTTATCATTGTCACCATCATCAATAACTTTTATTAAACAAATTTCAAACAACGTGTTGATTTTTTGACAATATTATCTGCTTAATCCAAGCCCACCATGAACAATGACCAATGGTAACTCGAGGCAGACTAAATGTGTAAATTGTTAGATGTAACTGAAAAATTCCCTGACTCCACAGTTCAAACAATCTACAAATGTACACCGACTTTAAGCAAAATTAACAGGTTCTAAATTCATATTTATATTTAAAGGGTTGGTTGTTCTCTTTATGGAAGTATTCTTTTCTTTAGAAAGTATTCACCATAAACGTTCTTTGAACAGAAAGCAGTCAAGACATCATTTGCACCTTACAAAATTCAGTAACAGATTTGATGTGTGAAATAGAAAAAAATGAGTTATAAATATCTTATGAAAACTTGAAATAAGATACAAAGATTATTTTCTCCTTTGTCATTTCCAAATATGTTTAGAAAATGACAGTCTTGGTACTTCCATAACAAGATTATCTGTTAGGCAAGTTACCCTCTCCAAGCATCAACTTTCCCATTTAATTCACTTCAAATCAACAAGCAATTATTAAATGTCTACTATATACAAAGCAAACCTTCACTTACAAAGTAGGGATGAAAATATTCCTAGGAAGACAACATGGTGAACTGACCTTGAAGCCCAAAAAAGTGGGTTAAGTCCTGCTTCTGACACATTCTAGTTGTGTAAACTTGGGCTAATCACTTGACCTCTTAATGCTCTGGGCCAGTAGTCCTCAAAGTGCGGTCTGAGGCCTTTGGGGGTCTCTAGGACCCTTTCATAGAGTCCATAGGGTCAAAACCATTTTCATAGTAATACTAAGACATTATTTACCTACTAAAATACTCCTTCCTTTTCCAACAACACATTTATGTGAGGTGAGATTTTCTTCACACTTAAAATAGACTGAATTTAGAAGCAGATGAGAATCCAACTATCTATCTTCTATTAAATTATACATTAAAGAGATCTGCAAAAACATGCAAACAGTAACTCATCTCGCTAATATTTTTATTTTGAAAAATATAGATATTTTACACAAAAATATCATTTATACTAACATGTAATGAGTTTATTACTGTTCATTAAATATTTTAAAATTTCAACAGTTTTGATCAATAATACAGTAAATGTAGATAATAACCCACTTGAACAAAAATTCTTTGGGATCCTCAATTTTTAAGAGTGCAAAGGGGTTAATCTTCAGTGTATAAAAGAGTATGAATACCATGAAGCTTGAGAAGTGCTGCTCTGGGCAGTGCTCTAAGACTCTAATTTGCAGAGATTGTGTTGACCTGTAACTCCTCCAAGAAGTTTGTTCACCTTGGAGTTCTCTACATCTATAAAATTTCACATCTTGTGTCTATCTCCTAATAATATTTATAGCTTCATAACAGTAGTAAAGTTAGGATACCTGAAAAGAGCTACATAAATATGAACTGCTACAATTATTTCATTGGGGAAAGGAAGCCTATCTCCCATAAAGAAAAAGGATAAGCATTTAATACTTAAATCTGTTAACTTTTCTTTCTTTATAGAATATCCAAAAAGGGCAGCAAATTAGTCTAGCTTTGGGATAGGAATGATTCAAGGAATAAGGTACCCTAATTTTTAGTATATTTGAATTTATTTTCTCTTCAGTTTTTACCATGATTGAAGATTTGAGATACATTAGTCAGGAGAACATTTTATTAGGCAGTGTAACATAGTACATCCACAAGCAATTACATCATTCCATGGTTTTATTACTTTTTCCCCTTTAATTTAGAATATGCAAAAGAACAGTACTACCACAGATGATTAATGTAAGGTTTGGGTTATAATTAAAAGTGCTTTCAAACTCTTTCTGTGATACAGTTAATGGAAGAAAACATGAACTTAACAAGTATAACCTTAAATGTGGATAGATTAAATTTCCTACTCAAAGAGAAGTAGATTACAAAAACCAAGGAGAGATTTTAATTTTCTTTTCCTAGGATTGGAAATGCAATTTTTAAAAAAAGATGACATAAAATAAATAGATGAATGAATGGTAACATAAATTTGATTTGACTGGCCTATGACAACTTCTGCATGGGAATGTTAAAGTATTTACATGTTTCTCAGGATACCAACTTACGTTTACTCTTACAGCATGAAATTATCATATGGACAATAATGCAATAAAATTAGCAATGAATGGAGAAAAGTTTAACAAAAAATGGAAACCTAAAAGGAGCCTAAGTAACAACATTCTGAATAAAAACAAATCAGAGAAACCAAGTCACATTAAATTATATAATTTACATAATTACATCATAAATGTTATAACATAAAATAATATTAAGATAGGTTAATTAGAATAATTTTAAATCATTTAAATTATATTAATAAAAATAAAACATAGTTATATAGTATTTATGTAAAAATATAGAAAATATATTAATTATATCATATGGATAATTATAAGGATGAAAAAAATCACAAAACTTATGGGAAAATGTGTTCCCTGAAAACTTACGTTAACATAATAGAAAAAGAGAGGCCCAAAGAAATTAGCATGAAAGATGAGAAATTAAACAGATTAGTAGCCCCTAAACAAGTAAAAATGAAGAAGTCCAGAAAATTAGAGAACTCAGAAATAAAGCCATAAAACTCATAAACCAGACTAAATGCTGTTTTTCAAATTAAAATATTAACAAAAGTTTTAAATCTTAGTGAATCTGATCAAGAATGAGAGGAAAATATAATTACCAAAATTTTAAAAAATTAAATACATAAAAATTATACCATTGTATGCCAACAAAATGGACTTCAAAAGGAAACGGAGTATCTACAAATAATAAAATAGACAGAAAAAGAGAAAGTTATCTTAAACAACTTTATTTGGGGCAGTGGGGCTTGGATGGGAAAGTGGAAGGAAGCAATATTAATTACCAGAAGAATTTACAAGGGAATCCTATCAAATTTTTAAAAAATGGATTAATGCCTATGTAACAAAAAAATATTTCTTAAAAAAGACAAAAGCCACTCTACTGCCCTTTTGAGGCTCATATAGTCCTGTTATCCAAATAAGAGAGAGAAAGAAACCAGAGAAAAATTACTGTATGATAATATTAAACAGCAGTGAATAAAATAAACCCATGAGTATCATTAGCATTACATATACTAACCAAAAATCAAGAACCTAAAACAAAAGAAAATCCACTCAAAATAACTACAAAATAAGATATCCTAGAGTAATACTAGCTAACATTTATATAGTGCTTACAATGTTCCAAAAACTGTGCTAAGCTTTTTACAATTACTCTCTCATTTGATCCTCACAATAACTCTGAGAGGCAAATGCTATTTACTACCATTTTACAGATAAGGAAACGGAGGTAGACAGCAGTTAAGTAACTAAAAGAATGTGTGGAAATAGATATCATGCAATAAGAGCGCAGGGTCCTAATTAAAATACTATGTACACAGACCTAACAAAATAATATTTTAGGTAAGTTTAACTGATTCAAGGTAAAGGCAAAAGCAGATTAAGTAAAGTATTTGACTTTGTCATTCTACTGTAATTAATTATTATTTATATTTATGTGTATTATATATGATGTATATATTATATAAATTTATTCATTTGTATTAAAAATCAGTAGTCATATGTAAGATTTTCTCATTGTATTTATTTCAATCAATCAATCAAAAAAAACTTTCATTAAGCATGTATGATGTGTCAGGCACTATGCTAAGCAGTAGGAAACAAAGAAGTCTCTACACCTTTAAGGAGCTTATGAACGAATGGATGAGATAATATGCAAATTTCAATATTCAAAAATTCAATATTTCAAGCTGAATCAGTTCATATAAGTCTTCCTAGGCTTCTCTGCCTTCATAGTCATCATTTCTCATGGCACAGTAATAATCCATTATATTCCCAGATGACAATTTCTTTGGCTATTCTCCAATCGATGGGTTTCTGCTTTGGTTCTCTGACCTTCTTGTATATTGGGAGGGAACATGACAAATATTTATATCTTAGGATATAAGCCTAGCCACTGGGCATAATTCTAAATTGCCTTACAGAATGGTTAGACCAATTCACAGCTCTATCAACATTCCTGTGTCCCTTTAACCTATACTCCTCCATTTTTTGCCACTTTTAGAAGTTTGCTGAATGTGAGATGGAACCTCAAAGTTTTTTTTAAATTATATTGCTCTTAACAGCAACTCAGCCTAATCTTCCATATGGTTATTAATACTATGCAGTTGTTCCTTTGAATAATGCTGATTCTGTAGGGAAGTGGCTCTCCCAACCATGATGATAGTGCTATGGACCATATTGAATTAAGGATCATGCCTTGCAGTCAAATTCCAACACTGCCACTTGATAGTAGTATGATTTTATGACATTAACCTAAATTTCTTTGGACCTCATTTTCCTCATGTAGAAAATAAAAGCATTGAACTAGACAACCTCGAAGATCCATTCTAGGTCTAATTTTATGATTCCAATATCTTCTAGACTTTCAGATTCTATCCTTCATAGATTAATTCTTTTCTTTCTACCCTTCCCCTTTTGATTATGTTTTTTTAAAATGGTGGGAAGGGAAGGGGAGATACGAAGCGGGGGTTCCTAGCAGAGAATTTATAACCATAACACCTCCTAGAATAGAACTGAAAAAAATCCATATGTTCCTTGATTCTATCACCCCAGGAATGAACTGTCACTAGAGCTATTCCCCTCACATCCAAACAACACTCCAGTTATCAGGAGTAATGCATTCTGTTGTCAGGATGACTACAATTTAAGTTACTTGTGAAATTACCCACTGGTATACAGTGCAGAGCCTGAAATAACCCCAGATGATTTGCATTCCTACCATAGAAAAGGACTATAGTGGAGTTTTCAAAAAGTTCTAAATTGATAACTAAAAAGCAAATTACCTACAATTATGTTTCTCATTAATGAAATTGGATTTGAGAAATGAAAATAATTTGTCAGTAACATTTACTGAAAAGTTTACTTGCCTACACAGAACAGCCTGTAGAAGGTTAATGTTAACGTTTCTTCAGCTTTCTATTCTGCAATCATTTATGGGGGGAGTGAGGGGTTGGAGGGTGGTAGCAAGGCAGTAAATCTTCATGCCTCTCCTGGTTCTGATCCTCACTTCCAGTCTTCAAAACTGTCCCCCTAACCCCTTTCTCCCTCCTATCCCAATCAATAGTTTCAGTTCTCTTTGGGAGGGTAGGGAATGTCTTTTTTTGCTTGTATGGGTATCCTTCATCCAGAGTCAGATATACAATAGGTGCTTAATCAATGCTTTTCTCCTGTAATTTGTATTAAATTTTTATGTCAATGGCAATGAATCATTCTTTCACAAGTCAAAATTTTCTGAATTAAAACTCTAAAAATTGTCCTCATCATGATTATCAAAGACAAATTTGATCTCTTCATTTCAAGAATTACATCATAAAGATTTCAAATCCAGAGGTGATCTGTAAGCAATATTGATATGAATGATAGGAAAAGATATACATATAGAGAAAGAGATGCAAACTGAATTAGAAAAAGCTCTAAATATTTGTCCAAATCATTGCAGTCATGACTTCAAGAAACCAAAGTGTATTTTTAATGATAAATACAAAAAGATTGTCTTTATGTCCTGATATTTGATTTGGAAAATAGGATTGACCCCAATTATAGTGAAAATGGTTCAAAATTGGCTAGGACATGAATTTCACTCTTCAAGTTTGCAATCAAGAGTTTAATATCCAGGTTACTCCTTTTAACAGAATTTGAGCACCAAATAATGGATTCAAATCAAACCTGATCTAAAAGCAAATGAAAGGTATTGGTCTTTCCAAAGTGAAAATTCTCTTCACTAGTTGCTCTTTGGGTGGATTTCCCTTCTTTATACAGTGCCCATTTTAATCAGGGACCATTGAAAAAATTACACATTAAATAAGGAGCCTGGTTTAAATGAGCTATTCTGCAGAAAATGTCTCCTGAAAATATTAGCTTTCTAGACTTATCATTTACCTACATTCCGACTATATAACATGAAATTCTTAAAAAAAAAAAGGAAAGTCTCTCTCACAAAGAAATGAACAACAACTAAAAGAGCAAAATGTGTAAAACCTCACATGCTTTTAAATTTCAGAGGATGACAATGTGATCTGCCCTCAATTTTAACCCCATAAGATGAACTATTTTTTTTAAAAAAAAGTCTTCCCTATAACAAATACTTAGATTTCCATTAAGAATAATAATTTGTTTTTAAAAAGTCATGCTTGCAAGTTTCTAAATAAACCTACATTTTCACGCAGTCAATCTTATATGAGCCCAACAGTTGCTTTTCTCCATAAATCAATCCATTGTTGCCCTTCAGAATGGAGAAGGCAGATTTATAGTCTTTTACCCCTTTTTCTCACAATCAAAAAGATGCCTATTTGGGTAACAGAATGTTTCTCTTCTTCAAGAGTGTTTGGGATTAGGTGGTGGGGGGCAAGGGCCTTTAACATCTGCTCTCTTCAAGTGAATGACACCTCTAGTTCTCACAGTTGGGAAATTGAAAAGCAAATAGCCATCAATAGACATAATTTTCCAACCTCAAGGGTTAAGACTATTCCATACTAGAGCACCCTTAGTTTCACTTTTGGTATTCAAAGGTTTCCTTAGAGCCTCAATATTCAAAAGTAAAAATTCACTTATTTTTATTGAGAAAAATAAGTAGAATATAAATTCTAAAAAATTAAAAATTTACATACTTTGATCATAAAACAAAGATCACCCTTGGTACTAAACACCTCAAATTTTCCTAATCCTGAAAACATATCTAAATTACAGGTGGTCAAGATCAAAACATTCTAATCTCTTCAGTTTTTTGTGGAAAACAATAAGTTCTATTTATAGCAAAAATGCTGGTAAGCTTTCATTTACTTCTTTTTTAAAAATATTAATATACTTTTTTCATATCACCAAGATTTCTTCCTGTATCCTTCCCAAAAATTGGAACACTTCATTAATTTGCATATCAGTTTTATGCAGAGGCCAGGCTAATCTTCTCAATATTGTTTCAATGGTAGAAGTGCTGCATAAATGAGCACACTTTTATGTACCTAAAAAAATCTTTGGAAAAAATATTACATTTGCAAATTTTATGCCTTGATTTTGAATAAAGGCATTTTATTTCAATCATCCAATTCCTGATTATATGTATAATAAATATCTGAACGGGGAAACCTACATGTTTCTGTATTAGTAAAGTCATTTACGGGTATTTAATAGGTGTATGAATATCACAGGAAATTATGATTTAAAAAACCTCAGCCAACAAGGAGAGCTAAATTAGGACAAACTCTAATGCTAATCAATCACAATTCTGGAAAGAAAAGCTTCTTTAATTAAATGGACATCAGATATAGGAGAAGACACTATTGCATAAAAAGCCTCAAGGATTACTTTTTTCAAAGTCACTAAAAAATAAAGGACACAGGTAATGCCTAAGGAAAAAAAATGTAAAAGCTCTTTCAAAGACTAAATTGGGCCTTACATCTATGAATATGGAATAGTGCCTGCTGGGCTAACACTTCTTGTTACCAGAGGCTATCTTTTGTCACTTAAGCAAAGCTTTCTGACAGTTTTACAGGCTGTTATCCCAAGGACTTTGGTATTTATGGCCTTTATTCACTGGGGCTTTCTGCTCTTATCGGCTGGTTACTAATCACTAAATAGATTTTTTTATGGGTCTGAAATTAGCTCAAAGGATGTCCTTCAACAATGGCAACTCAGGACAGAACCAGCTAAAGGTCTTCTACTATGTCCTTTCCTGGTTAGCCTCAATTTTCTTTTCATGCAGATGAGTCAAGACAGGTCCAGAACCAAAGTACTAAATTAAGGAAATGGCATAGACAATCTGCAGCATCATTCTCAAAGGAAGGTATAGGTTTCCTTCTTAGCTGAATGTTCAGTGTTGATATGAAACGTCAATATCTCCAGGCTGATGTAAGGCCATAAATGTGGTTGACTTCTAACAGAACCACAACTCAAACCAAGCTCCCCAGTTTAATTACATCAATCAACAATTAAGCACCTAAACTATGTGCTAAAACCTATGATTCATGGCAAGATCACAAAAAGGAAAATGAGATGGTTCCTGCTCTTGAGGAGCTTACATGGTAAAGGGAAAGCTGAGATAAGGAAATATAGCACATATACAAAATAAACCCAGATGGATACTTTGGAGAACAAGGTAGGGGGCGGAAGGGGAAAGAATTAGTAAAGACTGCTTTGATAGAGGTAGCAATTGAAATATTTCTTGATAGAAACTAAGAGAAAAGGAAGAGAATGGGGTGAGAGAGTGAGGGGGTAACCTATAAAATATAAAATATTATATTATAAAATATAACCTATGTAATATTATATATAATCTATATTATATTATACAAAGGCACAAAGACAAGAAAGAGATAAAATATTTTGTACACCCAGGGAATGCCCAGTAAGCCAGCTGGTCAGATAATCAATGAGATTTATTAAGTGCCTAGTGTCTACCAGGCAACGTACCACTAAGTGCTGGGGTTGGAGTTAGATGCTTAGGCCAGTGTGGCTAGAAACTTCAGCACCTGATAACAGTAATTTATAAACAACCTGGAATTAGGGTGGAGCCACACACTGAAGGATTTTTAAATAAACCAGAGTTACGTAGCTAGTAAGTAGTCTGAGGACAGATTTAACTCAGAAAGAAAAGTTTTCCTGACTACAGCGTCAACACTTCATTCACTGTGCTGATGATATTTACCATATCAGAAATTAAAACGATAACCATCATGAAAATCGTTTTGAACTTGTAGACCCCTTGAAAGCAACCCAAGGAATTCTCCTGGGGTCCCCAGATCACCCTCTGAGAACTGCTGCTTTGGGGAATATAATTTTTGTTATCTCTACTTTCCCATTTTTTGCTTAACAAAGAACTGCCATTTTCTTACACCCATTTAGAATAAAATGACAGAAAATGAAGTTATCTGTTAAAAATTTTGAAAAATATGATGCATTCTTTTCTCCTAATTGTATTTTATCTAAATACAAGTTCACATTCACATAGTATTTGGTGATACCAAAGGCACTTGATTCACAACAACCCTGTGAAGTGAATAGACCAAGGTTTATTAATAAATGACAAAGCAGGTTCAGACCAGTCAACTGATTTGAAAGTCACAGGATAATAAGGCCCAGTTAGCCCTGAAACTGCAACCCAAGTCTTTCTGATCCTTACATTCAAGGCTCTTTTCCCCAACAACAGCTTGGATTCATTCCATACTGTGCGATGGAAGAGAAGACCAAGCCTTCTTGTGCTCAGCCTCTACAAGAAGCAGCCTTTGAGTAAGGTGCTATACCTAAGAAATGGAAAATGCTAATGGTTTTAGAAATCTGATTGCTCAAGGAAGTATAATTCCTTGAGATGCAGTAAGCTGAAAGAAGCAGAAAAATAACAAACCTTTCAATGGATCTTCCTGTAAGGTAAACAAACTAAAATACTTCCCAGAGTGATTTGGTAAACATTAATGATTTCAGTCTGCAAAGTTCACAATTAATAAATGGCACAGCAATATAGTAAATGATATGCTCCCGGCCAGAAGGGAAGCTAGGTGGCCCAGTGGGTAGAGTTCCATGCCTAGAGTCAGGACGACTCAGCTTTCCATGTTTGAATCTGGCCTTAGACACTTACTAGCTGCGTGATCCCCTAGGCAAGTTACTTTATGCTATTTGCCTCAGTTTCCTCATCTGTCAAATGAGCTGGAGAAGGAAAGGACCAACCACTCTAGTACCTTTGCCCAAGAAAACCCAAAATGGGGTCATTAAGAGTCAGATATGAGTGAAAAAGTACTGAGTAACAACAAAACCTAGCCAGAAGGAGACACTGCTATTACTGAGATTCTACTTCCTCTCACATCATAAGTGAACATAAAAAATACATAAGGAAATACTGATTTCTTAATACTTCCTAGAGTAGCAAGAGTAATGACAACAAATCTATTTTATAACAGAAGGGGACCCTTTCATTTCACTATGAATAGCTTACACCTTTAATTGCATCGCCATATGTTTTTGACGTTACAATTTTAAATATAATTTCAAAATTCTGACTACTTATATTATAAATGGGTTCACTACCCTACAAAATCTGCTTTAACTAAGCATCCATATGGGCAATTCTTTATGAGTTTAAAAAGAACTAAGGGGGTGGTGCTTTTTGACTCACCACAGTAGCTATTTCAAACTTTTTCATCACATCTCAAGTCATCCACAGGATCCCTAACCACAAAAGCCAAAGATCTTGTTTTAACATTCACTCCAAAAAACTGAGGCCATTCACAAAGTCCTTGCTCCCTGTCCTCCCTTCTCTATTATCTCACAACCTTCAGATGTCTTCCCCCACTATCTCTGCCTGTACCCACCTCAAAGTGACCTGTTATACCAAGAAAAGCCTGTGTACATTTACACACAATCCTATTCCACTTTTCTTCATGAGATTGCTCCCTCTATCATCCCCACTCTCACTACTCTTAGCAAATTGGTCAGAAATTATCAGAAAAGGAAAATGGTGCAATTACATAATTTTTTTTTCAATTGAGCATCAAAGTAACTTAAAGAGTAATATTTACTGGCCAAGTATAAGAATTTCCTCAACACTTGCTGAAAAACACTTGTTAATATTTTACATTTTTGTTTTATGCCTATCTTACTTTCAAACCCTTACACTATCTATAATTCTAGGAGTCATTTCAATTTCTATAGAAAGTATATTGGGCATAAACCTTAGAAATATGGTAAGTATTTTATAACTTATAAAAATAATCTACAAATACCTGCTTTTAATAGAAAACAAAAGGGCTCTCAAGAAAATGGCAGTGCCATAGAGGGCACCGTTGTCAGAAGCAAGGGCAGAGATGGGGAATCTGTGACCATGAGGCCATATGTGGTCTTCTAAGTCCTCAAGTGTGGCACTTTGACTGAATCCAAACTTCACAGAACAAAAGATGATTAGTTTTTTATTTTAATTTAAATTAGGCTGAAAGTTTAAATGATAGAAAACACGTGCCTATAACTTTCCCATTGTTAAAAAAAGCAAACTCCATCCCTAAAGAGTCTTTTTAAACTATATATCTATTTAATATTACCTATGTGGTAAAGCTTACATTTTGATAGAATACATGTCAAATAAGTTATGGTCTATTGAAGCATTCCTGAACTTTCAAATTACTTTAACACTGCAGAAAAAAAAAAAGACCTGATTTCTGGATTCTGTAAATTAACTGTATTTATTCTATGTATTATTTTATCCTACAAATAAAAAACAGCCTTAGGAACTCTTTGCTGGACAAATATTTTAGGACTTTGATCAAAACTATAACATGAATCAATAATAAATCAACTAGGAAAAAATGATAACTAAGCAAATAAAAGGAGATAAAAAAAGTTACTAAATATATTTTCCCATTCAAATGAAGCAGAGGTAAAAGTACCAAAACCTAAATGAATTATTTTAATCTTCTAGAAACAGCTCACACTCATATTTAGCTGCTATTCAACTCAATCAGACAAATATTTACTAATAACCGAATTTTGCACAGCATAATATATTTATGACTTGCAAAAGACTTTAGACATTAAACCATTTGTTTCCCACAACAGGTTTATGAGTTGGATACCATAGGTATCACATATATTTTAAAACTAGAAAGGCTAAGACCATGGTCATAAAGTTAATGAGTGTCATAGGTAGAATTTGAACTAGGTTCCTTTTTTACTCAATCTACTGAAAGAATCTCTGACTACATCACATTATTTCTCTACTAAGTTCCTTGGTATAGGCAGAGGACTGAGCTAGACACTAGAGGAAATGTTGCCATTTTTGTTGTTGTTATACAACAAAAAATATGGCAGAAAAAACATTAACCTGAAAATCAGAAGACCTAGTTTCAAATTTGAAGTTTATGTTAAGCACTTATGAACTAAGACCCAGTCCCTGAGTTTATAAGAAGGTAAAATCTGGGAGAGGGACCTGAGAGTTATTGAGTTGTTTTTCAGTTATATCCAATTCTTTGTGACTCCATTTGGGGGCAAAGATACCGCAATGGTTCGCCATTTTCTACTCTAGCTCATTTATAGACGAAGAAACTGAGGTAAACAGGGTAAAGTGACTTGTCCAAGATTACACAGCTGTAAGCGTCTGAGGTCAGATTTGCACTCAGGAAGCTGAGTCTCCCTAACTCCAAGCCCAGATCTCCAGCCTTTGGCATCAGGAACCTCTCCACTTTAAAATCTCACTTCATCAACACATAACTTTGTTATGGTCAACACCATTTGATTTTGAGACAACTAATTAGCTGTACAGTCAAGAACATGTTAATTCAAAGCTGCTACAGATAATTCCTAGGTATGTGACTCTGGTCAAGTCACTTCTCTTAGCCTCAGTTTCCTTATCTGAAAAATGAAGATATAACAACATCTAGTCCACGGATTTGCTATGAAGATCAACTGAATTAATACATAGAAAGTACTTTACAAACCTTAAATGCTAGTGATGATGATGATGATGATGATGATGATGGTGCAAATACTTAAATATGTGATGGAAAGAGAATTAACGTTGGAGTCAGGAGACCTAGCTTTGAATTTGAACTTCGTCTTCATTAAATAGTGCACTATTTTATTTGTGGTTCATATACAAACTGCTTACAAAATAATTAAGCACTTATTTTATGCAGAGAACTACAGGAGAAAAATGGTATTTAAATAAGGCACAACCCAAGCGCTCACTGAAGAAAGTCTAGTAGGATTATATGATGTGTACACAAATAATAAACTCAAAATAAGAGCTAAGTCCATAAAAGAGATATAAATCAAATGCTATACTGAAGTGGAGAATAAAGATCATTGTCAAGTGGGAAGTTCAGTACTGATGGTACTTGAGTCAGACTTTAAAGGAAAGATAGGATTTTAAAAACAGAGGAGTGTTAATAACAGGGAATAGCATGTATAGAGTGACAAAGCAATGAGTATAGCAAGTAGTCCAGTTTGAGTAGACTATAAAAGTACATGGAAAAGCCATAAAGGAAGCCTGGCATCAGGTTATATGGTATCAAATTCCGGCCAGGCTAAGGAATTTCAGTTTTATCAATGGGCAATAGAAAAATCAATATAGAACTCTGAAGGAGTGACAAAATTTGTATTTAATAAGGTCACTTTAGGTTACCATAATACAAGACTCCTCCTCAAATTCATGACCAATAATGGCCAAAGTAAGAGAGAGAATATTGATTGGAGGAATCCCCCAAAGTCAGAATGCTGAGAAATTCATGCTTAGACATGAATTGTGATGTAAGCATACGCTGATTGTGAAGATGAAACATTCACAATGGGGAACAGAACAGGATTGGTGTTGAAGATAGGCTGAGGGAGGGAGTGCTGTTTAAAAAGCCAGCTTCCTGATGGGAACAGGACCAATGGCTGGAACATGCAAGGCTCAGAAGAACCTGACAACCTGGAAACTATAACAAGGTAAGTCAGAATTCCATGTACTCCCCTAAGCAAAATTGGTGCAATCTTTTACAGGATCTAGTGGAGAAGTAACAATTCAATTGTGCATTTGTATTCTTCCAAGTTGTCCTGCCCCTCTGTCTTCATTAAATAGTTCACTATTTTATTTGTGGTTCATATACAAACTCTTCTTACAAAATGATCATTCTCAAATACACCTTGGGGTTGAGATAGGATTTGAGAATTTGGGAGGTGGAAGGAGACTAACCATTGGTAATACATTTGAGCATAGAAAATGAGGCAAAAGACCCCTTAAGAAGTATCAGACAGTGATGAGAGCATATAATGAGGCAATAAAAATACAGAGGGAGAGCAAATGTGAAAGGCCTTATGGTGATACAAAATCTCCTTAACACATGCTATTTACCCGAAATGAAATCTGAAGGAGTATGAGATTTGTGGTTTATTAATGTATGTTTTACAGTACACACTACAGTCACTATCTGAACTCTTCCCTCTTTTCTCCCACTGACTATGTTTACCTTGGAGAGTCAGAAAGGGATTTAGCATATTGGCTGGTCTCAGCTCAAGCTGGTACTGCTCATGATTTAGGGTTACAACCTCCAGATGCATGATCAAAGTACAGGAGCAAAGAATGAATCTGAATGGCAATGGAAGCTAGTGATGGTGACTATAATCCCTGATTCTAAGGAGACTTGAGGCTTAAGTATTTTCCTTGAGTTTGGGAGTTCAAAACCGAAGTAGGACTAAAGGGAAACAGGTTCAAAACCAATATCGTAAGACTCTGTTGGGGAGTGTGTGGGGAAGGTGCATCGGGGTATGTAAAGAGAGGTGGACATGTCCTGGCCAGAAAAATGGAGCAGGTTAAAGCTTTGGTACTAATCAGTGGTGAGACTGAGACTGCAATTGAAATGGAGTCAGTCACTGAACTTCAAGGGTGGTTGAGACAGGGAGACCGAGTTTCAAAACAAAAACCAAAACAAATTTTTAAAATGAGACCAGTTAGGGGGTTACTGCATTTGTCTGGACCAAAGGTCCTTAACTACAGTAGTATTCAGGAAGAGTAAGAAATATGTGTTGAGGGTAAGGTAAAAGAAATGAGATAAAAAAATAATTAGTAACTAGGCAGAGGAGAATACAAGAGGGTTGTAGATGAGCTAAATCCTATATGATTGGAACAATGAAAGTCAGAGAAACATAAATAAAACAGAGGCAGGAGGGAAACTTCTAAATACTATTTTGTCCCCATTGCTTTAGAGGTTATCAATAAGGAGATATAGGTAGCTGAAAATATAGGATAAAATACAAAATCAGAGGACTACTCAGGGCTAAATGTGTAGTCATCTGCATAAAAATGTCCACTGAAGCCATGAGAATCAATCAGAATGTCCTAAGGCAATATGGAGAAGTGGATAAGAGTGTCAAATTTTTTAGACAGAGATGGATTCAAATCTCTCCCTTCAGATTTATTAACTGTGTATGTGTTTGTGTGAGGAGTGAGAGGACAGAGAGAAGAGAGAAAAAAATCCATACTTAGCCTTTCAATACCTTATAGGACATGAAACTATAATCCTGCAGTCATCAAAATGTAATGTGAATGGACTAAATTACTACACTACAGGTAGCCTTAACAATGTCAGAAAGCAAAGCCCAACTTAATTCAACAAGTGCCTACTAGGTGCAGTGCACTGCTGTGATAAATAACTGTATAGGGTGTAAAAAGGAAATGGGATGGTTGTCTTAGTTCATATGAGGAAATTAAGAAATGGAAAGATATCTTTATGGGCAAAGTTCTTTCAGGAAAATCTCTTTACAACAGTGGTTCTCAAAGTGTGGTTTGGAGAATCCCAGGAATCCCTGAAACCCTTTCAGGGGGTCTAGGGGATCAAAATTACTTCAAAATGCTAAGATGTTTCCATATTTAATATGGCAAATATCAATGCACAAAATCCACATCAACAAAAGCTCTTTGACAGGGGAGGGCATCATAAATAACTTTTAGGAATATAAAGGGATCCTGAGACCAAAATGTTCAAGATCCCTGTCTTAAAATACAGCAAAACTGGTAGGAAATCACTTTGAAAAATATCCCATATGGAAAGCAACAGGTTTTCAAAAACACTTTAAACTCAGAGTCAGGGGAAATCTGGATTGGAATTTGCTTATGACACTTATTATCTATGTGACTACAGAGAAAGCATTTAAATCTTACGGAGCCTTAGTTTTCCCATTTATAAAGAGGGAACGGTAATAAGAGAAGTCATAATTACCTCATAAGGTTGTGTGGATATTTGATTAAAATAAATGTGCTTAACGGAATTCACAAATAGTAAGGCATTATACAAGTAACAGATATTGTTATCATTAATGTCCCAATTTCAACCCTTCACTTCTCCCATACTTTGAGAGTTCTTTAGGTGGAACTTCCTTTGGCCAGTGGGAAATATGACAACTGAAGGAGACATAGCTGTAGAATATAAGCTTATTTCTGCACTTCAGAGGGAAGGATGATGGAAGAGTACAATGTTGCAAGCTGGAAAAGTGAGTTAAGGGAAAATGAGCCTGCGAAAGAGCTAGGTATGCTATTGTGCAAGATGGTTTCAGAAAAAACCTGGGAAGACTTCAGTGAACTGAAGCCAAGTGAAAGGAGCAGAACCAGAACACTGTACATGGTAACAGCAATATTGCAATGATGATCAACTCTGAAAGACTTAATGACTCTGATGAAGACAATGACCTAAGAAAACTCCAAAAAAAACCTAGATATAAAATGCTATCCACCTCCTGAAAGGGGGAGAGGGGGGAGGGAGGAATGATGAACTCATGAGTACAAACTGAAGCATACTTTTTTTTTTTTAACTCTTTTTACTTTTCTTGGGATTTGGGGGTATTTTCTTTAGCAACGTAACTAATATGGAAATATTTTACATGACTTCACATGTATAATTGATATTATACTACTTGCCTTCTCAAGGGATGAAGGACAGAGAGGAAGAAGGGAAAGAATTTCAAACTCAAAAATTTTTTAAATGAATGTAAAATGTTTTACATGGAATAGGGAAATATTTAATGAGGTCAATTATATATCTCTCTGTGTGTGAAGAGTCTCTCTCTCTGTCTCTATCTCTCACTCACTCTGTAGCATTTTTTTATTATGAGTCCTTTGGAATTTTCTTGGATCACTGTCTTGATCCAGTAAGTGGAAGAGTCAGAATTAAAAGTAGAATCCACATTCTCTGACTCCAAATTAAATATTCTTTCCAATAAAGAAGGAAAACAAATATTTGTGAAGAGATCTATTGGTTTTTCAGGAGTGATCAATAATACCTGCTATTTACATTATGTTTAAGTCACACAAAGCATTATCCTGGCAAAGACTATGTAAAAGCAAGTAATGCAAATATGACTACCTCCATTTTACTGATAAAGGAAGGTAAAGATCAGAAGGATGAAGTGATCTGCATGCATCTACAGAGTTAATAAATAGGAGAACTAGGACTTGAACCCGGACCTCCCGACTCCAAATCTAGTGTTCTTCCCACTATGGTATCTTTCTCTTATACCTTCTAATTCAAACCCTCATTACAGCATACAAAATCTATGGGTATCACGAAATGTGACCAGCTCGTATAAATCAACAACCCCTCACCCTTGTATAAAGTGCTTATTGACACTTAAAAACAGGAAAAATTAATCCAAGTATTTTTTCATTGATTAATATATTTCCTATGAGAAAATTTAATTAGGCTCCTTTATTTAACAAAAATTTCATTCATGGATTAAAGAATCATGACTCTCGGACTCTAAGTGAATTTTACACATGTATGTAAATATATATCATATATGTATATATAAAAATTCATATATATATATGAATAAATTTGTAATCATTCATAGGACATAAAATCAAGCAGGAAAAAAAAGGCCAAACATTATAGATAGTCATACAATAGTATTTCTGAACTTCAAAAGTACAGAGAATGCAGCTGGGGAGTAATATATTTTCCGTATCCTTGGTAAGTTAAATTTGGTTTGGCAGGGAACCTTTAGGAATAGATAAGGCTCTTTAAGTAAAACTCTGCAGTTTTAGCCAAAGAAAACAGTCTGTAGATTTGATGACTGTACTTGATTTATTAGAACCATATGCAATGCCTTTTGATCGTCTAGATCCAGTAAACCAACAGATTTATATTTATCAAGAATATGCTACATGTAAAGAGGTCTTAATTTGACCACAGTGTTGCTAACAATATAATTATGCCAACACTTACATCCCACTGACAATAATTGTGTTATACTTAATTTGACCAATTCATACAGGTTTAGCATTTGTAAAAGGCCTTTTGGGAGACATTAATATTATATATATTTTTTTAAATGGAAATAAGCTTGGTGCCAAATATTGTTATCAAAGCAATTGCCTACTTGTAGCAGAGGAAGTATAAAATTGGTACATTTGCAACACGAAGGAAATAAATTCAACCTCTTGAACTTGCTAGTATATACCTGGCCTCAATTTCCTCATGAATAAAATGAACATCAATACACTATAATAGCTGCATCAGTGTGTATATATGTCTGTGTGTAATTTAAAGTTTTCAATAGCCTGGCTCATACCTACAATTCAAGCTTATTTCGGTGTATGTCCCTTTAACATACTATATATACAAATTCAACTACACTACTAACTAATCTGCAGATTCAACACCCCATCTTTTGCCTCCAGGCACTCATGTGTCTTCCTAATGCATGAAATTTCCTCCCCTTCACTTACATTTATTACAATCTATGTTTAGCTTTGAAATCCAGCATAGGTATGGTCTTTCTGATCTCAAAGAATAACCTTATAAAGAACACCAGGCAATTTTTTCATCTACACAAATAAGAAATCCATGAATAAGTAAGGATTTCTATGGTCCAATTAAAGTAACAATTTCCTGAATAATAGGCAATTCAGAATTATGCTGAATTGAGTTTAACATAATGAATTCCGGGGACACTTTTTTCAGGTATCCACTCCTCCCACACACATGACCTACTTATAGGCTCAACACCTTAGGGAAGCTGGTCCCTGATTCCAGTTAGGACATCGTTCCCATTGATGGAAGTCTTTTTTTTCTGCTCATACATATACAATGTAATTGACTATTTTGAAGTATGCCAATTATCCTTATTTTTTAAAATTTATTATAGGCAGCTAAGTGGAACAGTAGTAAAGACTGCCAGTCCTGGAATTAAGAAGATGAATTCAAATCTGACCTCAGCTATTTACTAGCTGTGTGACCTTGGGTAAATCATTTAACCTGTTTGCCTCATTTTCTTAAACTGTAAGATGGTGATAACACCAATTACAAGGCTGTTGTGAGGATCAAATGAGGTAATGTTTGTAAAGCAATCAGCAGAGTGCCTGCAAGACAACATGTACCATGTAAACACTCAGTCCACTTTTCCTTCCCTCTTCCCCATCATATTTGCTCATGGGCTTTTTGTAAGAAATCTTGTCCTTCCATTTATTTTTATGGTAGTATCCCAAAACAACCAAATACACATATCTTATTAAATTCCAGAGGTGGAAGGTCCATGCATGTGCTAAACACAACATATTTTCAGATTTTTTCAATGTTTATTAGTTCTGATCAATTTTTTCTCCTTTGTCTTTTAAAAATATTCATCATAATGAAATGAGCGGGAAAGGGGGGGTAGCATACTGGGGAAAATTCTGGCAATATTAAGAAAAATCAAAAAGTATCAAGTTAAAATTTTTATTTTATTCATATTTGGCCTCTCAAGATTCTGAAGGTTGCCTTAAAGACCCAACTGTAAAATGCTAACTAGGATGATAATGTTCACAATTTACTTGCATAGTGCTTTAAGCACAAAACATTTTAAATATATTACATCATCTAGGTTGCAAATGAGATGACAATATAAAGAAACAACCAAATGAGGTAGGTACTACAGAGACTATTATCTCCAGCTGATCAATTTAAACTAACGAATTTAGAAATATAATACCTAAGCTTCATAGTTCTCATCTCAATTCTTTCCCCTTTCCTCCAGACATAATAACTATCTTACTGTTCATGTTTGGTGAATCCTTCTGCCATCCAGTGATTAGAGGATAAGCTTTTGCTATTCTCCTATATACACTCAGAGATCATTTATTTTAAATCTTTTGGATAATAAGTTTCAGAATTACAAGTAATGAAAAGAATTTGTTTACAATACAAATGACAGATTTAGAATTGATAATATTATGTCAACATGCCGTGATTTATGACTGCAGAAGATGATGCTTCAGAAGAAAAAATCAAAGCCATCTATAGTCATATAAAAATGCTTGAAATCACTATTAGTTACAGAAATGCAAATTAGTATAGTTACAGAAATGCAGATTAAAATAAAAATGAAAAAATAAAATAATTTTTAAAAATAAAATGCAAATTAAAATTAAAAAACCATAGCAAGGGGAAAATGACAAACACTGGAGTAGATGTGGAAAAACTGGGACACTAGTGCACCGCTGGTGGAATTGTAAATTTTACTAGCCATTCTGGAGACCAATTTGGAATTATACCCAAAGGGCTATAACTGTACATACCCTTTGAATACTACTACTAGGTTTGTATTTCAAAGAGATAAAAAAGAAAAATGACCTATACATAAAAATACTAAAATATGCGGCAGCAAAGAACTAGAAAGTTGAGGGGATGCCCATCTACTGGGGAATAGTTGAACAAGTTGTTATAATTATGCTTTATATACTGCTGTGCTTGAAGAAATGATGAACAGAATGGTTTCAGAAAAAACTGGGAAGATTTATATGAATTGATGCAAAATGAAGTGAGCAGACATTGTATACAATAAAAACATGGTAACAATGACCAACTGTGAATGACTTAGCTGCTCTGATTAATAAGTACAATGTTCCAAGACAATTTCAAAAGACTGTGATGAAAATGTTATCCACCTCCAGAGAGAGAACTGATGAATTGAGTGCAGACTGAAGCATAATTTTTTCACTTTTTTCATTCTTTTTCCCTGAGGGAGGGGACATGGAGAAATGTGGTAAATATGGAAATGTGTTTTGCATGATTTCCTATGTATAATTAATATCATATTGCATGCCTTCTCAATGGCAAGCAATCTCAATGCTCTTCATATCAAAGAAGGTCTGATCTTTTTTTTCTTTTTCTTTTATGGGGTGTTTGCAGTACACATATATTTTATGCATTTCTGAGTTTCTAAACTTTTTCTATATCATCTGGGGCTTCCACAAAAATCCTCCAAACTTTCCACTTAATTTCTTATACCAACCCACGATATATCAGTACTGTGATAGGGAAAGTCACAATGTGGAAAGGATAACTATACTTATGATTCAAACAAAACAAACTAGTTTTCATTCTCTGAAAGCCTCCTCCCAGCTCTTCAGTTCTTATTTGTCTTTGAAAGCTCAATTCAAATGCTTTCACCTCCAACTTTTCTCTCATTTCCCCATATCTGTTCTGACTTTTCTGTTCCTGGGCCTCACAAAATTACTTTGTGCAGGCACACCGAGAATATCTTCTTAATAATATTGTTATTAGACTACAAGCTTTATGAAGTCAGGGATCTTATGTTATCTAATCTTTCTGTCTCCCTCCAATGACTTGGATAGTGTATGTGACACACAACACTCGCTTAATAAATATTTATTACACTACTATTAAACATAGACCTCACCAGTAAGACAACACAGTTTCTTACTAGATCAGTCAGTAATTCCTCTAACCCAGGAAAATCCTTTGTCCTTGTATTTCAAAATGATAAAAAAGAAAAATGACCCATATGTATAAAAACATCTAAATATTTATGCGGCGGCAGAGAACTAGAAGGCTGAGGGGATGCCCATCCACTGGGGAATGGTTGAACAAGTTGTTATAATTATGCTTTATATACTGTTGTGCTTTCAGAAAGGATGAACATAATGGTTCAGATGGAGAGTTGAAATCACTATTAGTTATAGAAATGCGAATTAGTAACAGAAGCAGAAAAGTAAGTAAGAATCTTAGGGTCACTGGAAATTACAAAAATTAAATATCCAACCTCAATTTTAACCCCATACAGGAATGTCAATTATCTATTGCCTCAAAAATCCAAGAACACAGGGATTCTACTATTATTAATACTAATAATATGAATGTATTAATTTACTATGTTCAACATTATTATATTTAATATTTATTAAACTAGTTAATATTTATTATTACTTTTAAAAAGCAAATAGAACCAATGTCACAAAACCTATGTACCAACTCATGTAGGAAACCCTAATGATCTTTACTCAGGGTATATTTACTCTTACCTGACTTTTAATTCTAATTATCTTACTGGTCTGGTTGACCAGACCAAAATCAATTAGAAGCACATTTGCTGAAAGTAGTGAAAAAACAGAAGCTGACAATAGTGCTGTACAAAGAGTGCTAGGTTTGCAATCAGAGAACTTGGGCTCAAGCCCCACCTGTACCAGTTACTATCTGTGTGACTTTAGAGAAACCAGTAAACCTCTCTGATGTCAGTTTCTTCATATGTAAATGAGAGGTTTAGACAAGATGACTTTGAAGGTCCCTTACCGAACTAAATACAAGAAATGTGAGATACAAAATATAAACTAAAAAGCAAGGAGGAAGACCCAAATATAAATGAAAGAACTAGAAAAAAACATTGCATTTTGGGGTATTATGAGGCAGTTGACTTAGAAGTCCATGGGAATACTACAGTTATCAAGTGGCACTAAGTTGGAATAAGGGGCCAAATTATTAGATTTCTGCCTTGATCAGCCAACCACACACTCAACTCCACCAAGCAAAATTAGTTTCAAGAAAGAGGACTCCAACCACAAATCATAATACTGGATTGAGAAAGCAACTTTTTGTTATCAACAGGACAGGACTTTTGACTGAGAATTGAATTGTTCCTTAAAAAGGGATGCTTCCACTGACCCTTATACCTGGTTGAACCTGTAATGTAGAAGGCATGGTGTTGCCTACAAGCCTTAAGAGAAAAAGTCTAAACAGCACTCACTCCTAGCAAAAAGGAGGATATGACCTAAGCAGAGAAAATAAAGTAGCAGTAGCCAGGGCTAAGAAAAGAAAAACAAAACTACAGGATTTCAGAGGGGCTTTGTTTTCTCCTGTCCCTCTTTCTCTCTCTCCCTAGTTAACAGAGGTAGTGAAAGCTACCTTCTCTTCTTCCTCCACATGAGCAAAGACAATTCCTTGGCTATCTGACTGATCTTGAGAGGCTATGTAGGTACTTCTAAGCCTACAATAAGTATTAATCAACTATCCATTTACATTCATGCAGGAATGATCATGTGTCATATCTTAAGAGCGATGGATTTTTCAAAATTAAATTTCCTTTTTAATTATAAATGTGACAAAACACCAAATATACACATTTCCACGGTGGGGGCAGGGGAGAGAACAAACCTAGAGGCTTATATACAAAATTCTACTTACATGTATATGAAATTCTTGTATGTGAATTTCTATGACATTCAACTTTTTTAAAAAGTATATATTAAATTTAACGTGTTATTAGCAACATTTCCTTGTCTCTGTAATCATTTTTGAACTTTTCTGCTGTCTGTGTTTTTTCTTAAATATTTCATTAACAATGTTTTCTTTCCTTTTTTTAAAGTTAAGACTACTCCAGGGACTATCCCCACAATTCTCCACCCAAAAGATCAAGGCCTTTCTTTGTAACAAATAGTATAGCAAGAAAAATAAATATATATACTGGTTGAGTCTGAAAACATGGTTCATTCTGCATCCACAGACCCATTATCACTCTGTCAAAAAGTAGTATGTATATTTCATAAGTTTTGAGGCATCATCACTTGTTGCAGTGATCATAGCTCTTAATTTTTTTTAAAGATGTTTTTCCACATTTCCCTTAAGTCTTATACAAGGCTTATAATCAGAAAGTCACTGAACAGTTTTTTCCCATCATAATAACTTTGGGTGAATCTTGAATGATTTTTATATATAGGTGGGAGATATATTTTTGGGAGAGAGTCTTTAAGATAGAATTTTCTTCTGTCAAAAAAATTGCTCTTTCATAATCAACAAACAGTAAGCACAGTAGGCGCTTATATTTTCTACATCCTTCTGTCAACTGTTAAATAATCATGATAGAGTTCATTAATGATTGTTTAAGAAAGCCTGCTGGTTCCCTACTAACACACTTGGACTGGGGATGCCCTTAATGTGGTAAATATGGATGGGTTTCAATCTGTATCAATAGAGGGAACAACCAAATTGATGAGTTTTCAGATCCTTTTTCCCTATGTAAATATTTGAGTTGCACTAAAATAGATAAAATGATGAAAGTTTTGGAATTCTCATGAGTATCTAGAAAATTCTCTTATATATTATACCCCATCAGGGCTGTGAAACTACTTGTAGACACATGCCTAACCTCTCTGAGCCTCACCTCTAAAACTAGGAGGAAGGAAGGAGTTGAGGAGGTTGGACAAATGACTCAGTGATATAGAATTCTACATAGATACACTAAATCTATTATCTTATTATTAGATCTACATCCTCAGATATCCCAGGATGGAGTGAAGCCATTTAGTCTTTTCAACTTCTTTGAAAGGAGAATGTCTCTAATGAAAAGGATGCAATGAAATATAACATTGGAAAGAAAAATAACCTACCTCTCTCACCTTCCAGTCAGGATTCTCCAAATCTTCTGAAAGATCTGCAGGATGTCCCTGTCAACAGTGAAAAATACATGATCAAGAAAGTTAGGGACAGCAAATGATGCTGTAGCATCATATGGTATTAATTTGAAAGTGATAACAGGTGATATATCTATACTGCACACATACTGAAAACTTATGCAACCTTATTTATTATTCTATTTTGTCCACCTAGCCAACATGAAATAATTACTGTGCTTTGAAAAAGTAAAAGACAATTAAGTTATCTATATTTTGGGGGAATTGGGTATTAGCCCATCAGATTCTCATAAAAGAGATGAGATTGAATGACTTTAACAGTGAGCTTGGAGGCAACATTTCCAAAGTACTTCATATAAAATGTATACCTGTTAGCCAAAGAAAATGGTGGCAGATTTGATGCTGCTCCATTAAAAGGACATAAAAGAAAATCTATCAAGATATTTGGATATAGAAGGTAATAAGTTTAAATAATGGATAAAGAAAATGATGTTAATAAAAAACCTACATATTTTGTTTGGTTGTTCAATTCAAATTTCAAAGCATACTATATAAAGTAAGAGATACAAGATAGGCTGAAAGTTATTATTAATTGTAAAATTAAGGAGAATTTCTTTATATACAATGGTCAGGTAATCTAAATCACTACTATTACACTCAACTCCTCCCCTTTTGTGTGTAAATACACCCTTCTTATTAAAAGTAAAAAAAATTATAAGTTAGAAAAATCACTATATTTTTCTTCCTTTTCATAAGCCTGCCAAGTATTTTGACAAATTGGCTACCATTGTGCTACCAGGAAAACAAAAAAGAAATCTCTCAAAATACATACATTCAAGAGAACAGATGTATCCTTTGTAACAAGAAGTCTAAATTAACTAGCAGTGGTGATACCATTTAGAAATTGTATATAAGTTGGATTGATCAAGAAATCTTTAAAATAAAGGGAAATTGTTGTTTGAGGTAAGTTCACATATATCTGTACCTAAAGAATCAAATTCACATCTCATTTTTATTAAAACCAAAAGCACTGATTAACTATAGTTTAGTTCATTAGTAGAAAATTTCACCTAGTTACTTAATGTATTATTGAACAATGACAACTGACAATAATATTTATTACTCGAAGTATTTCCTGGAAGGAATTCAAACAAATTTTTATTTCTTGGAAAAGAAATCTCTGAGTTCACATCCATCATGGTTCACCTTGTTCCAATTTCCTCCCTGAAATTCTGCTCAGTAGGATAACTAGCTAAATGGGTAGGATTAAGGTTCAGGGCTTTCAATTTTTAATCTAATGATTGTCTTTTCTAAAGAAGTGCCTACTTTCCATGAATGATAATTAGTTGAACGTCGAAGGTTAAAGAAGACAGAATCTCTAGCAATTAATAGAAACAGGTCTTCTCATTGTCTTCCGTTAGAAAATATCTTAGTTGGTTCAAGATAATCTGAAAGAAAGCATGTTGGAAAGACTATTTCCACTAACTATTCTCAATCTAAGGCACAGATTCTTAAGTTGGAGTTAACCTTATATATACCTATAAAAATAGATACAAAATAATTTGCAGAAAAGAATTTTTTTAATATTTTGAAAACTGAATTTCAATGTATTTGGTTTCCTTGATAATCCTATGTATTTTATAGATCTAAAAATATTATTGAGAAAAGGGGATCTATAGATTTCACCAGACTGCCAGGGGAAGTGTAACCCTCTCCACTCCTCCCAAAAAAATTTAAGAATCCCTACTCTAAGGTCACCTTCATAAGTAAGCATATATGGATTCAGTACAGACTTGGATTTGAATCTGCCTCCAACACTAACTAGTTATTCCTACGTTATCACTCCTCTGCCAGATCCTGGGGCAGGTAGGTAGAAAGAACACTGAGCTTAGAGTGAGGAGGACTCATCCTCCTCAGTTCAAATCTTGCCTTCAGAAACTTATTAGCTGTGTAACCCAGGGCAAATCCCTTAACCCTCTTTGTCTCAGTTTCCTAATCTGTAAAATGAGCTGGAGAAGGAAATGGAAAACCACTCCAATATCTTTGCCAAGAAAACCTCAGATGACATCACATACAGTTGGACACAACTGAAATGATTGAACAACAAGTCAGATACACTTTTTGCACTCTTTCCCTTTTCTTCTTTTATAGGCAAGTCACAACCTCCTCAAGTCTAAATTTCCTTGTTTTGTAAAACTGAGGTGATAATATTAATAGTACTTACTTTACAGTATCATTGGAAGGATAAATGACAATGTTTAAAAGACTTTACAAATCTTTGAGCTCAAAATGAAAATCACCTCTTTATCTTACTGATAATTTTTACCCTTAAATAAGTTCATCAATTCATCAAATTCTATGTCACAAGTATTAATATTCTACATGTAAACAGGAAAGGACAACGGAAAATTTAACAGAAAAATTGAAATTTTTTAAAAGTGATCCTATATTCAATATAGCTATAATTAGAGAAATGGTGTAAGGATGCTATCAGTCAAAGAATCACAGGAATAAATAAGAATTACTATGAGAGGACATCCAGCTTACTACAGCCTTCAGGCATGTCCACACTTAATGTATTCCAGACAGATAAATTATTATTTTTAAAGATCTCTAGGGAAAGAGCTTCCATAATGTCTCAAAATAATATGCTTCAGTGTTTAAATACCCACAATGGCTGGGAAATAATCCCATCTAACTGAACTTATCCCACTTCCTCCCTTGCTGAAGCTTGAGGTTATTTTTCTTCTTAATGGAAAGTTCCACTGTATCCTTTTCATTAGGTACAATCACTTTCCACAAAATTCAAGGGCAGCATCAAGTATTGTAAAGACCACAGGTTGTGATGAAAGGATCCGAGTTTTAATTCCAGTTTTGTCATTTACTAGTTATCTGAAAGTGGAAAAGTCATGGGTTTCAGTTTCTTCGTCCATGAAATGAAAATGACTGATAAGGTTGCTATTAAGAGGGAACTTTTGTAAAACACTGTATACAAATATGACCTCTTATTAACCTTCTTGACCAAACCACCACAGAATGTTACTAAAGATCACATATATGTAATAAGTGATATATAAAAGATATCAATTACATGTATGCCTTGAAAAATGGGCACATCAGTTATATAGTAGACAATAGATGGGACAAGTAGTGTGGTTTATGGATGCCTCAATACACTGGAAAAGAGGAAAGGTATATAAATCCTGAAAGAAGAATTTGGCAGGAACTGGGGGAAAGAAAAATAACTATAGAAGATAGTAAGTCTTAAGGGGGAGGGCTGGTTTGCAATCTATAGTGATGGAGGAAATGCTCATGCCAAGGAAGTTGCATAGCTTAACAAGTATCAAACTACAATTTAAGCTCAGTTTCTTAGTTCAAAAAATAACAAAAAAAGAGATAGCTCTTTGAATGAGATTGATGTAAAGAAAAATGTCCTAATAATGAAGATAATTTAAAAGTGTCCATGGCTGCCTTCTTCAACATGACCAGCAGCTTGTCATCAAATATGTTTTGAAGTAGTTTCTGTTGAGACAGAGGCTGAATTAGATAGTCTCCGAGAGTCGTTCTCATATGGAAATTCTGTGTTTCTAGTCTTTCCATTTCACTGTCTTTTGAAAAAAAAATTCCATGGAGAAAGTGTAAGGATTGCTAAGAGGGGGGAAAAAAGTCAGTTACATTTTAAATTTCTCTTTCAAAAGCACAGTGTCTTAAATGCAGCTATCACTTAATAAATGCATAATTTTAAAATGCATATTCTTGAGTGAAGACCATGAATTTATTCATCAAAGACAGTGGAGATGCGCAGTCTAGGCTACAGAATAGAGAGAACAATGAGTACAGGAATGTCAGAAATAATTATGATTAAAAATAATCAATTAGCAATTAATTATCAAAAATAAATGATATTCATTAATAATCATTAATAAAAAAGGAAGTTATTGAAAATTATTTCATGGGGGTACAGCCAGCAAACATTTTCAGAATTTGAGAGCTGGTGTGTCTTGTGGAAAGAACAATAAAGAGGCCATTGTTAACCTGTTTTCAGAAAGCAAGAAAGGGAATGATGTGAAAGGTGACTTGAAGTATAGGAAGAGCAGGTTATAAGGGCTTTAAAAGCCAAACAGAGTGTTTATCTTTGATCCAGTAGGAACAAACTCTGTCTTGATGGTAATACATCCACATTCTATAGATGTGTCTGTTTATAGACATATATCTACTTCTGTGTGTGTGTGTGTGTGTGTGTGTGTGTGTGTGTGTGTGTGTGTGTATTCGTAGAAGAAAAGGATGTAAATGGGGAAGTAATGCTAACTAAATAATAATAAATAATAGTAAATAGTAAAAATTAGAGTAAATAATGCTAAATAAATGTTAGTGAAAGTAATGTTCTTTTTTGTTATTATTTTTTGAAATAAGAAGCTGAGCTTAAATTGTAGTTTGATACTTATTAAGCAATTCCTGGCTGTACCCCTATGCCTAGAATGCTCTCCCTCCTTATTTCTACTTTCTGGTTTCCCTGGCTTCGATTCTCAGCTAAAGTCCTACCTTCTGCAAGAAGCCTTTCCCAGGTCCCCTTAATTTTACTGCCATCCCTCTATAACTACCCCCAATTTATCCTGTCTGCATTTTGTTTGTACATAGTTGTTTGCCCATCTCCCCCACAGACTACGAACTCCTATTTTCTAGGACTTTGCTTGGCTTTTCAGTATTTGAAAATTTGGCATCTTTTTACTGAACTGTTAATTTACACTGTTATAATCGTTATGCATATTTTTCTTTTTAGATCAACTTATTTCATTCTGTGTCAGTTCATACAAATCTTCCCATGTTTCTCTGAAATCCTCATAGATGTGATTACTTACTATACAATAATATTGTACTTACATATGATAAGGGGGTTCCTTTTGGCCATTCTTGAATCAGTGTCCTTCAGGTTTATTCTTATTTACTTACTGCAATAAGAAGAGTTGATAGGATCTGTTTTGATTGCCATGGGATATATACATCCCTTGGATTATTAAAGGGTATGAATGGTTTAGTCACTTATTTTGAAATATTTCAAAAGGATATCCAGATCACACTTCGACCAATTTGCATTTCCACCAACAACATTAATGTTATTATGGATGGAGTAACAATTCTACAGTATCTCCCACCAAAAAGCAACTATATAAATCATGATATACAAAATTAATGAAATATAGCTGCAGAGTTTAGAAATGACAAATACGAAGAATTCAGAAAACCATGAAAAGACATGTCAACTGGGACAGACTAAAACAAGCAGTACCAGAAAATAAATAAATATACACGCACACACACACACACACACTGACTATAAAAATACAAATGAAACATTATGTAATTTTGATGACAAAGTTTGGCACCAGCAAAGACTTGAAGAAATGAACACTCACACCCTACACTGCAGAGTTGGGGCACTATTGAGAACTGTACACATCCCATTAAATGTGACCAAAATATTGGTTAGGTTGACTAAACTGCTTCTCATTTCTTTTTAATTTTTTGTGGCAAGGAATGACTCTCTAATGGGCTGAATGAAAGATAATTGAAAACGGAAAGGATTTGATAAAAACTACTTTGAAGAATAACATATCGGTGTGCCTACTTCTTATAGTCTCTGCAATATACTGTGTTTTCATTCCTTGAACATCTGCAATGTAAGAGACAAACAGCAAAATCATTTTAAATTTTCTTTCTATGAGAGACTAGGAGTATGTTTTCAAATGGTATTTCACAGACATCTCAGTGATTCTTCTTTTGCAAACTGTTTCAATTTTAATTTTGAAAAATAGTTTCCTATTCCTGTAAGAACATCTTTCTGCTATGTACTTAAGTCAATCCTTTCCAGATCTGGTACAAAGCACAATTACTTGTGTTAACAATAAAATTGAAAATAAAACATATGTCCAACAATTAAGAAATGGCTCAATAAATTGTGTCATGTGAATGTAATTGAATACTGTTGCACTTTAAGGAATAATAAATATGAAGAAAACACAGAAACTCAAGACCAAATAAATTAATGTAAAGAAAGTAACCCAAAAAATCAAAATATAAAAGGACTTCGCAAAATACAAATAAAATCGAAAGGGAGTAGTAGCAAAACTTTAATCAAATAAAATACTCAATGCTATCATAATGTAAAATTTAAAGGACTTCTTTTCTGCTAAAAATGAATAAAACAACTGTTTTGAAGGAAATCTATTTTGTAGGACACATAGACTAACATCAAAAGAGATAAGCATCTTCTTTAAAAAAAAAAAAGTTAACAAATATAAATCACTTGCCTGCCATGAGGTGCTTAATAAGTACTTGTTGAATTTAACTGAACTAAATCTTTATTTTCTTTCATTTTAACATAATGGAAAAGCCCTTGTTTTTGTTTAACTGTCCTTCAAAAAGAATGAGGTCAGACATAATTATAAGTGACTGTGTTATATCTCATTTTTTAAAAATAACAGTATCTTCTATGCTCTATTAAAATATTTGAAGAACATTAAGTTTAAGTGGTCCCAAATATTAATAAACTACATTCTCTTTGAAGTACCACTTAGTAGGAACAGATAAACTTTAATTTTAGAAGAGAAGGTTCTGGTAACAAGAAGAAAACATGATATCTCTTATTTTTGATGTTCTGGGAATTAACTAGTGATAAATTTTAAAACATCTAATCATTTTTCCTCTCACTACCTGATACTTTTCTCTTTTTAGCAAGCATCAAAGTATATTAAACTATGATTACTGATAAATAAGATTTATAGTTCTTGAAGAACATAACTACAAATTATTTATAATGGTTTACATTGGCTATTTCTCACAACAATGCTACACGTTTGTCTGTTACCATTGCCCCCTCTTTCTGGAAGAGGAAAAGTGACAAAAAGTTTCAGCATTATCACAAGGATACAGGCTCAGATACTAGTGTAAGAAACTACAATAATGCTATAATAACATTTATACTGTAATAACAATAGCATGTAGACAGTGCTTTAAAATTTGCATAGAACTTTATAAATATATTAACATTTTATTGTTATAAGAACCCTAGGAAGTAGGTGTTATTTCTGTCCACATTTTTAAGAAAATTGAGACAGGGAGATTTGCCTGGGTTCCTATTCCTGTAAGAACATCTTTCTGCTACGTACTTAAGTTTGCACAGAACTTTATAAAGTTATACAAGTATAACAGGTATACGGGTTATACATCTGGTAAGAGGCTAAAACCATATTGGAACTCAGGTATTCATGATTCTCAGTGCTCTATCCACTACATGATCTGGTTTCCTAAACAGTAAAAGAAGCAGAGATGAGAAAGGGATATGAGGCTTCCTATTTATTAGAGTTCCAAGTATTTTTTCCAACTCTTACACAACACATGTAACATGAATTGACTCAGGGTTAGATTTGTGACAGTCACCAGACTCAGGGATGGATTTGTAAAAGCTTATAGACACAACAGTGGCTTATTGGTGGAGAATCAGTTATTATTAGAAACATTAACTCATGATGATAACTCATGAGGTTTAACATCCATTTTACACTATTAAAATGGGCTGGACTGGAGTCAAAGAAGCTGGGTTGACACAGCTAGCTATCTAATCACTGGCAAATAATCACTTTATGTCTGAAAGCCTCAGTTTCCTCCTCTACAAAATGGAGATAATGAGATCTGCAGTATCTAATTACCTCACAGAACTGTTGGACTCAATTGAGATCAGGCATATAAAATGCTTGCAAATCCAAAAACACTACTAATTCAATAACTAATCCAATAATCATAGTCACTGTAATTATGTAATATGTTTATTATCTTGAGTCTCACAACAAATAACCCTATGAAATTACAATGATTCCTCCCCTGTCTTACGCACCCTGGATGTAAAGACAGAAATAAACATTCCCTGACCTCAAAAGGCTTATGTTCTATTGAAGGAAAATAATATAAACATAGAAAACTAAATATAAAATATATAAAAATACTACTGAATTGTCTTATTTTAAAGGGGAAAGATACCAATAACAGGAAGGATCCAGAAAGACTTTTATGTTGGAGTTGTTACTGGAGCTGAGCCTTTAAGTATGTGTGGGATTCTAAGAGAGAAAGAGGAATGGGAGTATTTCAGGATAGTTTATACAAAGTCAAAAATCTAAGATACACGTCCTGATCAGTCCTAAAGAATAAAATTAGCTCTTTTTTATGAGCGTAAATAAGAGACAGGAAAATAAATGAGAGGGAAAGAGACCAGGATAAAAAGTCCTGCTTCTGCTACTTAAATACTACAGCTACATCTCTCTTACCCTTTCTGTGACTAAAGTTATTTGTCCATACAATGGAATTATAAAAATACCAATAAGAATGTCATGGAGGAAAAACTAGTGCTGAATCTGGTATCACTGGGGTGAAATCATATAACCTTTTGGGCCTCAGTTTCCTCATCTTTAAAAGGGATTGAATTAGCTAACTATTGTGATCTCTTTTAGGTTAAACACTATGATCCTATGACCTAAAAACTTCAAAAAAAATTATATAACTAAAAAGTCAATTTTGGACAAAAGGCCAATAGTTGTACTCACATATGAAAAACTCATACTGGTAACTGATCTACAGAACACTATTCTAATAAAGACTGTTGCTTCTTTTATTCTCCTAGTTTGAGATGACAAGAAACCAAGGAATGAAAAGATAGGGAAATATTTTAGAAAAATAAATCAATGAGAAAATGACAAGGTTTCCTCAAAGGTCAGATCCATCTAGATTTGTGAGGAAGAGGAAAAGAGGGCATACAAAACAAATTGTATTCTGACAAGGCAATTTTTTTCATTCATTCATTTAACAATCTTTTACTGGGCACCTGCTTTATGGTGTAGGGCTAGATATGACATATTCTGTATCACACGCAAGATTACAGATATATGAGAAAAGCAGGAAAAAAACAAAGGAGACCTAATAGGGCAAACATTTCCAGAGTTATTTGTTATCATCCATTAAATTACTTATTAATATTGTTTTAGAACCTATCAGTACCACGGCCAGCGATTGTAATATGAAGGTGACTGGTTCAGTGGAGAAAATAAGGAATAGTTAAGTTGCTTTGCTGATGTGGTGACAGATAGGGGTAGAGTTACCAGAGATAACTAAGGAGTAAGAAAAGACTACTATCGTTGCCGATAGATTGGTCATTCAGATTGACCAACCTTCACTTGTGTCCTTGGGTGGTATGGATTGTTCACAGAATGAGGTGAGTAAGACTGTTGCATTGTATGGGTTTCCTAAGAAAAAATTTCCACATGTGAGTGTATCTTAATGTCTACTGCTTCAGTTGTATTTGGTGTTTTGGGTTTTCTTGGTGATGATGGTTGGTTGGTTGGTTTTTTTTTTTTTTCCCTGAGATCCAGTCCCATCAACCTACATTAATGCATATATGGCTTTACATGGGAATACGCTATTAGAACATTTTTGGGAAGCAAAGGCATACTCTTATCCATTAAAGACAGCAAATGGCTAATCGAAATTAGTCATTGTCTTTCCCAGGATACTTTACATAAAGAGAAGATAGCTAAGTAATACATTCTACTGAAATAAACTTATCTTCTTTGTCTTCACCCTCTGCCTGAAGCTTCATACAAGAGATTTCAAATGGATAACTTTAAAGCTCTATGTGGACTTCTTTTTCATTATTATGTCAAACAGGAAATGTTATCTCCACAAGGATCTTGCCTTGGCTTCATGTCCTGGCAGAATACAAGAATTTTTAGCTAATGAGGGCCTAGAGATTTTACAAGACCACAGGAGTTTTCAAAATATTCTTACATATTCATAATAGTTAAATTAACAGATCTGATGCCAAATGTAAAGTGGCATTTTATGGGTAACTTTAAAAGGTACTAATGGGGTAACTTTTAAAGCAGCTTTAAAATATGTAGCTTTGAACTTAATACAAAATCATGTAGGCCTTTGATCTTTTGTTCCATGTACTCTATTCTGCAGCGAAGTGATCAGAAAAACTTGGCTTTCCCTATCCTCCCTTTAGCTTTCTATCCTTGCAGATTTTGGGCATTCCCCACCTCACTTTCACCAAAAGAAATTTAGGCTGGATATTTCAACAATCCTTAAAAACAATAATAATTAAAAGCTTTCCCTTTGACTTGCCAACAAAGTCCATGGCATTTGCAATAACAGCAAAATAAATTTTCCTTATATAGATATAATATGGCCATAGATAGAATTAAATACTTTTCCAGATCTCAGACCACTGAAGACAGAACAGCAGTAACATGGCAAATAACAGTAATCAATTACTATTTATTGAGAACTGACGAGGGAATGAAGGTAAGGGATGCCTGTAGCACATACAGAGCAGCATTATACTCATGGAGAAGACATAGTTGTCCTTTACCTTAAGGAGTTGGTGATTCTAACAAATACCAAGAAAAAGACATACATCTATACATGGCCAAAGGCTATCTGGAGATATAGACAGACAGTCATAAGACAGTCATACAAACACACACACTTGTACAAAGTATGTGGTTTTCTATAAACTCTATGTGCTTATGCATGAGTATATTATCTATATATATACACACACATATATATATATATGCACACACATATTAATGAGTGAATAACTGAATCATATGTAAGCATGTTATCAAATAATACAGTAAAAGGACTGTCATAAATCACTTCTCTATTTAGCAAATTCAATTATGTTGCACATTGAATTATGCTGAGTTCTCAGAATGTGTGCCATGGGTCACCATCATGCTGAAAATTGATTCCACGTGTCAGAGGGTTCCCTATTTATAGATGGGACAGCCTACAGAGACTATCTAGTTCGACACTGTCGTTATTTTTGAACTGAGAAAATGGAGGTCCAGTTAGGTATGTGACTTATCCAAGGATGCACACAGAAGAAATATGAGCATAGATTCAGAATCAGCGTTTTTTCCCCTACACCTTATTGTTATGCTTGGCTCAATAGTAGTCCTACAAAGTGGGACATTAATCAAGTATCCCAAGCTTCAAAGAATATTTAATACCCAAATAAATGGAAGAGAAGTGTGATTTTTGTTGGAGATAGCATATAAAGTATACTGTACACAGCTTCTTCAGTAGCTAAATGAAAAGGGTAGAATGAAATCTTGAAAAATAAAACAGAAAAATTTGAGAAAAGAAATATAAAGATGCTTTCTCTAGAGTGGCAGTCAGTCTACACAAGGATAATGCATCACAAGTAGTAAAATAGTGGGCTATGAAGGAAAATGACATAAACTGTTCACCCTAATAACAAATCTAGGTTTATAATCAACAGTATACTATGTGGTACATTCAGGCTATTGTTAACAAGTAGGCAAAATGGAGGGACTGCAAAGGGCTCACCACATTAAGGTGATCATTTAGAGGGGTCCCCAGCATGGCAGAGAGGAAGGAACGCACTGGGACAAAGCTTAGCAGTATGATACTAACCAAAAAAGTGAGTTTCAGGGAGGAAAAACTTCATTCACCAATATGTAATTAGATTATGATTGCGCTAATATTCTATTTTCAACCAAATAGCTTATTTCTTCAACTGATAGTTTCACTATTCATAAAGTGATGCTAACACACCAGAACAAAATCATATTGGGCATCCCTAAGAGATAAAAATATTCTTTATGTTGTTTACTATTTTTAACTATGTTGTTCTCAAGTATAATTGCTACTTATTTTTAAAAATAGCTTTTTTTGAAGCACTAATTCCACAGTAAACTGGTGAATAAAAAGTCAAATAAGCAAAGCATAAGTTGGAAACAAAGACTGAATATCAGCCACAAAATAGATGACATTCATATAGTATTTTAAGGTTTGCAAAGTACTTCATAGATATTATCTCACTCTGAGCATCACAATATAATCTGTAAGGTTACCATACTTATCCTCACTTTATACATGAAGAAAATGAGACAAGAAAGGATAAGCAATTTGCCCATTGTCACATCACTATTTTATGCTGAAGGAAGACATTAGGCCAGAATCTCCCCTTCCTCCAGTTTCAGCATTTTTTGTAACACAAAATATTAACCATTACAATCTGCTGATTGTTGAAAGACACTAATAGTATTATTCTATATTTTATGTTTGCATGGTTACATAGATACATGTTTATATGTGCACTGATATGTATATACATGCACTATTTACACATACATATATATTCACACATGTGCACACACATATATACATATAAATGCAAACATAGAGATGTCTAATATCTATGACATTTGATGTAGCAGACATTACAGGTAAATTGACATATATGTTTTACATCCCCTATTTGTGCAACAATTTGTACATAGTATGTGATTAACAGATACTTGTTTAATTTGAATTTATAGAAACACAAAAATAAGGAATTTTAATAGCAATTTGACAATAAAATTAAACCTAATATTTTGTGAACTGTGTTTTTATTGGTATAGGGAATTCCCAGATAAGGAAACTCCCTCTACTAAAGCAAATGAGTTACAACTCTGTACCTTATAGTCTTAGAAAATTATGTAAGAACAGAGACACTTAAATACATCGACCATGTGTGACTCCAACCTTACTGAGTAAAACTCGAACCAGATTAAAATGTAATTGGGAAATGATTAACAAAATTAAAAACATATATTACAGCACAGATAATACTGGATTTTAAAACTAAGTCATTATGTGGCCTTTAAGGATTCTTATGTATAAGGTAGTAAAACCTCATTTTTTTTGGTTTGGTTTTTTGAGTTGACATCACTGGTCTAGAACACTAAGATGCTAAGTGATTGCCTGTGGTTACATAGTCAGTATATATTCAAAGTCGGAACAGAATCAGTCTTTGAGAATAGCTCTCTATCTACATTAGTCAATAAGCATTTACTAAGCACTATAATGTGCCTGGCCTGTGCTATGTGGTATGCTACGCATTCTCTCACGTGTTAATGATCTCACTTGAAAAATTTAACTATTCCTCTAGGGGGATTTCTAGTCTTCATGGCATCCAAGTGGACATATTTTACCATTTCATCAAATCCACTTAATAGTTCATATAAAAGTTACTAGCATATCAATTTACTTCATGGTTGCAAGGGCAGCAAAAACAAGAGGGCCAGTAAATTCATATTATGCTACTTCACCAGCCCACATAAGCAAGCAGGGAAGCTGACATTTCTTTTACTTCTAACATCCAGCTACTGAAATTTCTCTCTAGAAGATTTATTCTTTAAAAAGACAGAAACAAACATCTGAAATTTAAAATGGACTATGTCATTCTCTGTCTCAAAAAAAAAAGGTTAATCTGTCCTTGCAGACCTCACAATTTAATAAGGAAGATGCTGCATGATTATATTTATATTTATAAAATTGCTCAGGGAAGAGGGCTTATTTGTCCAATATATTACTTGCTTTTTTTGGTATTAAAAGAAAAATATATTAATATATTTGACCAAGTATATTAGTCAATGTTTTCTTTTTCCAAATCAACTTCTAAAACTCTCATGTAAAATGTAGGTTTTCCCTGTCTTCCTTTGACATAGGAGTTGAATTCAATGAGGACATTTTTCTAACCTGGGAGTTTTTCACCAGGAGTTCATTAACTTTTAAAAAAAATTGACGGTTGCGTTTTAATGTTTCTTTGTAATTGTATGTATTTCATTTTATGCATTTAAAAGCATCATTCTGAAAAAGAGGTACACAAGTTTCACCAGGTAGTCAAATGGTAGTCACTAAGAAAGAGAAATTTTAGTTTTTTTTTTCCTTCAAGAGTTCTTAGGGGAGAAAGGGTTCCAGTTTTGGTAGGAGTTGAACTAGGTAATTTCTGAGGCCATGCCAATCCATGGTTCTATGATCACCTTCTCCTTTGTTTTTCTGGCTTTATTCTGGAATTCCTAAGAATTTATTCTTTGGTATAGGGAAAGGTTTTCAAGAAATTTTTACTCCCCTATGCCATGGCTATCTAATATATTCCAACTCAAAATCAGTGATGTCAAAACAAATAATTGAAAGTCTTACTTATCTGGCTCCCATTTATCTAAAGTATGGGTGAGAGTGAGTGAGCGAGGGAGAGGGAGAGGAAGAGGAAGAGGAAGAGGGAGAGGGAGAGGGAGAGAGAGAGAGTATGTGTGTGTGTGTGTGTGTGTGTGTCTGTGTAAATTAACCTGTATGAGAAGACCTCTCTATCTCAGTTTTGGAAGACAAGCACATTAATGCTTTGTTACTGGAGCTGTGAATGTGTATAACCAATCTAGAAAGCAATCTGGAATTAGGAAAATAAGGGGACTACAAACATCCATTCCCTTTGCCTTGGGAGAGTTCACTGCTAGACACATACCCTGAGGAGATGGTTGAGAAAAGGAAAAGTTCTATATACACTCAAATATATAATAGCACCTTTTTTGTGGTAGTTAAGAACTTGAAACAAATTATATGCCCATCATGGGGAATGGCTATAAAAACTGAGATAATGAAATACCACTATGTTGTAAGAAATAATAAGTATTACAAAGAGAAAATTGTATGGAAAGATTTAAACCAATTGAAGCAAAGTGGAGCAAGCAGAAACAGAAAAAAAAATGGCTGCAAAAACGTAAATGGAGAAAATAACCACAAAATAATCAAAACTGAATGGCAATAAAAATATCAAGAACAAGATTGGGCCCAAAGAATAGATATGAGGAGACATTTGCCCTCTCTCTTTTGATGAAGCAGAATTCCATAAACGTGGAACAATGGATATAACATTTTTCAGTGTGCTAATTTATTTTACTGATTTTTTTCCTCATTTCTTTTACTAGAAGAATCTCTGGCAGGAGTAAGAAGGGATATAAGAAGAAATATAAAAACAAAAATATCATTAGAAATTTTTTTTATCGAAAAACAAAGGTAATTCCTTCAATCTTCTATCAAAATAAGGTTCAGTGTTTCTATTTATACAATGAGATGACCTCCAACAATACTGGTCATAGAGCTACATAAGATGGACACACACAACCTCAGAATAACAAAAATCACAGGGGACACAGAAGGTAATCAAAATATACCAAGTTGATATAAATAAGCTGTAAGAAGTTAGCAACAAAGACTTAATGAGAAATGCGTCAACAAGCAGAATATAAGTAGTATTAGATCTAGATCCAACTGTTAGAGGAAATGGTTTCAAATCTGGTCTCTTTCATGTATTATCTTTGTGGCTCTGAACAAGCTACCTAATCTCCACCTTTTCTTATCTTTTAAAGTGCAGAGGGGAGGCATTAAGATTTCTAAATTGCCTTTCCAGATCTAAATCTATGATCATCAAAGACAAGTATATTGAAAAAGAATGGGTCAGTTATATATTGGGAACATGAAACAACAGTCAACCCTACTGCTGCCTTACCCTCAAACTACTGCAGAAGTCGAAGTAGGGCTTCTGTTCTTCCAGGTGGATCCTTTATGAAGTCTTTACAAAAAGACATGGTCGAGAATTGTACAGGATAGGAAAGCATGTGAAGGTATTATATATATTCAGTGGAAAGAAAATCCACAGCTATGAGATCAAGGATCTAAGTATTGATTGAGAAGTTAAACCACTGGGCATGGGATGGATTTATTCCATATCTCTTGCAGTCACTCAGTAAGAATTTATGAAGGACTTACTAAGCCACTGGCACTGTGGAAAGCACTGAGGATATGAAAAAAAAATATTTTAGAAAGGTGAAAAAATCTCTGTCTTCAAGGAGCTCATGGACCAGCCCTGCATAGGCCACTTGTGGCATGCCAAAGGATATCCTGTACATATAAAGGATGTTTTCCTCTATATTTTTCATGGGTTGCCAGAAATAATTAGGCATGACACAAGTGGCCCACGGGTCACAGGTTGTGCAGGTCTATCACAGGTTAATGGAGGAAATAACATGCAACAAACTTATATATAAACAAGGCATATGTAGGATAAATTGGTGATAAAGTAGAAGCATCAATTTGTAGATGGCCTTCTCAAAAAAAAATCAGTTGCAAAAGGGAAAGGAAACATGGGAATACAGCTAGTGGAGAAGGACAGATCAAGTGAAGATTGAAGATGGGGAATTTCTAGGAAAAGTTCAAGGTAAGTGAGAGCCTGGGGATGATAAAGCTGGAATGGAATTACTTGTGAATGTGGAGGAGTTTGCCTTTGCACATGAGAAAGGGAAGGGCTAGTGCAGAAGGCATCTGTGTGTTATAAAATGAGGATGAAGAGAGAAGAAAGGCTTCTCAATTTTAACAGCAAATTTTTTATTGTACCATGTTATGGAAATGCTTGTTTTATTCCATAAATTAAAAATATGTTGGGGCTTTTTAAAAATGTGAACCAAGGTTGTAAGCGAGTGCTTGATGGAAGACCACTGGGAGGTTGGAGGAAGGATCAAAAGTTTAGAAAAGCTGCTGTGTGGAGACAGCAAGTCAATTAGGGATGTATAAAAGAACTGCCCTTTTTGTCACTTTTAACATTTATCATGTTTTTGCTAACAAACTAAATTATCACTTTTTAAGTGACCTACATAGTAAATGGGTATAGTTTCTTTCCCCTGCCCCTTTTCATTTATTTGGGGGAAAAGTTCCAAGAAAAATGTCAAGGTAAACATGATGAACAAAATATATCATGTGTTTCTTCTTAACTGATGATCTAAAATAGATGACCATGGACATTCCTTTCAATGCTGAGATTCTATCTATTTAATCTCTATAAGGGGAATAAGAATAGATTGTCTACTATGTGCGATGAACTATGCTAAGAGCTTTATAACTATTATGACACGATGAGATAGGTGTTATTACCAGACCCATTTTAGAGCTGAGGAAAATGATGCAGAGGATTAGTGACTGGCCCAGGGTCACACAGCTACTACATGTATGAAGTTACATTTGAATTCATATATTCCTGACTCCAGGTCCAACACTGTAACCACTGTGCCACTTAGCTGCCTTTATAATATCCTTTGGACATAATCTTCAATTTCACTGTAGAGATGCATCAAATAGGGAACATCAGCAGGGGTAGACACAGGATGTAGCCATTGTCACAGCTCAGTGTTTGGGAAATAATTATTATGTTATATTATATTATAGTTGGAAGTTCTTAAAATCATGTGATCACATGATCATAGATGTTTAAATTGAAAAGGATTTTATAATCATCTGGTTCAAGACCCTCAATTTTTAATTGAAACATCATTCAATTGAGATTCGTAGTGGTCAGTTATTTGCCTATAGGCTGAACTCATGGGAAATAGATGGTAAAATCAGAATCAGAATGAACTTGCTATGTGTCCAAATCTGATACCCTTCCCATCACCATCAAAACGTACGCAAGCACTTGATCTGTGATACCAGCTACTCAAGAGAAGTCATTTTAAACTATGCCTTAATTCAAGGCTGGCTGGGATTATTTGGTGGCTAAATATTGGTGCTCAATGAACCAGGAATGGGGCTTCTGTCAAAAAGCTCAGAACACCTAACAATGACCCTGATTTAAAAAAAAACAAAAAAAACCCCAAAAAAACTTGTTTCCAAATCATTGAGTCATCATTAACATTGTATAACTTAGAGAAGTTTGTGGTTTTCAAATTTGGTCTCAGATCCTAGAGAAAAGAACATTTTGACCTTGTAAATTTCTAAAGAGGAAACAGGCCAAACAAATGGTAACACAAGTGCCCTAGGGCCTAAGAGGATCAGCCACTTATCAGCCAAGCAAGGATGTGAGAGACATGACAGGTCATTTTCACTTCCATCTCTTCCAACTAACCTTTGTTTTTCATGGAAAATATGAAGCTTGGATGGTTTTAATATAGGAAACAAAGACTTTCATGATTATTTTTTTTTAATTAAGGGTCAAATGCCTCGGTTAAGATTTTGGAGAATGTGCTTTCTGCTGGTACAGAAAACACAATTTGTAGGAAAAGAAAAAAAAATCTGTCTTCTAAAATCTTGTAAAGGCCAAAGATCTTACTAATTTAAAATAATACCTAACTCTTAGCATGACTGTTTTCTAAATGTTGATCTTCTAGGTAAAACTATTCAGAGACTAGGAGGAGGGGGTAGCAAAAAGAGAAAGATTTTTGCATATAATCAATGTTCCACATCATTTAAAACATATTGCACCAATTTTGACATAGGTTGTCATACATAATAAATACTTTTGAAAGACAAAGAACTTTAAAAACACCACCAAGATTTAAGAACAAAATAGGGATAGGCTGAATGAAAAGTAAAACTAACAAAAAAGAAATAAATGCCCTTCAAGACACAGCATAGAAATAATACATTTATAAACTATAAGTCTGCACACAAAAACAAGACACAAATACATACACCCATGTATCCCTTCACAAATCCTTAATTTTTCATCTCTTAGAAACATCTACAAGCCTTTCTGTAAAAAGTTAGTCCCAAGTTTCCACAAGACACAATCTAAAAATACTAGGTCTGGGGAAAGTAGACTAGTTATCGTAGTGATACAATTGAGGAAGCAAGACAGACGGTCTGTCTAAGAGCATGATGTAACTATAAAAATTTACATAATAATACAATAATAGGAGGTGGAATTCCTACTATTTTTCTTCTCTACATCCTTGTTATGAGACTACTTCATAGATAAAACTAGATTATATAACAGGGTCCTTTCAGTACTTCCGTAACTAAATGCTTTTGGAAGGGGTCCAAAATAGATTCTCCCAACAATGACTCTAAATTCTGGGAGGAAGTCCATTATAATAGAAAGACTCACATTCAGGTGACCTGACCTCCTATTTTGTTTGTCCCATGAATTAGCTGTGTGACCCATAGATAAGTTGCTTTACCTCTCTGGATCTCAGTTCTTCATCTGTAATGAGAGATAATAAACAAATGATACCTAAAATCCCTTCCAGTTCTATGATTTTTTTGTTGTTGTTGAAAATTCTGTATTAATGTTGGCTGATTATCTAATTTTTGGATTATTCATGCACTTTTTCTCTTATTCCTCATCTTCCAAACATCCCTTTTGTGTTTTTTTCTACTAGCCTATGAGCACCTCTATTAGCACAATGGGTAACAACAAGGAGAGAAAAGGATTAAAAGTAAAACAAGTCATCAGTTCTTTAAAAAAGTTTGGTGGGTATATATAAGGGTGGTAAAATAAATAGTTAATGGGAGATTTGGGGAAATACCTTTAAATTTTATTTTCATGCTCTCTTTAATACATCTTCGGTAAGGCTAATATCAAATGATTTTATGATTAATATGAGAAGGTCCCTGAGAAACTGGTAAATAACTGAAGGCTAAGAAGTATTACATGAGAGTCTTGGGATTAAAATTTTTCAGCTGAGGGGAGAGCAGAGTGAAGAAAGAGGAAAGCAGAATGAGAGTTGGGAAGCTCTGAAGGAATAGTTTTTAAAGTCCTCAAAATCAGATTCACTTAGAATGTGACTGATCACTATTAAATAACAATTGATCCAAGTGCTACCAAAAGGGGGGAAGATTTCTGCAAGGGTCAGTAAATATGATTTAAAAATTTAACTGTAAATTAATTGTTTCTGAAGATCCAAGAAGAGACAAAACCAGAAATGCTACAACCCATAAATCTCAACATGGTATAATGGCAAACAAACCAAACAAGGACTTGGATTTGGCTCTTAATTCTTAATATTTAGTCCTTATGTGATCTTTTCAAGTCAGTTAATCTTTTAATGCCTCAGGAAACTTTCTAAATCTTTACATTACAAGGGGCAGCTAAGTGGTACAATGGAGAGAACACAGGCTCTGAAGTTAAAAGGACCTGAGTTCAAATCAGACACTTAACATTTACTAGCTGTGTGATCCCAAGGCAAGTCACTTAAGCTCCCCAATCCCCAGAATACCTTGCGCCCCCCTTCCCCTTTCCCCCTCAAAAAATCTTTATGTTACAGAATAAGAACAGTTGGTTTTCTGGATTGGAAGAATTTCAGAGCTCTCTATTGCTGTGCAAATCACAGGTCCCAAATAAAACAAATACACAAACAAAATTACAGTACAGTAGTGTCTTAGGTTCAACGGGGCAGATTCTAGAAGTTCTAGAAAGAAGAATTCACTGGCCTGCCAAGAAAATCCTTTCTTCCCTCTGTAAAAGGGACAGATTTCCTCTTCGCTCTCCCTACATCTACCTCTGCCTAGTTAACACTGTATACTTAAGGAAGTAATTTAGAAGAAGCTCATTAGCATACTCATTAATATGATTATTATTTCAGTTCTGAATAAATGGTCTATAAAAGGATCAATGCTGGTATGTCAAATTTTGTCCAGACTTGTACATTGTTAAAAATCCCTGATGGTGCATGGAATTTTATATAGAACTACAGACCACATTATTTCTCAATCTGGAATAAAAAGATTTATATAGAAACTGAAAGGAAAGGATACCACCTTACTCTTCATTATAATTTCATTTCTGTGTTACCTCTGAAAATATCTTTGGCATTTACCAAAATCTGGTGTTTACAGATACACCTAAATAAGCTCATTCTATAGAACTGACATGAGGAACTATCTTGTTTTCTCTACCAAGAAGTCTTAAATATGAGTTAATATTCAAGTCAAAAATATACTTTGTAAGACTGTGGCATGGTTTAAAAACTACAGAATTACAACTCAGCTTTATTCAGCCAGGATGAATACCTACACAATAAAGGAAGTAACCAAAGTTGTGGGAGCAGGTTGCAAATGTACTCTCTTTTCTGTTTCAAGAACAGGACATACTTAGCAAGTTAAACTTGTATCAAATTTGCAACAAGGAAGCCAATCAAGGATGTTTCACTATCAAAATTCCAATAAGGAATATAGTACCGTCATTGTATTTTAAAATTTCTGATGGGAAAGTTGTTTTCTCAAGGTTAAATCACGGTTTTATTCATTTAACAAATGGCTGAAATAGAAGACTAAAGGATACAACAGTTAAATCTATGACATAGACTATGCCTTTGTAATTGTAATAAAGATGGAAATCAGATGTATTTAGCAGAAATCCATCTTACAGGTTCTTTCTAAAGTAATTTCTTATGTAAAGCAAAGTAGCCTTGAAATGGTCTTTCAAATGAAAGATTTAACTATATCTTTGTCTTTTTGTCTAAAGATGGCATATACATATGTGTCTGTACTCTCTCTCCCCCTCCTTCCATCCCTTCCTCGTGTCCTAAATTAGGTAATTCAACTTTTGGAGACATTTCACAAAAATCACAGAGAGAAACAGCTGAATTTTAAAAAACATTCGTTCTTCAATCAATAGATCTCGAGTGCAAAAAGAACTGAAGAATCAGAAAGCTGAAATACAAATCTGACTTCACCTCTACTCCCTATGACCTTATCTAAGTCATTTAACCTCTTTCCTTCTCTGTAAAATGGGATAATCAAATTTTGAATATTTACCTCAAAGGGGTTTTGTGAAGATCAAAACAGATAATAGCTATAAATTTTTAACCATATAGTACTATACAAATATGACCTATTATTCTTATTCACTGGACCCACTCTCACACAAAGAGACAGCTTGGAAATAATTTGGAAGCAAAATGTTCCAGAGTACAAAATAAAACAAAAGAAAAAATTTTTACCAGTACTCTATAAAAACTACAGGAAATGAAGGATGATGTTTAAGACAAAGATATACACAGAGTAAAAATAAATTCAGTAAACAGGTAGAATATTCATGACTCAAAGGGGTCAAAAGTCATCAGAAATTTTAAATTTTTTTTTTCTCACTGGGCTGAATATACACAGGAGGCACTTTATCCTCAAAGGTATTTTATTCCCCAGTTTGAAAGCAGACAGAATGAAAAGTTCCGCTGGAGAGCCTGCAAAGTGCTAGAATAGATGGCCCCTACAAACTGCATACTTACCATACTTTCAGATTTTACAACCCTTGCATTCGCTAAAGGAACAAGTCATTAAAAAGTCACTTTGAAAATACAATAAAGACCTTCTTTTCTGATTGTGACAACCTTCCATCAAATAAAAACCTAAAGTCTAAGCTTCAACAGCAGGATATTTACTACTAGCTCCAGACATTTTAAACAGGACAATGAACCAAGTAGGGGAGGGAGAGAGGAAATAAGGCACACACACAAAAAAAAAAAAGAGGGAGGGTTTTTGGATTTTTTTTTTAAGCTGCAACTTAGGTGGTATTCTATATCTCAGCCACTACCACACCCCAGAAAAATGGAGTCATCAAAGTAAATTTCATTCTCCTCCTCTAGCTACACGTTAATCAAGAAAATAATGTTAATAAATCTAAACCAACCTTAATTTGTGTATAAGAATTAAACTTGCATTAAATATCAGGGTAAGAAACAGGCAGAGAAAAGCAAGTTCCTTTAATACATTGAAAAAGGCTATCAGAACAAGAAATGGATTATTTAATTTTTATTTTCCTCTATTCTTCATCCTTCATTTCCATGGTATCAAAACTTGTCCCCTCAAAACATCATAAATTCTCTTAAAAATAAGAATCTGGAATATTTCATATTGCTTGCTCCACAAGGGAAAAATCTTAGAGACTCAGGCAGTATAGAAAAGTGTTCACCACTTGGATTCTTTTCATTCTTCTTTATGTTTGAAGTGATGGATAACAACCTACAGTTATAAAATGTGAAGTTTTCGCTGATATTCACAGATCTAAAAGACCACCCAAGTGTTACGTTGCGTTAGGGCAGCATAGCTTACTACCAAAGAAGGCATGCTTTCAAGGCTGTCTACTTAGAAGCTTTCCCTGCAAAGAGTCTCCTCTTTCTAACAGCATAGATCTATAAATACATAATCATATCCACTTGATGATTATTAAGCAGTTAAATTTAAATGGGAGATGGCAAGGACACTTTAACAATCAGCTGAACAATAAAAAAATAAAAGATGCCCCTAACCCCTTCATTTTAGGAGGAAAAAAAAAACTCTCTTTAATCTCAGTGAACAAGACTGTCTTATATGAATCTTGTCCCTTATCTATGGGACAATCAGAAGGCTTACCAAAAATGACTAATATGGATGGTACTTAATTCATTACCAAGCTTCAGCAGTTTAAATGGTAATCCAGTCACCCAATAAAACTTTTATTTTCCAAAATGAGGGTAGCTTAAAACTGAAGGAATTTGAATCAGAACTTCCTTTTAAGATTCAGGGATCCTTTTGTCCAGTATTTTTCCTGTTACAGTGTGTAACACATGCATATCATTAACAAGAGCCACACACCTCCTCAAAACAAAATTCAGGGCAAAGTGCCATCTGCTCCAAGTAATTCTTTCCTTGAAGCTTTTATGTTCAAGAAAATGTTAAAACCCACATAGCTGAAGAACAAGCCCTTTTGTTTTTAAAAATACTTTTTAATGTCTCTAAGAACTATGTTATTAAAAGGAATCCATGTTAATAGAGATTCATGAGAAAATATACAGCACTCAGAAATCAGAGATGTCTAAATTTTCTCACTCTTTACATTTACATTCTCTGTGTGTATGTATATGTGCGTGTGTGTTTGTAGACACACACATCTTTCATCTCAAGAGAGGAAAATGACAGGAATAACTGCACTAACTCACTTTTCAAAATCTCTTGGACTTACTTGATTTTCCCCTCAAACCTGACTTTAAAGATGAGTGTCTTAAATAACATAAAAGTTCTGCTGATCTGTAACTTGTAGCATATAGATGCTTCAGAGGTGGTTAATTAGAAACCTGCTGGTTAATGGGTTACTTGGTCATGCCATTCCTAGTTTTCCTCATATTGCTCCCCACCACACACACACACACACACACACATACACACACACACACACACACACACACACACACACGCTTTATCCAGAATTTGTGCCTCTTATACCTGAAACTGCCTAAAAATAAACATTCAATCAAAGTCCAATAAGTCTGCCAAGTTGGTTCACAAAAGCTTCCTGGAACAAGTGAATAAAACAAAGTCCCTTCCCTAACTCAAAGCCCCAAGCCTGCATCTCCTCAGGGCAGGAACTCATTCAGAATTATTTTAGTGGCTGTGCTAGACAACCCAAGTGGATGATCACAGATTTGGAGCTGAAAGAGATTTCAGAGACCATCTTAGTCCAAACACCTTATTTTACACATGAGGAAACTGAGGCCTAGAGAAATTAATCAACTTGCCAAGATCATAATCAAGGGAATTTGCCTCCCTGGGCCCCAGTTTCCACATCTGTAAAATGAAAGGGTTGCAGTAGAAGATATGAAAGAGCCCTTTCCAGTTGGAGATTTATTTATGATCTTAGGGTTAGTCTGACTCCAAATTCAATCTCATTTACACTGTCCCATGATTTTCCCATTTATAGCCTTATATAAATTAATAACCATAAAAATAAAAAAAGCATTTTACTAAGAGCATATTCAGCCACAATTTTTAACACTAAAAGCCTAACAGACAAACGATGTGCTTGTATTTGTAACAACAAAATTTGAAAACCCTACAGGCTGAATTTCCAGTCATGAGCAGAATATATTTTAAAAGGAGCTCCTGCTTTTTCCACTAAATTTATGGCTCTAATCTGTCATGCATTGTTTTTGAAATCTTACCATATATTATGGGGAATTAGTGATCTAAGAATTGATTCCATGATACTTTTCAAGGGATTGCTTTACAATGCAGAAAATAAAGTAATATAAGAAATACTTGCTTTATCATTGAGAGACATTAGAGGTAACAAGGAAATAAGATACAACATGAAATAGGAGAAGGCACTGAATCTGAATTCAAAAAAGGAGCTGAAATCCTAAAACCTCAGATACTTAACTGTGTGACCCTGAATAAGTCATTACACCTCTCTGTGCCCCAGTTTCCTTATCAGTACAATGAAGGGACTGGACTCCTTAACTTCCAAGGTTCTTTCACACCAAATCTGTGATCCTTGTAAGATGACTGTGGTAGCTGATTTAAAGGTACACTCAGGAGTGCTAATGGAAGGTCACTGGAATACTTGGCAGACATGCATTTTACCATGATCTTGGCAAGGAGGAAAGCATGAAAAATATCATTATCAAGTATCATCCAAATTCGTTAAGTTTAAATACTTTTAGTAAACAAGGCAATAATGAATAAAAAAAGCTATATAATCAACGTTGGACAGAAGTTACTTTTACTTAAATTCAAACTTAGCACTTTTGGATTTATGCTTTAAATATATTTTATTTCCTAACTGTAACTATTATGCTACATATTCTGCTGAATGGCATGGTGTTTCATCATTTGTGCTAGATCTTTAGCATCATGGGTATAGATAACATTTTGATGATCTTTGTATTTTTGTAGTGCTTACACAATTCTTTGTATGTAGTATCCACTTAAGAAATGGGTTACTGAGTGAATGACTGTGATAACTTAATAAGTCCAGGCAAACAACTTGGCATTTTTATTTGAGAAAAGTTTAAAAGTATGTTCCAGCATGTAGGTGGCAAAATGGGTGGAATATTGGGCCTGAAAGTCAGGAAATCTTGTGTTTAAATCTTTCCTCAGATATTCATTAGCTGAGTGATTCTAGACAAGTCAATTAACTTCTTTCTGGACATCGGTACAATGTATGTATATATATACAATTTTTTGTATATAATAAATATATTAATTGCAATGTATAATAATAGCACATAGTTCACAAAGTTGCTGTGACAATCAAGTGACATTTATAAAGTGCCTTCTATAAAGTGCTATAAATGCTATACAACTAACAAAGGGTGCAATATCAAATATTAAAAATACAACTACATAGTTACTGTGATTTATTCATTGTAGTACCCAAGTTGTCTGCTTACTTTGAATAAATTGTTCCAAGGTACATGCTTTTTTAAAGAGTAACATTCTAATCCAAAAACTACAACAAACCACAGACTTACCAAATGAGCAGACTAGAGATTTAAAAAGAAAAAAGTTAAATTCAATTTTAAAAAGTAAAAATGGCACGTATAAGAAACTGACAAATTACTTGACAATGCATCTTCATTTACTTTTTAACAATATTTGTTTAAAAGAAACGTAGTATGCTGTGACTGCTTTAGCCTTTTGCATGCATTGCTTTTTCAGGTTACAAAAAACAGTGGGATCTACACCTTGACTAAACAAGAAAAAAGATGGAAGATGAAAGCAGTTTAGATACAGCACAGGATAGGCAAACATTTCTGAAATGGAACTTTCTAGGATAATGTGGTGGAGAACACACTGGAATGAAGATACTAGGAACATAGTAGATTCAAGTCTTGATTCAGTGCCATTAATTTGCTTGTGTAAATTTGCCCAAATCACTTAAATTCCTCAGGCCCCCACTTTCTTCATCTGAAAATATGAGGTGTGACCAAAGAATCTTTAAGTTTCTTTTCAACCCCTGATACTTCAAACTTCAAAAAACGGTCTTGAGACCAGGCTCAGTAATAGATTGACTGCTGTAGTTTCTTAAAATCCACAAGTCAAAATGTACTTATGAACAAGCCCATGCATACTGAGGATTTCCCTCTGAGATTTAAAAATACTAATAACACATGAGGAGAATGGACAGTGTTAGTATAGTCCACTCCAATTCCTTTGACAGCATTCTAATTAGCAAGTTATGAAAAGAATAGCTTGGAAGTCACCACCACACTCCAACCTTTATGACCATTTCAGGTACTAAAATTCTATCACATGGAGAGGAGATAATGTGGCGACAATCAGACTACATCCTCTTCTTTGTGCCTCTAATGGAAAGGATGATAACTCAATTCAAAAAGAATTTCTTAATAGCCTATTTTGTCCAAGGAACTTTGGTAGGAACAGAAAAGACAAAATTCAGACAGTCCCATATCTCAAAGAGGTTACAAATCTACTAAACAAAATGCAAGGAGGGGGATTTCAATGGCACATGCTATGCATTCATTGTTATTTCATTATCAGTGGTCTTCAGATTAACTTAAAGATCAAAATTAACCAGCCTGAGACCTTTGGATTCCAAAAATACTTGGCACTACTATCTAGTGAATTCCCTGTTACAGCATGTTTTCCCATCTAATCAAATAAGTTATAGGCCAGATTATTATATTGGCTGGAGAACAGGATCAAATAACCTTTAAATTTCTATAAACTCTAAAATTTTAGGATTCAATGATTCTAAATCCCAAAGACAAGAACATTCTACTGTTTCCTTCATAAGAGAGAGTTTTAATATTAGGAACATTCAAGAAACAAATTAATCCTCCATTAATAAGAAAAGAATACAAGTATAGTTTCCCATCCTTCAAAAGATAGATTAGATTTTCTGGAATCAAGAAAATTACGTTTACCCTTTTATAGTATTGATAAAAGGTCAAGAGTTTACATCATCGTACTTTTTCTTCCTTATGCTTTAATCTGCATTCATTTCTTAGATTCTTTTACTTTTTCAAATGCACTCATACTAGAAAACAATAAAAGGTAACTGAGGGTTTAACAATCTCACGAAAAATAAAGGGGTTGAGGGGAAGGAACCCAATGACCCATGATCATGCTAGGACATACAGCTTTCCCTGACCAATATGAATCACACAAATAAGACACATGAAATACTACAGATGCACTAGCAACTTCCTTTTCTTTATTAACTTTCCTGAACCATGTTCATTCTACCTATTTTATTGATTCATTCATTTTCTCCTCTTCTTCCTTCCCTGCAAAGCTATCTGAAAGAAAAACTTAAATCTGAAAACCAAGGGGGAAATGGAAACAACGACGACGACGACAACAACAAAAAAACCCATACTCACTTCAGATTTAGAAGACATGTTTTCCTCCATGTCAGAGTCATTTGGATCCACGATATCATCAAAAGGGGGTAAAGTTGATTTCTTCTTCTCTGCTGTATCACCTTCCATTTTTACCTTTCCCATCTTGACATGAGATTTATCTTTTGTAGTTTTTTTCTCAGTAGAACAAGTGAGTATCAGTGGTGGGGCACTAGAAAAACTTTTAAATAAAGCCTCCGAGCTGCTTTTTTTCCTCTTTTTGGCTGCAAGGTCCTCAGACTCTGCAACAGGAGGCCTCTTGCTGGGGACTTTTTTATCCTGCTGCTGTCCACCGGTGATGGTAAGTAAGCTGCTTTCATGTTTTGGCTCTTTTGACATGGGTTTAGGTTCCTTGAAGGCCATCTTAGGAACTATTTTTTCTTCTTTTAGTGGTTTGTTTTCTTTGGGTTTCTTAGAGGATTCTTTGGAAGATTTGTTATGTTCCCTGGAAGGTTCTTTGAAGGCACTTTTATGTTCTCTTGAGTCCTTAGGAGTTTTTTCCTTGTGCTCCTTTGATACCTTGTGAGGTTTCGAGAAACTGTTACCACTGGTGCTGCTGCTGTTTGTATGGCTACTCCTATTGGGGTCCTGCAAAAAAGGCAAGCACAATCTGTGAGGCTCCTGAAGCTGAGGACAGAAGCACAACTACTCCCAGTTTCCTCTGCACATAATGGTTACATTGTGATTTCTCTCCAACTAATCTTGTGGACACCAAGTTCCCACAATATGATAAGTGGGTAGAGAACAGAACAGACTTAAGAAAAAGTGGGATGGAACTGTCTAGCAAGCTAATGAGATAGGAGAAACTAAGCCAAGGTTGCTTTTCTAGGAACAACGTGTAGTTTTATAAAACCATCCGAGGATCTTGGGAATCAGTGCTAATATTGTTCTTAGAATGGCAACTAGCCTGACCTCTTTCTTTCTACAGATAAAGGAAACAGAGGCTCAGGAGGGTAAGTAATTTGCTCTAGATGACCCAGGGAGGAATTAGCAAAGACAACACTGGAACCAAGGTCCATTGACTCCCAATTCAGTGTGCTCCTTACGACAAACCAACCTTCAGAATAAAATAGCAAAAGTTGAAGTCTGATGCAAAGTATTCATTTTTGTTTTTTGTTAAAAAGCTTGTTCTACTTAAAGTTCTCTAGGTAATAAAAAATCTATTTACAGAATTCTTCTTAACGATTGTAATTCCTAACATTTTAAAATCTGATCAAGTACTTTCCTCACAACATCCCTGTGAGGTAGGTAATACACAGATTACAAAGGTAATACAAATACAAAGGTAATACAAAGTTTATAACAGCTTTGATCAGGGTCATATAGTCAATCAATCAGCAGCCAGAAAGATCCGGATTTAAATGCCAGTTTCAAGACTCCAGGTCCAGCTCCCTTGGATTTTCAAATTAGATCAGTGAATTAAGGCAAATAAAATTGGACTGCAGAGTCTTTAACAATTATAAATGCATACTCCCTCCCTTAATGACCTAGTATGATACGTGGGGTATTTTATAATAAACAAAAATGTGATTTTATACTTATTATATTAATGGACAATTACTTTTGTAACAGAAAAAAATCACAAAGGAACCAAATTAGATCCTTAGCATGTAAAACTGGGTAATCAACACATACCTAGAGAAACTGAGCCATACATACCTTTATCTTCTTAATTGATACCAGAGGAAAATGAAAGGATATGTTTTGTAACTGGAATTTGCTTCTCCATGTATGCTTATTATGTTTGATCTTTAATTCACCTTTTCCTGTTTTAAGTCCAATGATATGTAAACCAAATGTGTATAGCAAAAAAGTCTACTCAACTTGTTATACAGACTCTAGAGAGGGGAAAAATCTCTTTTATAACTAAATACATATTCAACAAATCTATTCTGTTATTTCTCCAAAAAACAATATGCTTAACTATTTTATTGCAAAACAAGCCACCTAGAAAAGCTTTGGGTTTTTTTCCCCATTTCAACAAACCACAAAAATCTCTCTTTTTTTTAGAAAGGGTAGGGAACAGGACAAAAGAAAAGATGGCGACAAGGGAAGGGAGGGATGATAGAAGAGAGGGCAGATTGGTGATAGGGGAAATTAGAATGCTCAGTGTACTGGGGTGGGGGAAGGGGACAAATGGGGAGAAAATTTGGAACCCAAAATTTTGTGAAAACGAATGTAAAAAGTTAAATAAATAAATTTATTTATATATATATATATATATATATATATATATATATATATATATATATATGTATGTATAAGAAAGGGTAGGGAAATTATCAGTTTTCAGGAATTTAAGAGCCAAAAGATGGAGATAGATTTCATGTTTCTGAAACTTTATTACTTTAGTAAACTCTTAGAGGACATTTCCTGACATGGTAAACAATGCTATGAACAATCCAAAATATGGTATAAAAAGAGTGCACTATAATTTCACACTCTTAGATTTATCAGTTTGTTGATGTACTCAATTTTTGTAATTTGCAAAAAATAATACTACAATGCTAACATCCCAAGGCTTGGCAGTTCACTCAAAGTTACCTAAGTACAATATTAAACACATTTTTGAGCACATAATTTAAAAAATACACAGCTGTTAACTATTCACTGCATTTTCCTATGAAACAATAAAATTAAGGCACTTTAGCACCAAGTCTCCATGAGGATGCCTTTATTTAGAATGCAAAATGTCATCCTGGAAATTACTGTCTTGAGAAGTACAATAAAATATCTTGACCTTAACCATGGAGATCAATTAAATCTACACTATGGTAAGCAAAGTATCCTGGAATAGTGACCTAACTCTTGCTTTACCTTTAGCCTATTTTCCTATACTGTGTTATCATTTGAGATTTTCACTGTACAGTACCAGAAGGAGACTAATGTTTAAAAAGTCTAGAAAGGAGACAGGAGCGAGATGGTGAAGTGCTTTAAATGCCCAACAGCTTTATGTTTTATCCTAGAAGCATTAAGGGTTAATACTGCTTCAGGATAAAGGGAAAGATGGTTAGATTTTTCACTTAGGAATATCACTATGGAAATTTTATGGAGGAAAAATGAGTGAGGAGAGCTTGGAAATAAGAAGACCAACTAAATGTCTATTGTAATAGGCCAGGTGAGAGGTTATGATGGTGAGACTAGAGTGATAGATAGGAAAAAGGGGCAGATTCCAGAAATGTTGTGGTAGAACTGAGGAGACAGCTGATTGTGTTGGAGGAAAGGGGTGGTAAAAGGAGAGTGAAGGTCATCTTCATCTTCAAGGTCATCTGAGATTTTTGAACCTAAGGGACTACACATATGGTAGTGACTTTTAAAGAAATGGAGAACTTAGGAAGTAGGTTAGGTTAATACAAAAAGATAGAGAGTTGTGTTTTGGAAATGTTATATTTGATATGTGAATTTAAAATACCCCATAGGCAGTTGATAAGAAATGAACAGATAAAAAGGCATTTACGAGGCTTTAACTATGTGGAAAGCACTATACTAAATTCTAGAAATACAGATAGAAAAGACAGCGTCGTCTGCTCTCAAGAACTAGCGAGAAGAAAATACACATAGGTTTCAACTAAAAGTCTAAGATAAACTAATGACTCATATAGGACAGAAGCAAAATAGATGGCGATGCAGTTCATTTAGTGTTTTTGCTACGGATAATTGTATCTGTTTCTGATCCTGAACCATCTGACAGGTATCACAGGGATGCTGACAACAGGGGCTGGGATGGCAGCAAAACCACTGGGATGGGGGGGTCTGGGGTCCATTGTCCAATGCTGGGAATCAGTCAGCACCAGAAGCTGATGATGACAAAGGAAATGACTTTTCCAAAGGGAAAGTAATGATTTCCAGCATTGAGAGAATCGAGCTCAGAAAAAAGACTGGGGAGAGTCGTCTACAAAGAACATACGCATGGGAGCTAATGGGATCTGGGGAAAAGAAGCTACTGTACAGGCAAGCATCCAGTACGGAGCACTGTAGCTAAACACAGTCAGGGGGTAAGAGAAGAGCATGAGACCCCAATAAAGATCCAGCAAAGGACACTAAGAAAGAGCGGTGAAACAGAAAACAGAACCAAGAAAGCAGGGACGTGAAAATCCAGGAAATACGGTATCCAGGAAGAAAAGACCGTCAATGCCAAATGCAGAAAAGTCAAAAAGGGCATGTACGGAAAAACGGTCACTAGATATAGCAATTAAGAGATAAGTAACAGTCAGACTAATCAGTTACTTGGAGGCAATTATTACAGAATATCAAGTACAATATTTTAAGGCCAATTAGGAAAAATAGAAGATAAAACAAACTGATTCAAAGACTACATATTTCTAAGAGTGAAAAAGCTGAAAGCAAAATATTTTAATATAGTGATATTTGAACATAAATATATAGTTGGTAAACTTCATTTTCTTTGAATATAGCACATGGTATTTTCTTTCTTCTATTCATCCTTTACTGAATGCCAATCCTCATTTTCAAATTCTGGGACAAAATGGAATTCCTTTATTAATAATCTCAACTAATACTCCTATAATCTAATAACTCTGGGAGATGATTTGAGGAAATAAGGGGTTTATAAATAAAAATCAGGTTTGTGGTTATTTTTGAATTGCATTTTCCACACTGTCTCTGGCACCTGTTACCGCTGATAATCAAAGGCTAGCTCAACTGATTTTCTGGTCAGTTGCTATTTCTTCCCATTAAATTTTTTTATTTTAGGTTTTTTCCTGACCTACTTAAACTGGCTTCCTCACTCATATGAGGTTTTCAACTCATTTAACACTTTGTTCCATAAATATTTGCATATGGTCAAATATGTAGGAGATACATGAAAAATGTGCTAGAATATTTCTTACAAAGGTATCTCCTAAAAACTTTAAAATATGACAAGAAATAATGCATGAGAAAAACATAAAAATATGCTTTCTGAATAGGATTTCTTTTTGCCTCAAATCTTATTTGTTTAAAAGGAAAAAATAATCAGATTACATGCCAGACAAGAACTTGAATAACATGTAAATTGCAACTTGTCAACAGTCTTCCACCCAGCGTCCCTCAGTAGGAGAAGTAACCATCCAGAGAACCTGTTATTTCTTGTTCTAAACGATACATATGAAGCATCACCTTCTACAAGGAACTCCTCATTTTCTGAGTTCTACTCTACCTTCCCTCATCCCTCTACAATATTTATTTTGCAAATATATAAACATTTTGTGATCATTGTTCTATATAAATGTTTTTGCTTGTTTTCCATCCTCAGCAGAATTTAAGATATCTGAGGTCAGGTTTTATTTCTCTAGCAACCACTATCAAGCTGCTATAGGAACATAATAAATGCTTATTGAATTGTATCTGTGCGCCTGCCTTCCCATACCTCATCAAAAATACTTTGTTTTTGCCACTTTTGCTAATTTTCTGTGTATGAGGAGAAACCTAAAAGTTGTTTTAATTTGCATTTCTATTGGTGATTTATATCATTTCCATAAGGTTAAAGACGGTTTGCAATTCTTTTGAAAACTTTCTTCATAACTTAACTACTGTTACTACTACTATTGGGGAATGACTTCAGAATAGATATTTTAAATAAACTTCCTAGATATCTTAAATATGAAACTTTTCAAAATGATTTTTCAGGCAAATTTATCCCTCCACATTATAATTTCTCTTCATATTTTTCCTGAGTTGATTTTATTGAAGCAAGAGCTTTTAAAATTTTATTCAACTAATTTTTTCAATTTTGTCTTTCATGATAAATTGTTATTTTATTAAAATTCTCTTCCTACTCATGATACTTCCTTGACTCTTCCTAAATTTTTAAGAAGCACTGTGAATTTTTATATTTACATTTATTGACTATGCTGCAGAGTGAGACTGTGGTGTAAACTTAATTTCTGTCAAACACTTTCCTACTTTTTCCAACAATCTTTGTTGAATAAAGAGCACAAGCCTCATCTTCTGGGATTTATTGAATACTGGGCCACCATGTTTTGTCTTTTGGACCTATTTCAACTGAACAAACTCAATTTTTTTTTGACCAGTGCCAAAAAAGTTTGATGATCACTGTTTTGCAATACAGTTTTGAGGTGAAGTACTTGTCATGGTTCCCTTATTCCTAATTTGTTATTTCCATTCATTAAACTCTTCAATGGAGTTCAGATGTATATACACCCTGCATGCAATACTGCGGAAGAATAAGTTCATTCACAATGGTTATAGAATATACCAAATTATTAAAGTTATTATTTTAGCAAAATTAATCTACCAGTTGGATTCATGCAATTAAACTCAAATAGGGCTTTGCAGAATTGTGATCAAATATGTTCATCAGGTTTCCAAAACTGTTTAAGATACCAATACAATTTTTGCCATCTATTTAGTTATTAGGTACAGTTGGTGGTGTGCGACTTGAGTAAAGATTTTCAATGATCTCAAAGTCTTCAACTTTTTCTGCTTCAGATTTTTGTCGTTCTGTGACTTGATCTCTCATTTCCACTGACACGGGTATAGGTATTAAATTACATTTTATAATTGCCTCATACTGGTCAACAATTCCACATAGCTGTGGTTTGAAGTTGAAGGTACCATTGACAAAAAGCAACACAAAGTCCTTGTCTTTAGTTTATTTCATGTGCTCTCTTAGTCTGCCCACTTTACTGGTCAGAACCATCTGTAATGAAGCCCTTCTGGCAGGTGGGTTGCTGGCACTTTTGAATTGTTCCAATATACTTTGCTCAGTTCCGTTACTAGAACGTGAAAGTGCAATTCTTTCTGATGTCCACTTTGTCAAAGTGATCACCAACACTGTTTTGAGGATGACCAGCCAGCAATTCTATGCCACCCCGCCTACATTTCAAATTCCAAGGTATCTCTGATCAGAACACTAGCCTTACCTTAGTTCAGCATCTAACTGGCAAGCATTTCAGGGTTCATGTCTGGTCTTCACAACTACCATAACAGCCTCAGGATATACCAAATCCTTGTGATACATCACTGTGACTACTAGAGCCTTATTCTGCCATTAAGACCTCTGTCATAGTATGGATGATGCATTGAGCTTTGAGGGGGTTTATTGACACTATTATCATTTTTCTTAATATTGCAGGGCTTTTATTTATTTTTTGAGCTCCTGATGAATTGTTATTACTTAAAGCCTTTTACCATCTGGCTTCCAATAACATTTCCAATCTTATTTCCTATTATTCTCCTTAACATACTCCCATTCCAGTTCAGACTATATAATTACTACATATACATGACATTCAATTCCCCAGTTCAGTGCCTTTGAACAAATGGCTCTATAATTCTAGAATTTGTTCCTTCCTCATCTCTATACCATGGAATTACTAAAAAATAAATTAGATATTTTATTCAACACAAGCTCTTAAAGTGGTTTAGCACTCATTTAGATATAAATTAATTTCAATGAATAAAATAATCATAACACTTTCTTTTTTTACCCTGTCTGTCACCATCCTTCCCACCCCGATATAAATCTGTTTCGTTCTAAGAAATATACATAGTCTGCCAGAATAGATCAACCCATTAGCCATGTCTGAGAACACATTTCATTCTGGAACCCCCAGTTTATTGCCTTTCTGCGAAGGAATGGAAGGTCTAATTTATCCTCACTCTTCTGTAGGTATGACTGATTGCACTTGAGTCAGAGTTCTGAGGTCTTTCAGAGACGATTCCCATCACATTGCTGTTACAGTAATTGCCAAATTGTTCTCCCAGTTCTACTAACCTCATTCTGCATGAAGTCATTCAAGTCTCTCCACCTTTCTCTCCATCTGTCATGACCCATATCTTATGATGAAATAAAACTCCACTGCATACACTCAGTAGTTTGTTCAGTCATTCCCCAACAGATGGATACTTTTACTTCTAATTCTTGGCTATAACAAAAAGTGCTACAACGTTTTTAAAGATAACGATCCTTTTCCTCTGTACTTGACTTCACTGAGGCACAAGTCTAATAGTATCACTAGGATCAAGGGGTAGATAGTTTAGTGACTTTTAAAAATATAGCTATAAACTGTTTTACAAAAGATTGAGCCTGTGTATAACCTATATCAAATTGTTCACCATGTCAATGAGCAAGGAAGGGAAGGGAGAAAAGGCAAAGAACGTGTAGTTAAAAAAACTTTTAAATTAATAATAAAAATTATTTTCCATATAAATGGGGAAAATACTAATTTTTTTCTTTAAAAAATGGTTGAACCAAGTCAATGGTACAACAAGAGGGTACTAGCATGTCTGTTTTTCCATATCTCTTCCAATAACCATTATTTTCCTCTGTTTTTCTCTTTATCAATCTCATTAGTACAAGGTATAACCTCAGTAACTTTAACCTGAATAAACGGCAAATTTTTAAAAAGTAGTTCAAGGACTAGCTCCTACACAAAATCATTCCTGACCTTCCAGGTATTAGTACTTTCTTCCTCCTGAAATTGCTTTCTGTTACTTTTTATCTATTTGTATTTATGTGCATATATGTTATATTTTCCATCATGCCCTTAGAAATAAGCACCCTGATAAACCAAGAAAGGTCTTTGCATATTTTGCAGCTAACACAGAGATTTACATACAGCAGGTGCTTAATAAATATTAGATGAATTTAACTTTGCATAATTCTGTAAAATTACCCCTCGGTAGTTTTATTAATATAGAGCTAAATCCATAAATTAATTTCAGCAACATTATCAATTTAATTATATTAGCCTGACTTAATCATGAGCAATATATACCTCTCATTTTTGTTTTTAGAAAGTTTTAGATGGGAAAGAGACAAGATGGGAGAGTAGAAAGATACACATATGCTAGCTCCTACCCCACAGCCCATAAAATACCTGTAAAGAAGAACTCTCAACAAATTCTGGAGCAGCAGAAGCCACAGAACAAAGGAGTGGAGGAGATTTCTATCCCAGAAAGACCTAAAAGACCAATGGGAAAGGTCTGTTGTACACTGGACACGGAGCAGAGCCCAGCCCTGCCTTGGCCATATAGCATGGATAGGAGCAGATCCAAGAAGATTTCAGGGACAGAATCTCCAGCAGTTGCGCAGATCCCTCAACCCATAGGTGCCAAAGGTCAGTAAGAGGGTCTTTCGGCTGGCTGAGAGGGGAGCCGGGTTTCCCCATAACTCAGGTCTCCTCAGGAGGCAGCAGTAGAGGCACCCCAAAGCAGGCAGTAGCCCACATCCATTGTTGAAGGTCTCATCAGAAAGCCCCTGAGGGAACTGAACTCTGTGTGGTGACCCTGCCTCCACCTGAGCAGCTGATCTTAATCTCACACTGAATAGTAGCCCTGCCCCCTCCTAAAGCCCTGAGGCTTGGGAGCAGCTCATTTGAATCTCAACCCCCAAGTGCGGCTTGGCAAAATTAGAGGTGAGGAGGTTGTGGACAGGAAACTCAGAAGTCAAGTAACTGGCTGGGAAAATGGCCAAAAAAGGGGAAAAAAATAAGACCATAGAAAGTTACTTTCTTGAGGACCAAGTGTCTCCCCCCAATCCTTTCAGATGAGAAAGAACAAGGCCTCTGCCTCCAAAGGGAACTTAAAGTGGGCTCAGGCAATAGAAGACCTTAAAAAACAAGTCAGCAGCTTACTAAAGGAGAACCACAAAAAATGCTGAGGAAAATAATAGCTTTAAAAAGAGGCTAACTCATTCGGAAAAAGAGGTCCAAAAAGTCAACAAGGAGAAGGAGGTTTTAAAGAGCAGAATTAGCCAAATGGAGGAGAAGGTTCAAAAGCTCACTGAACAAAATAATTCATTGAAAGAGAGAATTGAGTTCAGGGAAATGAATGACTATGAGTTAAACCAAGAAGTTAGTAAACAAAACCAAAAATTTGAAAAAATATAAGATAATGCAAAACAACTCATTGGAAAAACAACTGACCTGGAAAACAGATCCAGGAGAAATAATTTAAAAATTACTGGACTACCTGAAAGCCATGATCAAAAAAAGAGCCTAGACACTATCTTCCATGAAATTACCAAGGAAAACTGCACTGATGTTATAGAATCAGAGGGCAAAATAAATAGTGAAAGAATCCACCAATCACCTCCTGAAAGAGACCAGAAGAGAGAAACCCCTAGGAATATTGTGGCCAAATTTCGGAGTTCCTAGATCAAGGAGAAAATACTGCAAGCAGCTAGAAAGAAACAATTTGAGTACTATGGAAATACAATCAGGATAACATAGGATCTGGCAGCTTCAACATTAAGGGATCGAAGAGCTTGGAATGGTATATTTCAAAAGTCAAAGGAACTGGGATTGAAGCCAAGAATCACCTACCCAGCAAATCTGAATATAATACTTCAAGGGAAAAAATGGTCATTCGGTGATACAGATGACTTTCAAGAATTCATGTTGAGGAGAAGACCAGATCTGTATTTAAAAATTTGACATCCCAAGACAAGAAAAAAGAGAAGCATGAAAAGGTAAATCGAAAATAAAAATCATAAAAGACTCTCTAAAGCTGAACTGTTTACATTAACTACATGGAAAAAAAATATTTTTAACTCTTGAATCTTTTCTCAGTATTTGGGTAGTTGGAGAGATTGTACATACATACATACATACACACACATATACATACACATAGAGAGAGTACAGGGTGTGTTATATCAGAAGAGATGATATCCACACACAAAAAGATAAAATAAAAATTAAGGGGTGAAGGAGGAAAATTCTGGGAAGAGAAAGGGAGTAATGGAACGGGACAAGCTATAACTCATAAAAGAGACAAGAAAAATCCTTATTCAGTGAAAGAGATATGGGAAAAGGGGAGAGGGGAAAAATAAATCTACTCTCCCCACATGTGGCTGAAGGAGGGAATAACATGCTCACTAAATTTGTTATGAAAACTTATATCACACCACAGGAAAGTAGGAGAGGAGGCAACAAGTGGGGTGAGGGGAATGTTAGAAGGGAGGGCAATGAAAGAAGGGAGTCACTAGAAATAAACACTTTCAAGAAGGGACAAATTCAACTGTAGGGGGTGAAATAAGGGGGATAGGGTAGGACAGAGGGCAATACAATTAGTATTACACAACATAATTATTATGGAAGTCTTTTGCAAAAGAACACATATTTAGTCTGTATTGAATTACTTCCCTTCTCAGTGGGGCTGGGGAGGGAGGGGTGGAGGGAGAGAAGCTGGAATTCAAAGTATTAGAAACAAATGTTGAGAATTTTTATTGCATATAATTAGGACATAAGAACGACAGGGAATGGGGTATGGAAATCTATCTTGCCCTGCAAGAAAAGAGAGAAGATGGGGATAGGAGAGGGGTGGGGTATGATAGAGGGGAGGGTTCATTGAGGGAAGGAGTAATCAGAATGCAAGGTATTAGAAAGTAGGGAGAGGGGAGTGATGGGGAGAAAAATTGGACATGTTACAAAGTGAGGTAAAAGCAATTAGTATTAAAACAATAGACTGAATTAATTACTGAGAATAAATCAATGATATCTTTAGTTTGCAGAAAAGAATTTCAGTCTAAATTTCCTAGAGGAAGGTAACCTAGGGTAAAATTTGGCATTGATGGAAAAGTCAAGGTTTTAACGGTAAATTTGATTTTATGATTGCCATTTAATCAGGAACTAGAACAAGTATAAAAAGGCATGTAAGCCACTTAAGATTTGCCTCAAAAGATGTTCCTTAGCCAAAATGAAACTATAATCATATTTGAAACCTGGTAATTGGAACTTTTTAGATGCTATGGGTCTATTAAGTGATTGTTCTTCTGAGTCTAACTCCAGGTATGGGTAGCAAGAAAGGCAATCTGAGCCTCCAATCCATGATGTCAGTAAGCTGATGAGATGCTGGTATGAACCGCATAGGTGATCTCAAGGGAAGGGTGGGAGAACAGCTGTTCAGCATGGGCTGAGGTGGGATTCTCCTGACTCAATTTGCCCACTGACACCTGGCAGACTTTAAGCCTGACTGAATGCAAGTGGATAATCTAATCCTGCCTGGAAATGACATGAAGTTGGGGAGATATTGTATCCCTGCAATGTCCCTACTCTTGGTGGCACTTTCCTATAGTCAAAAGGTTTGTAAGCCTAATACCAGATCTATTCAATTATAGATTATGGATAGGGGAACATCTATGTCTAAAATTAAGCTATTTGGCATAGGACTTTGACCAACAACAATAAGTTAGGGTCCTTTAATTCTTAGTAATATTGTGGAGCCAATTAGTCAAGAGCTTGTGAAGTTAACAACATAAATATTATTTGTGTCTCCATTAGTCAATATTTTTTTAAAAAAAATTTTTTGTGGTCCATATTGTAAATGCTTTAAAAAGAAGTATTACCTGACCAAAAGTTTGAATTGCCTCACCTGTTATACATTGTGTTTAAAATAAATTTTAAAAGTTTTATAATTGCTTTATATGTTCTAAATCAATCCTAAGAAGCTAACATCTAGATATTTTATGCATTTTCAGTTATTTTAAATAGAATTTATTGTCTTCTAGTTTTTGTATATACTACATAGAAATATCAAGATTTTGTGGAATTAATGAAGCTATTGTCTCAACTTCTTTTTTTACTGATTCTTTGGGTTTTTTTTAAAAAATATATCATTATGTCATCTAAAAATAGATAACTCTGCTTTCTTTTGCCTGTGGCTTTAAATTTAGTATCTCCCTTTCATTATAACCATCATTTCTAGAACCTTAATTTTTTTTGGTGTATTGAATGATTATATAAAATAATAGTGGAGAAATTAAAAAGGAATCCTTATTTTATGCTGGCTTTTACCAGAAAAGCTTCTAATTTTTTTCTATTCTTTATTGATTTTCATTTCTGATCATATTAAAACAGGGCCCTCTTGTGTCTATAATTTTAAGGTTTAAAAATATAGTAGTGATCTATTTTTTCAAAGGAATTTTTCCATGTATTAATGTAATTATGAATTTTTAGTTGTTTATATAATTAATTATTCTGAGAAGTAATATGATAGAGGGAACAGAGGTCTGGCCTGGTTGGAAAAACCTAGGTTCAATTGCTATCTCTAATATAAACTGGTTGTGTAGCCCTGGAAAAGTCACCTAACCTTCCAAGGTGCCAGGAAGCTTTCCAAAACTACATGTTCCAGTAAAATTGCCTATAGGCAGGAACTCCCTACTAAGATTGAAGTGTTCCCTAACATAGACCCAGACTTGCATCATACGAACATAATGAGTTAAATTTTGGATATATCCCCAAAGTGTCTTCACTCGGAATCTATTTATGATTTTTAAAATCAGTTTTCAGTAGAGAAATTGGCCTATAGTTCTTCTTGTTGGCTTTATTATGGGTTTGGTATTGGAACTGTAGTTGTCTCATTAAATGAGTTTGGAGTCTTTCTCTTTGAGGGAGTAAATCATTTTTAAAGTACCAAAATTCTCTGTTCTTTAAATAGAATTCAATTCTAAGTCCCTCAGGGAAAATCAGGGTGCTTCCCTTGCTTTGGTCATGCACTTGTCTCTTAATAACTTTCTTTTTTTCTGAGAACACATTAAGATCTCTTTCATGTATTGCTAATTTGGTTAATTTATATTTTAACACATTCATTTTCTTTTACTTCTCAAGGTTGTTGGTATACAACTGGGTGTAGAGGTTGTGATATTGTTTCACGTATATCTGTTACCAAAAGAATATTATTTTTTCCCTCTTCTTTATCCTTTTCCATTCCTTAGTAACAATATAAGTATTAGATAGAATTTAGAAAATACAGTGAAACCAAAACTATTTAATTACCAGTTGGCAGAATAGTGGGGGTAAATACACACTAACAAAAGATACCTTTATGTGCAACTAGATCCAACTTCAGGAAGATGATACTGATAAATACAATAATAGTTAAAGAAATTAGATATGTGATTGACCAAACCATTGCTTAGGAAAACAATAAAAATACATTTATAAAATGTATACATTTATAGAGCATTTATACAGCAATTTAACATTTACAAAATACTTTATGTATTTTATATCGTCTTCATAACAACCCCATGAGGTAACTTAGTTCTACTACATTTTACAGATAGAGAAACTGAGACAGACGGAGGTTAAGTGCTATGCCCAAGATCACACAGCTACTATGTTTCTGAGGCCAGACGAACTCTAATCTTCCTAACTCCAAACGTAACGTTCAACTGGGCACCACCTAACTGCCTTTATCAAATAAATATTTAACCATAAGCACAGAAAGTCAATGGAGTTCTTTGGTTAACATTATAGATTTCTTATCATCATCATCATCATCTTGAAAAACATAAAAATCTGCCCTTCTAACTAATGATTTAGGCTCAGAAAATTTACCTCATAGAGTATAATAAACAACTTTCAAATGTAAATACCAATTATACTCTCCTACCTTGAATTAAGAAAAAGAAAACCCTAGGTAAGAAGAAGACTTAATGATTTAATATGATAATAAGGATATTGACTGATATTTATCTAGCACTTTAAGGTTTTCAGAATGCTTTCCATAAATGATCTTATTTATTCCTCACTCTGAACGCTTCAGAAAAGCTACAGGTATCATCATTTCCATTTTGTAGAAAAAGAATGTGAGGAAGTAACTTAGAATCACAACGTTATTGCTAAATGTAGGAGGCAGAATTTGAACTCAGTTTTAACTGACTGCAAGTCTAGCACTCTATCCACAATGTACTGTGATATACTCTGGGGCAGAACTCTTTAAAAAATAGTAATAATGTGAATTTCCATTCATATCCAGTAGAGGGAGCATAAAACATTGCTCTGTAGTAAGTGTTTCAGGTTCTATAAAAAAAACTTTTCATGTTTTAAAACACTGTTTTTGAGCAGGCCAAACATGAATAGAAGGTCAAAACATTTTAAGATGGTAGATCTAGAGCAGGTCAGGAAGTCAAAAGACCAGCAAGTGCAATATCCTTGTTTTACAGAGGAAGAAAAAGAAAACAAGGAAGTTAAGTGACTTGCTCAAGGTCTCACAGGTAAAATTTTACTGAACAACCAGTCAGCATATATTCCATTGTACCATGCTGCATCATTGTACTAAATACGTATTTTCAAATTAAAATATACTATTAGGAGAAAATAGTGAGATTCTAGACCTCTAACATATCTAGCTTTTAACAGAGCTATGTGAGTAATTTAACCCTTTAGCAGTCATCTAGGTCAAACAAGCTGCCCCCAATCCCCAAAGGAATCTCTACTACATAACAGACCCAATGAGAGTCCATCCAGCCTCTGCTCAAAGACTTCCAATGAGGAGGAATTCACCACCTCATGAGACTTATTGCTTCACTTTTTAGGAAATACTTTCCTAACATCAAGCCTAAATTTTGACTCTGAAATTTTAGTACATTGATCTTAGCCTACCTCTGGAGTCAAATGGAACGAATCTAATTCCTCTGCCACATGGACAGTCCTTCAAGTAACTGAGAATCACTGGCATATTTCCATTGAGTATTCTATTCTCCAGATTAAACAACCCCAATTCTTTTCATCAATTCTCATAAGACATGGATTCAAGACCCTTCATCATCCTACTTGCCCTGCATCCTTTCCATCAATGTTATTCTTAAAATATGGCACCCAAAATGGATGCAAAACTCCAGATGTAGTCTTGACTAGTCCAGAGTAAATATGGATTATCACATTCCCAGCCCTGGAACCAATATCTCCTTTAATTCAATCAAAGATGACATTAACATTTTAGGCTGCCACATCTGGCACTAAAAACAGCAGATCTTTTCAAGGTAAAATGCTTCCATCTTGTATATGAAATTGATTTTTTTATCCACCCAAAGTGGTAAGACACTTACCTTTATTGAATTTCATTATATTATATTCATCCCAATGTTCTGTATTTTTTCTAGATCCTGACCGATAGCCAGTATTCCAGCTATCCCCTCCTAGGACTCTATCATCTATAAATTTGCATAGTATGCTATCTATGCCTTTGATCCAAGTCATGGATAAAAAAATTTTTTAAAAAGCCCAGATGGAGCACAAACCCCTGAGGCATGCTGCCAGACACCTTCTTTCAAGCTGACATTGAACCATTAATGACTACTCAGAGTTGAGTCAACCAGTTCAGAATTCAATTAATTGTATTACTATCTATTGGACAATTCTCCATCTTTTCCCTCAAGAATTGTATAAGATCAAAATGGTTTGTGAAAAAATATGTATATTCCATCTCCAGCAGAGATATCAAATACTCAGCCCACAAGACTTCCAAGTATGGGCTGAACTAGACTAAAAGGTAATTGAGAAACTTTTAACAAAAGAAATTAAAATATAAAACACAGACAATATTAACATGTAGCTTCCTAAGTCAATATGAGACTCACAAGGATCTTTTCCCCATTTCTATTTGAATTTGACACTATTGGTCTATAATATTCCCCTGAACTACTTGTTTAGTAACCCAATTTTTAAAAATGTAATAAGTTTATATTCTGGTGTGGCTTATTTTTTTTTATGAATTAAAACTGGGTTTTTGTAACCACTGCTTCTTTGGCTATACTCAGTAGTCATACCTTTTAATATTTGTTACAGAATTTGGCTGAATTTACTGAAGTGATATTCACTAATCTCTCTCTAGCTTATAAATTCTTTTCTTTTCCTTCTTCCCTTCCCCAAATCAGGGCATTTACACTTCCCTAGTCCTTCAATCACTCTCCTGCGACTGTATCATTAAACATTTAATCAAAAACTGTTTCATTTAAATTTGTTTGGCATAATGCTAATAACTAAGTTATGAGCCTAGGTAAGTGGGAAAGTGGTGGCCTTGACAGTGATCGGGAAGTTATGAAGAGGGAGGGCTTTAAGGGAAAAGATAATGAATTTCGGACATGTTGAATTTAAGATATCTATTGGACTTCTAGTTTGACATACCCAATACGTAGCTGAAGATGTGAGACAGAGGTCAGGACACAATAGAAAGATATGAAAATCAGCAGCTTAGAGATGATAACTGAATCCAAGGTAGCTGATGAAATCAGAGTGAAGGGAAGTGGAGGGAAAAGAGAAAAGGACCCTGGACAGAGACTTGTCTTCTGAATCCAACTTACTAGTCCAGAAGTTTAAGTCTCACTATTGGAGACTTCTCAATCTTATGTCTCCTTTGTCTCAACCTTTGCATCTCCAGAGTCTCTAAATGCCATACCACCACTACTTAATTATGGATATAGAGGCAACTTACCCCAAAACTGTCCCTCCCCCAAAAAAATACAGGATATAGGTCCTATTTCATTATGTCAAAGCCCTTCAGCCCTCCCATATATGTAAATGAGTGGAGAACAGAAGCAAAGATGAGCACAGGAAGGAAGGTTATTTTCTTTCCAAACCAGCTTGCCTTTTCATATGCATACATGGAAGTTTAGTTAAAAGAAGCTTAGAGCTTACTCTAACTTCATCACGAATGAATGAATGAATGAATGAATGAACCAAAGACTTCTCATTCTTATCCCCTCGTCTCATATCACTCAAAAAGCTTCCTCTCAATCTCTTCCTTTACTCCAGGCTCAGATGGGTGAAGGGAGGAAATTGTGAAGAAGTCTGTTCCTTACAAGAAAAATCCTTCTACTAGGACCTTTTATATCATCTCCTATCTTTTCCAGCAGCATCTCCTGTTTTTTCCTATCCTCTTCAGTCTCTTCCTATTTACTAGTTGTTTTTCTCCTGCCTTACAAACATTTTCCCCTTCCTTAAAAACTCTCACTTGTTCCCACCATTCCTTCTAGATATTATCACATATTTCTTGTTCAGTTCCCAGTTAAATTCCTTGAGAATACACTCTACCTTAAGTACCTCCACACTGCCTTCTAAACCTTCAACCAACCTTTCAACCTCATCATCCAACTAGAACTGCTCTCTACAAAATCTGACTACTGAGATTGACTTTTTCTCCTACTACCTCATCTTTTTCAATGACCTTCAGCTCTTGACTCTAATTACATTCTCCCCACAGATACAACCCTTCCCCCAATTTTCATGAAAATGTTACCTTCTGCTTCAGTTCCTACATATTTGACTTCTCCCATTTCCCTTGCACAACTTCCCTGCACAACTCTTGTTTTCTTCTCTTTTCAATCTACACTTTCTCCCTTGGTGATTTCATCTGCTCCCACAAGTACAGTCCTTTTCTCCCTTCCTAAAGACACATATCACCCCCTACCTTTTGGATATACTGGATGTTCTGCAAACATGTCAAATCCAACCTGTCAAAGTAGAAGTCTATCTTTCCCTCAAATTTCTTTGTTCTTTTAAATTTCATTATTACTGTTCAAGAGCATCACCATACTCCCAGACATGACTGTTCCAACCTTGGCGTCATTTTCAGCTTCTCATTTTCATTTAGCCCAAATATCTAATCCTTTATCAAATCTTGTTACTTCTACACAATAACATTTATTCTATACATTGCCTTCTCTTAGCTCACATACCTTCCAGCTGAGTTCAAGTCCTCACCTCTCCCTGATTATTGAAATTCTCCACTTAGGTGCCAAAATGCTCTTTCTCAAACTGATAAACTCTAATGTCTCTCTTATTGCTTTCATGACCAAATATTAATAGCTGTTTACCACTGAAAGCTCTTCATCACCTGATCCCTTTCTTTACAAGGCTTTACAAACCTTCAAGTTCTATAGAGATGAAAGATGCTATTTATTATTCCTTTCTGAAAATACCAATTTTAGCTAATTGGCTAAAGCATACCAAAGAACCACATATTTTTAATACTGATAGCATAGAGGCTTACTCTTATGTTGAATAATTCTATTTACATGCAATTTTCATCTTTGATGAAATTTAGGCTCTGTGCTTTAATTAGACTTAAAATTATGAATTATATTTGGTTTTGAAATGAAAAATACAAACTGCTAGTTTAAGTAATTTAAGTCATCCTTTCTAAGGTCAGGTGTAGTTTACCTTCATACCATTTCTGTTTTCTTGATCAAGTTTTGAAAATACCATTAAGGACCCATGTCTTCTGACTTCACATATGCTTTTCAGATTGCCACATGACCTTAGTTAACATTTTTGTCAATGCAATGAAAGAAGACAAGAAGAGAATGCCATTACTCTGGATGGAAAGTTTGATCATAGGTGCTTGAACTTTTCCAAATCTACCTAATGATTCTAAACCAAGCTGAGCAGCAATTCCTGGGTTAATAACAAGTCTTGAGTTATTGGCATCAAATCCAGGTTTTATTTGCAGCTGGATTTCTAAGATGATGTTCAAATGAACCAGATGTTCTCTAACATTACCCTCCAGTCCAGTCCTATACCTAACAATCTACCTACACTTTTGATGATTGTTTGAGGCAAACTTCACTGAAAAACACCACCTAAACAATATAAAATTAGGAAAGATAGGGAGAATAAGAGGTGCTTTTTTAACCCATTTTTTCATTGTATTCTTTCTTTTGCACCTCTGAGAAAGGAGGCAAGGTTAGAAAAAATACACTCAAATCTTTGTTATTGCAGGTCAGATTATTGAGTCTACAGATTCTCTTTGCTTTTTTTTTCTTCCTTCTACATTCTGCTGTTTATTTTTAGAGGAAAAAACATTTTAGATCAAATCAATCACTTTGTTAGTACAATGTTTGGATAGTGACAAGTTCAAAAAAATAGAACTATGTTTGGGCGCTTTTATTGGACTTACATTATATTTCAAATGGAAATAGAGAAAAGGAAATTGAGCCCCTATGGTCATAAATAACATAGTTGTCTGTAGGTAGAGTACTAAAGCAAAGTTACAGAAATAGAAGAAAAAGAGTCTTAACAAGAAAAAACAGCAAATTCTACCTATCTAAGCTTCAAATGAGAGGAGGGGAAAGTTCACACTAGAACAACAAGAACAATTCCATAGGGTCAGATGAGGATAAAGTTGTGATCCAGAAAGAAGCAGATCTGGAGAGCAAAAACCACAGCATATGTAGGAGGCTTAGACCATGAGGTCTGGCAAGACTTTCTGTGTCATGGACCCACTGAGTATTCTGGTAAAGCCTATGGATACCTTCTCAGAATAAGATTTGTTGCCTATGTTCATAATTGAATAAAAGGATAGTTTTCGGTTACAAATTAGGGAAAAAATGATGTAGTGATTTTTCCAATCCAACTTCAAGAAAACCCTGACATTATCCAAGAATTTCTTAAGGTAACTAAAACCTCTCCCTCTGAAATGAGAAAAACATTGGTGGATTCCTCCCATCCTTTTTTTAAAAGAGCAATTGATTTTATCATTACATTTCTTATCTGTGATGACTCCACTACCTTTCTGTTTAATCCTACATAAGGCATCATGGCATAGTAAATAGTATAACACTTGAATCAGTAAAACTTTCATGGTGAATAAAGTACTGGACTTGAAGGCAGAAAAAACTGAGTTCAAATCTAGCTTCAGATACATACTACTTCTGCGACTGTGGACAAGTCAATTAACTCCTCACTTATAAAAAAAAAAGAAAATAATACCAGGGGGATATAAATAAATGGATAGAGAGATAGATAAATGGATGGATACATAGATAAATAAGTGCCTGCCCTGATCACTGTGAGTACAAAATGAAATAAATATTTGTAAATTATTTCACCAACCTTAAGTACTATCTAAATTTATTCCAACTTTACTAGTTGTATGACCATACGCAAGTTAGCCATGGATATAATTTCTTTGAGCATCATTTTCCTCACCTCAAAAATAAGGATGATAGATAGGATTATAATTTTAGAACTGGAAGGTACCTCTGAGACAAATAGTCCAATCTTCTCATTTTAGAGATGAGGAAACTGAGGGTCAGAGAGGTGAAGGACTTCTTCCAAAGTCACCTTGGTTTTAAGTGAAAGAGGGAGGATGATACTTGCAGTATCTACTTCATAGGATTTTTGTAAGGACTAAATGAAAATAAAATAGGTAAGCACATTGCATACCCTGGAACAGCATATAAATGCTAGTTATTATTAACCCTACCAGGTTTGGGCCCAGTGCATACAACATAAATGAACTGTCCACCTATATTTGATAAAATGAATCTAAATCACTCTTAGCAGCTATATTCTCCCACAAGATAGATCAGAATACTGAAAGAATAAGGACTGTTTCATGCCTTTATTCACATCTGTCAGAAATATATCAATGTCAAAAGAGTGATATGTACACAAATAAATTCAATTCAACAACAATAACAAGAAAACACTAACCAAACACAGCAACAAAAGTTGAAGAAGAAAACAATACAAAGGCAAAAATAAATTGAATTGATAAAACCCAGAGCAGTCACCATATCTAATATTGTTATTCACTCCCCTTCACCACTCAATTTAAACCTGGAATAAAATATCTATGGTGGGCAAATGTCCAACAAAGACTAACATGAAATATAAGTAAATTATCTGAATACAATTCCTTTGGCACATGTGAGAAAACACAATGCAAATGTTTTCATTAAACCAACTCAGGGAACTGATCAAATTAGCTAACAGTTTAGATATTATATTAGGATTTTTGTTAAGAGCTCTTAGCTTTATCAGTTCAGTGAATTTCATTTTGAACTTTATTTCTTCTTTAGTTTTCAGAATCTCTTTTTTGTGTGATTGGAGTTTTCTGATTTGAATTTCCAAAGAAAAGCAACTGTGATAAACAAGAATTTGGGCAAGGCAGAAACTTCTGTAGGTCTACATTTCCTCACCTGGGAAAAGAGGAGTTTGGACAGACTGACTTACAATATCCCTTCAAAGTATAGATCTATGATCCAGCAAACTATGATCAATGCAATGATCAATTACCACTCCAGAAGACTGGCAATGAATCATGTTTCTCTAACCGCCTAGCAAAGGGGTGATGACCTCATGGTAATGAATGACACATAAATTTTAAGATATAGCTAATATATGAATTTCTTCTGCTGTTATTGTTCTTATTTGTTACAAGTAAGAGATTTTTCTTTTTGGGAAAAGAGTTTGGGAAGGAATGATGGTGAATGATACTAAAACATACACACAAAAACACACCAACACAAACACATACATCCATATGTATGTGTGTGCACACACACACACACACACACACCAGTATGTCAGTGAATAACTTAAAAATCAGAAAGGTTTCTAACAGCCTACAGAGAAGCAAGAAAATATCTGAACTACTGTGTAAAATTTGAATTATTATTAAAAACAACAACAAGCTGTTCCTAGAGGGAAAAAAAAACCTACATAAAATAGATTTCATAAAGAATCCTGTCTTGTTTTTCTTATACATATTGAGATATTCAGGTATGCTAACGTCCATTAAGTTCGCAAAAAAAAGGAAAATTAATTAAATGAAAAAGAAACTCAAGAGGTTCAGCAATTCACTTTTATTACTTAAAAGATTCATCCAAAAGACTGTATTTCCAGAATACATAATGCTACTTTGTATAAAGGGTTACTAAATCTTCACCAGGTTATAGGATACTGTTTTATAGCCAGCTATAAATCTATGAGTCACACTTCCTACTATTTGTATGATAAGAGCCAGCAACATAGCACATGGTCCCTCTCCCCTGACCTAGTTCTGATCAGAAACAGGAAAATTCAGAATAGCTGTAGGGTACCTAGCCTAGACTTAGATTATCCTGATCTAGAGAAGGCCCATGAATCTTCCAGCCAATGAAAAGGTGAAGCGTCTCAGAATTAAATTATAGTCAAAAAGCAAGTCAAGCAGATTCCAATGTTGCCTATCTGTCCTGTTTTTCAGATAGCCTATAAAATACAGGAAAAATGTCTATTCTCCCACTGGGGATGGTTCACAGTTTATATTGAGCCATATTCTACAAAAAAAGGGGGGGATAGGTATACATCAACACTGGAATCACCCCAGCATAATCCTAAAAATCCTCCATCTCCAGGATGATATCAGATCAAATTATGTCCGAGACCTTCTCTAGCCAAATATGTTCTACAATACCAAAACTATTGTGCAACCACATTATAGTTCTATAGCCCAAAGTTTACCATTGAAATAATTTTTATTATTTTAAAGAAGTTTGCTAAGCTTCTTAATTTTCTAATGGGTATCCAACAAGTACCCTGGTTCTGAAAAAAAAATACTACAGTAACTAATAACACTTTTATATAGTGCTTTAATGTTCTTAACAAAATGCATGCTTAACAGTAATTTGGTAAGGTTGTTGTAGCTCTTGAACAACATCCCTTCTAAAACTTTAAATTTCTATTGTGCTTATAAGCAACAAATTATATTTAAAAACTAAGCACATTGTACAATGAATCTGAAATCAAATAAACTTGAAAGAAAGTTAATCTCACATATGTAATATCCACAAATTGGCATCAGTGTTCATGGAAATCATCACTTCCTACCCAGTTACATTCTTGAACTTAATTTTCCTTCATCTATAAGATCACATCAACTCTAAAACTCATACCTTCTTAGTACCCCTGGAATTCCTCCCTTCCTCTGCCTGAACAGAGTGAAGAGTAGACAGTAGAGAGTTTCTCTCATACCCTCCAGTTGAGGAGACCATCCACGATAGCTAGTTCATCATTTTCCATTGACTACAATCCTAAGTTCATCAGACTCTGTGCTGGGTATGCTTCTCCCCGCCCCCATCTCTTCAGTTTCTTTTATATTGTCTTCTTCCACTAGATTAGTTCCATGAGGGCAAAGACTGTCTTTTGCTTTTCCTTGAATTCCTAGCACTTAGCACAGTGCCTGGCACATAGAAAATATTTAATAAATAGTTAATGACTGACTACCACAGTTACTAATATTTATACACCACCAAGCCAATAACATCTAAGGTCAACTGAAGGGTGGGGTGGTCCTGAGAAAGTGAGGGAAAAAGTAAAGTTTGTTATCTTTGCCCCTCCCTTTTGTTGGAGCAGGTTTTCCAAGTCAACTGCTGTTTCTTCATCCCCTTCCCATGAGCTTTCTGACTGTAACCTGTAGCAAAGTTATAAAAGTCAGCAAAGATTGGAGCTGGAAGGAACCTCAGAGATTATGTTATTCAATCCCCTCCTTTTTACAGACAAAGAAACTGAGGTTCAGAAAAGTTAAACTTGACCCTGAACACACAACTAGTTTCTTAAAAGATCAACTTTAAGCTTTCTGGTAAATTTCTTTTAAACTTAGAAAATCAATAGAAAAAGGGTTTATTTAGACTTGGGATTTCCCTATTATACAAAACTCCCCAGCTCAATGTAAGGTGAGCAACTCCTTTCCAACTTACTCGCCTAGGGTTATAGACTCTGTGAATCAGAGTCTATATTTGGACCCATATCTTCCTGCCTCTGAAATCAGCTCACTACCCCATCCACTCGGACCCTTAGAAAAGTGTAAATGACTCGCCCCCCCCCCCAAAAGCAACTCAGATTCAAAGTGAGTTTACTACCTATTTCATTTTTAGTAGTTTTGAGAGAGAGAGAATTTATAAGAATTTAAGATCTGAAAACTTACAAAAACCATGGTCATACAAAGACATTTTATTCTCCATTTTAAAAATCTTGATAAAACTTTTTTTAAAAGTTGTTTTCCTTAGTTCCAGTCTGAGAAGAGATGAGCCCTTTCCACATTCTGGAAAATACCACTGAAAACCACTTCTGAAGTCGTCCATGCCCATCTTTTTCATCTAAAAAATTACTTCAAAACTGTGCTTATCCATAATTTACTGAAAATGAAAACGTATCCAACCCTCACAGATAGGCTCTAGTAGGTTGATTCTGGCTTAAGAGAAGAGCTCTAATCAACATTTTTCCTTTATTTTGGAAGGGAACCACAAACTATGAGGACAGAGACAAGGGGGGATGAAAAAATTCACTGCCAACCCCAATTGCCTCTAACTACCCTGGAAAGTTTACCAAGTCAGTTTAATCTCTACAAGGGAAGGCCGTGTTGAAGACTGTTTCTCTGCTCCAAAATGAGAGAGATGACAATGGGGGTTTTGTTTTCTCGTTAATTTCTCCAAGTTTAAAAGAAAGTGTTTTAAAAACAAAGAAGTTCTATGACAAACGAGAAAACACTGCAAGGATGTGGGGGGTGGGGGGGGAGGACAGTGAAGAAACTTGGCTTCTAGTCCTGTCTCTCCACTAGCCTGCCCTTCAAAACAAAGTACGAGGAAGCATCAGCACAATTCCTCCATGAATCCTGAACCCAAAATGAAGGGCATTTAACTGTCCTGCTCTATTTTATAATAGTGCACCCAGCCAAACTCATGGCTTTTGTCCTGAAATCCATATAAATAAAAATCTTGGCTACCTTATCCTTCAAATTCTTTTACAAACTAACCAGGCAGCCCATGGCTAGGCCCCCTGGGAAGATCTGTCAGGACCCATATCACTCAGGGAATACTTCTGTTACTGGACTCATGTTTGCCAAGATGTAGTTTACTATTCTTGCCTCATAATAAGCAGAACCATCAGAAAATCAGACAAAAGAGCATTCCTCAAGGGCTAAATCGTTGTAGGCAAGAGTCAGTTGGGCTAGCAAACAAAGTAAAGTATTGGAACGAGGAGGTAGGGAGCTTTGGGGGAATTCTTAAATTTGGGTAGAATAGGACCCTAAACTTCCTGAATCTAGAAAATCCCAATACAATTTTAGTACTAATCCCAGGTCCTGTTAGCATCACACTTTCACATATGCTGTTACTTGATCTATAAGCTGCCCCTTCTTTGCCTTCAAGTTATAGTCCCAAAGTTCATTTATATTTGCTTCAAAGTGTTCAATACATTCAAAGACAATTTATTTTGATTTTCTCTATGTTAATGATCTATCTTTTCTACAGCCATTAACAGAAAGCAAAGAATACTTGGCTTTGCTATGCTTTTGCTTGCCCTGTCAAGCTTCTTAAGTACCTACCCACTGTACCAATCCTACAGTAGAAGCTTCTCCTTATCCCACTAAGAGGGCTATTCAAAAAGAAAGCCCCCAAAAGGACATAAAAATGACTTACTACTATGCTACAGTAAACCCATTATATATTATTTTTTTAATGTATAAATGATACTTTAAAAAAAACCTAACAGATCAAAAATAGATACTCCATCAGTCAATAAGAAGGGTGAGATAAAGAATAAAAAGTCAAAAATGAAACAACCTTTAAAATATTAAGAAATTAAATACAAATTATACCATATCAGTGAATGCTGAGGTTTTTTCAAACAATTCCACTATTTCTCAACTTTTAGAGAATTAATTAATTGTGAATATAAAGAAAGTTCCGTTCTACTAAATCTACCATTATGGGTCCAGAAAATTTATACTAAGCATCTCAAACACACTTCATGGTCCTTGGTTCCAGAATTCATAGAAGAGTTTGGCTGCCTTAAAAATGGCTACTAACTAGGTAACTGACTGCTTTTTGTTAGAATATTAAAGTCTTCACTAGTAATGAACTTTACCTGGCTTCTCCTATTGGAGAAGTAAACCGGTGACCCAAATATTACCTCCTCCAGGTGTTAAGAACTAAACAGTTGAAATATGAGCAATTTCAATTTCATAATGCCATCTTCATCCAGACAAAGGCATTTGTGATTACCGAAAAGACAGTAAAATTTCACTTCAGATTTCCTGACTTGCAGGGCAGGGCCATCCCAATAACAACTGCCACAGAGAAGGACATCGCTCCTTGGTCTGATGACGAGCTAATTGAACAGCTTCTAAACACCACTAAAGTCCTTGCAGCTATTGTGTCCCACCATACTATACCTATGCATTCTTTACAACCCAGGAGCCACAAGCTACAGGACTGATGTACATGGATATCTAATCAGCCGTAGCTTCAATTCTCACTATTGCATTATTCCCAATGTGTGGTATCATTGCTGTCCTCTTCAAGAATGAAGAACAATAACCAAACAACATTTCCCCATTAGAATGTAAATTCCTTGAAGGTAGAATTCTCTCTGCTATCTATTTTTAACCCCAGGGCTTGGCACATAGAATATATATTAATAAATTCTTTTCTGTTCAAAAATAAGAAAAACTGGTAAGACTTCTACAAACTGATGTTAAAGGAATTAAGCAGAAACAACAGAGGAACATGCACAATGACCACAACAACATGAAAAGACATCAAAGCTTAATGCAATGACCAATTTTGATTCCCATAGAGTTGAAGAAGTATTCTTCCATCCTCCCAGTAGAAAGATGATAGATAACAAGAATAAAAGATTATGCTGTAAGACAGTTTCTTTTGATTAACTTCATTCTTTTGCTACAAAAGTTCAATTAGAAAATGATAGTTATATCAAAAAATAAATCAATAAAATATGACTAAAAAGCAGAAATTTGTTTGTTATAGTCAATAATATGGGGAAATTAAGTCTAAAAACTAGGGAAGTCAAAGCCTGAAACATAGGGGGAAAGAAACACACTAATAGGTGAGTAGGTGAATGTGTGTATTTAAATAATGTTCTCACCACTGAAGTCATTGGCAGTGTCAAATGGTTTAACCTTACACACAGATATGGCTTTATTAATTGAAAAAGAATGAAAAAAAATAATATCTTACCATCATCTCCTTTGTTGCTGCAGCCTGAGAAGAGACCACAGGGTCTTTCCAGCTACTAAAACCTCCTCTTTGTGTTGTCTCCCCCCATTAGAATGTGAGTCCTTAGAGAACAGGAACTATATTGTTTTTTAGTTGTATCACTAGAGCTCTCTAAACATTTAATAAATGCTTTTTCATTCCTTTTTCTGCATATGTATGTGAATAAATATAAAGGTACCCGAAGAACAAGGAATAGAATCCCAATACAAAAAGAAAATCAACTCTACTTTTTATCTATTTGATGTGAGAAAGATCTTTGAAAAGTTTATGAAAAAGTGTGAAAGTTTAAGCAGAATCCACAATAAAGGGTTTGATAACAATGTTAACCATATTTACAAAAACAGAAATAAACACAAAATTCGAGTTTTAGTTACATAACATCCATCTAACTTTTTCCTCAGTAAACTTACAGGAAACAGCAATACAATGTAGCACAGTGTTTAACTGGGGAAGCCCTTAATCCCAATTCTGACACTGGGAGAGTTACCATAGACTATTTACTGCAATGATTCCCCATTTGCTTATCTAGAAAATAGAGGTTATCCTAGGAATACAGATTTAGAATCTGTATGGAATAGAACTCAAAGGCCATCTATTCTAACCCATTCATTTTACAGATATGGAAAGAGGCTCAAAGAAATTCCTTAGGTAATAAATGGAAGAGTTAATAATGCTTCCAGTACCTGCTTCACTTTTTGTTGTGAGTTTCTAATGTGTGTGCGTGCACATGTGTGTGTGTGCGTGCGTGTTCGTCCTTCACTGCCGAAGAAGACTATACCATCAGAGAAATAATGACATGACTTGCAGTTGACTTTGTTTTGAGTGAGGGAAGACTGTGTAAGTCACCAGCCTCACTTATCCTTCAGAGCCATCTGAATACAGTCACTAGATATTCATCAGGATGACTGGAGATGATCTAGGATGAGGCAATTGGGGTTAAGTGACTTGCCCAAGGTCATGCAGTTAGTGAGTGTCAAGTGTCTGAGGTGAGATTTGAACTCAGGTCCTCATGACTCCTGCACTGGTGCTCTATCCACTGCATCATCTAGCTGCCCCAGGGTTTAATGAAACAATATATGTGAAGTTCTTTTCAAATTTCATAGAGCTAAATAAGTGTTAATTAATATTATAGCTAGCTTTCATTTGACTATCACAAATAATATGTATTCATAAAACATAGTACTAACTACCTTTTAAAATTACATATCATTTGGGAATTTCAAAAATGGTATTAAAAAAATAACTTGGGGAGATTGGGAGAGAAACTCAAACCATATGAAATGCACTTTCCCATTTTAAATACAAATGGATCCTAAACCAGGAAACTAAGTAATTGGGAACACATCTTCAAGGCAGGGAAGTGAATGACCCACTAACTAAACTATAAGAAGTTTTCTTAAAGAATGGATTTTCAATATTTGTGTGCTTTTTAAAAATGAAGAAAGAAGTCATCCCACTGTCATAAAGTTCTCTTTCCACAATGTGCTTCTTAATGCCTACTTTCTGTTTTCTGAATAGGAGCTATTAGATTTTTGTATTTTTGAGGTGAAGAAAAAGGTCTGGAAATGATCTTTCTGGGAATCAGTACATTTTATTCTAGGAATGAAAGCTGCAAAGAGTTAGTTACTACAATCAGTCAGGATGCACCTATATATAGGAATTACTGTACTAGGCATCAGGGGTGCAAAGACAAAAATGTAAGAATTCCCCTGCCCTCAGTGGGCTGATAATCTATCAAGTAAACAACATTTCCTTTTAAGTAAATACAAGCTATATAAACACAAGGTTATCTGAGAGACAGATGGAGACAAAGGTAGCCAGGAGGATAAGGAAAGACCTCATTTAGGAAGTGGCATTTGATCTAAGTTTTGAAAAGCTAAAGATTCTAAAAGGTAAGAGGGAGAGCTTTCAATGCATGGAGGTCAGTGTGCAAAAAAATATAGATTGTGAACAGTATGGAGTGTGCTCAGCAAAGAAGGCTGAACCACATATAGGGCTTTGTGGAAAAAGGGCTTTTCTTTGTAACAGTGACAACTAGAATCCAAGGGAGTCTTTATCATTGCCATCTTTGAAATCAGTCATTTGCCTCTTTTCACCTTCCATTTACTTTTCCTTAGCCTTTCTTCTCGAGAGGTTTGGTTCTAGAATGGAGGAAGCTGAGAAATACATGGTGGTTTCATTTTTCTCTCTTCAAAAAATGAGAGAACATTTTAATCAGAGAGCTTGCTTGAGCCAATTTTCAAATACATACAAGAGGAAGGAATAACATCATATAGCTTTTAGTAGATGTTAATGAAAAATGGCCATTTTATTTATTTTTTTTTAGTTCAACGGTATTGACAGTACTGTGTAACTTTCTCCCTATACCAACAAATATTTCAGGAAGGAAACTTTAAACTGAAATTTAAAATCTCTGAACCAAATTACCAAACAGGGGAAATAGGTACATCATAAATGACAAAAAGAGGGACACTGTAAATATGGAAAGGTTTATCTATGCAAAATAATGCAAAAGTAAAATAATAAATCATAGGCACGGGACCTAGAAAAAACATCAGAAGTCTAATACCCTTGTTTTTTCAAATGAGACAACAGAGGCTCAGAGAAACTGAGTTACTTACTTAAAGACAAATAGTTCCCCATTAAAAGAAAGCAGCAGAACTCATATCCAGGTCTGGTAACTTAAACATGAACACTATTTTGATAACTCTATAAATGAAATATAAATACTGATTAATTAACAAGAAGAAAGTTGAATTGGTGCAATCATAATGGTCAAGAGGTGAGTGTAAAGGTTTTTTAAAAATTTTAAACTTACCGTCTTAAAAGCATTAGATAATACACCTAATGTACTCTCTCCATACACACATAAGGTGTATATACCCCTATATATACATATAGAGCTGCTAGAAAAAAATGCATTCCTATGAGTTTTAAGAGATTCAGTTGCAGGAAGAAAAAGCAAAGGTAAAAAGTAAAAACTACTAAATTACCACATTTTTCTGAGAATAGTGAAGTAACTAAATAAAATAAGGCATTCAGGCTTGTCTATAATATGAATTACCTTTTTCAAGGGCAAAATCAAATAACAGCAGCATCCTTGGTTCTTGGAAACAGTAGATATCAAGATCAATACAGATCAGAAAATAATCAAAAGATCAGTTCACTGCCAAATGAGCCATCCAGTTCCAAATGAGTCTCTCCAGTAACACACACTGAAGTAATTTCTAAGGTATGATTTGTTTCAGTCACCTGTTAATAAGCAGCCAGCTGTGTATTTGGACACTGAAGAGATATGTCTGCCACTAAAGTACTTAAACTCTATTTTCAAATCTGTTTCAGAAGACCAAATCTAGGCAAAGCTGGTACTTAGAAAGTAATTTGTTACACTGGATAACAGCCGCTTAGCTTCCTATGGGAAAAAAAAGCCTAAAAACAAATTATTTTAGTCCAAAGGCTTTTAGAATTTTTTCTAATTTTTACCAATCCCTGTGTGTGGGAGAAGTGCCTATAGTTTAAGATTAAAAAAAGCCTTCAGATTTGTAATTAAGGACTGAAAATGTCAAGCCCAAATACTTAAAATGAGCAGCACATTGGAACTTCACTATAAATCCATCTCCTGGAATCTACTATGGCACAATCTCATTGATGAAATCATCTTTTAATGAGGTTTTCCAGTATTTTTAAAAGCATTGAAAATTGAGCCCCCTTTTTGGATCCAATCAGAACCTGACACATACCAAGTGCTGCTTCCTAATAAAGAGTGTTGCGTGGAGGTTCCAATATATTATAAAAGCAAAGCATATTTCCCACTCCAGGAAATAAGACTGTATTATACTGCAGGCTTAAAACAAACAGAAAATATTTTTACTATTTCTTCCCTGGCAAGCCTTACAGAACGTTTGTCTAATGTCCTAAGGAAAAAGGTTGCCTCTGAGCAGAACTGGATTTTTGCCCCTGGAAAGGCTAGTTTTAACTACTGCTACAGTTAACTTTAATTTTTAATCCACAAAACAAACTGCTTGTCAAGCAGTTCAGGAGTGGATGAAATACCCCTTAAATCTATGCACTATTGGAAAAGAATAACCATAAAAATCCCAGAGAACAGAGCCACTCAAATACCAGACAAAAAGGAGATAGTTACAAAGAAGTTGATGACAATCATTTTCTTGGTAGGAAAGCTAACGTGGACGCGCCTTATTCTGAACAGGCTATTGATGCAATAATCATATAAGTGCATACAACTTTAAAAACCTTTATTCATATTAAGTTCAGAAACTTATGACCAGGCACTAAAGAGTGAATTTTTTAGTTTTTATTACCTAATGTTCCAGGCAAAATTCTGAGAAAGACACCACTTATCTTGAGCAAGCATAAGGGAAAGGGTAAAGGGACTGACTTACTCACTTCTATACCCTTCCTAAAGCCTAATTAAGCCGTACAGGCACAGAGGGCTAGACTTTGGAGTCAGGAAAACCTGAGTTCTATCTTGGAAAAGTACTTAATCTCTCTTTCCCTCAGTTTCCCCATCTGCAAATGGGGGTAGTAAAAGCATCTTCCAGGTTTGTTGTGAGAATAAACTTTTTAAAAAATATGAAATATTCAACAAACTTTGTGGCATTATATAAATGCTAGCGACTAGCATGTGCTTAATACTTGATTTTAAGAATGATAAATATTTCCTATGACTAAGTGTTATAATCTTTACCAATCAAATCCTCTATCTCTTTTCTTTTTGTCATTTGTCATTTTGTCATTTATGTTTAGTTTTCAACATTCACCTCTATAAGATTTTGAGATTTTCCTCTCTTTCCTCCCCAAGACAGTGTGCATGTATATCTATTTCTTAACTCCACAGGACTTGAGATAAATATTTCTTATCCATCCAGACTTATACTCAAAATAAGAACATTATTTTTAGCAAAATAAAAAAATTGGAATGAGATACCTCATTCAATAAAAAGCTCTGTTTTACCATAAGTATTCAGAATGTCCCTCTATTTTGGAAAGGATTCAGGTGGTATGCAAGAAAAATCTGGTCAATCACTTGTCATATTATAGTGAAGATGCCTTTATGTGCAGGTTGGACTAGGAACCTGCTAACCCTTCCAACTCCTGAGATTCTATGAGTAGGACTGAAAACTAGCTAGTAAAAAACCATTTAAATTTCCTTCCATATTTAAAATCCCATTTCCAATATGTTCAAATGTATCTGAAAGAAAAACCACAATGGGGAATGTGGATTTAACTTCCTCATCACATTTAGCTATATGATATTAAATATGTAATATGATTTGGATTTTTTTTAAACCAAAAATGTCTCTAATCTCCATTCAGTGTTTTAGATAAGTAGATTTACAAATCTGAAGGTAACATACTACACAGATTAACAGAAGCTATTTAGGTAGGAAAGGAACCCAGATTACAGCCACTTGTTAGGAAACGTCCCCTTACAAAAAACCAAAATTTGTCTCTTTCGACCTTTAGCCATTTCATTTTGTTCTTCTTCCTAGACCCTCCAAATTTATATCTAAATTCTTTTATCATGTCAATCCTTCAAAATACTTTACCCCTTCATCCCAGTCTTTTCTTGTAAAGACTTCTTCACATCCTTAATGCTTTCAAATGATATTCTATTACATGTTCTCAAGTTCATTTACCTATATCATATAATTCTGGATTTGTTAAAGGTCTTCCAAACAAACATTGGGACACAATTCTGAATACATGGATTTAGCTGTGGTTTAACAAAAGAAAAGTCAGGGAGCCTATCATTTTCCATATTCTAAAAATACTTTGTGTTATGGGTTTTTTTTTTAAATTTCCCAAAATCCCAATTGGGGTGTAAAACTCAAGAAAGTATATTGAGGATATAAAGAATGCCATCCATTATCTCTTTATTGACATTTTCACTGAAGACATCTGCTAAAATTCAGGAGATTTGAAAAAGAAAAATTTTAAAACTGTTCAAAAGAACAATTCATGTTTTAAGGAAGTGAGAAAGAGAAAGAATTTTCTCAGTAACTCTGAGACTCATTCCATAGGATGCAAAAAACTCTACAATAGGATAATTTTCCCCTTTTTTTAGTAATCTTTATTTTCCACGCACATGTTTTAGGATGTGATACTGAAATTTCATCAAACTGAATAAAATTAATAATGATGATGATTGATGATGTTTATCATTTCAAGGAAATCTGCCCAGTAAAATTCCAGTTCATTTTCCTCAGTTTCCTAAGAGGACACATTTTTTTCCTTTGACTAGCAACAAAATTCCCTAAAACTGATGATCTGAGCGAAGCCAAAAATCTAAAAATATATAAATAAATGTTCCATTGACATTTATCTCCTCCATTCATAATAAAGTTACTATAAATGCCTTGAGAATATACTCAATATTTACATTTTCCCTGAATATGCCAAAGTCCAATTAAGTCATAGCTGCAAGTTTTTCTTTTCTTTTTCATGTACTTATTGATCCTTACTATAAAGGAACTAAACAACAAAAGACACTCTTTTCTTTTCAAGAGCAGCCCATAAACAGCACAGTGGTTGGAGTCAGGCAATCTGACCTCAGACACTTACTAGTTATGTGACCCTGGAAAAGTCACTTAACTTCTATCTGCTTCAGTTTCCTCATCTATAAAGTGGTTCGGAGGAACAAATGAGATAATAACGGTAGAGCACTTAGTACGACGGCTGTCACATAATAAGAGCTAGACAAAAAGTGATCTGTTTTGTCGTTTAGCTGTTTCAGTCACGTCCAACTCTTTCTGATCTCATTTGGGGTTTTCTTGGCAAAGACGCTGTAGTGGTTTGCAATTTCCCTCTCCAGTTCATTTTAAGACGAGGAACCAAGGCGAGCAAAATTAAATGAATTGCCCAGGGTCACATCCCAATGAAGTGTCAGAGGCCAGATTTGAATCAGGAATATGAGTCTTCCTACCTTCAGGCCCATCATTCTATCCATTGCACCACTTAGTAGCCCCACAACAATGTTAATTATTATTAAAAATGTACTTTTGTAAAGAGACCATTTAAAAATATAGAGGAGAGAAGGAAAGATATGAAAAAGGGATGCAGTAATTAAACATTTATAAAAAGAGAACTCTAACTACTAAATTCAGAGATTAGAAAGAAAAATCCTGATGTTACAGATTTTCCTCTACATCTATTTTTTATATAGATATATATTCTCAAACTGAAGTAGCGTCTGACTTTGGAATCAAATTCTTGCTAATTTGTAAAAAAAAAAAAAAAAAAAAAGATGGGTTTTCAAAAAAGAGGCCAATCCCAAAACAGTGTTACCAATTTTTCTTGAGAAGTTTCTAATGAGACCCACATATTCTTATAAATATCATCCTAACTCTGTACCTTTCCTAAAACTCTTGCTAGAACTTCCCTCCTCCAGAAATTTTCATGTATATAAATATTTTCATGTGTTGAAAGTTCTCCAACTAAAATGTAATGTGTTTGAGGGACTGATATTCTTTTTGTATGTTTCCTTTATATCCAACAACATGTAGCACAGTGCCTTGCACACAGTAGGTGTCAACAAAATGCTTGTTGAACTACATTCACTCAAAAGCAAAATGCATGACTTAGAATCATAAGTTTAGAGCTAGAAGTAACTATGAAGGACCTCAAGTCCCACCCCCTACCCAACACTTCTTTTTCCTTTCATTTTGAATCAAAGTCAGGTTTCAGATCTAAGCCTCCAGATTCTAAGTACAACATACTCTTTTCATTGCAACACATTCTATGTGAAAAACTAAAGCATGAGCCACATACTGCTTGATAGATGCATGACACAAATTTCAAATTGCTGTACCTACATAAATCTTAAATATTCATGCTCTAACTCCTGTGACAAGAAAATAAAAATGAACACAAAGCCACAAACCAATGCCCCTTGCCTCTGATTTGGCCCAGTTCTAAAGAAATCACCAGCAGGAAAAGCAGGAATGTTAAATGGAAATCAGAATGACTCATAGGCCAATAATTATGGTGACTAATACAGTAATACTTCAAGAATCCAGGACTTCATAGGTGTAGGGATTCTCTCCAAGAAAGCAGCTCATGGACCCTTTCCCAGAGCAATGGAGACTAAGTAATTCATCTGTCTGAAGCCAACGAGAGGATGACTTCATTTAAATTTAGCAAGAGTTAGGATAGGCCACCTTCTGGATCTTATTTTTTACTAGAATAATCTTTATGAAACCAGGCATACTTCTATATTCCGACTCTGTCCTGAGACCTCACCTCTTCTTTCCTTACAGTTTGTGCCTCAGAGACCTCATCAGCTCCCCCAGGTTTAATTATTGTTTCTATATTAAATGATTTATATATCCAACCTCATTTTCTCTCCCTTGATCTCTAGCCTTGAATTACAAGTAGATATTTGAAATTTTCAACTGGATACCCTGTGGGCACCTTGGGCTCACCAAATCTTAAAACAGAACTCACTATGATTCTCCTCAAACCCTATACATTAAGTTAATATCTCTATTTTAATCAAGGTGATGTAATATAAAACAATGTCTACGTATGTATAAACATATAATAAATAAAGGTGATAACTCATCATTAATCCAACCATCTAGGTTCATAACCAGTGTTATGCTTTTTAAAAATTATTTTATTTTTTCCAATTACATGTAAAAAAAATTTCAATATTCAGTTTTTAAAATTTTAATTTCAAATTATCTCCCTCCTTATAACCCCTCCCTCACCCAATGAAAAGGCCAGGAATGATACCCATTATATATGAAGTCACCTAAAACAAATATCCATATTAGCCATGTTGCAAAAACAAAAGTTAAAAAAGATATTTTTAAAAATAAAAAAAATCCAGTGTTTCATTACTCTTTACTTTCCCTTTTCCCACATACCCATCAGTTGCCAATTACTGCCATTCCTCCTATACAGCACCTCTCAAATCTGGCCACTTCTCTCTATTCATACAGTCAAAACACTAGTTCACTTCTGGTCTACTAAATAATGCTCCTGACTAAAGTCCTATCCCACTGTAAATTATCCTCCACATAGGTGGGAAAGTGATTTTTCTTAAATGTAGATCTGATTATGTCATTCTGCTTTTAGATCTCTAGGGATTCCCTATTATATCTAACAGATAAAACTTCTGGTTTGGCCTTTAAAGCCCATTGTAACATGACTTGTTTTCCATTTCCATTGTATTATTATATCATTATACATTACTGTCTATCTTACAATCTAATATAACATACTTAAACTGGCCTTCTGTCTATTCCAAATGATGCCACTCTGACGCCATGTGTAAGTACTAACTAACCATCACGCAGTCATGCACAGGGCTCCTCATTCCTCACCTCCAAGTTTTTCATTTCCTCAAGATACAGATCAAGAATTAACTTCTATGCAAATCACTTCCTAAAACGGTCAAAGTTAGTGTCCTTCTCTATCCATCTTGTATTTAATGTATATATCATCATTCTGGCTATACTAATAGAAATGTTATCTCCACCAGTTGAATACAGGCTCCATGAAAGGACTGATTATTTCATTTTTCATCATTATCCCAGAATACAGCATGGTTTCTGGGACATGACAGATACCCAGAGTAAATGCTTTTTCATTGAGTGGTAAGGCATCATATTAAAGGAGACTATAGGTTGCAGTGTGACACTGGTAAATATTAAAAGATATGCTGAAAAAACTGGCAAAGTTTTCACAGGGCAAAACCAGTGTTTTTAAAACAAAGTGTGTTTGTATGACTTGTACCAATACAAGGTATCTCAATAGCAAAGTGCAATTTTAAGACTAAGTAACTTCATTTACACACCCCCACCAAATTTGAAAAATTATTAGAAATTTTTAAATATTGATGTTTCTCATTAAAATTCAACATAACCACTATCTTGTGTTACTTATATATCACTTGAGTCAATTTTTTAACATTGTAAAAAAAAATTTATCATCTTTTCTTCAGTGGCTGAAAGGATTATTTGGAATCCCAGCCTTAAATGCATCCAAAAAAAAATGAGGATTCAATGAGTATGTGACAATTCTGATGCAACTGTACAAGAAAAAAACTAAATGAGATAGGTGGTTGAGATGTCTGAGCCAATGTACATCCTCTACTGATCTACTAGTCTGGGAAAATGTTATCCTGAACCTTTTGAAGAAGAAATGAGTAATGAAAATGTCCATTTCTTAAAAACTTAAAAATTTATTATTCAAAATTTAGAAAACTAAATAAGTATGCAAGAAAGACCAATCATTAAACTTTTAAATGAATTTATGTAAGTCCATAGCATGTATACTTCCCAAGTTACTAAAGTTTAAAATTGTGCCAAAACTTTTGGGACACCCTACGTAAGACATGCCTATTATCTGCAAGTGCCTGAATTTGCAATGAAATTTTAAAAGGAGCTGGATCTAATAAAACAATCCTTGAAGTGGAATTTTGTGATGCACCAAGTGGAATTTTTTTTTAATTTTTTTACTTTATTATTTTAGTAGTGTCATCAAAAATACAAATACAAAAAATACAGGCAGTCTTCAAAAAAGCACTTGGACACAAAAAAGGAAAGCTACGCATCAAGGGGAAGAATTCACAAGATAAAAGATAAACAAAGACAAAAGATGACTACAGGAGAGAAAACACAGTGTTTAATTATCAGCGACCTCAAGTTTATCTCTGAGTGTATAATCAACCCATTAGGCACACTCATACTTAATGGATGAGAGGATGTTTAAAAAAAAAAAAGTGCTTCTGGTATATTTATTTTTGAGGGCCAAATCTTATCAAGGACTCTATGTACTTAAATGAATCACACATACTCAATCAAATTACCCAAATATATGGCTAGAGACATGTAAAAAACTACTCCTACAACTTTCTTTAAAACAAAGTGGATCTATCATAAAATAATAAAATATAAAAAGGACTTGGTAGTCTGGTGTTTATTTCAAATACTAAATTCAAATCACAAGTTAATTATTAAGCACCTACTATGCATAGGCAGTAAAATCAAGACTGGCAATACAAGAACAAAATGAAATTGTCCCTGCCTTTAAAAAGATTGTAATCTACTGGAAGAATTGCACATGTATAAATAAACGTGAGATAATTAAACTAGAGTAACAGCACTAAAAACTACAAGGATCTGGAAAAACTTTGCATGTGAGATATTACTGGAACTAAATTGTGAAGAAAGAAAAGGATTCTTAGGTGAGGAAGACCAGGAGATGCAAGGTCGATTTTAAAGGAAAACTAAGCTAGTTTAGATGGAGTATAATATTATGAATACAATAATGAATAGGAAAGTCAGAAAAGAAAAGTGAGAGGTCAGTTGTAGAAAACTCTAAATGATGGTCTAAGTTGGCATTTTATCATCGAGGCAATAGAGCACCTGAACACTTTTGAGGATTAAAGTGACATGGTCAGGGAATAAAGAGATGCTCAACTATGATTCTGGTTCTATTTTCTCAGGTAAGAATCGGAAGGTAGATGAGAGTTGCAAGCAAGATTAACTGGGGAAGTAATAAAGAAGCACCAACTAAGCCTCAGTGAGTTCAAGTCACACAATGCAGATAAACCACATCCATAGGAACTAAGAGAGGTGAATGCTGAGCTGTTGTCTGTGGGATCTGAAAGACTACAGAGAATGATAGATGTATCTTAAAACCAGACAAATACATATGTCCCAATTTTTAAAAAAGGGGGGGTACAGTCTATAAGACAGGGAGATATGCTTCAAGGACTGGTAAATTTCTAGCATGTACAATTAAAAAGATAGTTAACTGATATCTAGAAAAAGGAAGCAACAATCACAAGTGGCTGGCAAGTTTCACTAATCAAAGGTTGTGCAAGAGCAAATTTATTCCCTTTTTCCACAAGTTGACAGAGAGTGTATCTATATTTGGGCAAATTATTTGACAGATTTTTTTCATAATTTTTTTAACAAGATAGTAAGAGAGTGGTATAATGATAGATGGATTCACAAACGGATGGATGGCCACTGAAAGAAAAGTCATTAATGGTTGGTTTTAAACTTGGATATAAACTATAATTCAAATATTACACACAGATACACACATCCAGGTAACATGTACTAGCTGACGTTTCTCTATTTAACATTTTTCTCAATGAATTTGATAAAGACATAGATTACACACTTATCAAATTCACAGATGCCACAAAGTTGAGTGCAACAACCAACACTGGATGACAGGATCAAGAAACATCTTGACAGGCTAAAACAAGTAAAAGACAGAGAGGGTATCACAATATCTCAGTTCATGGGAAGAAGATGCAGAGGATTTAGCAGTCTGTAAGATCTTTGAGTTAACATTATGATATGACAAAAAACAAAAAAAGAATAGAGTCACCTTAGGCTGCATTAAGAGAACAGTATCCAATATCTGAAAGCTCATACAGGTTACATTTGTCTCATTATGGGCATTTTTAAATTATATTAATAAGACAGTGGCCCAAGGAAAATAAGTAGGAAACTCAAGGACTCAGGATCATGCTATATGATATATACATACATGATTCTGATTGACAGATGTCTTAGTTACTTTTATTATAAGTAGAATGTGTCTTTTAAAAAAATACCACAGTTAAAAACGGGTTGATTATTTTTGGTGCATTCTTTTCCTAGAAGCAAAGCTGTAAATTGTTGTTAGATTCCAAAACTCGGAAACTGAGTGAAGACATAAAGTAGATAAAATACTATATGCTGATGATTAGAAATAGTTTTGAAAACCTGAAACTAAGTCACAAACACACAATAATTCAGTTAGATTGTAAATTAGATTAAGTGAACATGTATAGCATTGTTTCTACGGGATATGGATTTGCGTAATGCACAACAAGAAAGGAAAGCAAAGCTATGAAGAACATCATCTTCACCCTCCTTCTACCATCTCTCCCACCCCTCACTACTCCAGGTACTTTGGAAGTACTAAGGAATGATGGGAGGCAGAAGTGTGGAGCAGTAGGTTCAATTGGACATGAGAGGATTGGAAGGCTATTGTTCCAATTACTATTCATTAACTCATACCATTTACCCCTAAATGTTTAAATCTTACCACCAACTCTAGATCCATTCCTTTCTCAGCCAAGAAAGGAATGCAGTTACAGTAAGAATATCTATTCCATCATATTTTCTCAGTAGCTAATACAGCTCCTGAGAGTTTTTTTGAGCTAAAAAGATGGAAGAAAATAGAGATAGGAAAGGTTTCAAGAAGCTAGGGTCAAGGAGGCTCAAGTATATGTGTTTCCAGATGTACAATGCCCTACATTACAAATAAAGGAGGGGTTTATACTCAAATGACTACAAACACATCCTGACTCTTCATACCTCAGGGTACACGAGAATCTCATTGGTCCTGGGTTCATACTTGAATCATAACCTATAAATGAGATCCTAATGACACTGGGAACACATTTCCTATCCCTTTCTATCAACTCCTCACTGATGCAGTCAAAAGCTCCTAATCACTCAATGACAGTAAATTATAATACAACAACTCAAGATTAATCCTCACACTCCAGGACTTAAGTAGTAGGAATTAGTACACAAACATAGCTAGTTGTTTGGGAAATACTTTTTTGGACACTCACAAAACAAATAAAGGAAGAATATACAGTTATGAATATCAAAGCACTATGAGTTAAATACTCTCATTGATCTTAAGTTTTAAAAATAAAAAGTTCCCATATTCAGGTAATAAAGACAAATATATAAAGAAACAAACCTGAAATGTCAGTGCTCAAATTACAGTTCTACAGGAAAAAAAGAAAAAATGCTCAAAGAAGAATAACTTAGAAGATAATCTCTTCTTTACTAGTAACAGGTCACTAAATCATTTTGGTAAATACGTATCTACATAACATATTAAATTCTAAAAGTCTTCCAAAACGGTGTGTCAATCAGGGAAGTGTTAATTAACATTCATGTCAGTGTTTCCAGATGTTATTAATACACTACATGTATGTGTGTGTATATATATATATATATATATATATATATATATATATGCAGACTATTCCTTTAAATCCATAAAATTAGCAAATTATCATAACAATAATTGATCAGAGAAGGAAAATGGAATCATGATACATTCAATCATATTAAAAAAAAACATTATTCCTTTTTATATAAGGGCAATGACTTACATTTATTCTAATTTACTTTGACCAAAAAATATTGTCAGTACTCTCTCTTTAAATCACGTCATCTTGTATTACAGTTACCTAATACATGAGGCAGTGATCTGTTTGTTCATTGGCTATAGAAATCCTAAACTTCTACAGTACCATATTTTAAGAGTTTATCTTGTGGAAATGATAAATTAATTTTACATTAACTATCAATAAAAAGCTACAAACTGAAACTACAGCTTTAGACCAAACCCTGTAACAATATAATTCAATAAAGGAGAAGAATTACAAGGCTATTAGAGAATACTACCTGAAGGACTGAAGGTTTTTTTAAAGGGCAGAACAGGTGAAATAACCCAACATTTTCAGCTATGAGTGAAGAAAGGACTCTTGAGGCTTGAACAAAATCTTATAGGCTATTATGCCAAAGAGATTTAGGATTACAGCTAGGATTGAGGCGTGCATCCTGCGTTAGGTCATTTGTCTTCAGTGAAAATTATTCTTTACTGGCAATTCAATTGAAATGTGAGCTTTTAAAGTAAGGATCACAGAAGAAGATAGGGCAGCTAAGTTGCTAGGTGCAACAGTGAATAAAGTGGAATGCCTGGAGTGAAGACGATCCTAATTCAAATCTGGACTCGGACATTTACTACCTGTGTGACCCTGAGCAAGTAACTTAACCTTGTTTGTCTCAGTTTCCTTACCTGTAACATGAGCTAGAGAAGGAAATGGCAAACCATTCCAGTATCTTTGACAAAGAAAACCCCAAATGTAGTCACGCAAAGTCTGATGCAACTAAAAAGTGACTGAACAAGTACAATCACAGAAGAAGATGTATTTGAGTTATCTTATTTGAATGCAATATGTGCAGCTAACAGTCAGAGTAGAAGGTACAACTTTGCTTGGAATACCTTGACATCCTGTGCTTGAACTTAAACAGTGATGAGCCTAGGATAATGTGTTCCACAAAATTATTCCTAGAGAAAATTTTCCAAAAGAGAAATATGCACCCACAAAGGTAGAAAGCAGGAGCTTTGGAGAAAAGGCACAAAACAAATTTTAAATTAATAAATATAATTTGGTTTTGTAGCAAATATGGCTGGGATATACCTTTTGTGTATACAGAAGAATATTAGGATTACATTCACATTACAGTCTTCTTTAATTTCACTCTTCATCAATGAATTACAAAGAATGGGGTGCATATTAGGATAGAACTTCATGATTTATTAAATTGTTTCTCTTAACCCTATCACAAATCTCAAGGAGAAATTCCATTTCCTAATAAGGGAGTAAAAACAAATAAAGATATACATTTATCTCACTAAAGAAATTCAGCATGAAATAACATTTTCCAACTAATACAAGCAAGAAAAATTTTGAAACAAACATAGCCTTCAGACACTAATTCTTCTTGGTATTATCTTAAAACTTGAGTTTTCAACCTCACACAGAGCTCTTAAAATGCAATGCTTGACCTAAAATTCAGGGAGTTTTTGTGTGCATGCTTGGAAATTTGCCTTTGGTGCAATAAATGTGAAGAGCTCTGACTTTAAGGAGACTGAGCTTCCATTAACAAATTATGTACATTAAGTATTTGGTTCAGAACTTTCTTTGCTTACATTCTGCTTCAGAGACAATGAGACAGTCCTGAACTAAATTTTGCAGATTAACTGCTTTCAGCAGAAGAGAAAACCTTATTGAATTTTATAATGCACTAACAAATCAGTACATCTTTAGTGGGATGGCTTTTGACATGAGTAGCAGCACTCACCCCTCCTGCCTTCAGCAGCTTTCTTCTGAAGTCCTCTGTGGGGTTGTTGAAAGTTAGCTTTTCACAACGGAGGTGATTTACAGGTGGATGGCCTTCAAGGTGCAGGAATAAGTCATAATCAAAGCGGACTTTCTTAGGTTCTTCCTGAGGGTTGAAAAATAGCCAGAAATAGAAAGTCTAATAGAGGAAATGGTTATCTACATGAGGAAAAGAGACTCAAACATCTAGCATTCAATCTGTCAAAGCAAGTATTCCAAAAAAGAATGTTTCCATGAATTATTTTTACTAATATAAGCTATTTAATTAAAGGAATCAACAACATAGCAGAAAAAGAAATTCTCTGTACATTAATGTTACATTTTTCTTGCCTAGTCTTGACCTCTGAATGGGCATAAATAGGACCTGTTAAAGACCTCTAAATTAAAAAGGTCAAGGTCTTCCACTTTATCTGGGGCTATCTCCAGTTAACCTAATCTATATCTTGCCACTGGACTCAGATGGCTGCAGCCATCTGTGAGGCTGGTAAATTTGCACTCCCTCACTTAAACACTTGCATGTCATGGCATCATCTCTGTGATGTCATGATCCTCTTCAAGGAAAAAAACAAACAAACAAGTGTTGCATGTGCTATTACAAAATTCAGCAGAACTCTTTCCTGAATATGAACAAATGGCAAGGACAAAATAACCTGGAGGAGGGTTTAGGAAATCCTGAGTTTCAATTATCAAGAGACCCAAGTTCTATTCTCAGCTATATTTCTGTGTAACTTTGGTGGAATTTTAAAAATTCCTTCCACTTTTATTATTTAATTGTACAGTACCTAAGTCTAAAAACACCATGAATGCAAATGCAAAATTACATAACTATTATTTTTAAAACAATGAAAGGTATTATTAGTATCAAACAAAGTAAGTTAAACATAATACTGAATATTTTAGGTGGATCTTCTGCTACATATTACTTTGTAAACATATATTTAGAAGCAGACCAAAAAGCCAGTGAGTTACACTTGAATTTTCATGGAAACAAAATCTTAATACTCTCATTACATTTACGGCAAAGAAAAGCACTCTGCTGGCCATTAAATAGAAATGTGTACTAACTAGGACTTCTCATGTGACTACTAAGAGATTAACAAAAATATTTGGGAAGTTCTTTCAAAAGACAAAAATTACTCTAGCTATATATTAATGGAAGCAACAATTAAAGTAATTTTTTTTTAAAGATCAGGACCCTAGATAAGGGTAGGACCTTGGACAGGGGCAACTGGAGTCTGAGTCTTTGGCCTAACAAGACACAATATTGTGATCTCCTGGGTTTGTAGTGCTACTAATATGTGATTAAAGAAACAGTATGTGCTCTAAAGAATAATAGTGGCCCATCCTGCTGGTAATGGACTTCATTGGAAATTTCAAATACTCTCATAACATGAATCAGACAAAAATGAACCTTTCTTATTGGGTAGGATATACCTATGTTCAAAGGAACATTTCCTTTAAAGACATTTCATTAATGTAGATGTCTGTGTGTCTGTGTGTGTGCGCGTGTGTGTCCAGTTGTAATATAATGGGAAGGTTACAAAGGAAGATCTGCATATATGTACAGTCACTTGTCCCCTAGACAAAATAACTAGGTGACAAGTAGCTATTCTTCCACCATCCTCATTAGACAAAAAGAGTGTGTAGTTTATCACTCTACCTCTCATGAAGATCACTCCTTCTGAGGACAATGTAAAGTAACAAAAATTTAGGGAAATTCTGAGATTCCCAGAATTGAAAATAAGCATCACATAGGATTCAGAGATGAAAGAAAGCTGAGATATCATCTAGTCTCTTTAATTTTAAAAATCATTTGTAAATTAACTTTAGTACAAAACTTTTTATATCACAAGGACTATAAATTGTTAGTCACATACTATTTTAGCAAAAACATGTTTTTCATCTAATGAGCTAACACATGAACTTGTAGACCAGTAAGCAAGCCACTCTTTCATACTACTGTATAACTGAGCAAAGGGAGTATATGATACAAGACTTAGACCAAGTAGTAATCGTTTTATAAAAAAATTTTGTGTCCTTTATACGTGGGTTTTTGGTCATGTTGTCTGCTAATAAATAAAAAAATTGATACACCTTTATTTTGTAGAGAAGTACTATCAGTAGAGTAAATGTGTTTCTCTTTTCTAATGTTCCCTATAAAATAAAATTAAGGTACAAACAGTGACTAGGGTTATTTGCAGACAATAACACTCGTAACTCCCACACAATGTCAAGGACTCACCCAACTAGAACATCATCTGTTACTAATTCTGAAGCACCACTATTACATAAACAGAGGCCTCATACTTGAATGTTACATGATCCTTGAAAAAAAAGAGCTCCCTTAAAAATCCAAAAAAAAAAAAAAGAATGTAAACATGAAACTAATTACTTTTTAGAGTCAGAAAACTATGTTTAGGAAACATTTTCCTTCACCATTTAGACAAAACTGAGTAGTTGGTATTGTTTTCAGTGTATTTGTAGGATAGGTGAAGGGAGAGTAAGAAATCATGTATTTCAACCACACTAGTTAGTAGGATTTTAAGCCTGTAGAAGAAATTAGGAGTCCTTCAAGGAGATACTGTAATCATGAAGGTCTCCAAAAGTGTAAGTATGGCATTATAATGCAAGAAATACCCTTTCATCTCTCCCTACAGCCTTCTCTGACTTTAAGATGAAGCTAAAATTTCACCTACTAAAGGAAACCTTTCCCAATACCTCTTAAATCTAGTGCCTTCCCCCTACTGATTAACTCCATATATGTGTGTATACATATACATGTATACATATGGAGAGAAAGAGAGAGAGAGCACTTATTTCTACAATTATTTGGATATTATCTCCACTACTAAATTGTGAGCACTTTGATGGCAGGAACTATCTTTTGCCTTTTTTTTTGTATCTATAGTTCTTAGTATAGAGCCCAGCATATATTAAGGACTTTGAAAATGTATATTGACTGATTGCTGAGTAGTCATTCGTCTCACCAAATAAAGACCAAAACTAAAGGTTTTGAGAATCCCACAAAACATATTATAGGGTCCATTAAAATAAATTAGAGAAAAGATAATTTTTGATATAAAGAGATGTCAAATTCATGTATCTACTTGACTGTAGCTGTTGTCTTAGTAGATGTGTAAATATTAAATATCCTAAGGTCTCATTATTTGAAGGGGTTTGTTTCTAGTAAGAAAGGAAAAAGATAATCCCTATCTAATAACAAAGAAAATACCTATGGATGAATAAGGTCAAAAGGAAATTCATTTTGAAATGTGTAATTTGGACAAAAATACTCTAACTCTTGGAGTTTCATCTATAATCTTAGAATAAGGTAAGTAAATTTGCAAATGTATAGTCCATATCAAATTGTGTGCCTTCACAAGGAGGAGGGAACAAAAGGAAGGGAAGGAGAGAAAGAGAATTTGTAATTCAAAATTTTATTTTAAAAAATGTTAAAATTTATTTAGAATTGAGAAAAATATAATAAAAATTAAGCGTTAAAACATAAAAAAATGATACGGTCAGTAAACACTACTACCTAGGTCAGGATTATAGGATTACTTTAAAAACAAAGCTACCACATGATTTAAGTATAAAAAACCAAAAGTGAAACGATGCCAAATAATAGAATCTCAAAGAAATTCTACAGAAGGATTATAAACTAAAACAAGTTGTTTCTAATTAGAAATAACATTATTCTTTACATGGACATACTTCAAGTCTCATACAGAACAGCTAATTGATTAAATTTTCCTTCTATCTGTAAGACACTAAATTCATTCCTGCACCAAAGCTGTATTTCAGGGCACAATAACAAAATAAAGATGACCCTGAGTTCTCAAAAGCTAAGTCAGTGGAGAATAAGATCTGGCAAGTCCTATCAAGCTAGAAAGATTTGAGAATTGGCTGGCATAATGTCTGTGAAATGAAGATCAGCTTAGTTAAATGCTATGCGTAGAATAACAAGAATATTGAATGCAATAGTTTTGGCCACAGTTGCAAGAAAACTGTACTCAAAGTATTTTAAATAATGTTAGGAAAGTAGAGATACACACCAAAGAAATAATAGATAACAGAACTTTCGCTGTATTGAGATAAAATCATCTTTAGAAAATGAGCAAGAGCTTATGAATACTGGTATCCCTTGCCTAATAAAGGTAATGGGTGGCACAGTGGATAGAGTGCTGGGCACAGAGTCAGAAACTCTAAGTTTAAATCCAACCTTAGACACTTACTTAATCCTGTGAACCCGGGCAAATCATTTAACCTCTGTTTGCCTGAGTTTCCTCAACTGTAAAATGGGGAGAATAACAGCCCCTCCCTCACAGAGATGTTGTGAAGAACCAATGAGACACCTGTAAAAAGTTCTTGGCACAGTGCCTGGCACATCGTGGACACTACATAACTACTTATTCTCTTAGCCGAGGGAATAATGTGGCTCAGTGGACAGAGAGTTAGACTTGAAGTACAAACCTAGCCAAGGATGCTAGTTTTATGACTGTGAGCAATTCACTTGACCTTTCTCTCAGTCTTCCTCATCTGGACCTTCTAGTGCTGTCGTAAGGATTCAATAAATAATATTTCTAAAGGACTTTGCAAACTTTAAAATGTGATATAAAATTTACATCATTATCATTGTCATCATCTAAACCTTTAAATTTTTACCTGGGGTACATAGTGGGGGGGGGGGGGAGGGTGAGTTTCTTTTGAAATAAGGAAGAAAAGAAAATCCATGATTGGTTTTATTTTTCTTTTGACTTGCACTGGAAAATAAAAACGCTTAAAAATGACTTTGTTCATCCTAGACTTTTAGATAGATGAATACCTTGTATATAACATCTCTCATGGCTGTCAAAGTTTTGAGGGAAGGAAAAGAGCTAAAACAAAACATAATTGGGAGTGCCCTGAAAAAATAATATTTTATTTATTAAAGCCAAATGAGTTCTTCTATACCTATCCTGTAGAGAGCTACACAATCCAGAACGGTAACTAAGCCAATTATTCAGATGAAATCAGCACAATTTTATGACTCTTTCATAATTATTTAATGATTAGCAACCTTGTGGTAAGGATGGCGAAAGTGAATGATAGGGTTTACCCATGAGCAATGTGATTGTATGGTCACCTTCATATAAACTTTAGGAAAGAAATGCATCAGTAATGGATATGACTAGAAAAATTACTTATGCTACCAAATTCTTTGCAGACTTTTCTTTTTAAGGTCAATGAAGACAATCAAGTATGCAAAGTATAGTGGCAGATTTTAAGAGGTTAGGAGAATTAGTCAGAAAATTCCAGGCTCTCCAAATTTCCTCCATAAAAAACCAGAACATCACCTCAAAAGGAACATGGAGCAGCAAAAATAAAGGAGTAAAGAAGACGCATTCCTAAGACAACTTGAAAGAACCCCAGGAAAGATAGAATCTCCAGAGGCTGACTGTTTGGCCTGAGCGAAGTGCAAACAGTTCTGAATCAACAAACAACTAGTCCTGGGATAGAAGCCGAGGCTTCAGGAACTTTCTTCTAGGAATAGCATGGGATTATCAGACTGCTGAGTAAAAGAAGATTGAAGGACCCTACTTCATCTCCTGAATCAAGGCGTACTGGTGCTGACCAGAGGTGATCCTGGAGTAAGGCTGCAACCAAAGAGGGACAAGCACATGTCAAAGTGAGTGCCCTACCTCAAGGACAAAGACAATGTGACTGAGAGCCCTAGACATGACTTAAGGGAGGAGAGGAGTGCCCAGGCCCCTGATAGAATTCAGAAAAGAAAAACAAAACAAAACAAAACAGTGAGAAGGATCTAAAAGCCTGGGGCACCATCACCAACAACTTGAGATTAAAACCCAATTACAACAATAAGCTCCAGAAAATGAAATAAAACAAAATTAAAATGAGTAAGCAAAGTAAAAAAAAATAACCATAGATTACTACTATGGTTTAAAAAGAAGATCTGGGTTCATATTTAGAGGAAGACAGTGAGGTTAAAAAGAAAAAGCCATTCCTACCCTAACGAGCAATGTCAAATGGTGACAATCCCCAAAACAGTTCTTGGAAAAACTTAAGAAGGACCTCAAAAATCAAAGAAGAGAGATTAAAGAAAAAATAGGGGAAAAAATAAAAGCAATCCAAGAAAATTATGAACAGAAAGTCAAACAATTGAAGAGATTCAAATTATTAAGGAAGAAAATAACTCCTTGAAAACTAGAATTGGGTCAAGAGAAACTAATGATGTTATGAGACACCAAGGAATAATAAAAAAAAAATGAAAAGAATGAAAAAATAGAAGTGACATCTCATTAGAAAAATAACCATTCTGGAAAAAAGATCGAAGAAAGAGTAAGAATTGTTGGAGTAAATGAAAGTTAATGATCAAAAAAAGAATATTGCTACAACATTACAAGAAATTATTAAGGAAAATCCACCAACTTAAAGAGGTAGTAGTTTAAAAAAAAAGTTAAAGTAATATCATAGCCAAATTTCAGAGCTGTTAGCTTAAGGAGAAAATATTACAAACAAGAAAAAAACAATTTAAATACCAAAGGGCTACAATTATGATTTCACAACACTGAGCAGCTTCTACACTAAAAGATCATAGGTCTTGGAACATTATATTTCAAAGAGCAAAAGGGGTGAGTTTGCAAACAAAAAAATAACTTACCCAGCAAAATTGAGTATAACTCTGAAAGGGGATGGGGAGAAGAACATTTAATGAACTAAAAGACTTTCAGGTATTTGGGACAAATAGCCCAGTAATCAAAGAAATATTTGATAGCTCTAGAAGAAATATTAAAAAAAAAACATTAAAGGCCAATGAAAAGGAACTCATTAGGATCAAATTTTATATCTTACATGTGAAAAATCTTATCAGTATTTTTAAGACTGTCATCATTACTTGGATAATTTGAAAGAAAGGTAGGGACTGACCTGAATATGGTAGAGTGATTCTAAAAGAAAAATAAAATTGGGTAGGAAAAGATAAAATGAATAATTATCTCATACACATGAACTATTAAAGGAAGAATTGATATGGAAGAAGCAGGTGGGAGTGAAGGGCTGGTAGTAGAGGAATCTTATTCTCTTCAGATATGGGTTAAAGAAGAAACGATACACACACCTAACAGGGTGTGAAAGTCTTCTAAATTTATAAAGAAATAAGACATAAAAAAAACAACAAGGGAACAATACAATGGTGTGTAGAACAATGAATAGAAGGACAAGAGGAGAGGATAAGGAAGGGATTCTTTAAAAGGGTGTGGAATATGGAGGTAGTGATTACAAGTAAATTAGACAGGTAAGGAACAATAGAGTAAAAAGAGAGGGGGAGAAAGATCACAGTGAGGAAAATTGGGATGGAAGAAAATACACAAATAGTAATTATATCATAGTGAATGAGAATGAATTCACATATAAAACCAAAAACGGACAGCAGAATGGAGTAAAAATGGGAATCTTGTTTACCAGACATTTAAAAATAAGAGATATATACTCTTTGCAGATGATATGATGACATACTTAGAGAATTCTAGAGAATCAAGTAAAAAAACTACTTGAAATAATAAACAACTCTGGCAAAGTTGCAGCTTACAAAAGAAACGCAAATAAATCATCTGCATTTCTATATATTACTAACAAAACCCAACAGCAAGAGATAGAAAGAGAAATCCCATTTAAAACTACTCAATTTAATATAAATTTCATTTAAAAACACTATAAAATATCACGAGTCTATCTGCCAAAACAAACCCAGGGACTATATGAACACAACTACAAAACACTTTTCATACAAACAAAGGCAGATCTAAGTAAGCGGAAAAACATCAGTTGCTGGTGGGTAGGCCAAGCTAATATAATAAAAATGACAATTTTATCTAAATTAATTTACTTATTCAGTGCCATACCTATCAAACTACCAGAAAATTATTTTCTAAAGCTAGATAAAAATAATACCAAAATTCATCTGGAAGAACAAAAAATCCAGAACACCAAGGGAATACATGAAAAGAAATGCTGGGAAGGTGGCCTAGTGCTATCAGATCTCAAATTGTATTATAAAGGAGCAATCATCAAAACCACTTGGTACTGGCTAAGAAACAGGGGGTAGACCAGTGGAATATGTCAATGAATATAGCAATTTGCTCTTTGATAAACCCAAGGATCCATTTTCTGGGATAAGAACTCACTGTTTGACAAATACTTCTGGGAAAACTGGATGACAGTGTGGCAGAAATCAGGCATAGACCAATGCCTGACACTATACAGAAGAATAAAGTCCAAATGAATACATGATCTAGGTACAAAGATTGATACTATAAACAAATTAGGGGAGCAAAGGATAGTATATTTGTCAGATGTATGGAGAATGAAGAAATTTAGAGATAGAGAACATTATGAAGTAAAAAATGATTTTGATTATACTAAATTGAAAAGTTTTTGCACAAACAAACCCAATGCAACCAAGATTAGGAGGGAAGCAGAAAAATGGGAAAGAATTTTTTCAACTAGTGTCTGTGATAAAGGTCTCATTTCTAAAATATACAGAAAACTGAGTCAAATTTACAAGAACACAAGTCATTTCCCAATTGATAAATGGTCAAAGGATATGAACAGGCAGTTTTCAGAGGAAGAAATTAAAGCTATCTATAGTCATATCAAAATATGCTCTAAATCACTATTGATTGGAGAGATGCAAATCAAAACAACTCTAGGGTACCACATCACACTTATAAGATTGGCTAACATGACAAAACAGGAAGATGATAATTGTTGTAGAAGATGCAAGAGAGTTGGAACACTAATTCATTGCTGGTAGAGCTATGAGCTGATCCAACCATTCTGGAGAACAATTTAGAACTATGCCCAAAAGGCTACAAAAATGTACATACTCTTTGACCCAGCAATATTGCTTTTAGGACTGTATCCCAAAAAGATCATAAAAATGGGAAAAGGTACGTGTACAAAAATATTTATAGTAGCTCTCTTTGTGGTGGCCAAGAATTGGAAATTGAAGGAATGCGAATCAGCTGGGGAATGACTGAACAAGTTATGGTATATGAATGTAATGGAATACTATTGTGCTATAAGAAATGATGAACAGAAGAACTTCAGAGAGGCCTGGAAGGACATATATGAACTGATACTGAGTGAAATGAGCAGAATCAGGAGAACACTGTGCATAGTAACAACCTGCATACTGTGTTTGAGGACTGTTTCTGGTACACCTAGCCCTTCACAGCAATGCAAGGACCTAAAACATTCCCAAAGGACTTTTGAGGCAAAATGCCATCCACATTCAGAGAAAGAACTATGGAATCAAAATGCAGAATGAAGCAGAATATTTTCTCCTGTGTTATGTTTTGCTTTGGTATGTTTTTTCTCATGGTTTCTCCCATTCATTTTAATTCTTTTATGCAACATAACTAACGTGAAAATGTGTTTAATAAGAATGTATGTGTAGAACCCATGTAAGATTGCATGTTGTCTCAGGGAAGGAGGGGGAGAAAATATAAGACTTACGGAAGTGATTATAGAAAACTGAAAACAAATTAATTAATTAAAAAATAAGAGATTCATACAGAATTAAAATAAAAAGAACTATGCTTCAGCTAACACGAAAAAGGAAGGGTAGCAATTATGATTTCAGACAAAGTTAAAACTAAAATAGATTTAATTAAAAGAGCTAAACATGGTAACTACATTTTGAAAAGCAAAAGGTACCATAGACAATGAAGCAATATCAATATAAAACTTATATGAAGCAAATATAATAGCATCTAAATTTCTAAAAGAAAAGATAAATGTTACAGGTGGAAATGATAGTCATATTAGTAGGGGATTTTAATTTTCCCCATTCAAAACTAGATAAATCTAACCAAAAAAAAGAAGTCAAGGAAGTGAATAGAATTTTAGATATGTGGAGAGAATTGAAAGGGAATAAAAGGTATATACCTTTTTTCAGTAGTTCATGATACCTTTACAAAAACTGAATGTATATTAGGGCATAAAATTTTTATGCTTAAAAGCAAAATTAAAAGCATCCTTTTCCAATTACAAGGCAATAAAATTTACATTTAATAAGGGACCACAGAAACACAGATTAAACTCCATTTGGAGACTAAACCAACCTAATCTTAAAAAGAATGAATGAGTTAAAGAACAAATCACAGAAACAATCAATAACTTCATTAAACAGAATGACAATTATAATACAACATAACAAAACCTATGGAACAGCAAAAGAAGTAATCAAAGGAAAATGTATATTTCTAAATGCTTTTATAAATAAAATACAGGAAAAGCAGATTAATGAGTTGAGAATACAATTTAAAAAAACTAGAAATAGAACCAAAAATCCCCAATTAAGCAATAAATTAGAAATCCTAAAAAATAAAGATGAGAAAGAAGCACCAGGACCAGATGGATTTAGAAGTGAATTCTATCAATCATTTCAAGACTAGTTTATTCCAATATCAAATAAATTATTTGGAATAATAGGCAAAGAAGGAATCCTACAAAATTCCTCTTATGGAAAAAAATACCTAAAATAAGAAGAGTAAAAACAGAGAAAGAAAATCATAGACCAATTTCAATAATGAATATGGATGCAAAAATCCTAAATAAAAAGCTAGGTTAAAGATTACAAAGATTATACAATATGACCAAGTGTGCAAGGATGGTTTAAAATAAAGAAAACTATTAACATAACTATATCAATAATAAAAGTAACAAAAACCATATAATTATATCAACAGATGCAGAAAAAGCTTTTGACAAAGTACAATACTCATTTCACTTAAAAATACTTGAAGTATAGGTATAATTGGATTTTTCCTTTAATTGAAAAAAAGTCATTCACCTAAAACCATCAGCAAACTATTTATAATGGGGATAAGCTAGAAGCATTCCTAGTAGAATTAGGTATGAAATAAGGATGTCCATTATCACCAATAATATTCTATATTGTATTGGAAATCTTAGCAACAGAAGTGAGAGAAGAAAAAGAAATAGAAGGAAGCAGAATAGGAAATGAAGTAATAAAACTACCTCTTTCTGTAGACAAAATGATGATATAATTGGAAAATTCCAAAGGCTCAACTAAACAGTTCATTAAAACAATAATTTTAGCAAAGTAGTTATATAGATTATATACCTGTATGCATATATATATATATATATATATATATATATATATATATATATATAGCCTTCCCTAACTCAAAACAAAGTTAAGTGCAAGTCATGTCATTATTTTTCTGATGGCATGGTCCTCTTCAACAACAAAGGACAAACACACACACATATATGTGTATGTATATGTGTGTGTGTGTGTGTGTGTGTGTGTGTGTATAATGCATATAAATCAACATTCCTACATATAACAAAAAAAATCTTACAAAAAGAGATAGTAAAAGATACCCATTTAAAATGTTCTACAACATAAAATACCTGAGAGTACACTTATTAAAACAAACCAGGAACTATATGAATAAAATTATTTTTTATAAATTTTTTATATAAATTAAATCACATTTAAATAAATGGAAGAATATTAACTGTTCATGGGTACAGAGGGCCAATATAATAAAAAAAATTACACTTTCACCAGAACTAGTTTATATATTTAATGCTATCCAATTAAATTACCAAAAAGTTATTCTACTGAGTTAGGAAAAAATTCATTTGGGGGAACAAAAGACCAAGAATGTTAAAGGAATTAATGGGAAAAAATGTAAAGCAAAGAGATTAAGCAGTCCTAGCTCTTAAACTATAAGGCAGTAATTACTAAAACTATCTGGTACAAAGAAACAGAAAGGTATAACAGTGGAAAGGAACAGACATACAATTTGCAGCAGCATAATGAGTAAAATCACTGTGTGTGTGACAAATATAAAGAATTAAATTGGGGGGAAGGGCAAGAATGAACTATTTGGCAAAAATTTTTTGGAAAGCTGGAAAGGAATATGGCAGAAATTGGGCATAGAGCAATATCTTACAGCATTTACCAAATATATTCCAGAAGTATAGTCTTCAATAAGCCCAAAGACACCCCCATCACCACCACCAATGACAGGGGGAAAGACTCACTATTTGACAAACTGAAAAGTAGTATCAGAGACAAAAGTCTCATACTATATGCTAATATAAGCTTCAAATGGATAAAGGACACAAATTTTAAAAGGAACATAATAAATAAATCAGAGAAATAAGGAAGAAATTGTCTTTTAGATCTAGGGATATGAGAAAAATTCATGATGAAATGAGGGAGAGAATCACAGAAGATTAAACAATTATTGATTACATAAAATGTGAGTTTTTGGACAATCAAAACTAACATATTTAAGAATAGAGTGGACTGATTTAATTGTGAAAAAAATCTGTGTAGTAAGATTTTTGGATAAAGTTCTTGTTTCTGAGATATATGAAATGACTCAGACATTTAAGAAGAAGAGTCATTGTCCAATAGATAAACAAGGACTCAATTCTTAAGGGAAGAAATCCAAGCTACATATTTAAAATGCTCCAAATGACCAATAGAGAAAGGAAAAAAAAGCAAACCCATTAGATCAGCAAAGTTCGCAAAAGCAAGAAATCCACAAGAAACAATAGGAAAATAGGTACATGTCATTAACTTCTATAGGAGATATGAATTGGTTCACTATTAGGAAAAGCAATTTGCAACTTTTGCCCCAAAAGTAACTAAACTGGCAATATTGCATTTGACCCAGTGATATGACTACTATGCCAATACTCCAAAGAGATAAAGAGGGAAAAAGTCTATATATGCAAAAAATATTTATAACACCTCTTTTTGTGATGGCAAGAGCTAGAAACTAAAGGTGTCCCCATCAATTGGAAGATGGCTGAAAACATTATGCTATATGAATATAATGAAATATTGTCATACTAGGTGGTGAAGTGGATAGAGAAACTGCCCTGGAGTCAAGGGAACCTGAGTTCAAATTCAGCCTCGGATACTTACTAATCTGTGTGATCCTGGGAGAGTCACTTAATCCTTATAGGAAGGAAGAAGGGAAGGAGAAAAGGAAGGAAGGAAAGAAGGAGGAAGGAAAGAAATAAGGGAGGGAGAAAGGAAAAAAGGAGGGAGGGAGGAAAGAAAATAGGGAGAGAGGAAAGAAAGAAAGAAGGAAGGGAGGGAGGAAGGAAAGAAGGAAGGAAGGGAGGGAGGAAGGGAGGAAGGAAGGAAGGAAGGCTATCATTCTGTAAAAAAATGAGGGAAAAGGTAGTCTCAAAGAGAAATGGAGAGATGGGTATGAACTGTTGCAGAATGAAGTGAGCAGAACCAAGGTAACTATTCATACCATAAGGAATAATGTGAAAATCAACTTTAAATGATTTAAGAGCTCTGATTACTGAAACATTCAACTGTTATTGCTACCCAGCTCCAAATAGACGATGAACTAAACATGGAGAATGAAATACAGATTTTAGATATAGACAACATGGTTATTTGTTTTATATAACAAAGAATATTTTTATAAGGGTTTTGTTTTCTTTTCTCACCCCAATTGCCAGTAGAGAAAAAAGGATGGAAAGACTATAAATTCTCGTTAATTAAAAAAAAATTAAGATAATTCTAATTTGATGGCTTAAATTTCTACATATGATGTTAAATGCCTGATTGGTTTTTTAAAAAGGTCCTAAAGGAAATGTCTAATGAATCATTTTCTTCTTCTCTCTTGACATCTAACTTCAAAAGTGAAAAAAATTCTAAAACATAAAAAAATGAAATATTCTCTTGTTGCCCTCTATTAAGTTGTTTTTTATTAACACCTATTCAATACCTAAAAAACAGTCATACACATCAGAGTAAAGTGGCAAGCTGTAGAGATGGAAATATAAAATTGACAAATGGCTATGAAGTTTTTTTTTGCATGATCATAGCATTTATAACTGGTAAGAATATAGAGATATATAACATTTATAACTGGTAAGAATATAGAGATGACCTATAGATGACCACACAGGACATGAGGAAAAAGGAATTATAATCTTGAAGCATCTAGGTGTCACAGTAACTAGAGTGCCAAGCTTGGAATCAGCTCAAATCTGGCTTCAGACACTTAATAGTTATGTGACCCTAAGCAACTCACTTAACCCTGTTTGCCTCAGTTTCTTCATCTGTAAAATGAACTGGAGAAGGAAATGACAAAATGCTCCAATATTTTTGCCAAGAAAACATCAAACAGGGTCATAAAGAGTCAGACACAACTGAAACAATTAAAACAAGTTCAAACACTTCATTTTACAGATGAAAAAACAAAAAGAGTTTAAATAACTTAATCAGTCAGAAAAGTGATCTTTACCACAAAACCTAATTCTAATGTACTTCCACATCTAACACTACCAAAACTACACTCCATATTACCTAAGCTCCATATCTGTCTTCTTGATTCTTCTTTCTCTCTCCCTATATTTAACCAGTAGCTAAACCTTGGTAATTCTACCTCTGTCTAATCTTTCATAAACACACTCTCTATTTTCTGCTACCATCCCCTGGAAGTGATGTCATTAAGTGAAATAATCTGCCTTCCCTAAAAGTGAGTGGATTTCTCATCAAAGATATTCAATCAGGGAGAATGAAGTGGTCAGGCATGATATAGAAGAGATTTTTGGAGCAGATGCCTTATGTTCCTTTCAACTATGAGTTTCTGTGATTCTGGACAACTCTACCATAGAAATTATAACCTCTCCACAACTAGTAGGTATTCTTCATGAGACGCTATGGCCAAAACAAAAACAAAAGCAAACCATCACCCAATAATCAACCTTCCAGATGTTAACCTTCTCCACACTTAGTTAAAATAGGCCCTGAACAATAGACCTAGATTGTGCCATGATCGTTACCAGGCTATGCCAGTTCTTAACAAGCTAGAAAACAAGAGCTTGGGCTTCAGTGACAAATAATTCATAACAGTCTCCAAGAGTACTGGGTCATTTCTTTACAGGGAGGATCACATAAATATAAAGACCCAAATGAAACTTCAAAGCACCAAAGGGTTCAGGATACTATTGGTGATAATGTTGTTTATATCAAAATATCCTGGTAAGAAGCATTACAATCAATTATTCAGTCAACAATTACTAAGCACTACAATTAGATAATATTGTGCTAGACCCAGATGGGAATAGTAATTGAAAATGAACCACTTTGCACTCTCTTGGAACTTGGAAGTAATGTAAGCAAATTATTACATTACAAGGAGGAAGGGATACAAACATATGAGGAGAAAACGTGAGATCATCATTCAGAGAGAACAGGTTACTTCTGGAAGGAACAATCAGGAAAGAGTTCAAAAAGGAGGTAATGAAAGAGAAGGACTTTGAAGAGTGGTTAGGATTCCAATTGTTTATCTTGAATGGGGCAGTTAAATGGTTCAGAAGTAGAGAATGGGGTCTGGAGTCAGGAAGACCTGAGATCAAATTCAGACTCAGACACTAACTTTATGACCCTGGATAAATCATATAACTTCCGTTTGCCTCAGTTTCCTTTTGCGTAAAATGTTCCTAATAAAAGCAACTCTTACAATGGTTGTAAGGATCAAATATGATAACATTTGCAAAATTCTTGGCACAAAGTGTTATAAAAATTTTAGCTTCCTTTACTGTTAGTATTAAATTGTATTCAACAAATATTAAGCACCTATGAGGAGCAAGGTATTTTGTTATACTCTCAAGGAATAAGGAAGAAACAGGTATCCAAGGTATAATGACTGATATTAGCAATTTAGTAAAAAGAGGGAAACAAAAAAAGACATATGATATTCTCAGAAAGTGATGAGCCAGCCAATTTGGCTGAAACGCAGGATATGTAGATGAAAGGAAATAATGAGATAAGACTGGAAAGGTACATAGACATCCTATGGATACCCATGTAGTCCAAACTAAGGATACTAGACTTTATTCAATAGGCAATAAGGTATCACTGAAGTTTTATGAGCAAAGAAATGCTATGATCCAATCTAAAATAACAGGAAAATAAATCTGATTTGATGGAACAAATAGCACTGTTATGTAGGATGAATTGAAAGGAGGAGCAACCAGAGAGGTCTTCCCACAATCAATAAGAATCAAAGATGAAAAAAATGAACAAATTTTACTTTGATGTGCAAATTAGTCTACAAACTATTATTGGCATGACAACTCAAGGAATGCATTCTATCTTAAGTGCCAAAAAGAATATTCAAATATAGGAGGAAATTATCAATGTAACAGTCATATTACTATACATGCTTTCCAAAAAAAAAAATCTAAAGAGTATTTTCTTTACCATAGTTTGGAAAAAAATATGAGGAAAAGCCATTTCTAAATATCAAAATATTCCAAGTCTCCTACAACCAAAATCCACAACTATTAAGACACATTTCCTGATGACAAGGCTGCTTACTGCATCCTAAATATACTACATGTGTTTCTTCTAAGCTTGAGAGAACAAGCTCAGTGAACTAGAGCAACTTTGTGGGCAAAGGAAAAATATGAAACTTTTTAGACTATATTCCATCAGACTGTAGATAATTTAGAATAATTCTTAAAGTAATTTTCAGTCTGTTGATATCTTAAACTGTAACAAGTGCATATACATTCATTAAACTCTTTCCAGTTAAATATAAAACATCAGAGATGGTTCTTTCCCAGACAAAAATCAAATGGTGCTGGTATTATGATAAGATGGAACAATGCAAAGTTTCCAGAATAAAAACCTAACTTCCACTTCCTTTATCATATACAGGCAATAATTTTTTTCTTCAAAATGATTCTTCAGAAGAACTATTGATTTGTCCTACTTAAGAAGATGAAATATCTGAGAAAAAGACAAATTGAAATTCTCTTCTATTCAAGAAACTTGCTCTTCTATTCCTGATTAAGGATAATACCACACAGTACTCCCAGAGGGGGGAAAATTAAATTTGATTTGATTCAAAATATTCTGGTAATTAAAATATTGGCACATCAAAACAGCTGCATCATTATTGCACAATAAATCATTCAACAGCATTTCAAAGGGGTTTTCCATAGATTGACATAATAAGTGAATGCTACATACCTTGTTTTTAAAATAAACTTCAATTGGCAAAATGAAACCAGCATACCCAGATTCTTCTACTTTGTAAGGTGGGTCTTTGCACACTGCATCATAGGGAAAAAAAAAAAAGAAATACATGAATAAAGAAAAACAAAACTTTTCTTTTAAAATAAATATAAATAATATACTGATCCATCAAGTACTTTTCCACAATTCTAACCCACCTGCCCAATACCTTAATCAACCCCTTTGGTTGATTTCTAATGATTTTATAGTAATTCCTTCTGCATCACAACTTTCCTCATCACAGTTTCATGCCAACATAAGAAATTCAATGGGAATTTGGGAGAGTTTTGTGGAAGCCAAAGATGAGGGGAAAAAAACGTTTAGAAACTCAGAAATTCATAAAATATATGTATAATATTGGATAATATCAATATCAATTATCTTTTAATAACATAATAATTCAAACTTCTTCTCTAGTACAAAAGGAGGGCCAAAAAATTTTGCTTTCAGAGGCACCACACCCTTATTCCCCACAATGTAAAAGGGATAACTGTATTTTAAACAAAAGTTTGTTTCTATAATATTACTGATTAATGTTCATTGCTTTAAATATCACTACACATTTTTCTCATTCTTATTACAGCAGAGGTTCCCAAGATGTAGATTAGCATAAAATAATAAGTTACAAAGATTTGTGTAGAATATTATGCAACCAACAACTGTCATCATTCCCCCAGCTCCTCAATTTACCAAGCAGTTACATGTTAGGCAAGGTGCTAAGCATTATGGAGCACTAAGCAAGAATAAAGACAATCCCTGTCCTCAAGAACTTTATATTCTAAGGGGGAAGACTCATTGCTAGAGTCTTGACCTTTGTCTTGTCAATGGACTCCAAAGACTCTGGAGGAGACAGGGAGGCTGATGACTTTGCAGAACTCTTCCTCACTTAAATCCAATTCACGTACAAGTCATTACATCACCATGGAGATGTGAGGAACCACAATACCAACAACAAGACAGGGTCTCCATATAAATCCAGTATCTCTGGAGACAAAATTCTTGAGTCAAAAAGGAGCTTTATAATGCATGAGGAGGAAATAGGAACAGGTTTCTTCCCTGTTAATACCAAGAAAATAAAGGAATATCTTGAGTGGTACCTATATCCATGAACCTAAAAACAATCAATAAATCCTTAGTGAATGGTTTCAGAGAAACCTGGAACAAGTGATATAAAGGGAAGTGGGGAAACAATTATACAAAAACCTTATAAAGACTACAACTTTAAAAGATTTAAGAACTTTGATCAGTGCAATGAACAATCTGGATTCCTTACTCAAGGTAAAACATCTGACTGAGTCATGATATACTTAGGAAATTTAGATGTATATTTTTTAGACATGGCTCATGCAGGAATTTGCTTTGCTCATACACACACTAAAAGGATTTAGTTTTTTCTAGTTGGAGGACTGGTTTCATTAGTTGAAAAATATTTGTTTTTTGAAAAGTCACCCTTATCACCATATAAATAGGGTAACACAATAGAACAAGCTTCTTGCAAGCTACCATGCTATGGTTGAGACTTAATATGGAAGACTTAACTTTTTCACCTCCCAAACTTGTACTTTGGGGCCTCTCTAATCATATCGCTGAGTGTCTCACACAGCCTAGTTTATCTAGGCAGTCACTGACATATTTCACCTTCCTCCCAGTCAGCCATCAATAATGCTGTAGTTGGATACTCTTCTTTCTAGTTCTGGGACAGCAATCAAATTAATATTATCATTGCTAGTAAAAAGGATGTGTCAAACCTACTCCTCCATGAAATCAGAACCTTAGAAAGTAAAATAAGTACTAAGACTATCCCTAAACACAAAGAAAGGTCAGTTATATTCAGGATGTCAAATTCATTCATCGAAATTCCCTCAAGCCAAGGTTACTTTATTACCATGAAATTCATTGTGTGTTTAATCATTCCAATGGCACTTGAAGAAAGTTCTGTGGGCTACTAAAGGCATAAGAAAAGATACAGATATTTCAGTACAATGGCCTTAGTACAATTCTAATTTTCAATTTTTCATGGAAATTATTCCTATTACAAGAAACACATATTAATGGACAAATACTACAGTTCAAGGTCATTGACTGTTTTTAACCTTCCTAAAGAGTTAAACTATGTTATGTCTTAATGGTCTATAAACTATTTTGTTTTACAAATTTGAAATGAGTAATATCTAGAACTTGTTTCAAATGCAATTTTTCTATTAATAATCGTGGAAAGTATCTATAAAGTATTATGGTTTCCCCACTTAAATGACAAGATACAAACTTTACAAGTACAACATGACTTTGAATATGTTTCTCTATCAAGAGCAAAGTCAAATTAGGGGAAATGTCTTATTTAATTTTTCAAAAACACTACAAATCATCAATAAGAACTTATCAACCATTTTGAAAAGGTATATTGGAATAAAAAATATGAATGGACAATAAATTAAATCATAAAGCATCCCCTTCCATAAATTACTTCCATAACAAAATATGTACTTACTACTGGCTATTCTCACTTCTGATTCCATACCTTTGCTCATATAACACGTACCATGCTTGGCATAGACTACTGCTTACATCTGCTTGTCTAGCCAAGTTCCTGTCTTTGAGACTCGACTCTACACTACCTCTTTTATGAAGTCTTTCTTAATGCCCCCACATAACAGTGAACTCTCTCCTTAAATTTTTCATGACTCTTGTAACATAATTGTGTTTACACTTAACTGAAGAGAAACTAAAAATGGATAAAGTGAAAAAAATAAAAAATGAAACATCATGGTTTTATAATATTTTAATCAATGGCCTTCAAAATCAAGAATAGAGAAGATCTGCACTCATAGAACTAACGAATTACAAAGAAGAAATATATTTTTAACTAATAAAGATCCATAGAGACAGGATATTGAGTTGAAAGCTGAAAAACGTGGGTTCAAGTACAGCCTCTGATATATACTGGATATGTGACCCTGTACACATCAGTTAGCCTCTCAGTTCTCAAGCTGCAAGACCAAAACTTCTCAGGAAAGTGCCAATCAGTATTGAGAGGAAGTTTCCTCACTGTGAGAACTATAAAAATTAAAGACATACAGAAAGTAATTTGATGAGTAACAGTAGGCAAGAGTTTTGTTCTCACTTTCCCAATCCCTGGCAAGTCTGTCTACTTTCAAGTCAAACTGTTATTGTTTAGATATTGACTTGGCTTCCACAGCTATGCCAGTTTCAATGTTTTAGTTAAGAACATGACCAAGTTGTCCATTAATAAGTTTTGGTTTTATTTTATTTACTGTGCAAGTCTCTTTGGGAAGGGGAAAAAAACTTAACTGCTTCTCCATATACTAATTATTGCCACTGTTTTCCTTTTAAACATATTCAGCCAAATATCTATTTCTTCTCAAGGGGTTTGAATTATACTCTCTCATGAATTAATTTACACCTTGTCAGTCTCAGAATAGTTGGTGCCCTTCCTTCTATCTTTGGAGTGAACTGGCACTACAAATGGCCATTACTAATATCTAGAAGTCTGGAAACTTTGGGGAAATTCACCATGTCACCACTAAACATGGTCTAATTTTTTAGACTTTTATGTAAGATTTTGCAAAGAACAAAAATCCTCAGGTGTGTTTGTTTGGAAGGAAGGGGAAAACCAAAAAGCAATGGCTGATTCTACAACTGCTTCTAAAACACAAAAGGTAAAACGGTTGTTTTTCTCTTGGATGATTACTTCCTTCATTTTCCTACTAAAAGGGGGAAAAAAAAACAATATAAAGAATATCTACTTCTGGAATTGTTGCCTTTTTAGCCAGACATGACTCCTTTCAACACAATTTTAATAATATTCAGTAATTGTACAGAAACCACAAAATGTATATAAACTCCTTGTATTTTCCTTCAGTATCATACAAAAGAAATAAACCTAGCATGAGAAACTTGCTAGCTGAGAAGATGCTGGTGATAAAGATGAGAAGACTCTAAGTCTAAAGACGTTTGGTCTAAAGGAAGACAGTTTTGTAAGGCACCTTAAATTTAGAGAAATGATTTCTAAAAAGGTCTGAGGGAGGAAATACCTAATAAAATAGGGAAGGTAAGGGTTATGGTAATTAAGAAACAGAACTGCCCCACAGCTCTCTACTGGGTGACAGTTATTTATTCAGGATACTTCCTTATTAAATACACTATGGGCACTCAAATATTTTTAATCTTTTTTAATTAATTAATTTTTAGTTTTCAACATTCCCTTCCATAAGATTTTTGAGTTCCAAATTTTTGCTTCTCTCCCCCTGCACCTCAAGACAGCATGTAAACTCACGTAGGCTCTACACATATATTCATACTGAACCCATTTTCACATTAGTCATGTTGTAAAGAAGATTTAGAACCAAAGAAAGAAACCACAAGAAAGAAGGAAAAAACAAATAAAGAAAAGAGAGGAAAAAATAACATGCTTTAATCTGCATTCACACTCCATAGTTCGTTTTCTGGATGTGGACAGCATTTTCCATCAGGCATGCAAATATTTCTCAAAGGCTATAATGGTACCAGTGAAAAAATGAGAAGTAGGAAAGGGGGTTACTGATGACAAATGTAACACTTTAAGCTAAGACTGAAAGCAAAACAAATGGGAAAGAATCTGTATAGCAAAGGTTCTAAGATAAATGCCTCAATGTCAAAAAATATAAGAAAATTGTTCAAGTATATTAAGAATAAGTATCATTCACCAAATGATAAATGGTTTAAGGACATGAACAAATAGTTCTTACAGAAGAAACACAGGCTTATTTACAGTCATATAAAAAAATCTCCAAACAACTATTAATTAGAGAAATACAAATTAAAGCAATCCTGAGATTACGCCTCAAATCAGTAAGATTGGCAAGAATGACAAAAAAGGAAAAAATAAATATTGAAGGAACTGTGGGAAAACAGGCACATGAATGCACCATTGGAAGACCTATGAATGTCTGGAACCATTTATGAAAGCAATTTGGAATTATGCACAAAATGTTACTAAACAATTACAAGACCTTTGACCTAGTTAAAATACTACTAGTTCTGTTTAAAAAAAAAATTAAAGAATTAGAAAAAAATTCTATATTTACCAAAATATTTATAGCTGCTCTTTTTGTGGTGGAACAAAAACTAGAATGTAAAGGCATGTCCATCAGTTGAGGAAAGGCTGAATAAATTTTGTGAATATGATTAAATACTATTGTGTTGTAAGAAATGAGAAAACATTATTTTCTCATTCCTATGGAAACATTCATATGAACTGATGCAAAGTGAGGTAAGCAGAACCAGAAGAATAATTTATGCTGCTACATCAACTGCATTAAATATTATTATTTATGATAATCAAGATGTATATTATAATTATTAAGCTATATTATAAATATTAAAATTAATATCTTAAAACATTTATAAATTGATGAAGAAAATCATCAAAACCATGAGACAATATACACGGTAACAGCAACACCCAAAATGTAAAAAAACTGTAGAACTATAATCCACACAATATTAATCCACGATTTCAAAGGACCAAGTATGAAACATACTATCGACCTCCTGACAGAGGGGTGATGAATTTAGAATGCATGATAACATATAGATAGATAGGTACACATACGTATACATTTTCATGACAGATAACTTACCAACAAGCAAAATGACTCAGCTTATTTCATTTCAGCCTGAGAGAAAGAACTTATAAAACCTGGTTAAAGCCAATTATTCTTAAAAGGAAAGGTAAGTATAGAAGGGGAAGGAGTGCTAGATCTTCTTACAAAAATGACATTGATAAAGGAAACTTATTAACACTCTCAAATTATACCCCATCTAAAGACTCCAGGCATTTTCTGACCCCTCATCTCTGACTCCAGCTTCCTTAAAGTGTCATTAAAATCCCATCTTCCATGAGAAGCTTTTCCCAATTCCCCTTAATGATAGAGACTTCCCTCTGTTGATTATTTCCTATTTATCTTGTATATAATTTGTACATAGTTGTTTGCATGCTATCTCCCCAATTAGATTTTGAACTTCTTACAGGCAAGGGTGGTCTTTTGTTCTTTTTTTTTATATCCCCAGTACAAAAATGCAGGTGCTTAATAAATGTGTATTGACTATGAAATACTTAGAATGACCATAAAAATCTCAAATTTTTTTCACAATTATCATTTTAAAAATTAATAATTGACAATAAATGCCAAGAAACATAATCTAAACAAATGTAGAATACTATAAATTCAAACTATATTTTGACTGAAATGTAATAAAAATTTTAATAAGAACATTAATATTACATTTGCTTTGGGAACCCTACTAAATCTGTAGAAAATGTGTTAGTGATGATTTTGCAATAATTTTAAGTAAATGGCCAATGGAAATATTATTATTAGTACGTTTATTCTGTTTTGCATTGATTGATACAAGTTTGTCCATACGTCTTTGTATTCTTCTTACTGGTGATATGGGATGTTGCCATAATATTCTATCATATTAGCTTGCCATAATATGCTTAACCACTGGGCCCAAAAATCTCTGATTTCAAGTTTTTATTATGATAAATTCCATCTTAATAATATTTTAGTAGCATGGCCCTAGAAATAGTAATCTCATAGACAATAGGCACGTTCAATTCTGTGACTCTTATAGGACATAACTAGAAGTCTCTGGAGAATGTTTGTACCCCCTGGAACCACACCAACAATTGTTTTTTAAAAACTGTTTCCTCTCAACCCTATGAACAATGAAATTTATTATTTTACTCCTATGGTTTGACTAGCATTTAGAGTAATGTTATACAATAATAGATATGAAGATGCAGAACTTGGTGTTAACAAGTGAAAGCTTAATTTAGTTAACTTTTAGCAGAAAATAATATGTTTCAACTTTTCATTTTTAAACTTGGTATTTCTTATATGGCAATAGCTCTAACAAATCCATGAGAGCATTTCAGGAAGCAGACTTAGCAGTATCAGATATAAGATGATATACCAAGCAATAGCTCAAAAGTAATGTGAGATGGCCAAATTTAGAGACATCTCCACTCCAAATGTTCATATGAACTATTTGTGCTCAACCTGTGGGAGCTTTACAACCTCATTTTGGTGTGATCAGCCACAGCTGAATACACTCTACCCGGAACCTGATAAAGTGCTATCATTTTGGTCCTCTTCCAGTACAAAGGACAGCAACCAATCAATCATCAAAACAAAGATTAAGAACAAAAAATCTAGGAGCAAATGAACTTTGTTTTCTATAGGAGAACATAGTATTCAATAAACTCCCAAAGTCCTACTGTAATAAGATCTGACTATCCAACAAAAACCGCCCGTTAAACCAGAAAGCAGTGTGACAGCAATTAAATTTAGACCAATATCTAGGCAGTATCTAGACAATACATTCTATATGGATACATGACTTACATGTATATGAAGATAAAGAAACTGATACAGATAGGGTCATATCAGAAAAAAACCGGACAATCTGGAAGGAGGTAATTACACAAATACCAAACAAGCTACAGAAAGGATGATGGGTGGAATACTATTGTGCGTTTAAGAAATAATGAGCAGGGTGCTCTTAGAAAAATATATGAAGTGATGCAAAGTGAAATAAGCAAAACCAGGAAAACATTGTATAGTAACAGCAGCACTGTATTATGATCTACTATGAATAATTTAGCTATTCTCAGCAATACAATGATCCAAGACAATTCTGTAGGACTTATGATGAAAGGTAGTGTCCATCTCAAGAGAAAGAATTGGTAGACCTTGAATGAAGATCAAAGATACTTTTTCTTTATTTTTGTTGGTGGTTTTTTTTGGTCTGCATTTTCTTTCACAGAACGACTTACATGCAAATGTGTTTTGCATAACTATACATGTATAATCTATGTCGAATTACTTGTCTTATCAACGCAGGGAGGAGAGGAAAGGAGAGAATTTAGAACTCAAAATTTAAAAAAAAAAGTTAAAATTTGTTTTTACATGTAATTGAAGAAGATAAAATATTAAATAAATTTTTAAAAGGAAAATTTAAAAAGAAAGGATCACAGGAGAAAAGAATGAATATGTTTCATTACAAAAAACTGAAAAGCTTCCGCACAAACAAAAGCAATGAAGGTTAAAACAGGAATAGAAAAGTTAACTCAGAAAAATTTTGTAGTCAATTTCTGATAAAGGTATGCTCTACATAGAGCCATATAAGGATATAAATCAAATTGTTGCGAACACACAAAAGCCATTTCCTGAATGGATAAACAGTCAAAGGATAAGAGGCAAATCCAAAGAGTACAATCAAATCTATCAACAAGCATATGAAAAAAAGGTTCCACATCATTAATAAAGTAAAGACAATCAAAAAAGGCTCTAAAATTCACCCTCTCATCCATAAGATTGTCAAATGTAAAGAACTGGCAAACAAATATGTTTTAATGAAGCTGTAAATTGATTTTGCCATTCTGGAAAGCATTTCTATACTTCCCCCCAAAAAAGACTAGATTATGCATACTCTTTGACCCAATGGCACTGCCATTACTAGGCTTATATCCCAAAGAGATTAAAATGGCAAAAAAATGCATATAAAAATATCTAAACTAGTACTTCTTATAGCAAAGAACTTGAAATAAGCAGAGTACTTAACTGAGAAATGGCTAAACAAATCATGATATATTATTAAACTGTGAGGGGAGTTATGAAATAATGCAATATGGAAGTAGAATTGGATGAAAAAAAGATAATTTTATAACCAATGCAAGGACCAACCACAACTTCGAAAGACCTGTGATGAGGCATGCTAACCATCATCTGACAGAGATGACAGAATCGAGGAGCAGAATAAGACATATATTTCCAGATATGGCCAATATGTGAATTTGCTTAGCTCTTCACTGTGCTTATTTGTTATAAGAATTTTTATGTTTTCTTCCATTTGTTTGTTGGGGACAGAAGTATTGGGGGGGGGGATGATAACACATGGAATGGGGGGAAGAAAAAGGATGACTAAAGTATTTGTAAATGCATAGAAGAGTGGGGAAAAAAGCTCAGAAGGACACGCAGATAAGCAAACAGCCTTGAAAGTGTGCTAAGTTTATTATTTTTTTTCCAAAATCAAGTTACATATAATAGACATTTGCAACTACATAGAATTATTTTATCTTCTACTGGGTATATGGAAAGGCATATTTCTTGATGCCTATTAAGTTCAGAATATTTAGTATGCAATATAACTTTTCAACATCATTCCATTATTTCATAAATTACTTTTTGAGCGTACAGTCTGAGGAGGTCTTAACAAAATTCAATGAATTATGTAGTAATTTCCAAAATTTAATAATACTTCAGAACAAATACATATTAGCATGATATTGCAATGCCACCAAAAGCAATCAATACCATTGGAATATAAGGTAATAACTTTACTTCTCTAGAGTCCAAGTATAACACACCTCACTGTGGTCCCAGCTTCTTAAACTAATACTACAAATAGAAGCTCTAGCAAGTACTAGACAAGCTGAAAGGTCTCTATTATGCACCCAAGGATGAACTGAATATCTGCCATTCAAATACCAATTTAGATAAGTCTTTAGAAGCTCATCATTAGATTGGCAGAAGGCAGTGAATTTTATGACCACAGAAGGTTTCCAAGATCATTTAAAGTTGCAATATCTCCCAACAAAAGAAATACTCAGAATGATGAAATAAGATATTAAAGCAAGGAGTTGGATTTCTTTGATCACTGGAAATCTGAGATTACTTTTCTTGTAGTTTGAACAATTTAATTTCTTCTTTGTCTTTTAACTATGAATACAGGTCCTTATAAAGAAAAGTTTAGAGATCTTTAATCACATACTTGACACACATTTTTCCCAAATTATTTTGAATCTTTGATTTTTATCCAATGATTTATTATATTCATTGAATATATAAAAACACTTGTATGCTATCACATTATATTATAGACATTTACCTGTTTAATACTCACCATAGGGCAGGTGAACTCTTTCTAACTAAAACTTATCCTCTGTCCCCTCATGATTAACCCATTTATATCAAGGGGACCACCACCCTTTCTATGATTCAGATATGGTAGCCACCTTTGGAATCATCTTCAATAACCACTAACCCACCCCCTTCCCCATATCCTTTCAGGTGCCAAGTCTTAGTGATTCTTCATCCAGTATTTTTCTGATCACCACCCTTCTCACCACTCACATAGTTACCACTGTGGTTGAGTAACTTATCACTTCTTTCCAAGACTGCTACAATTGTCTTTGAATAGGTCTTCCTGGGTGAGCACAGTCCCTTTCCTTTCCAAAGTCATCAGTCACAATTTCCAAATCAATATTCCTAAGACACAGTTCTAATGTTGCTCCCCAGCTAAAATAGCTTGAGTATCTCTAAGATAAAATACAATCTTTTCTATTTGGCATGTAAAACTAATCATATTCAATGCTAGCCTATCTTCCTACACTTAACTAGATTCCTCACCCCATCGTCCACTATACAGTCCCTCTAAAGCTGGCCAGCTTCCTATTATTCAAATGTGTTATCCCATCTCCTGGTCTATCCTCTCTTTTGAACAAGTTGTTTCCTATGCCTGGAATGAATATCCTCTGTTTCTCCCTCTTTTAGAAACTATAGCTTCCTGTAAGAATTAATTCAACTATCACCTCCTGACAGACAGGAATAAAAAGTGAAAGATCAACAGGGAAAAACCCAACAGCAGATATATCACAAGCTGGACAAAAGTATACAAATGTCCCAAGTACCATAAAAAGGGAAGAGAATTTGCAAACTATACACCATTGAATAGAAATTGAATTCTTGGGAAATTTCTAGAATGAGTCATTAAAATAAAGGCTGGTGAAGATCTAGAGGATCTACAACCAGAAAGGCTTCATTCATTCATTCATATTCTATTCAGGTCATGCCAGACTATGTTGATTTATTTTTTCTGACAGAATTACTGTTGATCACATTTTGTTCTTGGACATATTTTCTTCTTTAGATTATAATGACAATGCTCTCAACTTGTTGTAACTCCTATCTGTCCCTCAACTCTTTCTCAGTCTTCTTTGCTGATTTTTCATCCATGGCTTGCCCATTAACTATGGGTTTTCCCCAAAACTCTGCCCTGGGCCCACTTGTATTTTTCTTCTAACCTGTCACACTGATCTTAAATCCCAACTAAAATTCCATCTTTTACAAGAAGCTTTTCCCAAATTCTCTTCATTCAAGTGCCTCTCCCGTGTGAATCATTTCCTACCTATCATATATATAGCTTGTTTGTATGTATCTGTTAGCATGTTGTCTCCCCGATTAGACTGTGAGTTCCTTGAGGGCATGGACTATCTTTTGTCTTAACACAGTTCCTGGCACACAGTAGGCACTTAATAAATGTTTATTGATTGGTCTTATAAGCAGCCATGAACACACACACACACACACACACACACACACGTGTGTGTGTGTGTGTGTGTGTGTGTGTGTATGTGTATATCCCTTTCTTGACTGTCTCCTGAGCTTTAATCACATGTCACTTCCATTAGACTGAAAGCCTTGATTGGAGGGATTTTGTTTTCCATTTTTGTATTCACAATGAGTAGGTGCTTAACAGATACTTGCTGACATACTAACTGGCTCTACCTCCTGTTCAGACCTAACTTTGTGCAGCTAGAAGAGCAGAATAATAAATAAGAAAAGTACTCTGAATTTGGAGAAATACAGCCAGAAGATCAAAAACCTCTTGTTTTAAAACTATTCCATTTTCCTCTGTATGCCAGGAGCTGCAAAATGGAGCAATTAACCTTTGTTGTGACCACAAATTCTACTGATAAGGGCATATCCCAGTGATAAGTAAACTGTTCAGTAAAGTGATGATTACCTCTCAGCCTCTTAAAAACCTGACTAAAGGACAAAGATTCAAAACTGATGGCAGAATTGAACTGGGCAGGTCTCTGGGGCTAGGCCCAGGTTGTAACTTATTAATGAAGTACTTCTGTTATTGTTTCCTTTGGGACAATCTTTTGGGCAATATACCTGCAAAATTCCTTTTAGACCATTCTGAACTTGACTTCAACATGGTAATATATCTGTACTGTCCTACCTGTTGGAAACTGTATTTATATGTGTGTGTAGAGGGAGAGAGGTGAGAGAGGGTGTAAGAGGGTATGAGGGGAGGGAGAGG
>CM053772.1:106727997-106828449 GCA_028658325.1 Potorous gilbertii | reverse complement strand
CAAGCTTCAATGAATTATTCCCTTTGCTCTGTCTGCCCACTAAGGTCACCTAGAAATTTAACTATAGTCAAGATTAGAACTCACATATTATTAAAACTACTTATATAATTTCAACAGGACCTTTAAAATTCCACTTATTGTCCACTAGTTTTCTCAAATTTCTATTCTTTTATGTTACTTTTTTTTATTCCTACACTAAATTCCTACTTCATTACCTAATCAGGGGTGACAGAGAAGGGGCTCTGTCTTCCTGAACCTATGTCAGAGGAAAGCAAGCTCAGGCAGGTCCTTCCAAGTCAGCAATTAATTATCTACCAGGGCGTACACCCTACCTGTCATTCTTATGCCAATCTGGCTATGTTCAGAGAAACTAAACAAGTGAGGATTAAACATCAAATGATTCATTTATTTGCCCATAGCAGCTCATAAAACCATCTCTGAAAGGAAAAAAAAGGATGGACCTGTGTTCTACATTTATAGGGAAGAACATCTTCATATGAAATAGAAGGCCTTTGCAGATTTAAAAAATGGTTTCATTCAATTTATGATCAAAATTATTTTTCTAGTTTCTGACCCTAAGTCTTCTTTACCAGTTTACAGATCACTAAAATGTTTCAAAAATAATTATCTTGGCTGACGATTACTTAGCACTTGAAGGTTTTCATTTTCTTCATAATACAAGTGAAGGAAATACATGCAACATGGTCTCCAGTTTATGGATGAAGAAACATTACAGATGTTCACAAAAGAGAGTCAATTACAGTTATGGAAGAAGTATTAGAAGCAGAACATGTATCCAGGTCTTGTTTAATTCTGAGTCAAATAATAATTCCACAACAAGAGTGGTTCTCAAACTTTTTTTTATTATTCCTTAAACCCCTTTCAACAACAACCTGTCCCTCACTAAAAAGTGCTGTGATCACTGAGGGTAATGTAATATGCTATTCATAATATTATGAATATTCTATTATACTGTTATATTATTATATATTATATTATATACTGTTTTAAGGCATGATTAAAGAATTTTTAGCACAATGCCTTGGACCCATCTCTAAATGGGAACTGCTGTACTATATCATGCTGCATCTCTAATAGTAAAAAACAAAATTACCAATAGAATTTTTTTTTTACATTTTGACATTTAATCATTGAAAAATTAGAAAGAAATTCACTGGATAATAAGCTTATTGTCAATATCCTCAGATATATAGGTTTTGTTTTCTGTTTCATTTTTTGTTTATTTTTTTAAGGAATCATAAGCTACAAGAAAAGTTTTTCAAAGCAATTAGACCCTCTAAAGAGGCTTGGCCTGTATATAACTCCACATTTTAGAGAAATGAACATACAAAATTTTAGATGATATAATAAAAGATATCAATATAATTTATTTTTTTAAAAAAGAATGAATTTTTAACTTCAAGCCTGATTCTTTTTGCCTTTATTTAATAATCTAGAATAAAAGAAGCATTCTTCTACAAAAGATTCTTTTTACTTACTGACACTTTTTATTCTGAAGGGGCCATACATATGAAGAAAATGCTCTTCTACAAATAGATGAATTTAATAAATTTACTAAGTGCTTATTATATGCCAGGTAGTGTGCTCAGAATAAGGGATGTCATTACAAAAGGTAAGAGAGTTGCTTCTTTCAGCCTTATAAGGAACTCCTTCATCCCTCTATGCATTTTCTTTACCATCAACGACCCTTTCAGCCTTCTCGTCCTTTCTCTGTCTCTGCGTCCCCTTCTTCTGATTGGTCATTTCCCCCAAGAGCCTCCATTTTGAAAATAGTGTGTTCCGCTCCAGCTCTGTTTACTCCATTTTTCTCCAGGCTCTGCTTCTGGTTCTGGAATTCTTTCTCCACCATGCTCCCAAACAGATACATTCTTTGCCACTTACCCACTTTTCACTTTCCTGTTATATGAAGCCTCCTTCCCTTTGCATTGTGCATACCACTTAAAAGACACTTGTTTACTTGAGAAAAGACAAAACAAAATGAAATAAAAGTACTAATAATTTTTAATTGCAACACAAACAGATGTTGTTCAATTGGTTTTCAGTCCTGTCGACTCTTCATAACCTTATTTGGGGTTTTCTCGACAAAGATACTGGAGTGGCTGGCCATTTCCTTGTCCAACTCATTTTACAGATGCGGAAGGTAAACTGAGAGAGCGAATTTGAACACAGGTCTTTCTGACTCCTAGTTAAGTGCTCTATTTATGATGTCAACTAGCTAACAGCCAGAATGACACATTACCTCATTTGATTCTCACAATAACCCAATTATTTATTTCTACTTTGCACACAAGAAAAGAGGTCTTTGAGAGCTTAAACAACTTGCCCAAGGTCACAAAATTCATCAGGATCTGAGGCAAGAAATTAAGTTTTCTTGACACTAAGCTAAAGCTCTCTCTACAATAAGTCAGTGGTAAGGTGTGATCCTGGACAAGTTACTTAATCCTCTTTGCCTCAGTTTCCTCATCTGTAAAATGAGTAGGAAAAGGAAATGGGAAGCCACTCCAGTATTGTTACCAAGAAAACCCCAATTGCGTTTGTGAAAAGTCAGACATAATGAAACAAGAAAACAACAAATAACAAAAAAGAGGGAGTGCATGGGGATAAGCTGGGCTAAGACCCTTGGACTAGAGAATGTTGTGTATGAGAGCTAACACAGGGGTCAAGTTTCAAAAGAAGCACATAGTATACAAACAGGAATGAAAAGGTGGTTGGAGGGAGATTGTGAAGGACTTTAAATGGCAAACAATGGAGTTTGTATTTATCCCAGAAGCAATAGAAAACCATTTGACTTTTTTTTGATCGGAGAAGTTACATAGTCTAAAGATTAGTCCCTGGAATATCATTTTGACAGCCAAATATCACTTTGGTAGCCATATAGGACTGGAAGCATGGGAATCAATTAGCAGGTTGGTCCAATAGTACAGGAGAGACCACTATTATTAAATCTAGATATTGCATTCTGCATGGTCAAAGGCAGAACATAATCAAAATGGTATGAACTACTTTTAAGGCACAGTCATTAATTAACTTGTTGTCATCCTTTATACAATGTAAGTTTAGAGAGAAGAGAATGTTTGATTTCTTATCTTTGTATCTCCAATGCCTAATTCAGTGTCAGGAACACATTAAAGTGCTTAAGACACTTCTGACTGTTCTCAAATCACTGATTTTTTTTAATTATTAGGTGAATGTTATAACTTCTATATACCACAGAAATCTGATACAAAAATGAGCAAGTAGATCAAAGTATACATTGTTATTGATTCATTTTCCTAAGTAGAATATTTCATATGGAATTGCTCTCTAAATCTGTATGAAGTTAACAAAAGTTAAATTCATTATGAAAAGTGTACAAAGTCTAAAGTGCCCCATAGCATTTGTTTACATCAACTTAATGTTTCTATTATGTGAGAATTTATTGGGTTAAAAACTTGAGTAGGCAAATCTACTCATAAATTTAAAAAAAAAAACTGACACTTTAGATGAGGCCATTAGCAGCATTTCATTTCAATGACTTCCAAATGCATTCTTTTATTTTTTAAAGTGTATAGATTTTAATATTCCAAGGAGATTTAAAAGTATGAAAAACATTACCAAAATTCATTACAGAACATTATTCTTTTTGACAGACATTTCACTTTTATAACTGTACCTTCAACTTAGAATTGAAATGAGTCCAAATCCCTTTAATGGGCTAACAAAGGATTTTTGGTGGTCCTTCATGCCCTGTGTAAATTATTTCTCTCTGTTGTAAACTATTTTAAATTAACTTATATTATGGCTCAATTATATGTTAGTATAAATTAATATGGGCAACTAGGTGGAGCAGTAGATAGAGCACCAGGTGTGAAATCAGGAACATCTGAGCTCAAATCTGACCTCAGACACTAATTAGCTATGTGACCCTGGGCAAATTACTTAATCCTGCTTGACTCAGTTTCCTCATCTGTAAAATGAGCTGAAGAGAATGACAAATCACTCTTAGCACTTTGCCCCGCCAAAAACTCAAATAGGGTCATGAAGAGTCAGACACAACTGAAAGCTGCCAAATGACAACAAATAAATATGGAAAAATAAAGTGAAATAGTCAGCAAACACTTAAGTGGCTGTTATTATCCAGGCACTGTGTTAAGTATTAGCAATACAAAGAAAGACAAAGAAAGGGAGAGCTACTATAACATTTTAATATTTTGTTATATCCCATTAGACATTCATATTACATAGAAAAATCATCACATACTAAACATAATCAAAATTTCATATAAATATACTTGTCATTTTACTATCTCAATCCGAGGTGCTCAAAGCTAAATTCTAGTACAGACCACTATTCAAGAATGAAAATGTTAGTCCTTGTATCTGAGTAATGTATACTCATCACGAAAACCTTCAGGAAAATGATTCAAACCTGGCGATTCTGGAAACTTTATTTTTCTTGAAACTGTCAAGTAATGCCAGTATACATGACAATGTGAAACATTTTTTAGATTAAATGATGATTACCAAGCAATGGTAAGCTGGCTCACACCCATGTTTGTTTCAGTAACTGAGAGTTTAAGTTCCTTGACAAATAACACACACACACAAAAAAAATAAAAACCTGGCATTCACCATTTGTGCATAAAAATCCATACTTTATGATTCTTTGTTTTTATATCATACTATAAACATGTTATAAATAGCTTGATGGACAGTTTCACCTTTAACTGAACCAACTGAACTCGAGTTAGAAGGAAGATATGGACCTTTATCCAGTTCCTTTCACTGGGGCCCATTACAATGATGTTGCCAGAGGGATTCCACAGGAGCCTTAGATATCTTGGACTCAGACTCTATTTATTTTGGAACTGTGGGTTCTTCCCTTATTAATTCTTCTTTTTGCCAAGAGAAATTGGAATAAAAGCCAGAAAGGCTGAGATGTATAGATATTTCAACTCGATAGAACAGCATAAGATTTCAAGCTTAGGCAAAAAAAAACCCAACGTTGTTAACGTTCTTCTTGGAAAGGATATGTCTCATAACAAAAAAGTACAAAGAAATAAATCAACATATTGGTCATGTCTGAAAATATATCATTCTAGGACTTCTGTCTGGAGTTGTAGAGAGAGTTAAGAGGAAGTAGATTTTTAAATATAAAAATGAAAAGAAGAAAAGCATCAATGAACAAACAAAAAGGGAGAAATAAAAAGCTCGAAAAGCTACACAAATGGAAATTTTTGTTAGTGATCTCTTAAATTTAAATTTTTAATTTTAAAATAAAATTGACATGAGAATTTCATGTGAATTTGAATGTTCTTTTTATTTTGTGAATGTTGGAAAATTTGTGTTGTTGACTATTAACAATAAAATGTATATAGTACAGAAAACAATGAAAAGTAAAAGACTATTCTAACAAAATTATATGGCTAACTATTTCTCCCTCTTTTATTACAATAAATTTCATAAGGAAATATATTGGATGATAGAACTGGGAACCAAAAGACTCTTAACAGACAGGAATCATGGATGGAAACTAACAAGGTAAATTTTTATTAAGGATAAACAAAAAATCTGTACTTTTTAAAAAAAGAAAACAATTAAGTCTGTAAAATACAAAATGGGAGAAAGCTGCCACTAGAAAGCAGCTCATGAGAAAAAGACCAAAGAGTTTCAGAGAATTTCAAGGTCAAAATAAATCACGATATAGCAGTTTCAAGAACTAATGCAGTCACACCTTTCAACGTCCCATGATCTCTTTGGAGTGGACATTGTTGCCGATGTAACAGAATCACAACTTATCCAATTCTTCTTTCCTTGTGCAACTCTTGTCTACTTTTTCTTATTAATCCTTCCTAAGGGAATTGACTAACATGGCACAGATCTTTTTCTAAATCATTTAATGTCTACAGAAACTGCAATCATAGGCTACATTAATAGAAGTTCAGTAACAATAGGGAAAGGAGTGATAATCATAGACTGTTCTGGCCTGCTTAGAATCTATCTGTAAAATTGTATATGGTTAGGCTGTGACCCAATTTAGAAGATCATTGACAAAAAGGAGTATCTTCAGAAGACAGCTAACAGGATGAGGGAACTAGAAACTATGTCATAACACAACTACTTTAAAAGAATGAGAGAGGTTAAGCCTAGAAAAGAAAAAATTTGAGAAAAGAACATGACAGCAGCTTTCAAATGTTGTGCAACATTCTTACAAAAGACAAGAACAAGGACTCAGCTTGCTCTTCCTAGCACCTGACAGCATGACTGTAACAACTATGTATAAATTACAGGGATGCAGATGCTTGTTCAATACAACAATTACAAATGTCCAAAAACAGATCTGACAACTTCAGAAAGTAATGAGCTCCATGTGATCAAAGGACTTTAGGGAGAATCTGAATAATCACTTGAGGATACTATAAAGGAGAATTAATTCTTGATCTGATTATGAGTTGGCCTAGATTACTTCTTCCAAATCTATTAGAATCTCTGGTTCTTTGGTTTCCTTAAAATGAACCTCTTTCCACCGCCAGGCCTAAACAAGCTTCCTAGAACTTCTTAAATTTTAACACTAATTAAAGCAAGATGACTGCTCACTAAATCTGAATAAATCAACTCCTTTCTCAGGAAAAATTTAGAACAAGCTTCACAACACTACACTGATACTAACTAGAGTTCAGTTATTACCAATAAGTTGTGATAAAGGACAATGAGAACAAATGCCAAAGATACAAATATCCATGAGAGCATGCGTATCACAGAACTCTAAACAGCAGAGATGCAAATTCCCTAACACCTATTCCTGTGATTGTAGAAAAGCAATCTAAAAGGTCTGGTTTTGTTGCACGTTAACTTAGTGCACTGCTTCATGAGTTTTCTGGAATCTGTAGCAGTATATCACAAATTTAAAGGGGGAGAAAACTGGATGAATGTGCTAGGGACTCCCTAAAGCCCCAAAGGATAATCCTGAGTGACAAGATTTGCTTATTGTTGAACTGAATAACTATATGTAACAAATCAAGGCGACTGCCAGGAAACCACCAAATGCAGGAGTGCAGAAGGCAAATAAAACTCTTTATCAGCCCAGTGAAACATAAGCTCCACCCCCACATGCTTTCAAATTTATTTGCCAAAAATTCTTATTGAAAAAGAAGAAACTGAGAAGGTTAAAATTAAAAACTTTTGGGAATTAACTACAGAAGGGAAACTAACCAGATTACAAAAAAGGGGGGGACTCACTAGAGATGTGGGGGAATGGTAGAAGGGAATAAGCATTTATTAAGTACCTACTGTTAAGTGCCAGGCACTGGGCTAAGTAACAAATATTTTCTCATATGATCCTCACAACAACCCTGGAAGGTAGGTATCAGTATATCCCCATTTTAAAGTTAATAGAAATAAGGCAGATGGAAGTTAAGTTACTTGTCTGGGACATATTAATTATTAATTATCAGAAGCTGCATTTGTACTCTGGTCGTCCTGACTCTAAGCCTTGCCACTGTGCCACCAAATGCCTCAGAGTAATTCAACAATACTGAAAGGAAAAGTGGGACATTTTCAGTATTTACTCGAATACTTACGATGGAATACCTATTCTATAAAAGATATTGTGCAGGATACTCAGGATACTCATGCCTACATGGAGCTCACATTCCAATAGTGGTATTGGAAATAGAAGTAAAACTAGAAAATAGCCATCAAAATGGATTTAATTATCATCTCTGTGCAGATCACTCTCAAATCTGGAAATTCAGCTTCAGTCTTTACTCTAAGATGCAATCTCATATCACCAAAATAGCCATTGGAACTTTCAAATTGGAAATCATGAAGTGATGTCCAAACTCAACATGTCCCAAAAAAACCTTCTTTATCTTTCCTCCCAGATCCCCACTCCCCACCCCATGTCAAATGCCCCTATTTCTGATGGGGGATATGCTAGTGGGACAGGTTTGCAAAGTCAGTGCTATCTCTGATTTCCCACTTTCATTCACCCCACAATCTGCTGCCAAACCTTGTTTCTGCCTCAGAAACATCTCTCCCACCAGTACCCTTCTCTCCCATCACACAATCACCAGCCTAGTTCAGGGTCCTCGATGCCTCTTGATTGGACCATAGCAAGTATCACTAAAATTGTCCCATCTCCTCCCCAAGATACTCCAATATTACCTGTAGAATTAAATATAAACTCCTCGGTCTTATATTTAAAGCCTTCCCTACTGGCTCCATTCCAGCTTTCTTGCTTTGTTACATATTACAAGACCTTCAGGCGAACTATACTCCAGCCAAACTGGCCTTTTTACTTCTCACAGTATCTCTATGCCTCTGGCAGTTCCCCATAGACTACAATGGAATGTACGACATACTCACCTCCACCTCTTAGAAAAGCTACCTTCAAGGATCAGCTCAAGTGCTGGGAAGCCCTTTCCTGATCCTTGAAGATGCTACTCTCTTCCCTTCATAGTTTATTATATAGTATACCTAACATATAACATGTACACGTATACATATACAGTCACATCTATGTGTGTATGTGTATACATGATAGCTAACATTTAAGATGTGCAAAGCATTTACAATATACTAACTCGTATAATCTCAGCCATAATCCTGTGAGGCAGGCACTACTATGACCACTATTTTTCAGATGAGAGCAATGAGGGAAACAGGTTATGCACCTTGCCCAGCATGGCATAGCTAGTAAGTGTCTAAGACCGATTTTGAACTTAGATCTTCCAGACTTCAGTACCTGAACATCTGCTACCATTTTTTTCTCCCCAAACAGCACATAAGGTTCTTGAGGACTTTGTTCACTTTTTTCTTTAAGCCCCTAGCATCCAGCACAGAGGCTAACAAATAATGTGCTAAATAAATCCTTGTGGTTTGATTGAAATGAAGTAGTGAGGGGAGGAATCCACACGCCAGTGGAAACAGCCTAAGCAAAAAACAAGGTGTTTTCAGGTAGGGTAAGATGAATCAAAACAGGCAAAAAGACAGAATCAGCTACAGTTGAGAATAAGTGTCCAGAAAACCTAACAGGTAAAGAAAATGACATCAAGATGAGAAAAGAGGGTTATCCATTTGCCACCCTTTCCACTAAGTCAGTGATCTAATTTGTATAGGACCATTTTATCTCTAGCTTTCCAAAAGTCATTCACGAACCTCTCTATCATAAAAGGCTGGGATCCATAAATATGTAATCACAATTGAATTTAAAATACAAAAAGTACCCAAGGAAACATATGCCCCCTCAAAATGGTATAAGTAAATACTGACTATGGTAGATGAAGAGAGAATCAAGGGGATTCCCTCAGGATGGTGGGGTCCTATAGATGTTCCTGTTCATAGAAGACATCATGTGGGTAGCTATCCCTTCTTCTTTCTCATCCTCTTCTTCACCCTCTCCAGACATTTGAATCATCCCTTCATACGGTCAGTTAGTTGTTGTCCTCCATTCTCAAAGACGACCAAAATGACATCACCATGATAAACTCAACTTTCAGTGTGTCTGACTGTGGCTGATCAGACCAATATGAGCTCGAAATGCTCTAACACAGACTGGGCACAGATTTTTCATGTGAATATATGGGGTGAATATTCTAAATTTGCACATCCTACGTTTACTTTGTGATGTTTCAATTCTGCTTTGCTCATAGAGCACAGCACTTTCTGATGCGATCACATGCTAAGTGGTCCTGTGCCAGTGTCTCTCATGTTGTACAGTCAAATTCAAAGTTCTGGAGAGAGACCTTGAGAGTGTCCTTGCATCACTTCTTCTGATCACCATGTGATCGCCTGCCCCATGTGAATTCTTCATCAAATAGTCTTTTTGGCAAGTATACATTTTGCATTTGAACAACATGGCCAGTCTATCGGAGTTGCGCTCTCTGAAGCATAGTTTGAATGCTTGGCAGTTCAGCTTGAGCAAGGACTTCAGTGTCTGGTACCTTATCCTGCCAGGTGATCCTCAGAATCTTCCTAAGATAGTTCAAATGGAAGCGATTCCGTTTCCTGGCATGGCACTGGTAGACTGTCCATGTTTCACAGGCATACAACAATGAGGTCAGAACAATAGCTCTGTAGACCTTCAGTTTGGTAGTCAGTCTAATACCTCTTTATCTCCCAAACTTTTCTTCAGAGCCTCCCAATAACTGAGCTATGTCTAGAAATGCATGCGTCAGCCTCATTGTCAATGTGTACATCCCTGGAAAGTACACTACCGAGGTAAGTGAACTAATCCACAGCACTCAAAATTTCTCCATTTGTTGTAACTGATGGTTCCACATATGGATGGTGTGGTGTTGGCTGATGGAGCACCTGTGTTTTCTTGGTGTTAATTATTAGACCAAAATTAGCACAGGCAACAAAGAATCAATCCATACTTTGTTGCAGCTGTTCAGAGGCTGCATTGAGAGCACAATCATCTGCAAACAGAAAATCATACACCAACACTCCCTCCACTTTGGTCTTGGCTTGTAGCCTTTTCAGATTAAAAAACTTACTATCAGTACAGTAAATGACTTTGAAGCCTTGTTCATCCTCACTGAAAGCATTTGACAACATGGCTGAAAACATCATGCTAAAAAGCATGGGAGCAAGCACAGAGTCCGGCTTCACCACACCGGTCACTGGGAAGGCATGAGAGCATTGTTTATTATCCAGAACCCAGGCAAACATGTCATCATGAGATTGACGTACAATATTGATGGACTTCTCTGGGCAACCAAACTTTGACATAATTTTCCATAAGCCTTCACAACTAGCAGTGTCAAAGTCCTTGGTCGGATCTACAAATGTTGTATATAGACCTCTGTTGTGTTCCTGGCATTTTTCCTAGAGCGTCGGGCAGCAAACACCGTATCAACTGTTCCTCGGCCCTTTCTCAAGCCACACTGGCTCTCAGGTGTATGACCACATTCCAAGTGAAGGATGAGCCTATTAAGGAGAACTCTAGCAAGAATCTTGCCAGCAATGACTAAAAGAGAGAATCACCTGTAATTGTCACAGGACAATCTATTCCTTTTACCTTTATAGAGATGGACAATGGAGGCATCCTTGAACTCCTGGATAACCTGGGGGATAACCTCCTCTTGCCATATAAGCTAGAAAATTTCACTCAGCTTTTATATGAGCAATGGATCCCCTACCTTGTAAATTGCAGCTGGATTAGAATCGGCACCAGGTGCTTTGCCACATGAAAGGAGCCTAATAGCCCTCAAAACTTCTTCTTCAGTTGGAAGTTCAGCTAACAATGGATTGACTTGAACCTGAGGTAAATGGTCAATGGCGTCAGCATTTATTGAAGGTGGTCTGTTGAGAGCACTATGGAAGTGTTCAGCTCATCTCTCTAGGATCATGTCCTTATCACTAATCTATGTGACTCCATTAGCACTGAGTAACTGTGACACGCCATAGGTTTTTGATCCATAAATAGCTTTAAGGGAATCATAAAAGTGCTTTGGATTGTTACTGTCAGCATAAAACTGAATTTCATCTGCCTTCTTACTGAGCCAGGAATCCTGCATCTCTCTAAGCTTTGTTTGTACTTTGCTTTTGATGGAATTAAATGCTGCCTTCTTAGAAGTGGATGAACTATCCTGTCGGTAAATCCTTTGGAGTTCTCATTTTTCATTTAGCAGCTTCTGAATTTCCCCATCACTTTCATCAAACCATTGTTGGTGTTTGTGAGTGTTCTGGCCCGGATGAGCAAATGCAGTGCTGTATACCAAATCTCTGAAAGCTGCCTACTCCTTTTCTGCTCCTCTGTAGGCAACTGTGTGTTGGCTCAACTTTCCCATCAAGTTAGCAACAAACTGTCCACGCTCAGAGAAGAGTGTGACATTAATTCTTCTGGTAGTCATTTTGCCTTAGAGTTGGCACTACTGATGAATAAGAATATTTAGCTTGGAAAGGATAAGTCTATGATCAGTCCAGCACTCTGCACCACACATTGCTTCAGTCACTCTCACATCTTATCTGTCTCCTCTTCTTACAATCACATGGTCTATTAGATGCCAATGTTTGCTGCAAGGGTCATCCATGAACTTTTATTGCCTTTGGGTAAACGAAAGACACTGTTGGTGATGAGAAGGTCATGCAATGCACAAGACTTCAGCAGTAAACGACCTCTGCTGTTGCTATTTTCCAACTCCATTCTTCCCTAGGACTCCCTGCCAAGTCTGGTAGTCTGAGCCTACTCTAGCATTAAAGTTGCCCAGAATTATAACCTTGTCCTGTTTTGGAACATTGATGATAAGGGTCTCTAGATCTTCTTAAAATTTTCTTCAATCTCATCAGGGTTCATCATGGTGGGAGCACAGGCACAGCACTTTCCCTCAAGTGGTAATCATGTTGTCATGAGCCTGTCATTCCCTCCTTTTGGCAGGCATAACAGCTTGCTGAACTAGATTAGTTTTGGTTGCAAAACCTACGCCAGCTTCATGGCACTCCCTTTCACTGTGGTCACTCCAGAAAAATGTATATCCAGCTCCAACTTCAGTAAACTGGCCTTCATTTGCCACCCTTGTTTCACTCATGGCTGTTATTTGGATGCAATACCTATTGAGTTCTCTTGCAATAAGAGCAGTTCATCTTTCAGGTTTACTGAATTTTGTGTTGTCTATAAGTGTGAGCATGTTCCATGTGCCGATGGTGAATGAATCATCTTTATAGAGGTTTTGGTACATTTTATACATTTTTTTGTGTTTCAACTGCATAGTGGGAATCCCTACCTGCCGCAGTAATCAGGCCAGGGTTCAGTAAGCAGACAATATTTAGGGCACCTTTTCTAGCCTCCTTCCTCGCACCAGAAGATGAGCAGTGCAATCCTTAAAAGGCTGCTCAGACACCCAGAGGGTTGCCAAATCCCACTGCTGCTACCCCTGAGAAATGACCCTATGGCCTGGGCCAAATGTGCAAGGTTGTGCCTACAGCTCCCAGTGTATCTGCACCTGCTGCTTCATCATTTGCCTGTCATCACAGGACTTTGAGATAGGTATAATAGTAAAATGGTATAAGTGATGTCTTTTGATTCATGCGTAAATTGGATTTAAGTGAGGTAGAGTTGCACAAAGTTGTCAGTCTCACTCTCTCCTCCAAAGTCATCATAATCCAGTTGCAGGACAAAGTCAAGATGCCTGGTGATAGCTCAAGATGCAGTGGATGACCTTGGTGTCTTCAGTACCTAACCAAGCTCTAAGCACTCCACATCCCCTGCCTCAACTGCCTTCATGGCTGTTGAAACAAACTGTTCTCACACCCCTCTAACTCACCAGTGTGTTTGGGACCCCTTGGTTGCCCTCAACCTGGTTTGGCCTGTCTTCCGAAACTGTTTACCAGGATGTGGCCACTACACATGCTACACCTTCTTGGAGCCACAGGTGAGAGTTGGGTGGAACAGGTGGACGCCAGAGGTGGAAAGCAGCCCTGAAAAAGGCTTGGCAGCCATCACACCAAAGGTACTGGTCCTCCCTGAACACACCCTACACCCCAATCCTCCCTTCATAAATTAGGGGACTGGATAACCAATTTGTGGTACAAGAGAATCATAGAATGTCATTATTAAATCATGAAAATATCTATTAGTAAAGGAATCATTTTAGATGATTTTAGAATAATTTGAAAGATAGTTTTTATTTTTTATAAATAATTTAGAAGATTTACATGAACCAAGACATAGGAAAACAAGCAAAATCAAAGGACAACTTATACTGATAGCAGTAATAAAAAGGAAAGCTTGATCAATCAGAGCAATGTAAAAACAACACTTGATTTCAAAAGCCTAGAAATGACGTATGTCTCCTGCATGTTGACAGACTGGTGAAAAATCAGACAGATGTTTTTCAGATACACTCAATATGTTATTTTGTTTTGCCAGACTATACTTGTTAAAAAGGGATAGTCTATGAGTAAAGGAGGGCATTCCGAAAGAAGAGAATGACAATGAGGCTTAAAATTAAATAATGAGACGACTTTTGGCCTCCAGCCAAATAACCAAGTGTAAATCTAAAGAATAGTAACATAAATCTAAAGTTTAGATTTGGGTTTAAATTATATCCTCAGGATAGTTTAAAAACTGGTGAAAAGTTTTACTGAAATCTATGACCACTGAAGTCACCTGAATTGCCGAACTCTCATAATCAAAGGAAACACCAGCTCCTCAATTCTATTGGATTAACTCCCTTCTAGCAATTTTCAATTAATACAATTCAACAAATATTTCAACTCAATAAATATTTATTAAATGCCTACTACAAGGCATATCTTTCCCAGGAAAATCTACCAACTCTAAATATTTCAGGAGATATAAAGCTATGTTTAGTAATGTCAAATTGAGAGAAATTAAGGTATTATGGGAGAGATCACTATTGCCATCTCCAACAAATACATCAGTAGGTAGGTGACTCAGTGGATGGTGCCAGGTTTGAAGTCATGAAGACATATCTTCCTGAGTTCAAATCCAGCCTCAGACACTTACCAGCTGTGTGACCCTGTGCAAGTCACTTAACCACGGTAGCCTCCGTTTTCTCATTCATAAAATGAGCTGGAGAAGGAACTTGTTGCTCACAAGTAAGGGTGGGGGAGGAGTTATTGCATAGGAGGGCACAAAAGAATAAGGGCTCCCAATGTTGCATGATTGATCAAATGCTTTAAAGTCAAACCATTTATTTACTACTTTGAAGAGTAATCCCTACCTATTGTAGTAAAGATTACCCAGACAAAATTAAGTTAATAACTAGACTTCTGACATAACAAAAGAAAAAGGAATTTTGCTGAAGTATTCTAAGGGCCCGGAAAGCAGGCACTATTTTAGAAAGTTTTAAAAAGGATGAGTGCTAATTGTGACCCTTGGGTTATCTATCAGGCTTTGTCAACGGGGGAAAGATGCAAGAAAAAAAAAGAAGCTTCCTCAGCCAAGAAATGCAGTGGTTTGAAGAACAGAGTTGGATATGCACAAATAACTCTTTCAATGTATTCTAAAATCCTGAACAACTTTACAGAGTCATTAAAAGTAAAGAATACAAATTTTCTAACATGTTTTGAAAAAGATTATCAAGAACACTTTCCCCATGTAGGAAAGTCAATAGTCCAGGGTTAAGAGGTAAAAAAAAACCAGTGTTCCAGATTTAACGGTGAATAAAATTTAGAAACAAATGGCCACTTTTCTGAATGAGAAAACCAGTCCTACCAAATAAGAGGTTATATGGCAGAAAAGGAGAAAGAACAAAAGAATCTAAAAGTGGACCATTCTGTTTTAAAGGCTTAGAACATAGTTAAATACCTATATAACACTGTATTAAGTGAAATTTAAGGGAAAAGCAAGTAAGGCATTTGTAGCAGAAAATAGTCTTCCTCATTAAAAACCTTGTTGAAAGTGGAGGGGGTAGACTCACTTTGGAGATCAATTTCTGAATAACACAACTTTTTTAAAAATGAAGACGGAAAGTGATTAATTTTCTAGGTATCAGTAGATAAGTATACAATGAATCAGGGATGAAGGGTTTGTTACTGTGAAAATAAAATTACAAATCTATCTTACAAAAGATTTACTGAAAATGCCTGTTTCTTCCTCTCTAAAAATAATGGAGAAAAAGCATGGTGGTCCATCTAAAGATCTGACTTCATAGCCAAGAAGTTTTAGGATCTCTTGAATATATTCATTTTACAGATTAGGAAACTGAAGCAAACAACATTAAGTGACTTGTCCAGGTTCACACAGTTAATGTTTGATGCAAATTTGAATTCAGGTCTTTCTGACTCCATCTAGCTGCCCCTGGACAAAATTTAGTTATCTAGAAAATACACATACCCAAAATATCTTATACACAGATGGTATTAAATTAATTCACTAATTCACTCAACAAACTTTTAAACGCCTTCTGTATGTAGTGTGAGGATTGTGGAATATATGAAGGTAAACAGGACATGGATAAATTGGGCTTTCACTATCACTAACAATATATCACTTTTTCTATTTCTTTCTCCCCATACATTTCCATACAGTGGAGCAGGAAAAAATAATGCTGAAAGAGGAGCAAGCAGATATCATTATTCCACATTTTACAGAAAAGGAAACTGAGACAGATAGTAGTCAAGTGACTTCCACATATCTAGTAAGTATCTGAGGATGGATTTGAACTCAAGGCTTGCTTATGCTATTTTATCACCTGGGCAAATAGCTTCAGAGATGAAAATGACTCTGAGAAGCCATCTATCTATTCCAACAGGTGCCAGGTCAATAATCAAGAAGACTTCTAAAACACTGCCAACCTGTAGTTATCCATTAGTCATATATACTCTGAGCAAGCTGAGGCTGGCAGAGATGTTTTCCTGAGAAGCCAGAATCAGAGGGTGCAGACAGGGTACTCTGCATCCCCAGCATCCCCACAGCCACAAAATTTTGAGAGAGGAAATGACTCACACTGTCAAAAATCTTCTTATCTTTGCTCTTATAATACAGGTTTGCTCTCTCACTAAAATGCAAACGACTCTCACAATGATACCGAAAGCAGTCGGAGTCATTTTTCAACCAACCCTTTTGGATGACTTAATATTGTAGTAGTCGACTTCTGCTGGTTAATGAAATTCTGTTTTTCCCATGTGTGTATCTGTCATTTAGGTAAATGTGTCGATTGATATACATATTAAATTATTTCCCCTTAAACTCACAATTGCCTCTTACCCCATACAGAATATCTTCTATGTGCATTATTTGAAGTCATTCTTTACCACTCAATTGTTGACCCACAAAAACAGAACGAGACCCTGCTGATAAGAATCTTCTTACACTTTCATCCGTTCCCCTTCACTGAATTCTGCAATCCAGTGTCACTGCCCTCTCTTTGCTGTTCCTCCCACAAGACACTGTGCATTTTCACTGGCTGTTCCCTACGCCTGCAATGTTCTCCCTCCTCATCCATATCTCTTGCCTTCCTTCAAGTCTCACTTAAAAATTCCACCTTCTATTAGAACTCTCTCCCAATCCCCCTTAACTCTAATGTCTTCCCCCAGTTGATTATTTCTAATTTATCCTATATATAACATTTTGTACATGGTTGTTGACTCCATCAGACTATGAGCTCCTTGACAACAGGAACTGTCTTTTCCCTTTCTTTGTATCACAAGCATTAAGCATAGCAACTGTCACACAGTAGGCACTTACGTTTATAACTTGGCTAGGAGCAGAGCAAAGTAGCCTTAATTGTTGGTTACCCAGCATTAAAGTCTTGCTCCAGTGTCTTGTATTGCTGGGGAAGAAAAACTGAATCCTTGAAGACAGCCAGTAGAGAATAAGCTGTGGAAGGCAGCCTTCTCTTAGTAGTTTCAAGGCTTCAAGCCAGGGCTGAAGACCAAAGGAGTTACGATTTGATATGCTCATCAACAGCCACAGGGAGGTAGAAATTTTTTTTAAATAACTCATCAAATGACAGTCACTAAGTGTTAGAGATGTTTAAAACTGAATCGATGGAGAGGGAGTAATAAAATTGTAGCTCACTGAAGTACTCAAGTTTCCTATGTTAACATTCCATTCACAAATAGCCAAAAATTAGCAGTATCATAAAACATTTCCCCCTTCAGAACAAAAGTGACTGATATTCAGCAACCATGCAAAATCTCAGGTTAGTATTTAGTTGAGTTGATTTAGAGGTCATAGAATCCAGTCTATAACTATAGAAGAATCATCTTCACAACAGTCCTGTAAAGTGGTTATTTAGCCTTTTCATGAACTCCAGGAATGGGAGACTCCTTGCCTCTTTGAGGTAGCCCCATTGAATTTGTGAACCTTCCTCTCCTATCTCCTGATTTGAGCGCTATACAGTGGCAGTATCAACCCTTGTTGTTCCTAGAAGCCATGACTCTTAGTGCTGTCCAATTTCCATTAGTTATTTTGAATGAACTGCTATTTACATGTATTACTCTTATCTTTCATATTTTAGATAAGGTAAAGGCTAGGTTAAAAATTTAAAATTTGGGTTAAAAAAATTTTACAAGTATAAAAAATAAGTCTCAAGGATAAATAGCAGTTCATTCAAAAAAAGAGAGGAGTTATGGCAGACCTCAAGCTCAATATGTCAACTGTGTGGCAGCCAAAAAACTAATGAAAATTGGACAGCACTAAGAGTCATGGCTTCTAGGAACAACAAGGGTTGATACTGCCACTGTATAGTGCTCAAGTCAGGAGATAGCTTACAGGAGTGTACCCAGGTCTTTTAGGAAAGACATTGATAAGTTAGAGAGGAAGTCCCAGGATGAGACTAGCACATAGTTGGCACTTAGTAAATGCTTGTTGATTAATTGAGAAGAAAAGACTTAGAGAGGCCCTGCTTTTGTAGTTGCCTTCAAGTATCTGAAAGACAGTCTTGGAAAGAGAGACTTAAATTGGTTCTGCTTGACCCCATAGGGCAGAAGTAGGAGCCATGGAAATAAGGTAGGTCTGCACAATCTGTGGCTCACGAGTCACAACCCAAAGAATTTCAGGCAGCCTATGAAGAAACCGTAAAGGATATTTGCCTCTGCATTTTTCCTTGATGACAATAAGCAGCCAGCAGGCCATAGACTGTGTAAACTGCTCTAAGGCAAAATTTGCTTAAAAAATTAGGGCTATCCAAATATGGAATGGCCTGCCTCAGGAGGTAATGAGCTTCTCTTCAATGAAGGTCCACTAAGAAAAGGTTATGTATGATGCAGAGAAAGTATTCTAGTTCAGGTATCAATTGAACAAGATGGTCTCAGAGATCTTTTACTACTTTGAGATTCAAAAGAGAAAGAAAGGATCTTTAAAAGGATCTAATAATTTTAAGTATTTAAAATACAATTTTTCAAGAGTTTTTCTCATCTGCATCAGGATCAGAGATTGGCTTTGGACTTATGAAATTCAGTTGAGCATATTTACAACTGTCCAAAGAAAATCATGTTGAAGATAGTCTTACCAAGCCATCAGAAAGCTAGAACCATTTGGAAACAGCCAGTACTACATTTAGTCTTAAGATGAAAACTGAAAACATACAGCAAATCTCAAAGAATTTGGAAGAATTATTGTGTGTCCACCACATTCACTACTGAATTTCATTTCTACCAATGTATAACTAAAATACATAGCATTCAACCTTACCAAAAGGTAACTGTAAAATAATTCATACACACCAATGACAATGAAAAAAAAATGGAGTTCTCTCTAGCTTATAAATGAACATTAGAAGGATTAGGAAAAACAAGATACTTCCCTACCAGTAGAAAGCAAGAAAGAAGATTAAATCTTTCCAGAAACACTTTGTAAACAGATTCATTAAATAATGCCTTCACAAAAAGATTATAAGGTCCAGAGGGCTTAGAGATAGATTATCTCCACACATTGTCAGAAGCAAGGTAACTAGTAAGGACATACTGAAGAGACCAGAATGTTGTAACAGACTACTTAGACTTAACTTAGGAAGTCTTGGGATCAAAATCTGACTCAGATACTAACTGGCACAGTCTGCGTCTAGGCAAATCATGTACTTCCTTTAGCCTCATTTTCTTAACAGTAAAAGGAGAGGGTTGACCTAAATGGCCCCTTCAAACTCCAAATCTGGACTCATTCCTGTTCCCAGCCTGCCTGTTACAGCAGCTTTGAAGCATCACCAGATTTGATGCCATGGAGGTCTTGAATCATTTCTGGTGGATGCATTACCTGGATCAGTATTTCAGGACAGTTCAGTCTTCCTTGATTTCTCCTGAAAATATCACTGACACACCAATTTTCCCCATGTCATCCTTTATATTTATTATGTGACAAACTCATCTTATTTTCCTACTGTGACTTCCTTGATAACATCTTTTACTTCTGTTTTTCAAAGTTCTCAGAAGTCTGCTCAAACCATGTGCTTCTCCAATGCCCAGTGTGTAATACCCATTTTTAATTCTTCTGACATAAGCTTCATATTTTGTGGCCATATAACTACACAAAAAAGTTGATATTAAAAAGATGACCCTTCAATGTTCCACAAGAAATGTAGAGTCATTGAAGTAACTTTGCAATTTCCTAAAGGCAAACCTTTCCTCCTCTTAAAAAATCTGTGCCCAACTCATTGTCCATCTGCATTGGCTGTCAAAAATACACACACATAGCATGCACGCGCGCGCACACACACACACTCTGAAGGACAAGCCCTCCATGTTGTCCCTGCAAAACATGTTATAATCTGGTCAACAGCTATCTTCATCCACCTGACCTTTCTTGTAGATGATCAAGCCAAACTCCTTACAATAATTACAAAGAAGTCACGGAAGATTCTGCAATGTTTCGGGACTTGATGTCATCAGCAGGCCAGCCTTACCTGGTACCATATAATGTAGCATCATTCCATTTTCAAATGCTACCTGCTTTCTTTCTTTCCTTTTTTTGTGGGGGAGAGGGGAGAATATAGAAGAGGTTGCTAACCTACAATTAAACTATACATGAGGAAACATACCACTGATAGAGGTTCACATAATCTTCTACTATTTTTCCTAATAAAGAGTTATCTCAAACCTTCAAGAGATTAAGTAACTATTTTCATACATAAGTAGTAAGTGTCAGAGGAAAGTCTTGAATTCAGATCATCCTGATTCTGAAGTTACCTCTCTATACACTATTCCACTCTGCCTGTGTTTCTACAGATCCTAAAACAAGGTATTGTTTATAAGGAAAGGGTCTGCTTTGAAATCTTCTGAAGATTAATATTTCACCATTTGAATTATATCGATAACATAACCTGAGTTCTTAAGTACTCTGAATCTTTAGAAAAGTGTGTGGTTTTTTTTTTGTTAGGAAGAGAACATTTCTTGAATGCTAAGGAGAATGTTTATATAATTGTGTTGGAAAAGTGTTTACACTGCAGTAAACATCTGCCTTGTGAGAAGGGGTCAGAAAAGATATTGCTTTGTGTCAAAGAAATTTGTGGTATTTACAATGAATGCTTTCTGAGAAAGGACTTAAACTTGTTTCTCATTCCTTAACAGCACTTTATTCTATCCCACTTTTGCTCTGTGTTCCCTTAGCACACTTCTATAATAATGCAAAATAATTTGCAAATATATTATTTAGGCACAGTTTAAAATTCTATTTCTATTTGTTTGAACTTGTCACCTTCAAAAAAATCAATAGTATAAATTATACTTAGTAGTAAAGTGGTGATATAAAGCATACTAAGACCTATCAAACCTATACAGACACCCCATATTTCACAAAAATAGAAGAATTGTCTATCAAATGAATCCCATCTTTTCACTGACATTTGTTTAAAAATCAGGCATATATTCAAGACTGTAATATTTTAGCCACTCAACAAAATAAAATTATATATAAATAAAGAAAAACTTGATATCATAAATTCAAAAAGAAATTGTAACTTTTCAAAAAATATTAGTTACTCGCAATATTAACAACAATAACAAATCAAAATGAAAGCTAGTTATATAATAAAAAAAAATCATAAAATACTCTCAAGACCTGGAAATTTTGACACAGAAGTTGTCCCCATCACCACATTATTCCCATCATAGATAAAAAATTCCTTAAAGTTTTAACAAAACATCAGTCTCAGACTTTGAACATATTCAGCTTTTACTTTTAAAAAATAACTTAACCAAGTTCAAATTACAAATAACAAAGTTCAGATTACACACCTACCAAGATTCTGAAAAGTAACTTGGAATTGTGCATTTTAAAAATAGCAAAGATGTTCTCACTTTTTTCCAATTTTCCCAGCAGTTTTTGTTAAATAGTGAGTTTCTGTCCTAGAAGTTGATGTCCTTGGATTTATCAAATGGTAGATTACTATAGTCACTGAGCATCACTGCGTCTTGTGCACCTAACCTATTTCACTGATCCACCACTCTATTTCTTAGCCAGTATCAAATATTTTGATGATTATTGTTTCATAATACAATTTAAGATCTGGTATAGCTATGTCACCTTCCCTTGCATTTCCTTTCCTTAATTCTTTTGATATTCTAGAACTTTTGATCTTTCCGATGAATTTTGTTATTCTTTTTCTAGATTTATAAAATAATTTTTGGTAGTTTGATTGACATGGCACTGAATAAGTAAATTTTTAAGTAGAATTATCATTTTTATTCTATTAGCTTGTCCTACTCATGAGGAGCTGCTATTTGTTCAATTATTAAGCTCTGATTTTGTGGGAAAAGTGTTTTGTAATTATATTTATATAGCTCCTGATTTCGTTTTGGCAGGTAGACTCCCAACTATTTTATAATGTCTAAACATTATTTTAAAAAGTGTTCTCACTTATAGATATATACCTAAAAGCAGTTCAAAGACAAAAAGGTTCCACCATCCACTATCATTCCTTGCAGTACCTTTCATAGTGTCAAAGAACTAAAAATAGTAGATGTCCATTGAGCACAGCATGGCAAAACAAAGCACGATATGTGAGTGCAATGGAACAGTACCCTGAGAACTGAAAAAAGACCAAAAGAAGCATAGTAAGTTGCTTGTGAATTGATGCACATTAAAATAAGAATAAGGAGGAAAACTAATAGACACCCTAATTACAACAATGTAATGGGGCCGGTCACAGATCAGCAGAAGCTACTGAAGTTGGAGGAGTGCTGCCTTACCAGATGAAAGCATTTAAGTTCAGGATTCCATTAAAATGAACTGGGGTTAAGCAAGGAAATACTTGTACTCTACTTAATGACTTGCTTTGTTGTCATCTCTTTAATACAACACATCTACTTCCAGCTTCTAAGGAAGTTTTGAGACAATCTATTTTACCTGCCTCATACTGAGATCAGAATACCAAGGAATAATATTGCCAGCATGACACGGTTTCCAAGGAGTTGGAGCAAGAGGTGGAATTGTCGGTTAGTGTTACCATTGGGAAAAGTAGACAGCTTATAGGCTATCCTGAACTGCAGTTTATCTAATTATACTGAGGTCAAAAGGTCACTGATCCATACATAAGGATCCCTGCTGGCCACATACTGACTTAGTTTTCAAATGTAATGTTATCTATGTTTTCTTGTATTTTTATTTATTTTGCCAAATATTTCCCAATTACATTTTAATCTCAGGGTACCAGTCAACCACTATAACTGGCACATAAGGAAACAGAGGTTCAAAGAGATGATGTGACTTGCGGAAGGTCACACAATTACTGACAGAGGAAGAATTAAAATATTCAGTTAACTCCCAAGCCCAAAACCTTGTTTTTTCACTACACCATGCTGTTACCGAACCCAGTCTAATCCACATTGCCACTTCCAGGATTCTTGACACATTTATACAGAACTACAAAATCATTAAAGGCCAAGAGTGATGTTTTTGCATATACACCATTCTGTATTGCCTAAAACTCTGGCCGAATCCATTAATTACAAAAATGAAGTGAACTTGCAAATACCTTTTTTTACAGAAACACTAAACTGTCAAGTTTCTGTAATCATTTCACGAATAACAAAAGTTTTATTACAAGTACATATTTACCTTAAGACCCTCTGCTTTTCTATAAAACATAACAGAAAACTGGCCATAAAGATGAAAAGCTAATAGGAAACAAACCAAAATGACAATGATTTTATAAGCTTGAGTTCTGCAGAAAACCTGACTAATTAGGAGGAGACATGCCAGGAATGTACATTCTTTTCACGACATACCAAATGGATGACTGCATATTAAGCAATGACCACAAACTCAGAGGGTGTGAATTCTAATCCAGGCATGAGTCACCTTTTTTACATAAACAAAGCTGAGCTCTATATTTTTAATGGTGACAAAAAGAAGAAGATGGAGGTGAGGGAGGATATGGCAGGAAAAATAAAGAAGAGACTAAATGAAAGAGCATCATTTAGAGAAATGGAAAATAAAAGCTGAATCTTTGTAAAGCTGAGATAAATTCTCAATACCAAAGCAAAAAGAAAACAAAAAGCATGTACTTTTAAAGACATTAAAGGACAAACTTTAAAGTACAAATATCTATATACCATTAATTCTTTATTCAAGCTTACACCTTAAGCCTACTAGATCAGAGACGGGCATCTCACAATACAAATAAAAAACATCCTCATTTGCACTGATAGCAATTGGTTTGATTTGGTTCCCCATCCCCTTTTCTCTTTCCTTCCACCACTCTCTCTTTGAGAGAGGTTAACAATACATGTTAACAGTAGTCCTAGCATGAAAGAATCGAATATATCCGAAAACTAAATATTTCAATTAACTGCAAGCTTTAGATACAACCTAAATCTGATATTGACTCTATAGTGTTTAATTCTAGAGATATCAATGTTCATCTGCTTAACACAAGATCTGACATATGTTCATTTTCTAGTCTTGAGAACTAGGAGAAGTTCAAGAAAGCAATACCCACATCAATCGTTTGGTCTTTAAGACTGGAAGCATTCAACTCTGTGGCCTATGCTCCAGATAGAGATATAAAAGGAATATAAAGGAGCAGACATTATATAAGGAATTATCCACCTGACTGAAAAAACCTGGGCAAGTCACTTAACTTCTCAGTACCTCAGTTTCTTCAAGTATAAAAAGTGAATAGCAATATTTACCCCATATATCCCAAAAAATTGCTATGAGGAAAATGTTTTTGGGTAAATCTTAAAAATACTTTATAAATGGGACAATACTATTACTATTTTTAGAGCTCTGTCTTATTACCACTTCTTTCACTCCTACATTATGAATAAAAAACCTTTAGGAACCACAGTTGTCTAATAATTTTAGCTTAAAATTATTAAACAATTGCAAAAGAGCAATTTTTCTACAGAAATATGCTATTCAGAAGAAACAAAGATTTCCAGCTTTGTGAATCAATTCTAATCATCATACATAGTAGATCTTATGTCAACATTCTGATGAACTTTTTCCACTTATTATGAAAACAGATTTTCATAAACAGGTTCTTTTTTAAATGTTGCTTTCCAGTAATTGTTTCATTGTTAAAATGATTTCCACTTGTCTTCTGACATTTAAGTTGAATATTTCACATCAGAATTAGGTGCTCTGGTTTTTATATCAATTTATTCTTGTTCAAACTAGTTTCCCTCAACATATGGTAAACACAAGGAAAGAAAGCATATCCAAGAACTGCTATAGCTGCATGTAATCAAAATCTATGAGTAGAAAGCTGATTTGATTAATCAGAAATTAAAGTGTCCTTGATCACTCACTATCTGGGAAAAAAAAATCTTCTAACTTACAATGAGGAAAAAAAATTTCTCAAGGAAAAAAGGATATCTCTTATTCTGGCAGGTTTATTATGATAATTGCTTTACACTTAAAATATCAACAAAAAGGAATTGTCATCTTTCATAGCTAGGAAGCAACAGCACCTCCCCCAACCCACCCAGTTTAGTTAGATACTAACCTGAATCCCAACATCAGTCAATTCTTTTTTCCCCTGGGAGAAGAACACACTTTCACCACATACTACATGTCATCTATCTGTTCCAAAACTTGAGTTCTCTCCATTTACATATTCGTATACCTCATTGTGAATGTTATTAAAATTATAAATTAAAAAAAATAAAGTCTTACAATGTCTCATATCAACTGGAAGCAAGCCTGGTTTTTCGAAGGTAATGGCAGCACAGCTCAAGTTCCGTCAGGTCTTACCAATTTGGAAAGTCAGTAAGTATGGGCCGGGTGATGTCTGTAGTCCAAGAACAAGCCCAGCTAACTTCAAAGAGGCTAATAACCAACTTAGTCACATAGCAATGAATTTTTCAGACAGAACAATTCTGGAAGGTCAGCTGCTTGTTTGGATTACAGTGTGCCTGGCATCAGAAGCCCTTTTAATAAATGAAAATGAACCTAAGAGCTACTCAAAATAATACTGAGGTTTTGCCTCAAACCCTGAAAATTAGAGTTGTAGAAAAACATGTCAATATGTTATTGTAGGAGATGTGAATTGTTCCAATTGTTCCAAGAAAGCAATTTGGAATTATATAAATGATGAATCTATGATTAATCATTCCCTTCAATCTAGAGATCCCATCCCACTACCAGGCCCACCAACAATAAAGGGACTGAGAGATGGAGAGACAGACAGATGGAAAAAAGAACTACTATATATTTAAATACTAACAGTAGCATTTTTGTGGTAGGAAAGACATGAAACAAGGTGCATACCCATCAGTGGAAGAATTGCTGAACAAACTGTGTTGTATGAGTAAAATGGAGTATCAATATAGAGTAAGGAATTAAGAGGAAGACTTACATGAACTGATGCAATATAAAATAAGTATATCCAAAACAATATATGCAAAGGCAACAATGTAAAAAAAGCTGAACTGATTGACAATTATTAAAACTAATGTTTCCAGAAAAGATAAAAAAACATTCACTCCCTTCTTTTGGTAAAATCATGGGATCACTGGTGCAAAATGTTGCATGCACTGTCAGAAGAGTCATTATATCAGTCATGTTGCTTGAATAGGTTTCTATGTCATAAGAAAGCTTCAGTTGAAAGAAGGGGAAACTGGTGATAGATACAAAAACATTAATAAGAATTTTATTTAATGTACCTATTAATCACAAACTGCTTCTTTTCATGGGATGCTTAAATGTTTTCAGTAATATTCAAGGTACTAGGGAGGACAGTGCTCCTATTTATAAATATCCATCAACTAAAAACTGATTCACAAGAGACAAGAGGCACAGACTTATTTAATGAAGAGGTAAACATTTATCCTTACTGCCTAGACAGCAAATTATAGTACTGCATATGGAAAGTGAACATGGCATACTTTGAGAACTCATCATTTTTACAGTAAAGATGCTGAAATTTTATTCCAAAAGCTCTGCAATAAACAAGGTCAAATTTTATGTAATCATTAAGTCAGAAGGGTAGTTTATTTTTGCCTTGCTTAGGTATTAGGTCTTAAAACAAAAGATCTATGTCCTTCCCTCACAACTCCACTAGTAAGAGAGAGCAAAGAAATGAAATAACAAGCAAAGCTGATAAAATATCACAAATAAGCAAGTTTGTTCTTCTAAGTAACTCTCTGCTAGGACAAAAAAAAAGGTTACTGACAGAAACCTATCTTATGGAGTGAAATGGAAATAGCAGGAGTAAATTAAGGAAATATATACAGCATTCACTCTAAACCCTCAAAGAAACCTAAAAAATTTTTTTAATATAAATCTCAAAATGTTTTGAAATAAAAAAAAACTATAGTGAAAAGATGTTCTCCAATAAGGTAGTACTGTTTTCTTAAAAATGAGTTCAAATACAGTTTAACTTATATGAAAAGGATTTTACTACGAAGTGTTACAAATAGAAACACAATCTTAGAAATACAAATGAAAGAAATAAGTCATCCTGTAGTCAATTTGGGAGTCACTCAATAAACACTGATTAAGAACCTACTGTGTGTTACGCAATGAGTTAAGTGCTAAGGATACAAAAAAAGAGAAAGAGTGCTTCTGCCCTCTACGAGTTGATAGTCTAATGGGGTACACAACACAGAAACAATTATATAGAAACAAGGGGATATGAAGTTTAGGGGAAAAAACCAATCCAAGAAGCATCTTGTTCAGTCACTTTGGTTGTGTCCAACCCTTCATGACCCCATTTGGAGTGGTTTGCCACTTCTTTCTTGAGCTCGTTTTACAAATGAGGAAACTGAGGCCAAACAGGGTTAGGTGACTTGCTGAAACTAGATTTGAACTTGTCAAGGTGAGTCTTCTTGAATCCAGGTCCAGCATTCTAGTCACTGTGCCACAGAGCTGCCCTAGATGCCCAAGAAGCATTACCTAGAACTTAAAAGTACCCATGAATTTTTAAACGGTGAGATTTGTAAAATTTGGAAACAAAAAATGTATTCAGGTAAATCTTTTCTAAGAGAAGTTCACTACAAGCAGCCTCATAAAATCTCAATGAAAGGAAAACTGATTTGATGAAATGCTTGAGGTAAGCAAGTAACATGAATAAAAAGGATTTTCTTTTCCACTTTCCTCACAGTCTACTCTCCCGGAGCTACAAAGGCAGGTATCTTCAGCCTTATCAGTCCCTTTTCACAAACACTCTGCATTAGGCATCCTCATGAGGTAGATGCAGTAGTAACATAATGAAAAGTGTTTTGCAAATGATAAAAAGAGATATGGGAGGACACTTAAAAGAAAATCTCCCAGGTAAAAACAAGAATGAAGGAGAGATGAGTGCAAAACTCAGACTAAAAGAAAGATGAAGATAAAGAACAATGAATAGCACTAAAAAGAAAGCCAAAAGAAGGTGAAATATTCCATCAGAGATTCTTCTTGAGGATTCTTGCTTTCTTGGGGAAAAAAAGCTTTAATTTTTTTTTAACATTATGACATTATTTGCAATCTTCACAAGGACAAACTTGCACTAAGCAAAGAAAATTACAGCTGAAAATTCAGGATTCTAATTTTATACCTGTTTTCTAAATTTGTATTACATAATATTAATAATTCATACATCCCTCATCTCGGCAATCCCTATGTATTTTGCATAACCAAAAGAATTCAGTTCATACATTTCATTTAAAAGTCATTAGGGAAGTAAGGAATGAGACATATATTTTCAGACATGGCCAAGGAATTGATTTGTTTTGCTTGAAGGAGTCATTGAGAAGTGACTGATGATTTAAAAAAAAACAGCACCAATAACATGTTTTAAAGACTTTAAATATCATTAGGTAACTTCTGAAGGTGTAGCACATGCTAAGAAAGCTCAATTCAAGATAAAGCACCATATAAAAAGATCTTTCTACCTCTGCTATAATCATGGAAGAGAATAACTGTTAGACTGCATCTATGCATTCTTCAAAGGACTCATACTACCTCAGATTAGTTATCTGAATTTGCTAAAAATCTTCTTAGGTGATAGAGTTTTTAACTTTTCTTCTAGAGAAATTAATGCCCTTATCTATATTTAGGGGGTTTTCCCTAACACATATGTAACTCACAGTCAGTGAAAATCTACCTTCAGAAATACCATTCTAGGAGCTAGGTAGTACAATGGATAGAGGACCATCCTTAGAGTCAGGAAGACCAGAACTCAAATCAGTCCTCATATACTTAATAGCTAAATTACCCCTAGGCAAGTCACAATTCTGATTGCCTCCAAAAGAAAACAGAAAAAAATAATACCATTCTATAAATAAAATGTAGTCATATTTCAAATTAAATTGTTTCCCTCAGATACACAATGCTATGCTGTACACATCACTGATACTGTAAAATGAGGGAGTTGTGTTATGTTTAAAGTCACTTCATTTGAAAGGGTCACTTCCAGAGAAATCTGGAAAACTTTTATGAACTCATATGGAGTAAATCGAACAGAATCAGGAGAATATATAATTACAAAATTGTCAAAAACAAGCTTGAAAGACTTAAATCTGATTATTGTATTAAGAATAACTATCATCTATATAGTACTTCAAGGTCTGCAAAGTACTTTATATAAATGTCATTCAAAGAATGGAATGATCAATCACTGCTCCAGAGGAACAATGATAAAGCACGCTTCACGGACACAGAAGTGACGTGCACAAGATACAAAAAGAAATCCATCAGGGCCAATGCAGTTTTTTGGGTTTTTGCCTCACTATGCAATGCCACAAAGGCTCTATCTTTCTTTTTCTTTTTTAATTGTGGTAGGGATAGTACTCTTCTCAACCTGACAATCTATAACTCTCTGGTTTTATTAAAAATGAAGGAGTCCTTTTGCAAAAAACAACAAAAAAAAACATCCTATGACTTTTGGTTGCTAATAAAGCCTACTAAAACTTTTGTTCAACCCCTTGAAAGTACAAGTATGGAATAATACTATAAAATAATCTAAAAAAGAATAAAACTCCAACAGCACAATATGTATATGTCATACAATAGTGTTAGTCTTTATGTCACCATTACCAATACAAGTTTGTGGCCAGATACTTGTTATTCCCCAGCAAACAACAGGATTTCCAAAAGGAACATGCTACAAGAATTATTGTGTGCTGTATTAAAACCAAACAGATTTTTCTTTTGAAAATAATTATAAGATTCCATCACCAACAACTACTAAGAGTAATTCTGTCTACTATAGGATATGTAGATATTTTCAGCTACACTAGACCTAAACAAGGGTCTGTGTTTACACCTAACATGGTGATCAGTCAGGTTATAATAATGTTTAAATATTACACCAGGAATTTTTCCACTGACCATAGGTATGATCTAAAGTTAATTTTAAAGCACATTTTAACCTAGCATGTCTCCAAGCTAAAGGTGGGCAGAAAGCAAGGCAAACAGCTCTCCTTTAATAAGACTTTTTCAGTTAACAATGGCATGAAGGAATGAACCACTGAATGACAGATAAAACCTACTACATATGCAGATCTCATGATAAAATAATCACTGAAACAAGCATCTATTAAAAACTATCCTCTGCCAAGAGCAATGCTGGAAAGCAACAAATTATCCTTTGAGTTATGTTCATCAAGAAAATATACCATCTTATTAACTGGGTATGAGAAAAATTTACTGTACTTAGAGGTCAGTGACATTTTTAAAAGCATACCAGTACAAGATTTAGATAAAATATTGTTAAAGTTAGTAGCATTTCCTAACAGCATTCTCATCCACATAAGCAAAATTTTGGAAAAATAAAAATTAGTGGGTATCTACTAAAAAAAAATCCCTAATTAGGGAACAGCGTGCAGGATATATTCAGGGGCAGATATGTGACACCAGATAGAATGCCAGGACTGAAGTCAGGGGGATATCTTCCTGAGCTCCAATCTGACCTCAGGTACTAGCTCTGTGACTTACCTGGGGCAAGTCAATTAGTCCTGTTTGCTTCAATTTCTTCATCTTTAAAAATGAACTAGAGAAGGAAAAGGCAAAACACTCCATTATCTTTGTCAAAAAAAAAAAAAACCAAAACCCAAATGCGGTCACAAAGAGTCAGACAAAACAGAAATGACTGAACAAATTAAGGATTATTATAAAGTCACATAAACATTTCCATTGGGCCCCACCTTCACAAAGACCTACTTGGCACTCTAGACTTAAAGCAAAAACTTCCTTGAGATTAAAGTTAGAAGGATGGGAAGTAGGATTGCTAGAGATTCTAGTCCTTTTCTCCATGACAACATAGCGCCATATAATTCATGAAACTAAAGAAGGACAAGGTCTGGGATTGATCTTCTACATTTGTTGCCCCTTGGCTCCAGCTCCTAGTTGGTCTCTGGAATACATTTGGTCTAGAAAAATTCTTCCTCTACTCAATAGGACAATTTAATAAGCATTCATTCACTTTGTGAATCAAATTGAACTTTGTATATGAACAGTCCTTCTCTCCAAGATGTTTGCTGAAGGAACTTGTTTCAGTGTCTGTAATGCTTGGTCCCCAAATTCTTCCACTTGCCCAGAAACTCTGCCTTCTTCATTCACATTAGTCATTTGCTTGTGTTCCTACAGTAGCCAACTTGACCTAAGAACTCCTTACCAATCAACCTTCTTCTAAAACCTTCACCCATATTTAGGGGCTAGGAAATTATCTCCTCTCCTGGTTCTCAGATCCACCTGGTTGCCTGGAGGAACGTTGGGGCCATATGGGCTTCCTTTTAGAGAGTGAAAGACCATGTACATCCTCACTTATTGTTTCTCAGACTACAATATCTTTGATTCTCTCTAGCTGTTCAGGCCTCATTTTAAAGGCCATATCCAAGAATATTTCAGGTATCTGTGTCAAGCATCTGAGAAAGACTTAACAGAGGCCAATCCAATGATTCAAGTTTGGTTTTATGAGACACCCATGGACCACAATATACATATATATATATATATATATATATATATATATATATATATATGATTCCTAAAGTTAAAAATGGCACTGACTACAAAATCCTGCTCTCTACCATGTTCACATTCATCATACTAGGTCAGGAAGATATTCCCAAAGATCAGTGGGAATTCTGCTGTAACATATACTACCTACCAACATCCCATAACCTGATCCTTTTATCCTGCAGGTAGCAAGGAAGTCAAACCAAAGTAAGAATGATGCCAAGAACCACCACACTGCCCCCTTAAAGAAAAACAACTCCAGGATTTATAAAACAAGTGTCACCCTTACTGTATTCTATTCCTTGTTTCCTAAGTTGCAAAAAGTTTCTAGTGGACCTTATACCTCAGTATTTAAATAATCTTCAAGCAATGTTAGCATAAGAAACCTGAGAAAAAGAGATTCATACAAATAATGCAATCTTCTTAAAAAGATAATTCAGTGTTGTGGTTATGTCAATGACAATTTAGAGTAGACCTCCTGATTTAAAAAAAAAAATGACCAGGCGAACATCAGAACAACACACAATAAAGGTATGTCCAAGAGCATCACTACTCCCCATAACAAGTCATCCCTTTTCTTACATGCAACATGTTCCAAGGCCTGAACTGACACCAACTCAGTGTTTTTTGACTCAGCAGCTGAACCTATCCTAGCCCTAGTAGCCTCATCTGGGGAAAGGCAACAAATTTTGGCCCCTCTGAAGGCTTGTTACTGAGGGAATCCCAGTTTCTGTGGACACTGGGTAACAACTTCTCTGCTCCCATAAATAACATCAGTCCAGCATACATAATGAAATAAATTCCACTCCTACCTTATCATGTCAAATGTTGTCTTATGGGAGATATTTGTACATCATACAGGAACATAACTTCAATAACAAAGCCTAGACCTCCAAAAGAAATTAATTTTGATCAAGTTTTTGCTGGACACAATCTCCACATTACTGTAGAAACTCATTCTAAGTATAGTTCCTCACCAAAATTAATAGTCAATTAATTTAATCTGGGAGCTTCCATGAACTGCACTTGCAGAAAGGAGTTTCACATACTGGCTGGAGAACTCTGCAGAGAAATAACTAGGAAAAGTTTTCAGGAAAGAGGACAATGTAACTTCAGCAAAGAGTCAGACATCTTCCTGACTGGGAAGTTTTCTCAAATACAAAGAGAGATTCAGAACCAAAGGTCCAAGTTCGTTATGCTTCAGTCAAATGGGGGGAAAAGTCTTTGCAGTAAATTCCTCTGACAGAGAAGTATGGTATCCAATATTTACTGAGAATTGATACAAATACTTACAAGCAAGAGCCTTTCCTCCAATAGGATATGAAAAGGTACCCTCAAAAAGAAGTGCAAAATCAGACGAAAAATACTACAAATTATGAATCATAACAGAAATTTACATTAAAACAATTCTAAGGGTCCCCCTCACAACCATCAGAATGAATGGCAAATATGGAATAAAAGTAAAATGGTCATTATTTATTAGGTTGTAGGAAAGGTATACTAATTTACTGTTAGTAGAATGTATTTTAGAATACATTCTAAAAGGCAATTTGGAACCATGCCCAAAAAGTCACTAACCTGTGCAAATCCTTTGATCCAGTGATAAAACTCTTGGGCACAGATTCCAGAGACATAGGGAAAGACATGGGGAAAGGATACAAATGTATAAAAATGTCTAGCAGTACTTTTTGCTGTAGCAAAAGACTGGAAACTAAGTTGCTGTCCATAAACGGTGGAGGAACTGAAAAAAAATTATGACATCTGAATGTAACAGAATATTACTGAACCACAAGAAATTATTAAAGGAATGGATTCAAAGGAACCTGAGAAGACTTGCATGAACCAGTGCAGAGTGAAGCGAGCAGAACCAAGAGAACCATTTGCATGACAGCTCCAATAACACAGGGAAAACAGTTCTGAGAAACAACAACTGTGATGAATGTCGTGACTAACCATGAGTCCGTACATAATTGAAAATCATTACCCCTCTATTGTTGGCTCATCTTGAAATCGCCTTCTCTAGAACAGCCTGCCACCCCCAAGGAATATTCGCCTCTTTCTCCCTTTCTGGAGTTCCTTTGGGAGTCTCCATTTTATGGAAGGGCCAAGACCGGCTAGCCTTCATTGTCCTCAGTGCCCTATTCCTAACTTTCTCAGGACTATATATCCCTTTCAGCAACCTTCTGTGTACAGTCTGACCCATTAGAAAGAAAACTCTATGGCAAAGATATCTCTTCCAATGCCTAGAACAGTGCTGGCCATACTAATACACACTTTTAATTCCCTTCCTTCCCAGGACTGTGGTAATAATCAAATGGGATTTTATTTATTTGTACATACATATGTATGAGTATACATGTATATATACATACACACATATGTACATACATGTAGGTATAAATATATATATATATATATATATATATAAAACATCTTTCACATCTTAAATCACTGCCATTAATATTAGTTAACATATAAACAGGTAAGTGTATAAAGGAGAAGCATCTAATGAACTTCACTTGTATCTGGGCTGGATGTAGGAAGTTTCAGGAGGTGGGGGGAAGATAGCAACAAATACAATAAAATAAATAAGGAAGTAAAGAACCTCTGCCTCTTTAGGAGAAAAAGAGAACAATTTACATAGGGACCACAACAATAAAAGGAAAAGAACATTAAAAGAAACAATAGAGAGAAACTCTGAGGGTCTTCCCCAACCAGAACAGCAAACTTGGCTACCTTCAGCCTCCATCCTTACCCTAGCCTTTAATCACTGAATGGGTGTTGCTTCAGATAAACTGAGACCTGGGAAAGAGCTCTAGCTTAAAAAGGGAAAGGTCTCTCACCAGTCATCCAGACCTATGTCTTCCCACAGGACTCCTATAACTCTGGAGGAGAGAGTGAGACTGGTGACTTTGCACAGCCCTGCCTCACTAACTTCAATTCACTGGCAAGTCATTCACCCTCTGGGAGTCATTAGTTATGATCACCCTATCACCATGAAGATGGAGATTCAGATATACATTTTCAAGATGATGATTGAGTTTGTTTGCTTTGACTATTTATTTGTTAAAAGGGACAAGTAAGTTCCCACTAAAAAGAGGTTATCAATGGGAATCAATAGGGATTATTTTAATTAAATATTTTTTAAGGAGAAGAGATTTTGCTAGAGAACAGTATGAGAGATATCGTTTTCTTCATATATATGAAATGCTATAATTTGGGAGATACATTAGAAGCATCATCCTATATAGCTCAAAAGAACAGAATTAGAAGCAATGAGTAAGGCAGACTGAGCCAACAAAAGAAAGAATAATAGAGCAAAGCCATCAAGTATGGAAAAGTAGGCTAAAACAAGATTAGGAATGGCTTTAATGCCAACAGGGGAGTTTCTATTTTATCTTAGGGACAATATGAAACCACTAGAGCTTTTTAACTTGAGAAATAAATACACACTTATTCCTGTATAGTCTCAGATATGCTTTCTTTAGCTAATGTATTCATTACAAATAATACCCCTAGAAAGAGAAGATAGAGAATAAGGACATAGGGGGAAGTAAGTTAAGAAATGTACTAATAGATGTTATTTGATTGTTTCAGTCAAGTTGGACTTTTCCTGACACTATTTGGGGTTTTCTTGGCAAAGATACTGAAGTGGTTTGCCATTTTCTTCTCCAGCTCATTTTACAGATGAGGAAACTGAGACAAATAGGGTTAAGGGACTTGCCCAGGATCATGCAACTAATCAGTATCTGAGACCAGACTGGAACTTAGGAAGATGAGTTTTTCTCTACTCCAGACCCAGTGTTCTATTTGTGCCACCTAACTGCTTCACGCTAACAAATAAGAACATCCAAAATAGGAAATCCTAAATTACTCTGAATATATTACAACACAGAATGCTTTATTGAAACTGGGTTCAAGAAAAACTTTCACTCAACAAACAACTCCAAGTACACACTGGAGACACAATAACAACAAAGACACTCTAGGTTCTTTCAGAGTTTTTCAAATCTATTGAAGCATGTGAATTACAGCCCAATGCTAAAGGTCAGTTTTAATTTACACTTCAAACAAGCAAGCAAGTAAAAGACACTGAGAGTTAATTAATCTGCTTTCTACATTCTAAAAACCACAAGGGAAAATAATCATTCTATAATTTCTACTATTTGTGGGAAGATAATTTTTTTATTGATGTTAAGCACTTTTTGCAGAATCCAACAGTTTTTAAATCTGTTTCTCCCTCAAAACCACTGTTATACTAATAAACATTCTATTCCATTCTAGTTAATTGATTATCCCAGAGTAAACACAATTATTGACAGGGAATGTGGTGAGGGTTTTTTCCCCTTCTTAATAACCTAAGGTAGCATAAAGAAAGGTTTCTGTGTTTCTGAAATTAAACTTCAAGGTAATCTATAATACTTATCCTACTAGTCTAAAAATTCCCAGCTAACAACTCATCTGAGCTTCTGCAGGAAGAATCTAAGTAATGTTTAAAACACTGCAAATTATTGGAAACAAAGATGACAACAAAAACCAGGGCTTCAACTCTTGAAATAAACACCCTTTGAATCAAGATTTAAAGAACTAAGAAGCAAATGTTCAGCTTATGATATAACTTGGCTCGGCAACACAGCATAAGACTTCAAAAAACTCATATGCACATGAAGATACCAAAGGCATTTTTCAACAGTGAAAAATAATGTTGAATTGGTTTTTTTTAATTTACTTTTTAAACATTCATTTAAAAGCAATGGAAAGGGAAAGCAGAGGTAGAATCTTAGAAGACTTTTCCCACTGAAGGAGTCCTTTCTAGGAATCCATTCCCCCCTTATTAGATGGTCTGAAAGCTTAAAAACCTCAAGACGCTGATTGCAGATTCTGGGATTCAAAATACTGAAATGAGATTCAATTAATAAAAATCCCTATGGATAAAGCCTAAGTTTCTATCTCAGTATTCAATTTTGATGGTTTGTTTATTTTTCTTTATTCTCAAAGAGTAAGGCAGGGAGTCAAATTTTTTTTCACCAAACAGGAAAAACATATGATACAACCCAAGCAATCTGTTATTAGGGTCTGAAGCAGTAACTCCTCAGGCCACAAAGAAGCAGCTAACTGATGAATCCTAGACATTCACACTGGGCCACCTACTCAGCAAAAAGGCATTTTCCAATCAGAATTTAAGAAGTTTATTTTTTTTCCTCTTTTTTCTTTAAAAATTGGAGAAAAAGTAGAAAATGCTGACTAGATATGAAACATATACAAACTTTATAGAAAGAAAGATAAATGCCATATTTGATTGAGGTAGATTTTTTTTCAATTATGGGGGGGGGGGGTGTTTAACTACAGAAGTTTTAAATGAAATTTAAAGCCCTTGTTTTAGTTCCAGCTATCAAATGTCACAGGACCCTTACTACACATGCTTCTTATTTCAGTCGTCTGCAAACCATTCCTGTCAAATCCCAAATGCAGGTCTATTCGGTCCCAAGGTCACTATGAACACATGCTTCCCTCCTTAATAAATAGCCTTGGTGTACAGCATTACTGCTATGGGATTTTTGTTCCTTTTAGTACAACAGCAGAGGCTTTTAATACCTTTCATCAAACTATTACTTATAACTGATCTCGCCAAACCATTTTATTTTTGTTTAAATGCTGACCTTCAAAATTTCCACTTTGTGACATTCTTTGAAGGCATTTAGTAAAATAGTACTTTCAAGGATATTTCTACTTCAGAGCTGTTGTAATTTACTCCTATTTAAGAGCAAAGAATTATATAGCTTTGAATTTGACAAGCTGCAGAGAGGTGGGAAGTAAGAATTCACCACCAGCAAATGTCATTGACAGTTCAATTCATTTCCCCTTAAACATGCAAAATATTCTATAAGTTACTCAAAATTCTAAAGTCACAAGTCAAATTAACAAAAATTTAGTACCAACTCAGAACTGTGCTAGGCCAGAGGAATAAAAACTACTGGAAAAGCTTGTCAACAGCTTTCCATCTTGCTGGGAAACCACAATGTACAAAGATATGCAACCAAAGGTTTTAGTAGTAATGGAAGATCACCATGGTAGATTGCCTCAAAGAAGGGAATTGTAGTAAGACTTTGGATTATATATAGACTTTGACTGTTGATGTAAAACATTAGATCAAGAAGGAAATCACTAAATCGTAGCATTGCAGAGTGGGGGGAAAAAACCTACAAGACTCCTTAATTTGATGAATGAGTCCCCTCAGCCAGACAAGTGGTCATCCTGCCTGGGCTTTAACACCTACAATCATGGAACACACTAAATCAAGATGACTTACAACAACCAATTCTATTTTTTTGGACAGATCTAATTGTTTGGAAATTTTTCCTTAAAATGACTTGAAATCAGAGCCTCTGTAACTTTGGACTTTTGTCACTCTACTTTCTTGATCCTTATCATCAATCTGTACCTCCATCCCATCTCCCATAAGACCCTTAAGATATCCCCTAAACATCTTAGATATAATCTATTCTAACCCCTCCATTTTACAAACAAGGAAACATAGAACCAGAGATATTGTGACTTGCCCAATGTGACAGAGTTAGTTACTGGCAGAAAAGAGATAAGAACCCCAGTTTCCCTGATCTCCAAAAAGAACAGTTTCCTATCGTAACTAGAGAGGGAACATTACACTCCACGCTCCAAAAATTCAAAGAAATGGATTTTACATTTGTCAAAGGAAATTTGTGATTTATTCATACATTTGACTTCCCTTGCTCAACTATTTTCTCTCTATAAAGCAAGGAAGAAGAAAGCAAGCATTTATTAAGTGTCTAATATGTGCAAGGCTCTACGTGAAATACATTACAAATATGTCATTTGATACTCTGAGAGATAGGTGCTATTATTTATTAGCCCTACTTAACAGTTGAGGGCATCCAAGTGGTACAATGAGTAAAGTGACTGGTATGGGTCAGGAAGATTCCTCTTCCTGAATTTCATTCTGGCCTCAGATACTTACTAGCTATGTGATCCCAGGCAAGTCACTCAATCCTGTTTGCCTCAGTTTCCTCATCTGTAAAATGAGCTGGAGAAAGAAAGGGCAAGTCACTCCAGTATTTTTGCCAAGAAAAATCCAAATGAACTGAAAAAGGTGATTTCATGGGAAGGGTTGGAGAGTGACTGTTCAGCTTGGGCTGAGGTAGGAGTCTCCTGACTCAATTTCCCCACTAACACGTGGCAGACTTTAAGCCTCACTAAATGCAAGTTGACAATCTACTCCTACCTGGAACTGACATGAAGCTGGGGAGATATTGTTTCCTTGCAATGTCCCTACTCATAGTGACAATTTCCTATAGTCAAAAGGCTTGTAAGCTTAATACCAGATCTATTAAATTATAGATTGTTGGTAGGGGAACATCCGAGGTCAAGTCTAAAATTAAGGCTAAAGGCTTAGGACTTTAGACCAACAACAATAAATTAGGGTCCTTTAATTCTTAGTAATAGTGTGGAGACAATTAGGTCAAGGGCTTATGAAGTCAGCATACATAGTTATTATTTGTGTCTCAATTGGTTAGTTAAAAAAAAAATCGGTTTGTGATCTATATCGTAAATGCTTTAAAATAAATATCACCTGACCAAAAGCTGGAATTGTGTTATGTGGTATGAACTGTGTTAAAAGTTAAAAAAGAAATTAAAAAACTAAAAACAACCCAAATATAATCATGAAGCATCCAACATCATCAAAATGCCTCAACAACAACAATTATACAGGTAGTATAGCATGGCAACTAATGGGAAAAAGAATTCCATGCTTCCACTTTAATTAGGCATTTGCATTGATTTCCTAAAGCTTATATCTCTCTCATCTAGAATACCATGAAAGAGAATCAATAAGTAAGGTGAATTTTCATTTCTCAGAAACATTATTTACCTATATCACATTATTGAATATTCTCATAACTGTGTCCAAGTAAGCATGTGGTAGTCAGAGTTCCTATAATGTGACAATCATAAATTTAGAACTGGAAAGATACTTGGAAGTCATCAAATCCAGACCCCTCATTTACAGATGGTGAAACTGAGGCTAAAGGAAGTTAAGGGACCAGAGGCACATGACCACTTTGAGTCTGAGGAAGGATTTGAATTTACATCTTTTTGACTCTAAGCCCAGTACTCTACCTATCTAGATGCCTCAAAAATAATTTTGTTTCTGAAATAAAACATTTTAAACAAATTCACCTTAATTACTCTTACAAAAGCCTCCCGTCTGGTCTCACAGTCAGAGTTCAATCCCTCTCCTTTTTCCCCTGAACTCTCCATACAACTAGTTTGTTAACCTTCCAAATAAACAAAAATAAGGCTTTGATCATATCTCCTCCCTGCTCAAAAACCTTCACTGGCTCCCCACTGCCTATACAGTCCAAACTCCTTAACCTAGAGCTCAAGACCTTCTGAATCTATATCACCAACATACCCTGCTGATCCTATCTTTCAAAACTAGCTCGACACTCAAATCAAATTCATCTACTACTCATTTGTCCTGAACTTACACGTAGAGATGGAATCAACACAGATATCTATCAACTAGTGACTTTCCACATTTACTCCCTGACTCATTTCTACTCGTCAAATCCTACCCATCTCTCAAAGCACAATTCAGATGTCATAAAGTCTTTAATGATAACCCACAAACAGATCTCTGTCTCCCTATCCTCTTCCTTTCCCTCCCCTGTCTCTCCCTCCTATCTCATTCCTTTCCCCCTCCTTATTTCCTACCCTCCCCCTCCTCTCTTATCCGTCATTCACCTCTCCCCTCCCAACTCACAAGAGATTTTCTTTATACCTCTCTTCAGTACTTACAGTATTTAAAACTGGAAGAGACATTAGGACACAGAAGTCATCTGACAGCCAAAGAAACTTGAGGTTAGAAAGGCAGATGATTTGCACAAGATTGGACAAGATGTAGAAGAGTATGGATTCCCTTAATTCTCTTTCAGTTACACCATGTGGATACTCTTATGGCAGTACCTTTTATTGCAGTTATTTGTATATATATATATCGCTCATCTCCCAAGCCCTAGCATAGTGTATGGCATAAAGTGGGTGCATAATGAATATCTCACAATTATTCCATCTCCATCACACTTTAAGCTCCCGGGAAACAGACTGCACCCACCACAGACCTGATGGTGTATCTTGAAACTTAAAGGTACTCAATCGTTGCTAATTAATTGCAACGGCAACAAGACCAAATTGGCACTCAAAAAAGATCATATTACCAAACGCCAAGGACAGCAAATCAACGAAAGTCTTTGTCACTGCCAGCTCAAAGAGTTGATTGAAGTTTTTGCACTACTTTTGTGTTACTGTGTTCATGTCCATCCTGTTAAACTCCATCCATTCTGAGACTGGAAAGTTCAGAATTCTACTATTGAAATAATTACTAAGTGACTATCCTTGTCACTGGATTGGGGGAGCTCACTGCTTACCAGTGTCTGTGATCAGAGATGGTATAAGGTGGAAAAGAAGGAAACCAGAGCTACAGAAGGTGAAGAAAAGCACTTACAATGTACTGGCCAATTTTCCTAGACTTCCAATTAGTATAGATAAAGGAGGTTAAATACAAACTCATGGCTGCCAGACGGAGAGATCTTATTTAATACTTTTTTCATTTAGAACAAAAACTGTGCTCTTCAAAAAAGCATTAACATGTGGTTTTTATGTAGTATTCTCATAAATTTTTAATTTTTTTATATTCACAGAGTATCCCAGGATGAACAAGATGGTAGAATTTCTCTACAAACCTCTCTAGCCTCCAAAACAAATTATGTGGTAGCTATGAAATAACAACAGTTGAATCCACAAGTCAAGTGGACAAAAAACACAGTACCACATAAAAATTTATGAAATAAAATCAAACAACTGAAACATTCAGAGTTTCCCCACCCCATACAGACACATACAAGCAATCTCATAGGGTTATACTTCAGAGCTCAGCTATGGAAGTTCCCATGTAGTCATCTCAGGGCAATGAATCACTTTTCCTCATTCACTATAAAAGGTGCAAGACATATTCATCCTATCTGTCTCAAGGAAACAGTGAGTAATTAAACAAGAATAGAAAACCTATGTAGGGCAGACGGAGTTTATACATATCTAAGAAAAAGGAGACTGAAAAGCCAACTGGAGACAGTTGTCTCTTCAGTGGAGCTTCTGGTGAGTCGGTCAATAAACATTTATAAAGCACCTAGTATATGTCAGAGACCGTGCTAAGCCCAAGAGATATAAAAAGAGGGAAGACAGCTCCTGCCCTCCAGAAACTCACAATGTAATGGAAGGTAAGGGCTGCAAGCAAGGTATCCACCTTCTGCAATATAAGGAAATACAATACATAACTTAGTGGTGGTGATGTGGGGAGTTGGTGGATGGAGAAGATGGGCAGATTCAAATAAGAGGTAAACAAACAACCGAGAATATATAAGGATAAATATAGATCATAAGAATATGAACCAACTGAGAAAGTTTTAAGGACAGAAGAAAAAGTGAAAAAAAATTAAGAGTACCAAGAACACAATGAACCAAAACTACACAGAAAAAAAAAGAAAATGAATCAAAAAATTACTAAAGAAGAAAATTTTGCAAAGTCTCCAGAGATCATTGAGAAATAACTTCTGAAGAAAGATACAGGGAAATAAATTAGATTGGAAATATGTGATCTGGGTAGAAGAAAATGTGTGTGTGTGTGTGTGTGTGTGTGTGTGTGTGTGAGAGAGAGAGAGAGAGAGAGAGAGAAAGAGAGAAAGAGAGAGAGAGAGAGAGAGAGAGAGAGAGAATCAGTATATAAAAATTAGAACATCTGGCCAAAAAAAGGCACTGATTCTCTATGAGTTAGAATGGACTTTGTTAATCATTTAGTCCAGCCTCCCTCACTTTATACAGGACCAAAGGGAGAGCAGGTCAGTAGTAAAAGCTGGAAACTGGAATGAAAAGGATAGAAGAAGGAGAGAAGACAAAGAGAATATTTAGAGTTTTTCCTAGGACTTTGATTGAGAAAGGGAAGGAAAACATAGGACAATAGCTTGAGGGAGTAGTTAGGTCTAATGAAAGTTTTTAAAGATGTAAGAGATTTGGACATGTTTTAAAGCAGTAGGAAAGTAAGTAACAGGAAGAGATTGAAGATTAGAGAGAGAAGGAAGATGACTGAGAAGCCAATGTGCTAGAGAAGACAAGAAGGGAATGTCATTTAGGATACATGTAAGGGAGTTGACCTTGACAAGAAGGCCACCTTTCCACATCATCAGACAGGAAGAAGGAAAGATTGGGTGATGTCAAAGAATTAAAAGAAAGGGAAGGAATGAAGAGAGAGCATTGGTCAACGGCCTCAATTTTCGCAATAACTTAAGTGGTGATGGCCTCAATTGAGATGGTGGCATGCTAGAAAGCCTGAGAAAAGATTTAAAATAACTTCTTTGAAGAGTGGTACAGGGAAATCAATTCGGAAGGAATAAATTCTTCATTGAGGGCCCAGTTGAGGTTAGATAATGAGGTTTTAATGTATCTAGTCTATTCTATATTCCCATCCAGGGACCCAATTTGTTCAAAATCTTAAAAATATAATAAAATTAGTGTACTCTATAATATTTTCAATTAATAATTCTAATACTGAAGAACATTCTATGTGGTATAAAAGGAGATAGAGGTTGTAATACTTTTTTTTAAGTCTCAAGTGACTTTCAGAAGAAACCAAAGGAGAAGAAGAAACATATGCTATGTGAGGGGAAGGAAGAAGGGGGGCAGCACAGAATCAAAACATATTGCATTTATTGATAAGATACAGAAGTTACTCAATGAAAATTATATACACTCAGCTTAGGAACTTTGGATGTAGCACTTAACAGTGCTAAATCGACAATGTTGTTTGATAAGAAAGATGAGCTAGGTCACCACAACTGGGTACAGTCATAGGCTCAAAAGACTGTTTCTGACATTTTTTTTTTAATGCAAGAGGTTTAGGAGAATCCATGGCTATCTGTCATAGTTAAACACATTTAAATAAGTTGTAAATCATGTCCTTTTAACTTTCTTACTTTTAATCTAACAAAAAACAGGATAGTTTTTAAAAGTTTTCATTGATTATTTTTAAATCACCATTCCTTTCCCTTCATTTCCTTTTCTGTTCCCTTCCTAGTCAGCCTAGAAAGCTAATAACATTTAAAAGAAAAGAAAAACAGCGAGGAAATAATATAACTATTCAATAAATCAAAAAGTCTAAAAATAATACAAGGTATAACAATCCTAGATCTCTTAAATTCATCACAGGTGTCATGCTGACCATCACTTAATTCAGTCAAGCAGGTAGGATCCAACTAATCCATCAGCAAGATAAAGTGAGACAGAAGTTTGAAGGAAATCAAACAAGAACAAAACGTAGCACACTGAGCGAGAGGGATCTCAAACTAGAACTCTCACATATACACATTCTCATTCTCATTCTCTCTCTCTCTCTCCGCCCCCCCCCCATTATTGCTGGTCCATAGGTTTTTGTTTTTAAGTTCAAAGTGTTTTTCAAGTCACCATCCCTTACAAGGGGTGAGGCAGGCTTATCCCCTCAGACTTTATTCCTTCCCAACAAATTCCAACTATACAAAAGTTCATCAAAAATAGTGAAATGTGAATAAATACATTTATTCATAGCAAAATAGCAAACAAATTTTTAAGTTATAAAGATTAGAATATGCAAAAAAGTACCCAGAGTGAATAAGTTCTCTAACTAGGACTGAGATATCTCAGTTCTGCCAAGAGAAAGATTCCAATTTCATCCAAGAGTAAACTGTTTGAAGTCTCTAGAAAGGCAAACTAGAAAACGGGGACTGCCTGATATATGTAACTGCTGCTTCACAAAGTCTTGTTTTTCCTCAATAGATATCTCCCTAAAGAATATATAGTCGCATGTGTCTCCCTCAAAACACACCACCTCTCTTCTCCAAAGTTCTCACACAAACTTCACCCTTTATATTGTAGAGTTGAACTCATTCCCTGTATCAATGAAAACAGCTAGAATGAATGAAACCATGGTTACATCAATATTAGACAAGGTGTAAAATAGAGACTTATCTTAGTTAAAGTTGTGATTTTCATGAAAGATACACAAGAACATTCCAAATGAAAGGACTCCCTATAAATGGGAAGATTCTTCAACAAAACCAGGCATTCTTAAAATGGCTTCCATTAAACACCAAAGGGTAGATTAGGGGGTTGACAAACTTGGATTAGAAAACATTATGTTTATTTCAATATAATTCATTTCCTTTGTAATCCTATGAATTTTATATATTTAAAAACTTCTTTATGAGAAGGGGTCCATAGGGATTAATAGACTGCTGAAGGGATTCATGACAAAAAAGATTAATATTAAGAAATTTTTGATCAATTTAGGCAACTAGGTGGTACAGTGGATAGAGTGTCAGATATGAAGTCTGGAAGGTTCCTCTCTCTAAATTCAAATCTGGCCTCAGATACTTACTAACTGTATGACCCTGGGCAAGTCACTTAACCTTGTTTGACTCAGTTTACTCATCTATAAAATGAACTGGAGAAGGAAATGACAAACTCCATTGTCTTTGCCAAAAAAACCCCAAGAGAGGTCACAAAAGGTCAGACAGGTCTGAACCAACTCAACAATATCCCTCACTTGCTAAATGTGTTGTGGTGTTTTTATTAAGCATCAGAACATTATAGGGCCTCCTCAATGAAATCCAAGCTTACACATGCTAAGAAGTCAAAAGAAAAACAAATGAGTTTAAAGTAGCTGCTGTCCAGACAATGATAGGACGTTGGATAGCCAATCCATTGAATTAGTATGCTCATAAGTATATCAGAGTGGGAACAGATGGAAAACGAGTTGGGTTGATTTGGACCAAGAACTGAATACGGAGAAAAGAATAGACTGGGTTTTGTTTTTTTGTTTTGTTTTTTTTTTACAATAAATACATAGTGCTTTCAATGATAACAAAATGCTCCCTGAAACAGAAGCTCATTCCTTCTTATTTCTCTCCTCCCTTGGATGTCACATTCATAAGGCTGATTTTCGTCTGTTAACATTAAGTACTTTTTTTTTTTTACACATCTGGCTAACTTTTTCTTTTTAATACTTCTGGTTAACTAAGAGCAGTGTTGTGTTGGTTTTGTAAAACTCTGATATAAACTCTGACACTCTTATACTTAGGATGAAGTTCATCAATCAGCAATCTTTTATAAAGTACCTATATGAGCAGAACACTGGGAAAACAGTGATCAGCAAAGTGGGAAATTTAATAGAGCCTTACAAATTATAAGGCATCCTTATTAATATTAAGCTTATGAAAGCTTTCTTTATAGAGGGCTCAGATTGGAACATTTCAGGTAATTCCATTTAACATCACCAACTTTGCTTCGTTGACTCCAAGGAACATTGACTCTACTTACCAAAAGCTCTGCTCGGTTGACTCCAAGGAACATCACATCATGCCCATTCCCCAGGTAACTCCTATTCTCCCACCCTTCTGAGCTTCCATTTGTATGTTATCTTTATCCCATTAGACTGAAAACTCTGAAAGGGTAGGGATTGTCTTTCTTATTTCTACCCACAGAATTGGCATGTAATAGATGCTAATAGACATTTATTGAATTGATTAAAAAGATGTCATGTAAAAAAAATTAGATAAAGACTATCAGTCATTATCTTTCCAAGTCATAAAATCCTAAAACTTTCATGTAGAACAAAAATATTTTTCTTTTCCCTTTGGGGATGGAAATTTACTTCCCTGAATACAGTTTTCTAACTGTTTGATTTTATTTCCCACCATTTTCATGATGGGGAATGGATTCATATTCAGGGAGACGTTGCACCAGATGCTTTCTGAGATCTTTTCCACTCAAGATTTTGGTGATATTATGGCTAAAAATGGTGCAACACCTCAATTCCAAAAATCTAAACAGAACCGCAGTAATAGAAGGACATATGGTCGGCTAACATTGGCTGCGATTTTTATCAATGATTTGTATGCAAGGAATGTGGCAAAAGAAATCTCCATCCAAGAAATAGACAACCAGTGGGACAAGGACTCTACATTTACTAAAAAATGTCAGAAGACATAGAGGAAGGCATCAGAACATTGTGAGACCTTCTTATATAGTATTTACTGAAGGGTGTGCATGAGAGTCACTCAAGATTATAAGACATGGAAGGATTGCAACCTGCACCAATGGAGGGAATATCCACAAAAATGAGATTATGTGAAGATTAACTGAAGTCATGAAGTAGATCATTTCTTTAAATATATACACATGCCATAGCAAATGTTTCTTTGGACTTAGCGCAGTTTTCAATCTTTTAAAATTAAAACAATCATACATATATTTCAAAACTGATGTCTCCAAAGCATGAAGACTCAATTTCAATGATTCTTTTAAAAACAGATTAAGCCATTCAAAGGCACACTATGAAGAAATATAACTTTGAAATTGTTTTTTAAGAAGGCTAAGTGACAGTGGATAGAGAAATGGGCTTGGAGTCAGGAAGACAGGAATTCAAATCAGTCACTTACAAGTTATGTGACTCTGGACATGTCGTTTGTACTCGGAATCTACCTGCTAGGGTTGCTGTGAGGTTAAAATGGGGTCATATTTGAAAACTACTTTATAAACATCAAGCTCTATATGAATACTAGGCATTATTGTAACTATTCATTAGTATTATTATTCTACAAAGCTAAAGGTATGTTCCTGAAAAGTTACATCTGAATTTTTTGAAAAATGAATCATAAAACAAAACAATTATTTTATGTAGAATCACTCCCTAAATCATTTTGAATTAACATTATCGTAAATTAAGGTGAAGTCTGTATTTTCAAAAGTCACAAGTTTGTCTGCCTAGAGGTTAATTTCGTAACTCTTAACATACTGAATGACAGAAGAATTTTCGTGAAGAATACTTGCATTTATTTATTTTCATAGCTGAATTAAAATAAAAGTATTCTACTTTTTAAATCAGTATTTTTCTGAGTGCTAACAAATTAACCCATTTCTATATGAAATTTAATTTTCCTATCAGTTGCTCATGAGTAAGTGAGCTAATATAATAAAAATGACAATTCTATCCAAATTAAATTACTTATTCAGTGCCACATCAATCAAACTTCCAAAAAATTATTTTATAAAACTAGAAAAACCAATAACAAAATTCATCTGGAAGAACAAAAGGTCCAAGATATCAAGGGAATTAATGAAAGAAAATGAAAAGGTAGGTGTCCTATCTGTATCAGTCCTTAAATTGAATTATAAAGCAGTAATCATCAAAATTACTTGGTACTACTGGCTAAGGAATAGAGTATATCAGTGGAATAGATTAGGTACTTAAGACACAACAGTCAGTGACTATAGCAATCTGTGTGTGTTTGTCCTTCATTGCTGAAGGAGAACATGCCATCGGAGAAATAATGACATTACTTGAACTTGACTTTGTTTTGAGTGAGGGAGGGCTGTGCAGGACACCAGCCTCACTTCTCCTCCAGAGCCATCTGAATCCAGTGACCAGATATTCATCAGGATGACTGGAGATGACCCAGGATGAGGCAATTGGGGTTAAGTGACTTACCCAAGGTCACACAGTTGGTAAGTGTCTGAGGTGAGATTTGAACTCAGGTCCTCCTGACTCATGCACTGATGCTCTATGCACTGCACCATCTAGCTGCCCCCTATAGTAATCTACTATTTGATAAATCCAAAGACTCTAGCTTCTGGGATAAGAACTCAATATTTAACAAAACTGCTAGCAAATCTAGAAAACAGTGTGGCAGAAACTAGACACAGACCAACATCTTACACCTTATACCAAAATAAAGTCATCAAAATAGGTACATTATTTTAATACAAAGACTGATGGTACAAGCAAACTAGAAGAGCAAGGAATAGTTTACCTAAAGAATTTATGACCAAATAAGATATAGAGAATATTATGAAATACAAAATAGTTGATTTTGATTAAATTAAATTGAAAAGTTTTTACACAAAGCCAATGCAACCAACATTAGAAGGGAAACAGAAAGTTGAGAAACAATTCTTGCAGCCAATGTCTCTGATAAAGACCTCATTTCTAAAATATATAGAGAACTGAGGTGAATTTACAAGAATACAAGTCATTTCCCAATTGAAAAATAGTCAAAGGATACGAACAGGATGTTTTCAGAGAAAGACATTAAAGCTATCGACGTTCATGTTAAAAAAAAAAATGCTCTAAATCACTATTGATTAGAGAAATCCTAATCAAAATAACTCTAAGGTACCACATCACACCTATCAGATTAGCTAACATGACAAAAGAGTAAAATTATAAATGTTGGAGAAGATGTGAGAAAATTGGAATGCACTGTTGAAATGCATTGTTGGTAGAGTTGTGACCTGATGCAAACATTCTGGAGAGCAATTTGGAACTATGCCCAAGGACTATAAAACTGTGCATTCCCAGCAATGCCACTTCTCGGTTTGTATCTCAAAGAGATCATAAATAAGAGAAAAGGACCCACATGTACAAAAATATTTATAGCAAAATATGCTACAGAATAGCAAAGAATTGTTGTGGCAAAGAATTGGAAATTGAGGGGATATCCATCAACTGGGAAATGGCTGAACAAGTTGTGGTATACGAATGGAATGGAATAATATTGTGCTACAAGAAATGACGAGCAGCAAATTTCAGAAAAATCTGGAAAGATTTACATGAACTGGTGCTGAGTGAAATAAGCACAACCAGAAGAACGCTGTTCACAGTAATTGTGTGATGACTGACTGATAGACACAGCTTGTCTCAGCAATGCAAGGATGTAAGACAACTCCAAAATACTCACAATAGAAAATGTTATTCACATCCAGAGAAAGAACTTTGGAGTCTGAATACAGATAGAAGCATACCATTTGCTCTCCTTTTCTTGTATTGTTTTGTTTCTTCTTTCTCATGGTTCCTCTCATTAGTTCTAATTCTTCTTTACATCATGACTAATGTGAAAATATGTTTGATATGAATGCATAAGTACAGCCTATATCAGATTGCATGCTGTTTTGAGGAGAGGGGAAGCAAAAGAGGGGGAGAAAAATTTAAAACTCAAAATCTTATGGAAGTGAATTTTGAAAACTAAGAATAAATTATTTTTTAAAAAGATCATGTTATGATTTCAGGAAAAAGGAAAACGTGGCAAGAGACTTTGACTGTAATCGAAACATCAAGATTATGAGAGATTTCTAAGTGTTGCTATATGGTGTTAAATATGTGACATCAAAACATAAAGCTTCAAATCATTCTAATTGTCATAATGTTTAAATTTTAAGGGATCTCCTACAGACAGTAAATTCAAAGTGGCAAAATTTATTTGCCAGACATAGAGTATTATAAGCATTCCAATTATCAAATGCTCATCATAATTTATATTATTTAAATACATGAATCTTGTTCTTTAACATAATTATTTTAATTCAAGAAACCATTCAAATTGCAAACCAGAAGGTGATCCAATGTGGCTTGAGAAATAGCCTGTCCTTTGCTTTCAGCATGCCAGGGAAGGTATTAGTGAATTCCTGGTCCCACATCTCCAAAATAAAAGATGGCATGCAGCATTGGTAGCATTATTTTGTAATGAAAAGAACACTGAATTGGAACGAGGAGCTCAAATCTCATATCCTGACTCTGTTACATATTTACCTGAATCATCTCGAACAAGTACTTCACCTCTATGGACCTCAGTTTCCTTACCTGTAAAATGAGGGTACTAAACCAGATGACCTCTCAGGTCCCTTCTATTTCTGAATCTTTTTACCCGACCATGATTGACAAACTGTAAAACAGCATTTTTAATTAAATTTTACATAAATGCAATTTTTAATTTCCATTCAAGTATTTAGAAGCCCCTACTGATCAGAGGATATAACTTAACTTTATACCATACCCTGTAATTGAATTAAAATTGAAATGTACGGTCATTTGCAAGACAGAAACTATCCTAAACTATGTTGTATGGTGAATGCTGTGCACTTTTTCCACACTTAGTAAACATTCCATTTATTGTTTTAACACAACTATTTTCTGTTCTAAAGTCTCAAAATTACAGAGCTGGTAGGGACCTTGAAAGTCATTAGTTCAGTGATATCAAAAACTAAATAAAAACAGGGACTAATAAACTATGCATAAGAATCCCTCTGAGCCACATAATGACTTTAAAAAAACCATGCATTTATACATTTCATTTTCTATTAATACATCAACACATTAAAATCATAAAGGAACTACATCTTAATCTGATTCAGGCCACTTTCAGGAGCACTGTAAGTCAAAGGTGGGTGGTGGGTCACATTAGTCAAACTCCCTCATTCTACAGATGAGGAAACAAGAAAAGGGAGGTAAAATAATTTGCCCAAAGTCACACAGATGGCAAGTGGTGGAATTAGAATTGAACTTAGTTCTTTGGACTCTAAATTGGGGGGTAGGAGGAGAAGAGAAAGAAGAAAGAGAGGGAGGGAATAATGTTCACACTTTTCAAGAGGTCAAATACCAAGAAAAATTAAAGTAAACCTATCAGCTTTACTACATGCTCTCCCTCTTACAACTTAAGAAAGGTCCAATTCAGAATTTGAAAATGCTAATAAACCTGGTACCTAAGTTGTACTGTCTGGGCATAATGAATGCTGCCGTTCTTTCCCATCCAGAAAGAAATTTGCTAGTTTATTTGTTGTTATTGTTGTTTTAGAAGTTCTGACATTTCTAACTATGCTGATGACAGATAAGAAGGTAAATATATAACCAGCAATGTGTGTAAATCCTCAATGGAGCATGTATAGCAGGTGGGGTTTAATTATGAAAATTTCTTATTGAGGAAAAAAAGTAGTGAAATTTAGTTCACCTAATTAAATGAAAATTGGTCTGACATGCTTTTTGAATCTTCCCTTCAGCAAGTGACACGTTTGTGGTAGTTAGGGAAAAGATACTCCTCCTTCAAAGTCATAATCTTCCCTGGGGCTATAACCCACACACTATTTCACAAAACAGGGACCTAACCCCTGGTGCTAAAGAGAATTTTTTAAATTGAATTCAAAGGGCAGCAAATACCTTCATGTAGTCATATAATTAATAGTTTGATGCCTTCAAAAGTAATTCATATGAAAAATCTTGGTCCCTGGGAATTTCAATGAACCCACACTGTAACATACACACAGCATGCTGACAGAAAGCATCATGGAAACTACTATGGCACAAGGTAGGCTATAGAATGACTTCACCTTGAATCATACATGCTGGCCAAAGAAAAAAGTCTTTAGAACATGAAAATAAAGGAAGCTGAGAACTTTAACTGTCCTAGAGAGACAAAGATGTATCTGAAACAGTCTTTTATATGATAAACTACCACTTAGGCAGTTGACCTAAGATGAATTAAGAATTAAGAATGACTATGAGGTCAGCACTACCTAAGACGGGATAAATCAAGGGAAAAGATTCACCACCTATTGCTGTAATGGCTAAAAAGACAGTGTGAGAGAGAGACAGAGACAGAGACAGAGAGTGTGTGTGTGTGTGTGTGTGTGTGCGTGTGTACGTATATACGTACACACGCACACACACACTGTATTCTCCAAGGGATAACCTGCTGTTGTCCTGACTCATCATCATTTAGAGTCAAGCATTTAAGGAGAGGAGGAGGCATAAAAACAACTTTCAGCAAAGAAAAATAAAATCAGATTTTCAAAATTGTCTGTCATCACTTCAGGCCTTAATGTGATATCTAAATGTTGCCTATGAGTAGAAACTGATTAGATATGGGAGGTGAGGGAAAATAAAATTATCAACAGTAATCCAAGTTTACAAATATGGGAGACTAACGTGAATGGTTGTGAAATAGTCGAAAATAATGAACTCAGAAGGAATAGGATTGATTGGAAAGACTGAATGTCACTAAAAAAAACAACTCATAAAATATATATGTGCCCAAGGAAAAATATTTCCTAATACTTATTATGGTCCTTACGCAATTTCTACAGGAAACCACTTCTCTAAAGTCCTTTTAGAATTGGGTCTTAGAATGAATAAAACTGGCTCTGAAAAAGCATGACAATGAAGAGATAAGAAAAACAGAGAATGAAAGTCATAATTTCCAAATAACCAAACTTCATTCTAGATAACAAGTTCAACCTGTTCTACTACTTAATCTTTTACCAGAGCTGCAAATGAATAGCAATATTAACTGCTCTGAGTTTGTCTTCTTTTATTTACACACTATATCCCAAAATAGAGACTGCTAATAAACAGTAGCATGGACAAAAAACAGTTTCCAAATAAAGAGAGCTGAGTGGTATAGTTAATAAAAATATTGAATCCTGGGGTCATTCTATCACTGCTACTATTTGGATAGTTTCCTAACTGACCTTTATCTGGGCCTCAATTTCTTTATCTACAAAATACTGAAGCATTCAGTCAAGTCCCTTCTAACTCTTAATTTTCTATGACCTAAGAAAGGACTACACAACGCACAACCAGATAATCAGCCATTGTAATGAGATGAAAGATTGTATGCATTATAATTGCAAATGTCCACTTGATTTTAATTCTTCCTTTTCTTTCATTGATCTACTATTCTGTTTTCTTCTTTTCTATTTTTTATCTTACACACCTTTTTTTAAACATAGGCTTTTTAAAAAATGGTCTGTTTTTTAATGAATTTAAACTCAACTAACTCCAGAGGAAAAATGCCACACAGATGTTAATATAGTAATTGTTATGCGCTTATGTAACACTTCAGTGTCTACTAAATGTTCAGTCATCTCATGGAATCCTCACCAAACCCTGTATCATCCTCATTTTTCAGATGAAGAAACTGAGGTTCAGAGATTTAAATGGTATTAAATCTATAGCCATACACATAATTAGCAGTGGGAAGTTTTGTACCTAGCATAGTTTTTACAGATCCATAATACCTCTAATAAGTAAATGTAGTACCCCAAGCTCAAGGTTCAAAATATTGTTTTCTTCAAATTCACAGGTCTAGGGTTATCTATGCCAGATTATATCAGATGACATGCAAATTTCAAAAGACTAATAATTAACAAATAACAGAATCAGGAAGGAAATATTTTCTACCTACAAAAGTCTGAAGAGAGTTGAGAACTCTCCAACCAGTTCTAACATCTCCCCACACAGAGGAAAGGCAGTTATATCACTTACCCAACGGTCATCCAATGGTAACAAAGAACAGAAACTCAAGTTCCTTTACCTAATCACCTTCCTTCTCATTTTAGTTCTGCCCTCTACAAAGTACTAACCTTTCAGCAAGGCAACTGAGAAATCATTGATTTCTAATGAAATGGACAAATATTTATGATGCCTGCTTTTTCATACCATTCTCAGAATCTTCATTAGTGTCTGGCCACCATAGTCAGTTCCAAGTTGCTCACACCTTTTATGTCTTCCCAAGCTATAATCCCTCTCAAAGATTACCATATTCTATACAATAATTATCTTTTTTTTAATTAACAAAAGCCACATGTTTCCTTTTCCTCAATCTTTTGGTAAATCCAGGGAAAGAGACTGCCTTCACTGGAAAGGATATTGAGGAAGTCCATTAATCAAAGGGATCTATTAAAAAAAAATTAATAAATAAAACTTACCATCTGAATACTCTCATCACTCAAATAATAAAATCCAATGTAATCCACAAGAAGTCTGAAGCACTTAAATGAAAAAAAATAAGCCTGCTTAATGAGGTAAAAGATTCACATCTTCTCTATTCAGTAATCTACTTGAAATAAAAGGTCTTAAAATTTCTAATATCGAAACAAAACTTTCCTAAAGAGCACTAAATACCTATCAAAGGATCTACCAAAATAAGCAAGATACACACTTGTTAACATGTAGCATCCCTCTGGGTTTACACCATCCCCCAAAACAATTTCCATTTGGGCCTCCAGGAGGAAATGACTACATCCATTTCAAAGCAGGTCCATGAGCCTGAACTGGTGTTTACCTTGTGTCCCCTCAGAGTATGGAACACAATTAACTCAATTAACTCAAAACATTTAGTAAAATGGCACATCTTCACCATAAACCTGGGCTCACTCTTTTACAAATATAAACTGTGTCAATGGAAAGGATAAAGATCCATGGAGTTCAAAAACCTGAGGCATGCAAAAAGAATTCATGTACTCAAAGCAATTCACACCTCTAAAGTTCCAGACTTCCTTCCTAAAAGATCTTGGCCTTACAGACTGTACTAGATGCTTCCCTTCCCCTGTCTGGCTATAGTCACTAGTGCCTCTACCTACAAACTCCACTGAAATCTTAAGTACTTTTTCCTTGGGGTCAGTAGGAATTTCCCTGAAACAAGATCTTCAGACTGGCAAGCTTTCTGATCAGCATGGTCCCAGTACCAGGTCACTATTGTCACTGATAATTTTACTGGCTTCTAGAACTGGACTCTCTACCAAGTTTCCTTTCCTAGCTTTTAAACTCGGCCTCTCCTCCTCAGTCAATGGGCAGAGAAAAGGCAAGGGAATACACCCTCTTTGTACTTGGAAATTCTCAGGCTTTTTGACTTTTTCAAATGCAAATGGACCACAAGATTTCACCTACTTTACAATCTGGGAATAAGCCACTTAGGGTGTGTGGACCACTCTAGGTTTCACTTTTTGCACGCTGCAAACAGGCCACTCAGTTTAACCATTCAAGGTCTGAAAAGGACAAAGTCTGAAATTCAGGCTCCCACACTCTTAAAATTATTGTTTTGCTAGAAGCTGTTGATACACTATTCTATGTCAACATCACACAACCTAGATATTCATTCACATGAACCAGTATTTATGTGGCACTTTTGATTTTCTGGCATGTTGCATCATTTTTAAATTTTAAATATTTATTTCTCATTCCCCTGTGCATCCACAAATACAAAAGCTTACTTTGACAGAAGTCAACAATTGCAAGTTGTTTTCTTCTCTCAGCAACCAAGTCATCAGATCCAACTACTTTGTTTATATCCCCGCATAACAATATAATTTTATTGATTACCTATTTGAAGTGGTTTATTCCTCTCTCAAACTGTGACCATTTATGTTTCAGAGAGCTACAATAAAGCATTAGGACCTTAACTGGAGTGGCATGTGCAAAACAACAGATGTTAAGAAATGTTTTCAGACTTATTGCGAGAAGTTTGTATTAAAAAAAACAAAAACCTTGTCATTTCAGATCATTTTTATAACACACCAGAGGAGGAAGAATCATTAATCTTATTTTACACAGAAAAAATAATAAGACTAAGTAACTTCCAGAAACCTTCCAATTCAACCAAAGGAAAAGTGCAAAAGCCAAATGAAATGTTATTCTTAAAATAATATTCAGGATGAAATTACTCGAATTTTTCCTGTCACAAATATCAGAATCATGAGTTTTCTGGAAGAAGTGGAAATTAAAAAACTAAATTCTCAACAAAAGCAAATTTCAGTGAATTTAATTTTTTTTTTAAAAGACTCACGTTTCTAAAAAGAAGAATGATTTTCCTGATGATCAAGGAGGAAGTTTTCAGATGTCATCTTTTCTTCTTACTTTGTAAAAGCAATCATTTTACTTAAAGATGCTATATTCATTTTAAAAACTTTTAAAATATTTAAATAAGATAAAAATGTAAAAAAAAAATTGTCCCAATGACAAATCTTGTTTTGGTAAGGAAACTGAGGCAACTAAGCTAGGTGACTCACTGGATGGAATTCTGGACTTGGGAGTCAGGAAGTCTATTTTTAATGTTATACATTTAATATTCAAGTCACATTTCTATTTTGAATTTATTGTGGAATATGGTATAAATGTTGGTCTAAGCCTAATTTCTACCAGCTGGCTTTCCAGTTTTCCCAGTAGTTCTCACAAATAGAGAGTTCTTTCCTCACTAATTTATGCTTTCAGGTTTATGGAACACTAGGTTACTGACTGCCATTTGTTATAATTCTGCCTTGTCAAGTCTGTTATCAATTTTTTAAAATAATATCAAATGGCTTTGATAACTGCTTGCTTTAACAGATTTTTAAGAGACCACTAATCTTCAAACCTGATACAATTATATGTGTGTGCACATACATTCAGGTTGAAATTAAACTAGTATAATTTCTTCTTTGAACAGATATTGTTTTGCTTTCTGATTTTATCCTTATGAACATATGACCAGTTTTACTACTGCATGTAGCAGTTTCTTTAAATATTTCTGTAAAGCATACAAGCACAACCCTCTAGACTCAATAAGAATAAAGTATTTAAGATTAAGTATTGGAAAGAAAAAGTCAAAAGTATCAGCAGTCTCATATCTGTGAGATCAAGAACATAAAGAACTTAGAAGTCAGTAGAACTGGGTTTGAATAATGGCTGTCCACTTATCTACCATATAAATGGAAAAACATCAAAACCTCTCTGATCCTGAGTTACCACATCTGCAAAATGGGTTCAAATATATGTTGTACTATTTTGAGCAGGTAGGTGATACAGCAACCAGAGCATGGGGTCTGTAATCAGGAACTCTCCTGAGTTTAAATATGATCTCAGACACTAGTTACGTGACCCTGAGCAAGTCACTTAACTGCTGTCTGCCACATATAAGCAGGAGAAAGAAATAGCAAATTACCCTAGCAGTTTTGCCAAGAATGTCCTAAAAGAGGACAGGATGAATAGAATACGATTGAAAAATGACTAAACAACATTACTACTATTTTAGTGTTGCCAAGAGAAAAGGTCTTCATAAACTTCCTGTGAGGTGTTCTCTAAATTAAAAGTGTTAAGAGGCAGTCTCTAAAACATTATAAAAAATGTAATGCTCAGTACACTGTAGTGCTTTAAGATTTACAAAGCACTTTATAAACAGCTCATTTTATCCACACAACATTACTGAGAAGTGTTATTTTCCCAATTTGACACATGAGGAATCCAAGGCAGATAAAAGTCTAACTTCATTGTCTAACATAACAAATAAATGTCTGAGGATGGAGTTGAACTCAGGTCTTCTTGACTCCTGAGGGGCAGATAGGTGGCTCAGTGGATAGAACCTGGGCAAGTTACTTCACCCTTTTGGCCTCCATTTCCTCACTTGTAAAATGAGGTGGAGGAGAAAATGGCAAACCAGTGTCCTATCTTTGCCAAGAAAACCCCAAGCACGGTCATGAAGAGTCAGACATGACTAAATATGACTCCACAACCAACTTAAAACAGTATCTGCCCTCAAGGAATAGTTGTCTAGTAATAAAATGAATTTCTATGCAAAAAATAAATATTTATGGAAGGAAAGCCTCCCACTCCAAAGAACAATTATCAGCAAGCAAATCAATACTTTTGGCCAAAGTAACTTAAATAGATCAGAAGATCAGTAATAGTTTGCGGGGAAGGGGAGGGAGAAAGAAAAACAAATAAGACAGAGGGCACTCCCACTACTTCCTCTCAGGATAAGTAAAACACAAAACTACACATAGCACCACAGTACCCAATTCATAACACAATTCATGCTCCAAAGGGTATCCTTTCCCCTCCAGAGGTCTAGCCCAGAGCTCCTCAGAACTAACTGCAGAGGTAGGCTCATAGTGCAAGTCCAAAAGGGTATATTAGGGACCACATTCTCACCAAGCACCTGCCCTAAAAAGATAAATCAATACCATGTTAGCCACAGGGCACCAACCCAAACATTTTGGAAGCAAAATACCCCTCCCAGGCCAGCACACCCACACACCCCTCTATTTTAACATAAATTCCTTGAGGACAGGCTCTTTCTTTGCTTTTGGATTTATATTAGCAGCACTTAACATTGTGCTAAGATAATAAATGTTTAATAAACCCTTTTTTCAATCAAACATTTCTAGCTTCCAAAGTGTTCCCCCTGCCCCCTTCCATCACCCCAGCTAATCGTCCTAAAATGTATATATTTCCCCTTGTCTCACCCTTGCTAACAAATATTCAATTTTTTTATTGGCAATGGGAGGTGAGGGGGAGGAATCCAAATTTCTCAGCCAGTCCCTAGCCTAAGCCTTCCTTCTAGGTACATTTCCCTCTTTTTCACCTCACAAATTTCTCTACTTTAAATTATTTTACAACATATCTCTTGAACAGATTCTGTAAGGCAGTTAAGTGTACTTTTCCACTTGCAACCTTTGTTTACACTATTCCTTTTGCCTGGAAGACCACCTTCCTCATCCTTCTTCAACAAATCTGCACTTGTTTATATCACTTGCTATTTACCACCTACTATACAAATATTAATATTTGCATGAGGTGCAATTATATAAATGAATAGCCCATCTCATTATTCATGTCTTGTCACTCTCATTAGATTGTGAATACCTAGAGGTCATACTACACTTAGAGAACAAGTTGTATTTGTACTTAGTTTTCAAAAGAGGACCATGACATCAGGGAAATGATGACATGACTTGCAGTTGACTTTGATTTGAGGGAAGGAGGGCTGTCTGTGGAAGGTCACCAGCTTCACTTTCTCCTCCAAAGTCATCTGGGTCCAGCGGCCAAATATTCATCAGGAAAACTAGAGATGGCCCAGGATGCAACGGGAAACCCTGACTCTTTTAACTTAAGGCTTTTTCAGGTTCTCATTGGAAGTGAAGTAATGCCCATTCAATGACTAGGCCTCCTTAGAAAGTTTCTAATTTCCAATTTTTTAATTTAATTTCTAAGTTTTTAATTTCTAATTAAAGGGACCATACCTTGACTCACTTCGGAGAGCAACTAGATTGTGCAGTGAAGAGATCAACCCAGGGTCATAAAGTATGTGACAAAGGTTGAACTTGGAATCAGTCTTCCTGGGCTTCAGGCCAGCTGTCTATCCACAATGACAATCTGCCTCTCATGGGAATTTCCTTTAAGGTAGGAACTGGGGAATTCTGCACATTGTTGCCACATGTTTCTCACTGAGCATAATACTTTGCTAACACTAGTATTCAATAAATATTTGTTGACTATTTGAGACAATGAGTGGTCCTATATTTTTTTTAATCTGGAAAATGATGGAGTTAAGCCAAAAGAGTAAAATCCTAGCAGGAGAGGTATATATTGAAACATTTTTCTCTCCTTTTGAGCTGATCCTCTAAGAAATTTAATTTCTATTCTTTATCTTACATCTAACATCTTTGAGAAAACTAAAACAATCTGTCTAAATTAAAGGGCAAATTTTAAAAAACCATGAAAGGAGAAAAAATTAGGTTCTTCGTCAACATTCATTTTAACAGCAAGGACCCTGGCATACACAGGGGGGCCAGCTGAACAGGTTCTTAGATCTGCTTTTCTGAAAGAAAAGCAACTTTTGAGGGGGTCAACAATCACTTTAAATTAAGCACATATATCATTCACTTAGTTCATGGGAAAAAGTCAGCACCCTGAACTTCAGAGAAAATACAGACAGAGAAAAATAAAGATCAACAGACAGGACTTCCAACTGTCCAACCATAAGCAAAAATACATCACAGATCAATAGATCCAACTGTCTGACCATTACATACATACATAATTACCAGAGAGAGAAGTACCAACATCTGGGTTTTCAAAGCAAGGGGGGCCTCCTTTGAGGTTACCCAGAGTCTCACCTGGCCAAACAAACACTTCCAATGAGTAAGCCCCAAAACAAAAGCTCACCTCAATAGTATTTATACACTTTTCAGAGCCAGAGAGCATCCCAACCTTGGAGAATCAGAGCCTCATTAGAAATTAACAAAAGGTGTGGTGACTTCCTACAAAACAAGCCTCCCCTAATCAAGTTTCCCAAGCAAGACCATTACTGGGTGGGGAAGATCTTTAAGACTCATTAACATAATTAACTTTACAGTGGGAATAATATTATGTCTCATACCTACCTCTCAGGGTTGTAATGAGGTTCAAATGCAACAGTAATTTATAAACACTAAAGTGTCTGAACCCTAAAACATAAAGATCGGCAGTGATTTATTGAAACAGACTATTCTAAGTTTCTGGAAGAACTTCAGGGTTAAGATTAATACAGTTATTGTCTTCCAAATGTAACCTTCCATAGATACATATACATGAAAATTACTAGAATAATGAGGGGGACAATGAAAGAAATCAATATGTTTTAACCTATGAATGGTATTGTGAGAATAGTGAAAATGAGTAATCGAAAAGAAATCGAAAGAAAGAACTTCCAATGGTCCAGAGCTGATTTGAAAGAAAAAAACAAAATGCACCTTTTAGTAAACAAATCTATGGTAGAGAAAAAAAATAATGCCCATGGATCACCAACTGTCTTCTCCATCATTTCTTTTGGTCTTCATCACAGTTACTAAGATAATACCCCCCTCAAAAAAAATCTGATGCTGGCTTGCAAGTAGCTGGGTGGCACCCATTTCTAAACAGCATGAAATTGTTAAATTAACAAATGTAGGTATTTGACACCAAAAAATTGTATTAGAACACCAGTTCAGTTCTATTCTGTAGATTTTTGATGATATAATTTTATACTTTCTTCTTTGGCCTAGGGATTAATTTATTTTAAATTTTCCATGCAAATCCAGGATAATAACGTTTTCATTGTATACTTGTAGCTCTGCTATAATGCGATACATGAATGTCCTATTATTTCTGTCTAAATTTGCCTAATACTTCTCTATGTAAAATATAATCATCCATTTTTCCAAATGTATCATTGGTACTTTCCATTAAATCTTTTTTCCACATCTGCAATAAATCCAGTTTAACACTACTTAAGTCTATAACTTCTTTCTTAAATAACTGCTTGATTTACTGGATTCTGACAATGTAATACTGAAAATCAACTTATTAATTTTTCATCAATTTCTCCTTCTTGTTAGCTTTTGTTATAAATCTAAATCCTATGCCATGTGGGGAGGGTGTGTGCGTGTGCATGCACGTGTGTACAGATATTCAAAACTGATATGCTATAGAACTTATATTTATACAAAACTGATATGTTATAGTACTAAAGTTTAGAATGAAATGTTTAAATCAGAAAAATTTTAAGTTTCCCTTTGCTCAAATTCTATGAAATCTATTAATCTATTTGCAAGATGGGTTTTTTTTTCCAATCCTGAGGAAATTTCTTGAACCATTCCCTGAAATACAGTGATCGCAAATTTTTCTTCTTTGAAGTTTTTTTTCCTGTGACTTAAAAATTCTAGAGGACAAACCTAGCTAAGTATGGAGAGGGTCTTCACCAGTAGGCTGGTCACAAAGTAATGAATTCTTTTGGTCAAGGCAATCCATGAATCAAACAAAAAGAGATACAATATGGTCCCCCATCCTGTACTGTGCCTTTCTACAATGATGGTGGCACAGTGACAGAAAAAGGAAAAGACTGCACAGTTTGAAGTCCACCTATAAACTTTATCCCTAATGCTCTGTTAGATCATTTCCAATGGCCAACTACTAAATATACTATTTCAAGAACAGAACTATCATTCTTAACCTTCTTACTACAGGAAAAACCAGAAGAAAAAAATCAAGTTGCAGCTAAATAAAATTAACATGTACTTGAAAACTCAATGCAATGGTGGGAAAGATAAAGCAAAATGTTGAAAAACAAGGATCAGGAACAAGAGACCAAAACCAGGCAGAATACAAGGAATTCAAGCCTATATATAATTATATTCTTCCAGAAAAATACTGGACCCTGATGCACTTGGGCAAACACCAAATAGTATTGGGAAAAAATGAAACTTGATTTTTAACCAAGAGGAAATGACTTGTTTTTACTGTCAATCCTGAGTCAGCTTTTTATTTCTAGTCAGATAACCAATTTGTTAGAGAAATAGCTAAAATAACTAAATAACGTTAGAATTTTTTTTAAAGGAAAATATGGAACACAACTGAAATAAATATATTCAGATCTATTTAAATAGGCTATTAGTGTAAAAAATGGAGATGCAAAACAAAAGGACAGACACCACTATTGTAATTTTATACAAAAAGCTTGTCCAGTATAAATAAACTGCCATGACAAAGAGGCTTAAAGAGCCTAAAAATATTTTACTCATCAAATACTTGAGTTAGGTAAGCAAAAAGGAGCCAGTTTAGAATATAAAATCATTTGTAAAATCCTATAGAGTATGATGGAAGATTATGAGCAGTATGACCTCATAAAACAGAGACATGCCGAAGAGAGTAAATTTGCTTAAAGAAAGCATGTAAAGAGATCCAACTAAGCAAAACCATCCATAGGGCCTTTAAGGATGGAAACTGAAGAGATGACAACAAAATAAAAATGGAAATGATCTGCAAAGATTTCCATAACAAATTCTTTTTACCATCAAGAATAGTGATGAATTCTAAAGTTTATTTAGAATGTAATATCACAGTCACAGATGAACTTTTAAAAAATAGAACTGGCACTAAAGAAATTACTCTCTAGATTTTTCCACCAGTTATCAACTGCTTTTTATCTCCATTCCGACAGCTCCCTTCTCCCAATAAGTTCTTCCTCAAATCTCCATTTGGAGGAAGGGCCAGAACAATTATCCCTCATTCTCCTACATATACCTTCTCTACACCATAACCACCTTACAACTTTGCAACTCCCTTTTGTTTGTTGTCCTTTTCTTCTCCTTGAGGACAGAAATTGTCTTTCTGTCTACATTTGTATCCCCAGTGCTTAGCACAGTGCCTGGGACATGGAAAGTGTTTAATAAATGCTTATGGCCTTGACTTAGAGATAGATGAGCAACTAGCTTAGACCATATGTACATAGAAAAGATCCACTTGAGACAACTAAGGGAGAACTGAGCTTTCAATTCACAAGAAATTCAAAGGAGAAAAAGATACCAAAGGCAAAGATAACCCAAAAATTCTGCTCTTAACGTTGAAAAAAAACAACTACTTTCATTCGGATATAACTATACACATGTGTGTATATATGTATATGTGTATGTTTTATGACAGTCATCTATACACACATGAAAGGTGTCTCCTACTTAGCACAATACAATGGGAATAAGAAGGCTTTCCTAAGTAACACTGCATAGAACAGCACATATTTATCATCCCATCACTGAATGAATAAAGCAAATGCAAGATTATACTGAGCTTATTGTTCAGGGATGTTTTTTAACTGGTTTTGGCAAAAGAAAACCCTGCCCTCAAGGCTCTCTTATAACAAGGTACCTCCCACACATTCCTCAAAATTACGTAGGAATCTTTAAAGATAAATAAATAGTAATAACCTTGTTCACTCACCCTCTGATCTCTATTATCAGGCAAGTCATAAAACAGAATGATAGAAGGATACCAAAGACATTCCTCAGTGTCATGCAGGACGGCTAAGTCTCAATAATCCATGTAAAAGATGGACTTCCTATTCTGATAAGGTCCTTCAAATGCTCCTTTTTGCAGACAAGGTGTTGGTTGTTATCCAGTCTAAGATCACTAAAGGAGACAGTTAAGAGGTACAATGATAGAGCATTTGACCTAGACTCAGTAAGGTATGAGTTCAAATCTGGTTGCAGACATTAGCTATGTAACCCTGGACAAGTTGATTAATCTTCGATTTCCTCAGTTTCCTCATCAGTAAAATGGGGGTAACAATACCACCTATCTCAAAGTCACTGAGGATCAAATGGGAAAATAATTGTAGAGTACTTGGCATAGTGCCTGGTCCAAATGGATCTTAGCTATTCACATTATTACTATATAGATATTAGTTATATGAGCCTCTCATAGAAAATCCAGTTACTCAAAAGAATGTGACCTCAGCATTTTTTTCTATTCTTATTTGTGATTTCATCAGTAAGAGATACTCTCAACTAAAGAACTTCCTCTAATAAAGAAGATCTGCATCTCCTTTGCAACTTGTGGTTTTAAAGAGTTGCCAGAGGCACCACAAGATTAAATGACTTAATCAGTGTCAAAAAGCCAGCCTGTGTCATAGATGGGATTTGTACTCAAGTCTTCCTCATTCTGAAGCTAGCTTTCTAACTATTACACCAGACACACACAGGAAACGTCAAATGAATTAAAAATATCTATCGTCCAGATTATGGCAAGTTTTAGGACTTATCCATTCATCAATCAATTACTCCATAAGCATATATTTAGCACCTATGTGCCGGTCACTGTGCTAGTTAGTATATTTCATAAAATGAACAAGTTGGAACCCAGAGTTCATTAGAAAGAAGAAAGTGGGCTGGATTTTCTTCAGAAAACTGCTCAGTTCACTTTGAATATTAGTATTCTACAAGTGCTGGATGATAAGTTTAAAAAGTATCACTCAAAATGCAACGCAAAGGCTCAGCAGACCGTAACGCCCACCAAATGCTAAACACAAAAACTAGAGTAAAGGGTATCACCAAGAAAATATATGATGGAAAAAGATGATGTGGAAGCCATATGGGAAAAAGGTAATCAACAAACCAGTCTGCAGTAACCTTCTGATGTTGGAAGAAATCAAGGAGCATCTCCCCCACAATAATCTGGGGATGACAAACTTATGGGAAGATATGCCTACATCATATATTAATGACAGTCTTGAATATGCTTCAAAGGCTTTGGAGTTTGGATCAACCGGTACCTACCACAGTGTCTTAGTTACACTAGACAATAATGTTTAAGATGATTGAAATGAGTCCCTTCATCTATTCTTCATCCTACCCAATTTTAGTTTCTTTCAAAGATCTGCTCAAGGAGCAGTTATTTCTGCTTTCTCCCTTTTCAAAATGACTTGTATTTATTTATCTAAGTACACAAATATTACAGATGATACCGCTGACCTCTCTGTTCTTGGCACTCTCCCCAACCCTCACCTTAGAATGCAGGTTCATTGACAGTAAGAATCATTTCCCCTTTTGCCTTTATATCTCCAGAACCTCACACAGGACCTCATCAGTAATTAATTAAAATGAGCCTTTTATATTAGGGGGAAAAAAAGGAAGTAATAAATTTGAAACTACTTAGGATAAGCTGAGTTTTACACAAAAGCCTAAATAGTCATACATGTAGTGGACAGAACTGATCTAGAATGTTCACTCTAAAAACATTTGCTTTGTGGAAAAAGGGAGCCCTCCAAATGACGTTTTAATTCTAAGTACTATAAAGGAAATTTAATTCCAAAAACAATATCTTACCAAAACTTTTCAAACCAAGAGAAAAAGAAAAATTATATTCTTTTTCGGAGACCACCTGGGTGGGTTTAGAACCATTATTCTTCAGTACCAATGATTGCTGGTTTTAATCTTTTTATATAACGAAAAACAAATAAGTACTAAATTCTGATTGACAATTTGCGTTCCAAGTTTCTTTCCAGTCTTCTTTAAAGTCCGTGCTACAAATTTTCCCATAGAACTGATGAGGGATCTTTGACTCTAACAGACCTGGTTGGCATCAATGGTTCAAAAGCATTATGAAAATCTCCAAACAAACTCAATTTTTGAAAGTACAGAACTGGCGTTCACTTCCCCAAATCTGTTTGATCTCTGGAGTTACAAAACCATATGGCACACAGAGAAAAACAAATTATCTTTGCTCATAAAATAAAAACCTTCTGTAAGACTAGGGGACCATCAGCCAGGATGTCCTGGTTGCTGTGTATTACCATAATTAACTCTCCCAGATCCTCTTTAACAATGGAAACATAGTGTGTGTTTGGGAAGGGGGGAAGGGAGGGAAAGGAGGGATGGAAAGGGCAAGAAGAGTGGCAGACTTTAGGCATGTAAATTTAAATATTCCAAATTTATAAATAATTCAGTATACAATATTTTCTTGCTTTATTTAAGTAATTTTAATGTGGAAGAGAAACACAAAGGCATGCATGTCAATATTTACAATATAACTACCCAAAAGGATTATTCTTGTGAAAAGGGCAATGTCACCACACTCTATGGTTCTAAAGCTTCCAAGATCAAACATTAGCCAGTTTCATAATCAGTGTAATTTTCCAGTCATCAGCTACATAGAAACAACAGCCAAATGTGACAGGGTGAAAAGGAAATTCTGTAATCTAAAACTCAGTTATTTAAAACTAAGATCTAACTGCCTTCCCTGTTCTTTTCCCCACCCTCAAAGGATTTTTTTAAATATTTCCCATTTCGCAAAAGGCAATGTTTTCTACCTCTACCTTATGACTGAAATAATCTGAACTTAGTAAAAGTAATTATCTGAGCTAGCATAAACGTTTAGGAAATTATATTCTGCACAAAGGAGAATAGTTTATATAGAGATTTAAAAAAAAAGAAGTGAAACCAGAGAGTAAAAAAAATGAAGAACAGAAAAAAGGAAAGTAATGGTTTTTTTTCCAACAAAGAGTGCTTAAGTCTAGGGTGTTCATCTATATATTCATACCTAATAGTACATCTTAGGTTATTCAGAGTGAAGCAGTCGGAACAATTTATAACTTTTTTTATTTCCTAAGGGAAGATACTATTCTCAGGAATAATGCCCTCAGTCTTCCTGTCTTTCCACTCAGTTGGGCTGGAATAATGAAAATATTTTCCCTACATTACGTGGAATCAATTAATGTAATAGCCCTTCTCCTCTTGAGTCCTTGCTTCTAGTCGCAACAAATATTAGCTTCAGGGTTTCATTCAAAGAAAGAGTGGTATTATCAGTATATTTGGGTGTTATTTTATCATTAATACCCCCACCCCCAGCTTCCAAGCTTCATCATAACCCAGAACAACTGGTAAGCCTCAGAGCCAAAGAAGTTGGGGTCTGAGGCACATAGAGACCTGTCAAAACTGTCAAAAGACTCTGGGGAAGTTTCCAACATGCAAACTAGCCAGGGATCAAGCAGGAAACTTTATCCCCTTAGCCATGATCTCCTCCAAAATTAAATAGTTTTAAAACATATAGATTACAAAATGCAATCCTGGGAAAATCAGTAACATGTCACTGAGAAACAGTATTAATGGGTTTACAGGGAATCTGATCTGGTTATTTCTCAACATCCTTGGTATTTTTTTTAACCTGCTTACAGTAGGAAGGTGAATTACAATTAAGAATACCTTTTATTCATTCACTTATCAAATCTCGTTGTCCCCAAGCCAGACATTATTTGAGGGTGAGAGTCAAAAGACTTAAAAGATAATAGATTTCCAGCTGCAGACCTTCAGATCACCTCAAAAAAAAAATTTTAAGGCCAATAGGTATTCAAATAAGTGAAATCCAGTACATTTCTAGATTCCCTTTTTCCTGGGAAGGGTGAAGAAAGAAAGAAAAGGGAGAAGATAGGTGACAGAAGACTAAAATACAAAGAAGGTCTGTGTGTAATAAATCCAAGGATCTACCTGTTTGGCCACTATTCTACTTGCTACTGCCCATTTTTCTGAAGTCTTTCATTCCAATAAGTTTTAGAGTTAAAAACCTATAGGTTTTAACTCTTTCCCCTTCAATAAGAGCCATTTTTTACATTTTTTCAGAGGCAAAGGAAGAAAAGAGAAATGTAGATTTAGAGCTAGAAGGAACCTTCAGATCATCTTAGTTCAATCCCCTCATTTTACAGTTGAGGAAACGAACAAAAAAAAAAACTTGCACAGAGAGTTTATGCAAGTTGTCTATCCCAAGTCATACAGATAAAAATAGAGCCTATATCTGAACCTAGGTCCTCTCACCCCAGTGTTTGTCCACTCCATCAAGAGTCAGCTATTCTATATAGTAAAGGTGTCTATGGATAAACTGCCACAAGAGGACAAGAATGAGCATCTCTTAAATCAATAGCAGAATCAGCTGAAAGGAAATCAAAGAGTTTCCATGTTAAGGTTTACCACAGAATCACAAAACTTCAGAATCAGAAACAGCCTCAAAAGCCCTCTAGTCTAACCCATTTTTGTACTGGAACCCCTTCTACAATATCACTGACAGGAGGTGGAATAAAAAACAAGCTATTAGAAAATGTACATAGGGAATTTAATTCCTGTACTTAAGAAAAAAATATTTTACATGAGTTTGAGATTTGGGTAAAAAAAATACATTATCAGATGCTTACATCTGGTCAATTATCCTACTGAGTCAAATATCATTGTCCTCCTTTTAATACAAGAAAAAAATTCAACCTAAGAGTCTTAGAGAATTGCCGAGGTCTTCTAAAGTTCTAAGAAAGGCAGGAAGGTGGTCCAGTGGATATAGCTCTGAGAGAAGAGTTAGGAAGGCCTGAGGTTCAAATCCAGCCTCAGACATTTACTAGTGAGCCTGGACAAGTCACTTAACCTCTTGCCTCAGTTTCCTAAACTAAAATGGGGATAACAAATACCACCTACAACCTTGCAAAATTATTGTGAGGTTCAAATGAGATATTTGTAAAGGGCTTAGCACAGTGCTTGGTAGGTAGACCCTACATAAAAGCTTATTCCCTTTCTTTCCCTTCCTTCTTAATGGACTTAACCAAGGTCACAATGCTAGCTGAAATGAAAACTGGCCTTAAAACTAGATTTTCTGAATTTCAAGTTAACTCACTAGGCCAGGCGACTCTCACTAAATATATTACTGAGTACTCTTAGAAATCCATACATACACACTGCTCTTCCCTGAACAGCTTTATATATATATACATATAGTCATACAACATCCTCCTAATTAGATTTTAAGTTCTACAAGAGCAGAGATCAAATAATTTTCCATCTTCATCCCCAGAGGCATACACTTAGTAGGGTACTTCATAAATGTTTGTCCCAAAGAAATATATCTTGTCTATCTACCTCAGAACATTTATAAGCAAAGCTATACTGTCCCTCCTGTATCCCATAGGAAGTCAGTCAGATAAAACAATGTTAGTCAGAGAGAAGCATGCTCTAAGTTCTATCAAGTAGGAAAGTGGGGTAGAGGAAGCAGGCCCCTTTACCCCATAATCTGTCATGGAAGAAAAAAGGTAATGTAACAAATGAAAAGTGAGCATTGCTGTTGTTTTAAGTAAATTTAGTGGCATGTTAGGGGTCCTATATTTAGAAATACTATAAACTAGATGAGAAAACAACTTTCCCTACAGCTAAGCTATCTAACAAAGTTTCTAAATAGATTTAAGCACACGGTTCACAGTCATGATCCTGGCATCCTCAGAATGATGTACACACAGGAGAGATTACAATTTGAGCAGTGATGATCTTTCTGAGGCCAAGAGGTCAATAAAGTTTCTAAATATTTCAATTCTGCCCAGGAAAGCTACAAGCACAGTATCAAAGACCTAGAGAGATAATGCTCAACTGTCACTGGTTTCCAAAGTGGACAGAATCTCCCCAAAGACTACAAAATGCTACTTTGTTTATAGACTTCCTGACCATGGTCAAGTCTGAAACAATGTAAGTCTTTACTTTTCCATTGAAAATCCCAACCAAACTATTAATCCTTCCCAAGATGCAGGTGTTTTCTAAGAAGGAAAAAAATCCATGTGGGTAGCTTTCTTCGCTTTTTTTAAGTTTTCACGGGTGTCTTCAGTTTCTTACATCATCATTTTCTTGTTTGTTCAGTCATTTCAGTTTGAGGCTTTCTTGGCAAAGATTCTGGAGTGGTGTGCCATTTCCTTCTCCATCTCATTTTACAAATGAGAAACTGAGGCAAACAGAGTTAAAGGACTTGCCCAGGGTCACACATACAGTATCTGAGGTCTGTGTTTTGAACCCAGAAAGATGAGTCTTCCTGACTCCAGGCCCTGTACTCTATCTACTGAACCACCTAGCTGTCCTACATCATCATAGTTATCCCAAGTATCCTCTTCCCTCCCAGAGAACCAAGTGAGTAACTTTCAACAAAGCTATGTATTTTCAAAATAAACTTACAAAACAAATCCTTAGCATACGTTGGCACTCTGATTTATCTATCCAAAATCAGTAAACTTAAATTTTTTTCTTTTTATCCATTGAAAATCAGTATGCCAGAAAGCACTATAAACACTAAGAAGTCAGTGGTTTCCCGCAAATACTTAATAAAGTCCTAGGTATTTTCAAGGATATCTCTAGAAAATACTACTTTTTACTCTGGTGACATTTTTTCCCCTCTGTCGGAGGCAGGGAACTAGAAGGTAAAAACAAAACTTAGCCACATTAAACTCTTAACTTATGACCCTAAAATAGGGATGGGGAACCTGTAGCCTTGAGGTCACATGTGGCCTTCCAGGTCCTTGGGTACAGCCTTTTGACTTCATCTAAGTTTTACAGAACAAATCTTTTTATTAAGGGGATTTGATCTCTGAAGTTCAGATTCAAAGGACTGCACTTGAGGACTTAGAGGGCCACATGTGGCCTCCAGGCAGCAGGTTCCCCACCTGGGCTAATAGTTCAAAGGTTCAATTGTCTAGTGAGTTGGCCCAGATTATATTAGAACCAGTTCTACTTAGCCTCAGTCAAGTTTTCCAAGGAGGGTAGAGGGTGTGGCAAATGCCGGAGACCTAGATTATACCCTGAATCAGTTTCACTAACACAGATTTACATAATCACATTTTTAGAGTTGGGAAAGACCTTAAAGATTATACATTTTAACCTCAGTCAATGACAGAGATGAAACTAAGACCTAATGTTTTGTCCAACGTTCTTTCTCAAATTGGACAAACAGAAAATTTCCAGAATGCAATCACTGACCCAATAATCTAAGAGTTCATCCTCCCCTTACAGGACTACGTCCATAAATTCAACCAAAAACAAATATGCAGGCAAGTCCCAATTTACAAATACAATCTATTTATGTAAATTCTGTTTGGAGTTAAGACATGTGTTTTTCCATTTAAACAATGTTTTAAAAGTTGATTAAAAATTCCCAAGCCTACTCAACCTATAATGTAACTAGGATACAAATGTAGCTACATACCTTTACCATCATTTTAGACATTGTTTCCATGGGGAAAATGGTCCCAACCTTCTATTTGAGATGTCAGGAATGCTTTTCTCCTAGCCAGGAAGCACAGAGAGTGAGTAATGGTCAGGCTACCAGTATAGAACCAACATTGTCTGGAAACTCTACTGGCAGAAAGAGTCACTGAGAGTTTCTAAGGAGGGCTTCTCCAAGCTCCTTGAGAAAAGGCCCTTCAATTCTACCTCTTCCTTCCCACAAAAACCCCTAACACTTAGTCTGCCACAGTATTCCCAGCACCAGCTTACTTTTTTAAGAGTCGAGGGGCCAGAGAAATCAGGGAGGGTTGTTTGTTTGTTTGTTTGATCGATCGTTTTTACTCCAACTGCAGTGAGAGTTACAACTACATTGAGGACATGAATCAGAAGCAGGACAGGGGATGAGGTGAGTGCTTCAGGGACTTCTACTGGAATGGTCACTTCGGCAGCAAAGGATAACGGGGACCTTTTTTTATATGTATACAGTCATCTGAAAAGGAAAATCCAAATCAAGGGGAAGTCAGAGAAGGCCCCAGATATTCCAAAAGGGATGAAATGGTGCCTCAAATGTCATACACCAAGTTATGAATTTATCCCAGCATTGACTGAAGAGGAAAAGGGAGGGAGTGGTTAATTCCTGAAAACTAAAATTAGCTTCCTTTATCAAATGTAAAGCAGAAATAAATAGCAACAAACAAGTAAAACTTTAAATTGCTAAACCAGCTAATACACAGTTCTGGATTTAGAAATGCAAACAAGCCCCTAGTTTCCTTATTTTCAAAGGACAAATAGGTAGTCTTGTTATTTAAAATGAACAAAAATCAACCGTAAAGATCAAAGGCAAATATAACACAAGAATAAAAATCATACAAATATATCCGGAGACTAAAAATGTATCACAGCTTAATGTGATTGAAATCATGAAATTACAATTGGCTCACTTCATCTTTACCGGCTTGCTGTTGTGTGCTGTCAGAATGCCAGAAAATAGACCTTCAAAAAATTATTTGGCACAAGAAAACTTCTACAACTTTGTCAATAAAACAGCAGCTCTAACCACATTATTATTATATGAATTTATAGCATGTGCCCAATGCCTAGGCCTCTGGATGTCTATCCAATAGTAACATTCAAATTCAAAATGAACAAACTGGTTTATACTCTCCAATGAGGTTAAAACGCTTTCTCCAGCAAGCTCATGTTTGGTTGCATCAATGATTGCTTGGCTTCATGCCCTATAAACCAACAAGCTCTGGCTTTGTTGAGCCAGGAATGCAAATGAGTTACTCAAATACAGGCCCTACTAGGAATTACCAAGAGATATACCAGAACTCCCAACCCTATTTTGGGGATGCCAAAAAAAGTTAGGAACCAATGCCCATTAGGGACTTCTTCAATAAGGTTACATTCAGTTAAATTGAATATCTTGAACAATGTAAAAAAAAGCAAAAAACAAAAAAGGGTGAAAACCAGAGTTATCATTGCTTTAAAAGCATATGGCCACAATATACACAATAGAAATGTAAAATACAAAAACCACAAATTAAAACTGAATGCTGCAAAATTAAAAAGAAATTATGAGCATGGCCCTAGACAAATGAGATAAACAATATATTTTCAGATTCTTTTAAATATACTGATTGTTTTTTCTGGCTATATGGGATGGCTGTCTGGGAAGGAGGAGAAGAGAGATACAGGGGAAATTTTAAGGAATGTAAAAATGAAAGATAGTGATAAAAAAAATTTTAACATATGGCCATACTACCAATGAACCACAATTCCATAACATGAAACCATCCAATTATACTGAGTGTATTTCCAGGCAGCTTTGCAGCTATAACATGATGCACTTTATCTACCTGTTGCCCTGTGAAATCTCCTAACACAGAAATCCATGCATGGTAGATGTTCCATGATTGGAAGTCTGTTTGCGAGGCCTTCAACAAGTACAGATTCTACCACGGAAAGATCAATGAAATCCTGCTACCAATTGGGTAAAATATTCTTCTGTTATGGTTTTACCTATCCTCAATAATTTCAGTCACTTCTGGATGTCTTCATCTATTTATTCATCTCTTCCTTCAAGAAGAACCAGAAAAACTTTAGAAACTACACTACTCAAGTATAAAAAGGTGGACTTGTCTATTTTTTTAACCCCTCCAATGAAACTATACATAAATCCTCACACTATAATACTTAATGACAGGACTGAATTTTAAGGAATTTTTTCTTTCCCTCCAGATTTCATCATTTTAAAGAATTATTAATTAACACCTTACAAATGAGCTATTACAATAGTCTGCTGATGGGTCCATCTGAATCAAAACTCTTTCCACTCTAATCTTTCCTTCATTCAGGTCTGACAATTTCATTCTTGTTCCTCAGGTGAAGTCCAGTGGCTCCCTATCATATCTAGGATCAGATATAAAATTCATTATTTGCCCTTCAAAGCCTTTCATAGTCTTTTTACACTTTCCTCTCTCCTCTCTCCCCATCATCCTCTTCAGTCCAGTGACAGTGGTCTCCTTGCTGTTGCATGAACAAGGCATCTTTTGGCTGCAGATATTTTCTCTTGCTATGCCTCATGTCTGGAATATTCTCCCTCCTCATCCCCATCTTCTGACTTCCTGACTACCTTTAAGTCTCAGCTAAAAGTTTATGCTACAAGAAGTCTCCCAATCTCTCCAAATTCTAGATTCTTCTTTCTTTTAATTGTTTCCTATTTCTGCTGTATATAGTTTGTTGCTAATTCCTACTCCTAACTCCTCCCGTAAGGGAGCCTCTTTTTGTATCCCCAGCACTTAGCCCCATTGCACTTAATAAATGTTTGCCATCTGTGAACCTGAAAAATGAATGATAAATAGTACCCAGAAAATATTTACCTAAGCTATAAAAATGACCAATTGTACTTGACCCTGAAATACAAGTCTATTCCCCCAAATTACCACTACCCAAACAAAACAAAGATGAATTCAGTCGGTCAATATAAATTCCCTAAGTTGCCCAACAGCATTTAGATTAAAAATTTCTTGACAGCTCTGATTAGAGATAATGCTCCAAAAAGAAACTCCAAGAAATAGCTTTTTTCTCAACAATATTCAAAGATTTAGCACAAAAAAAAAAAAAAGAAAGAAAGAAAAGAAAAGAAAAACTAGAAAAATGTCTGGCAAACAAGTTAAAAGCATATATAGTACTATTACATACTAAGAAAAACAACCAGGGGGCAGAGTCAAGATAGCAGAGTAGAAAGACGCACATACACTTAGCTCTTACCTCCCAGCCCATAAAATACCTGTAAAGAAGAACTCTCAACAAATTCTAGAGCAGCAGAAGCCATAGAACAACAGAGTGGAGGAGATACCTATCCCAGAGTAACCTGAAAGACCAACAAGCAAGGTCTGTTGCACACCAGATACGGAGCAGAGCCCAGCCCTGTCTTGGCCAAGCAGCACCAAAAGGAGCAGATCCGAGTAGGCTTCAGGGACAGAATCTCCAGCAGCAGCACAGATTCCCTCAATCCACAGGCTCCAAAGGTCAGTGAGAGGGTCTTTTCAGCTGGCCAAGATGGGAGCAGGATGTTCCCATAACTCAAGCCTTCTCAGGTGGCAGCAGTAGAGGCAGTAGCAGGCTCCCAAAGCAGGTAGTAGCCCACATCCATTGTGAAAGGTCTCCTCATAAACCCCCTGAGGGACCAGAGCCCTATGTAGCAGCCCTGACTCCCTCCTGAGCAGCTGATCTTAATCTCACACTGAATAGCAGCCCTGACCCACCACCCAAAACCCCTGAATCTCAGCCCCCTGTGCTGGCTTGGCCAAACTGGAGGCAAGGTGGTTGTGAAGAGGAAACTCAGAAATCAAATAACTGGCTGGAAAAATGCCCAAAAAAGGGAAAAAAGTAAGACCACAGAAGGTTACTTTCTTGGAAAATAGGTGTCATCCCCCCCTCCTTTCAAATGAGGAAGAACAAAGCATACTGTCAGAGGAAGTCAAGGCCTTTGCCTCCAGGGCCTCCAAAGGGAACTTAAACTGGGCTCAGGCAATAGAAGACCTTAAAAAACAAGTCAGCAGATTACTAAAGGAGAATCAAAAAAATGCTGAGGAAAATAACAGCTTTAAAAAGAGGTTAATTCAAATGGAAAAAGAGGTCCAAAAAGCCAATGAGGAGAAGGAGGTTTTAAAAGCAGAATTAGCCAAATGGAAAAGGAGGTTCAAAAGCTCACTGAACAAAATAATTCATTGAAAGAGAGAATTGAGTTCAGGGAAATGAATGACTATGAGTTAAACCAAGCTGTTAGTAAACAAAACCAAAAATTTGAAAAAAATAGAAGATAACGTGAAACATCTCATTGGAAAAACAACTGACCTGGAAAATAGATACAGGAGAAACAATTTAAAAATTATGGGACTACATGAAAGCCATAATCAAAAAAAGAGCCTAGACACTATCTTCCATGAAATTACCAAGGAAAACTGCACTGATGTTATAGAATCAGAGGGCAAAGTAAATATTGAAAGAATCCACCAATCACCTCCTGAAAGAGACCAGAAGAGAGAAACTCTTAGGAATATTGTGGTCAAATTTCAGAGTGCCCAGATCAAGGAGAAAATACTGCAAGCAGCTAGAAAGAAACAATTTGAGTGTTGTGGAAATACAATCAGGATAACACAAGATCTAGCAGCTTCAACATAAAGGGATCAAAGGGCTTAGAATGGGATATTTCAGAGGTCAAAGGAACTGGACTGAAACCAAGAATCACCTACCCAGCAAATCTGAGTATAACACTTCAATGGAATAAATGGTCATTCAATGATATAAAGGACTATCAATCATTCATATTGAGGAAAAGAACAGATCTGTACAGAAAATTTGACTTCCCAAGACAAGAAGCAAGAGAAGCATGAAGAGGTAAACAGGAAAGAAATATCATAAAAGACTCTCTAAAGCTGAACAGTTTACATTACTACATGGAAAGAAAATATTTATAACTCTTGAGACTTTTCTCAGTATTTGGGTAGATGGAAAGATTGAACTTACACACACACACACACACATACACATATATAGATAGAGAGTACAGGGTGTGTTGAATCAAAAAAGATGATATCTACACAAAAAAAAATTAAATTAAATTAAATTAAGGGGAGAAGGAGGAAAATACCAGAAGAGAAAGGGAGAAATGGAATGGGGCAGGCTATAACTCATAAAAGCGATAAGAAAAATCTGGTTCAGTGGAGGAGAAAAGGGAGAAGGGGAGAGGGGAAAAATGAAGCTACTCTCTCCATATGTGGCTGAAGGAGGGAATAACATGCTTACTAAATTTGATATGAAAATTTATATCACACCACAGGAAAGTAGGGGAGGAGGAGACAAGTGGGGTGAGAGGAATGTTAGAAGGGAGGGCAAATGGGAGAAGAGAGAAGTACACTTTCGAGAAAGAACAAGGTGAATTGTAGGGGAAAAATAAGGGGGGTAGAGTAGGACAGAGGGCAATACAATTAGTATTACACAACATTGATTATTATGGAAGTCTTTTGCAAAACAACACATATTTAGTCTGTATTGAATTGTTTGCCTTCTCAGTGGGACTGGGAAGGGAGGGGGGAGGAAGAGAAACTGGAATTCAAAGTATTAGAAACAAATGTTGAGAATTTTTATTGCATATAATCAGGAAATAAGAAGTACAGGGAATGGGGTATAGAAATTTATCTTGCCCTGCAAGAAAAGAGAGAAGATGGAAATAAGGGAAGGGTGGGGTGTGATAGAAAAGAGGGTATATTGAGGGAAGGAATAATCAGAGTGCAAGGTATTAGGAAGCAGGGGGAGGCGAGTGATGGGGAGAAAAATTGGACATGTTACAAAGTGAGGTAAAAGCAATTAGTATTAAAACAATAGACTGAATTAATTACTGAGAATAAATCAATGACATCTTTAGTTTGGAGAAAAGAATTTTGATCTAAATTTCCTAGAGGAGGGTAACCTAGGATAAAATTTGGCATTGATGGAAAAGTCAAGGTTTTAAATGGTAAATTTGATTTTATGATTGCCATTTAGTCAGAAACTAGAATATGTATAGAAAGGCATGTAAGCCACTTAAGACTTGCCTCAAAAGATGTTCCTTAGCCAAAATGAAACTATAATCATATTTGAAACCTGGTTATTGGAACTTGCCATTTTTAGATGCTATGGGACTATTAACTGACTGTTCTTCTCAGTCTAACTTCAGGTATGGGCAGCAAAAAAGGCGGTCTGAGCCTCCAATCCATGATGCCAGTAAGCCAGTGAGATGCTGGTATAAACTGCAAAAGGTGATCTCATGGGAAGGGTGGGAAAGTGGCTGTTCAGACTGGGCTGAGGTAGGATTCTCCTGGCTCAGTTTCCCCACTGACACCTGGTAGATTTTCAGCCTGACTGAATGCAAGTGGACAATCTACTCCTAACTGGAATTGACATGTTGGGGAGATATTGTATCCCTGCAATGTCCCTACTCTTGGTGGCAATTTCCTATAGTCAAAAGGTTTGTAAGCTTAATACCAGATCTATTCAATTATAGATTATGGGTAGGGGAACACCCGAGGTTGTCTAAAATTAAGCTATTAGGCATAGGACTTTAGACCAACAATAAATTAGAGTCCTTTAATTCTTAGTAGTACTGTGGAGACAATTAGGTCAAGAGCTTGTGAAGTTAGCAACATAAATATTATTTGTGTCTCAATTGGTTATTCTTTTGTGGTCCATATTTTAAATGCTTTAAAAAGAAGTACCATCTGACCAAAAGTCTGAATTGTTTTATCTGTTATAAACTGTGTTAAAAATGAAAAGTAAAATTTAAAAAAAAAAAGAAGACAACCACCAGGCCCCAATGGATAAATGGTTTAAGAGATATAAACAATTTTCAAAAGAAGAAAACAAAACAACTTGGGTAACAAGACACAAATGAGAGATAGGAATTAAAATAGCTAAGGTACTACCCTCAAATCTACCAAAATGACCAAAATAATTAAAAAGCAATGAGTTACTGAGAAATGGGTATATTCATTCCTTGCTGGTAGAACTGCAAACAAGTAGGGAGAATATTCTTAGAAACCAGTCTGGCAAGATAAACTAAAACTTAAGAAAGTAATCATTCCTTCTGATACAATAATTCCATTGTCGTAACTATACACCTATTGCCAAAAAGGTCAAGGAAAGTTTTGTTCAAAAAATTTTATAGCAGCATTATTTAAAATTGAAGGAAAAAAGAGAAACAATATAAATGTCCAACAATAAAGGAGTGGAGCTAAAAAATTGTGTTACATTAATGTGATGGAATACTGATCAACAAGTCTGAGGAATATAAAGAAACCTGATTAGACCATAATTAAACAATGAAAAATACAGAAGGTGAAACTAGAAAGCACAGTACATGATTTTAAACAGTTACATAAATTACATAAAAGGAAAAGTGAATGGAAATAATTCCTGATAAAGAAAAAATTATGATTTTTCATGTGTTAATTTATTTAAAGGTAAACAGTTGTGAAGCAAGTTTAAATTACTTTTAATGTTTAATAAGTTTATAATAATTTTTAAAGGAATCAATTAGAAACATCCTAGATTAGTATTTTAATCAAGAAGAATCTCAGCTAAAGGGTTATACAGTTATTAATTAGCAAGTGAACTTAAAGGAGAATAACAAATTTTCTCCTTCCTGCAGTAAACCCAAGAAGTCACATTCAAATGGTCCCTCATTTGTGGGTGAAAGGAATGCCTTCTTTTAGCAGGCACAAATTGACTATCTCTCTCATCTCCTATGATAACAATGTCATCTTTATGTTAAAGATCCTCCAATTGTGGGGGTTTAGACTGATTGCATACTTACTCTCCCATGTGTTGCAATACTACAATTTACTTTATAATATTTACCTTACTGGACACATTCAGAGAGGCTTTGTTTGGTACGATTATTTTGGAGCCAACTTCTCACTTAAGATTCTAGATTTTTGGCTTTGGCAATGAAGTATGAAAAGTGACTCAATGTTTTATGTGTCTCAGAGCAGAGGAGCATAATATAAGTATGTAGGGATTCTACTTTCCTTTTTTGTGTAGTGGTGGTAAAAGTTAACCTTCCAGAAAAGTGATCTATCACTTATTGCATGAGCAGTCCCTTTGGTTTGGTCATTGGTAATTAAGCTCATGAAATTTTTAAAAAATATTTTCTTTTCCCAATTTCACAGTCACTATTTTACATGATCAATGACAACAAGAAGCCAGGAATGTTAAAGGTAAATATTACATTCTTCTAAAACATAGATGAAATGAGATTTATTCTATTTACCCATAAATCTTAGTCAGTATATTTCTTCAAACACATTCAAGAGTTTAATTTAAATAATTGATTTATGCTTTCATAACCATCCCCACAGATAAAATTGAATTAAATGCATATGATCTCAGAAATATTCTGTTCTGATTCTAAACTGATTAATAATGGTCTGAGTTCTTGCTGTTTCTCTTTTCCTTTTTTCCTTTAGTCCAATATAAAAGTTAATCGATATTAAAATTCTGAATTGCTGTTTTTCAAGTACACAATAAAATAGGAAGGACCCAAATTGCAGATGAGGTTCTTACTGAAACGAACAACAAAACAGGTCACATACTCACTAAAAAAAAAAAAGACTAATGTCAGTCTCTCTCGGCAGAAAAAATTCTCTTGAGTTCACTGTCACCAACTTAGTGAGTGGTGTTTCTTGTGACTATCATTTCACGTCTACCTAGAAAAGAAGGAATTCAGAACAAAAGAAAAAAGTCCAACCTGTAAGATTCCATGGGCAATAATAAAGTAAAAATTAATCGTAGATATGGAAAAAAGTAATACACAATTTCTACATTGTATTTCATTCATAAAAATTGCAAAATAATAACTCAATCGTTTTTGAGAACATTAATAACAACGCTTCTACAACAAAAGTAGTTTAAGAAAACAATTTCCCCTCTGTTGTTACAAACACAAGTACCAAAATTAAAAGAAAAAAAAGAGAGAAACTCGTAACTTCTCAAACAAGATTTGATCCACCTTTGAAAATCTCATGAATACAGGAAAGCCAGAAACAGGTACAATTACATGCTGAAACATGAGATAATCTTGAAGAAATTTCTCCCCATCATTTAACTTTCCTTTGCTTCTACAGTTTTGGGGGAAGAGATTTGCCCAAGGTCACACAGGTAGTAAAAAAGCATATCCAAGGGGAAGGAGAGGAAAGGGGAAAAAATTTAAAACTCAAAAGCTTGTGGAACTGAATGGTGAAAACTAAAAATAAATAATTTTTTTTCAAAAAGCACATCCAGGATCCAAAGCAACGTCCTCCAATTCTACATCTAGTACTCCTGCTTGGAGGAATGCCTTCTCAAGGATGTAATAGGCTTGTTATTTCTTTTTTCCCAAAGAGCCATCCTTATGACAAAAAATAAAAAAGAAGAAAATAAGAGTTCAGGAAGTATTAGCCAAGTTGCACTTCCATAAAAAAAGGGAAGAAGATGTAGTCTCACATCTCCCTTGAGGAAAACCTTGGTCATTAAAATTTCATGGCAACATTTCAACTCCATCACTATCGTTATTGTTCTTTTCATTTATACTGTTATAATCATTGTTCATATGGGTTTTCCTGGTTCTGATTATTTCATTCATCCTCAGTTAATGTTCTCCTATGCTTCTCTGAAGTCTAAATATTCATAATTTTTTTGCAACACAGTCATTCTCTATTGTGCCACAATTTGCCTAGGCATTCCCCAGTGATGGACACTTATTTTGTTCCCATTTCTTAGCTGCTACAAAAAGGATTTCTAGAATTATTTTGGTATATATAGGATAAAAAAAATAAGAGATTAAAAACTTGCTAGTGTTAGGACAGCTTCTTATGTTCTGACAAAAGCATCCATTCCGCTGCTAGGGAAAGTCCTCACATGCTTGGGGTAGACATCACCCTAACTCACCAATGGGCTTGAGGTTACCCTATAGGTTACCCTTAATCTGGTTTAGCCCATCTACTGAGATGGTTTTACCAAGGTATGACAACTGCACATGCTACAGCTTCTTAGAGCCAGAGGTGAGAGCTGGGTGACAAGTAGACAGCAAAGATGGATAAGCAGCCCTGAAAAGGGCTCTGCAAGTTCTCATACCAGAGGTGCTAGTTCTCCCTAAATACCTCATATGTCCCAAGAAAGGCTCCTTACAAAAATGGGACTGAATGAGCCCTGAAGGAAGGCAGGGGGAAGCCAGGAGGTGGAAATGAAGGAGTGTCCCAGACATGGAGAGAGTGAAAATGCTTAGGGTCAGGAGGTGTTCGAGGAGGAAAAAGAAACCAGGGAAAGTACATTGTAAGAATACCAGAAAGACACAGAGTGCCCAAGTTATGAAGGGTCTAGCTTTTAAATATAGAATTTAGGAAATGTTCTTCCCTGAAATAGTTCATATTCCCTTTTTGGATAACTTCAAATGATACAAAATACTTCCTTATAATGAGATGAAATGCGCTCCCTAACTTCTGGTTCTGTCCCCTGCAGCTACAAAGATGTGGTTTGTGGGAAAAGCATTGGATTTGGAGATTAGGGCAGAGGTTCACATTCTCAACTGTCATTTCCAATTCAGACTCCCTTGAGATAAATCTCAAGAAGAGATCATTTTACTCATTTTATTCCCCTATCCTGAAATCTCCCTCCCATCTCATCCAAACACAGATATGGAGGATACTTAGAGGGTATTCACAAGTATAGCAATAAGACACAGTATTGGAAAGAGTACTCCAATGGGAGTCATAGCAGTTGAAGATAAATTCTGGTTGTGGGCCACAGTTGTTGTTTCTGTAAAATCAGGCAGTTGGACTAGACTATCTTCGTAGGCTTAAGAGGTAGAAGGAACTTCAGAGATCAAATCCAGCCTCCAAATTTTACAGATGAAGAAACTGAGGTACAGGAAGGTTTTGCCTCTCTCTTTCTCACACACACATTGTATACAGCAAAAGTAGACACCTTTTAACTCCACGTAGTTAAGTTTCTTTCCTGCTCTGGCATTCTGTGACTTTAATCTGAGGATAATCTTTACAATGATTCACAAATCTTAAGTAGGGTTAAAGCAATAAACTGACAGTAGAATAGACAAGCAGACAGGAAAGTGAATAAAGAATTATTAAGATCAAACTGACATACTCAACAAGCATCTGCCAAGAACTGAACTAATCATAGAGGGGAAAAGAAGTATACAAGAAAACAGTCCTTGATCCCAAAGAACTTAAATCCTAGGACAGGAAGCAATACAAAGAATATTCAGTCAAAAGAAAATTTTGAGGCCACGTAATCCAACTGGCATATTTTACAGATGACTTAACTGAGGATGACAGTGGTTAAGTAACTAAGCGAGCTGGTAGTATCAGAGCAGGAACCTGAAAGCAATTCTCCTGATTCTCAGTATGTTTCACTAATAATACCTACCACCTGGTCTTTATATATTGCAATATCATTTACAAAGTGTATTACATTAAGCTGTCTCCTCACCACTTCTAGGAAGGATGGAAGGACAGGTGTTAATATCCCAATCTGACAGATGAAGAGACTGAACATTAATGAGAGAAAGTGATTTTTGATTAAATGAGGCTACAGAAGTAAGTAGGAGAAGCAAAATTTGAACACCAGATTCCAAATTTTGCATTTTTTTTATACCAGTGGAGCATATTGATGTAGAAAACTACAAATTAACATTATCTGCATCATATTTATTTATTTTATTAAACATTTCCCAATTATAGTATTAATCTGATTCAGGGCTGCACTCCATTTTGGCCAGCAGACTATGACTTAAAGAATTTGTCTTCACATTTTACACTACTATTACACTTTACACTATTCGATTGCTTCCCCTTTTCCTCTTCTAAAACCCACTTTTTAAAAATTAGAACCCCCAGATTTTCAAATGGGGAAAAAAGAAAAATACAATATTGGGAACTGAGAAGACTTTTTTTTTTCTAATATTCTAGGAAGAGGTAACAAAAATAGACTAATCAGAAGTACAAGTTTTATAAAATGCCAGATCAACCTGGAAGGAGGTCAGGTTAAGGCCAAATTTTATTAAAGTGGATAAACACAAACTCACAATGAGATAAACAGTAATGAAAATATATTATGAGCTTTAATTATAAAGCCTAACCTACACAATTTTCTATTTTTACTATAAAACAGAATATGTAATTCCTTTTAAAAGTGACATTGAACTACCCTAAGCTAATGCCTTTACAACAACTCAGTAATTAAACAGATACTAACACTGGAAACTTTTAGAATGCTATTAGAAAAAGAACAGTTTCATTCAACTGTGCAACTGCCAACTCCTTCCCTCCTAAAATAACTAAATATAAGAACATTTTGGTTAGAAGAAGGTATGGCCCTGATCCAGAAGAAGGAAAACATCTATATGAATAGAGCAGGTCCCTTACACAAAATTAAAGCTGTATCATTTTGCCATGAGGCCCTAGAGGAAAAAAATCATCATGTTAGACTGGACTCACAATCTATTCATTCATTTCACTGCTTCAGTAGTATTCATTTTATAAATTCTATGTATTCAGCACTATGAAAGGATACAAAACTAACAAATGAAAAGGAAAGGAAAGGAAATTGGTAGAAACTATTTTAGTCAATTATATGCCAACAAACCTTATCCCTTGGAATAGATTAACACTAACAAAAATAATGTTACATTATATACCCAGATTGACAAGGAGCAACAGAAAATTTGACCCAATATCAGAAAAAAAATTGAACAAGTCATAAATGAATTCCCACTGCAAAGCAGCCCAGGCCCAAATAGATTTCCAAGTGAATTTTGTGAAACTTTTGGAAGAATAATCAACTCCAATACTACATAAATTGTTGTAAAAATAAAGGAAGAAAGCAAACAAATCCCTTCTATGGTGCCTAAACTGGATTGAGATAAAGAAGAAAGAAAAATATTGACCAATATCTAGTAGGAATATTGATACGAAAATGAGGAAATTAAGAAGGTGGCTATAGTAATAGCTCTATTGATCAGGTTGCATTTATATCAGGAATGCAAAAGAATAGTTCAATGTTAGGAAAACTATAAAACTATAAAAATAATCAAAACAATAAAAATATATGATTCAATCAAGACACAGAAAAGAACTAACAAAATACAACACTCATTTATATTAAAATGCATATTCTAGAAAACAAAAGCATAAACAAACCTTTTCTTAAAATAGCAACTATCAAAAAACAAGAGCCTGCAGTACTAGTAAGAAAGAAACTTTAGAAGCTTTTCCAGTTAGATCAGGGGTAAAATAAGAATGTCAACTAACAATCCTATCATTTAACAGTACTAGAAATGCAAACAATAACATTTAGAGAAGAAAAAGAAATTGGAAAAATAACTATAAACAAAGAAGAAATAAGATTATTGGCTTTGCGGATAATATTACGGTTAAGTTAAGAGACTAAACCAAAATTAATTACAAGAATTAGTAACTTTGGTAAAGCAGTCAGATATAAAACAAATCAACATAAAAAAAAATCAATGGTCTTTTTGTTATATTACTAACAAAACCAGACAAGAAAAGATTTTATAAAAAAGCAATCCCATTCAGAATAACTACAAAATGCATAAAATATGTGGGAGTCTCCTTACCAAGAGACAGTCAAGATTCAAGAATACAATTACAAAACACATAAAAAATTAAGACAAATAATAAGAGATATAAATTGTTCTTCATTGAGCCACGTCAATAATAAAAGCTACAATGCTAACTAAATTAATATATGTTTAGTGCCAAAATAAATGATCAAAGGAAGATAATAAATATGAGGAAAAAATCATCAATAAGATTTTTTTAATGCAAAGAAAAATAAAAGGAGACAATTACTACCTTGTTAAATTTAGTACAGATTTCTTTTTTAAATCTGTAGAGAACAAGTCCATTACATGACATTAGGCAAAAAAATACTTAAATTTATTTGGATGAACAAAAAATCAAGAATCTCAAGGGAAATATTTTTAGGTAGGAAGGAAGAGGGTCTAACAGTAACAGACCTTAAACTCTACTATAAAGCAGCAATTGTCACTAGTACTTTGTAATAGTTAAAAACCAGAAACATTGATCAATGGAACCAGTTAGGCAAACAAGCTTGAGAAACAATTGTTCATAGTAGCATAAGACTGGATTAAATCCAAGATACTAACTACTGTAGTAGTAGTAAGGAGTCCCTATTTGATACAGTCTATGAGATAACAAAAAGATTCTGGTAGAAATTAGATATAAACTAGAATATCACACCATACCACACTAAAGCACAAATAGATACATGATATCAAATCCTATTATCTCAAACAATTAGAGCAGAGAATAATATACCTTTCTTAGCTATAATAGTTAGGTTTTCACCAAAACAAGATGAAGTGATCAGAAAAGATGCAATGAACAATTCTGATCATATAATATCAAAGGTTTTTGCAAAAATGAAATAGATGCAATATGAATTAAAAGGGAAACAATTTTCTCGGGGAATCTTCAAGAAATTTTTTCTGATAAACTTAGTATCCAAAGTATACAGAATCTTTTTCCAATAGATAAAGTAATTAATAGATAAGTGGTAAAGGACATAAAATGGGTAATCCTCAAATGAAGACATTCAAGCTATCAACAACCATATTAAAAATACTCTAGCTCATTAATAAAAAAGTGAAAATAGAAAACTCTTAGGTTCAGTCTCACAACAAATTGGCAAAGATGATTTAAAAAGGGTGAGGAGGGATGTTAGAAAGGCAATAGAAAGACAGGTCCCTCAACAGACAGTTAGAAGGGCTATGAACTGGTTCAACAATCCCGAAAACAACTTAAGACTATTATTCCTGCCCCACAATCACTAAGCATAAATATATCCTTTGGTCCATAAGTTCATCATATGGTTGATGAATAAAGGGAAAGAATCTATGTATACAAGAATATTTCTAGAACTTGAAATTAAGTGCTCATATACCAGAGGAATGGCTGAACAATTGTGATGTATGAATGGAATGAAATTATCATGCCTTAAGATAGAAAGAATATGACAGTTAAAGAGAAATGGAAAAAAATGTATGAACTAAAGTATATGAAATCAGAAAAATTTATGCAGTGAGTAGAATAATAACATGAGGGGAAACAACACTAAAAGATCTCAGAACTCTGACCAAAGGAGATCATGATGACTTCAAAAGACAAATAGTACACAAGAAAACAAATGAAGGAAACCTACCTACCATCTACCACTTGGGAGACAACAGACTAGAGCAGAGGTACAGTACAAGACCTGCGTTCTCAGGCATAACCAATTTATTGATTTGCTTTCCTTGACCATATAGTTGTTACAAAGGAAGGGCTTTGTAACAACTTGGAAGGGCAGAATACAGTGATGGTTAGAAGATGGTAACAGATGTGAAAAAAATAGCATGAATAATATTTTATATGAAAATGAAGACACAAATAATTACTACCCTGTTAAATTTAGTACAGGTTTCTTTTTTTAAAAAAAAAACTTAGGAAAGAAGTCCACAGTTTCTTATATAATCCTCTTTTTGTGCAAGAGGTATATTGATAGGTTTGTTGGTGACTGTTAAGCTGACAAATAAAAATAAAACTTTTAATTTAAAACAAACAAAAAAATCACTGTACCAGAAGTTAGGAAACCTGAATTCTATTTCTGGCACTTCAACCATTCACCTTCCAAATTACTCAAGCAAGTCATCACCCCTCTAAATTTCATTTTCCTCATCTGAAAATCAGGGATCTCTTCCCTATTTAGTTCACAAAGATAAACAAAAACCAAAAGAGATTCTATAGTACACAAGAAAACAGCACAAATTTTGAGGTAGAGATAAAAATAAATTCTTCAAAATGGCAAAGTAAAGATTTTTTAAAAGGAAAAGAAAAACCTGCACTGGTTCTAGAAAGAAGCCACCTCTAAATAACACTAAGTTCCCTAAACACTTACTGTAAAGGAAATTGACATTGATAAATATGAGTGGATTCATCATTTTAAAAAATAAACAAGAAACCTACAAAAACTAGGGGAACTAAAAAGTTTGTCAAAAGTGGTAAAAAAAAGAATGTAAGCTATGAGGAAATGTGAGGTTGTGGTTAGAGCACTGGAATTCTCTTCCACTCCTGCATGGCTGTTCTAGTCCAATAGGACTTACCTGAATCTCTTTCTCATCTGAATTAAAGAAAGTGAAGACATATATATATATAGATGGTACAGAAATTTATCTTACCCAACAGGGAAGCATGAGGGAAAGGGGCAAAATGACTTACCATGGTAAGTCTCTTTCAAATCCTCAATGAAATATGTACTCCTCCCTTTCCACACTGACACATCCCACATATCCAATCAATTGCTGAACATCTCTACCTCCATAACATTTCTCCCTTCCATCCCCTCCTACAGGGCCACCAACATAGTTCAGGCTCTTACCCCCTATTTCCCCAACTACTGAAATGACCTGCTTAATTCTCCCTCCTTTACAATTCATCCTCCCAAAAACTGAAAAAGAAATTATCCTAAAGAGAACACTTCAAGTACAGACTCTAGTGTGTCATCAAAAGCCCTTTATAAGCTGGTGCCAACATACATTTCCAGGCTTATCATACATTATCCTCATTCATAAAACCTACCTTCCAGTCAAATTTTACTCCCACACAAAATTTCATATAGCATCTTTCTGTTTTTACAGCAGCTATTGTCCATGCAGATAGAATGCACTGCCCTTCCTCACTTCCAGATCTCAGAATCTCTGGATTCTCTCAAAATCAACGTCAAGGACAATCTTCTCCAATAAGCTTCCTCCATCCCAACTTCAAGTGCCTTAACCCTGACAATTATTCTGTACTATGTTTGCAAACATACAAAAGAGTTCTCTCCCACAATGGAATGTAAGCCCTTTAAAGTTAAGTCTTTTGATGTTTTCTTGCACAGTGCCTAGTACGGAGACAGTTTAGGCATAAAGCTTTATAGACTGTAAAGTCAAATTCAACAATATCACAGTTGCTACACAGTGACATGAGATCTTCAGATAAAATGAATAACAGTTCAAAAAGAAATTAATCACTTTCCCCATTATCTTATTAACATGAGTTACTACAAAATACTCTAAAATTTTCAATGTTTCTTAGATCTCAATGAGTCTAAACTCCTCAGCCTAACATTCAAGGTCTCCCACAATCTAGAGTCAGCCTATCTAACTTTGGTTCTCAATATTCTCTTATACACGTAGTTTGTTCTAGCCAAAATGGACTATTCACTAAGATTATTTGCTGATATAGTTCTAATATCCTAATACAAATTCTACTTCCTTTTCTCCTCTACCCATAAAAACCCCATTTAAAACATGAATAAAACATAAAACATCACCATAAAACTGTGATTGGTATCTCAAAGAGATTTTCATTGTTATATTTGTTAGTGTGAACTATTATTTTTAAAAGATCTGACTAAAGAGCAAGATTCAATCTCATGCTCCTAATTTAGTTTTAAAGGAAGCAGCTATGGCCTTCTAATTTTTTATAATTAATCATGAAAAAAATAGAAGAGACACTTCTCTCCAGAGAGTCAAGAACTACTCAGATGAAGATTCAGGTCAAAATAAAGCAAAATTAATTAAGTGTTTAATTAAATAATTGCCTGACAAATGGCCATCAGTTTCTGCTGGATGACTACTTGCGGGGTATGTTGTAATGGTAATTTCCCTTTTGTGCATGGATTGGATTGGATGCTGCTGATCATTCTGTGTAAGGTGCAGTTTTTGGTACTGAGTATACAAAGATGATGCAACAGTTTTGGTTCTGAAGAAACTTGTACTCTAGTACAAGGATGAGACAAATTTTATGATGAAATAAAGTACAAAGGAGAAGTTAAAAAAAAAAGAATACCCCAAGAAAGTGATACAAAGATACCCAGTACATCTCAGGATTCCTTGTTTCCATCAAAATCCCCATCAAGGGACATATTCAGGAAGCTTTTTCTGATCCCTACTACCAGCAATCAGTGCATTCCTTCCACAATAGATATAAATACTTTGTATATGTACATGTTGTCTCCCCTGATGGAATGTAAGCTTCCTCAAAGCAAGGACTGATTCACTTTTGTCCTGTATTTAGGGCACATAATAGGCACCATAAATATTTGCTGATTGACTGAAATATAGTTAAAAATACAGCTCAGTTACATGCATGCCAAGGAATGATTCATATAATTATAAGTCAGAAAACAAACTGGGTTCGTAGGAGGCCTAAGAAGCTCCCCTCCCCTAAATTTATTTTTTGAGAAAAAAAAACTATGGCAATGATGTGAGAAGCCTGGGAGTTATTTTTTTTTAATTATACCAATCTCATAACTTGCAAAAAGGACTGAGAAGGCAAAGAAAGAGAAATGAAAAGAACAAAAAAAACAAACTTTTGTAATAATACTTTCTCCCTTCTTCCCATCTCCTTTATGAAAAAAATTAAAATTTCAAGATGAGTTCTCATCATTATCATCAATGATTTCTCACTCTAAGAATCCATAGAGATTACCTAGTAAAATGCTCACCTTTAGGATGAGGAAACCAAAACCCAGAGGTTAGATGATTATGTTACAGAATGTGTCAAATGGTATGGAGAATTTCAATCCAGGACCCTCTTACTCCAGATTCGTCACTTTTTTCCACTCCACCACTTATCCTCCAATTTCTCAGCAAGTTTTTAAACAGAAATAATCTTGCTTCATTAAACCAACAATTCCTAAGTTGACTTTCTTTTAAAATTCTATGAAGTAACGACCCATTCAAATGCATTATTTAAAACACTACTTTCCCAATGCAACTATAGCAATAATTGCATTTGAAAACCTACATCAAGTTTTCCTCTGAACTTGGGTAAAACAAAATTGCCATTTACCTATTTGCAGCTGCATGGGGCCATTTACAAATAGGCTGTGGTTCTTAACCAGGTCAGAAAAGAAAAAAATTCAAGCCCTAAAAGAAAATGATGCGAAGATATAACCAACTCATGAATTCATGCTATTAAGCCAAAATTTGATTCTCCATTCAATTATAATCAGAAAAATGGCACAGTTAACTACTTTACATTTAACTTTGAATCTAAAGCTTTATTGTAACCACTATTTGTAGAAAACAATCTGAAGATGGAAAACTGCCATTTTAATGCACTCCACAGGAAAAGCTAAAAAGTTTGAAGGACTAGAGAACCTCTCAGCTTTACAGCTTTCAAAACCTCCAGTGGAAATTATCCAAGCATGATGATCACCACTAGAGAACTACCACTGGCATCCTATAGCTAAATGTTACATGCCAAGCCAGTCATACTGTAATTTTCCACTTAAAAATAAATTGTCAGTCATTTAAAATCATTTTAATCATGATTTTGCCCTTTCCTTCATTCAGCACCATGACAGATTAACATCTACAGCTACTGCATAAAGCAAATACTCTGATGCCTCTTGCTTTTTAGTTAATGCTGGAACAATTTCCTCAAAATAAAGCAAAAACAAAGCCATACTTCTCTGCCACAAGGGAGTCAATCTTATACTGGCCTCTAGGATCTAAATTTCATGAAGTTAGTCTTGAAGATTACAGTCTTTGCTATATGCCTTCCAGTGATGAAGATGCTACTTTTTGGATCATAGGATTGCATCAAAGGATCACAGATTCAAGGCTATAAGCAAGCAAGCTCATTTTTATTCATGTATAGAATACATATATATCATCTATAGTCCAGCTTCTCATTTTTACAGATGAGGAAATTGAGTCCCAGAGAGTTTATATAATGATACAATTAGTAAGTGGAGTAGAATTTCAGCTCTTTTCATTCAAAATTCTTTTTTTCCCCCCAAACTATGGTGCATTAGCTTCCTGGAGATAATTTTCTTGAAAGTTGGATTAACATCTAAGGGTTATGGGCAGTTACTGAATTTCCTTAAGAAAGAGACATTTTTAGGTGGTGCAGTGGATAGAACGCCCATGCAAGAGTCAGGAGGACCTGAGTTCAAATCTCACCTCAAACATTTGACACTCTCTAGTCACTTAACGCCAACTACCTCATCCTGGGTCATCTCCAGTCATCCTAATGAATATCTGGCCACTGGATTCAGATGGCTCTGGAAGACAAATGAGGCTGGTGACCTGCACAGCCCTCACTCACTCAAAAAAATAGTCAAGTGCAAGTCATATCATCATTTCTCTGATGGCATGGTTTTCTTCGGCAATGAAGGACAAACACAAACACAAACACACACATACACACACAGCAGATCATGTGCTAGACATTAGAGAAACAGCTCTTAGTACAATGTTTGCTACATAGTAGACATTTAACAAATGACTGAATTTAACTGAAATAGAGAACTAAAAGTATTATCCAAACAAAAAGGCATGAAAACATTTACATCCTGATTGAGACATGTTCTACCTGCCTTCCCCAGAATCTGGGTTGGTTCCAGCCAAAAGGTTACCACTTTATGCTGACACTATTCCAGGAAGTCTGGTCTATTTTGCCTAGAAGCAAAAATCAGGTCAAAAACTGTCCTCGGGTTTCTAAGGTTTCTCTGAGGGTAATGAAATTTCAGGCAAATTTCACACCCATCCCTGGTGATAGAACGAAAGAAGAAATATTGTCAACAATGAAAAAAAGTAGTTTACATAGCAACACTCCAAAACCAGCTTCCAAAGTTATTAAGCCCATGTTGGCATTCTTGATACACATACTTTGGTCATGCCCAGTACTTAATAAAAGTTCCCCAGATGACCTTAACTGGAACTTTACAAGTTTCAGAAATGGAAATTTCTTAAACAGTTTGTCTCCTCTACAATGATGGACAATTTGAAATTTTTTCAATTAACACATGCTATAACAATAAATTAGATCTAAAGAAATGCAGGCTGAAAATCAGATCACAGTCCAGTCCATGTGAGACAAATAGAAACCACATAGAAAACCTTTATCAAGGTTAATATTTTTAAATATCAAGAAAAATGAAAGAGTTATGGTTATATATGGATTTTTTTATTCCATCACTTTTCATGGCATCAAGCAATTAAAGAAGACTAAAAAAAATTTTTAGCCACCCTACAAAATTAAATAAAAATCAGAAATTAACACATCTTCCATATAACTACCAAAATAATATTCCTTATCTCCAATCTAAACATGGGCCTCACTTCCAGGGTCTCTGTATTGACTCCAAGATGAAATACAATGACATTTGAAGCCTTTCAGAATCTAGTTCCAATCTACCTTTCTAGGATTACTTAACATTCCCACCCCTTTGCACCATACACGCTAGAGACCAGCTGGCCTATTTGCAGGTTGTTTAAATTAAGCATACCACTTTCCATATAAATGCTTCAGCATCTTGTTCTCCAGGGAATACATAGAAAATGTACTCCCCACTCATCTCTACCTTTCAGAATTTCTATCACTCTTAAAACTTCAACCTATATAACCATCTAATACCGATTCCTGATCTTCCTCATTGTTAGTGCCCTCTTTCCTACTCAAATCCCTATCAATTTAATTAATTGACCAACAATTATAATGTGTCAGTTGCAGGTACCATTAGTCATGTAAGTACAAAGAATGAAACAATACCTGTTCACAATGGGCTCACATTCTAATGAAGGACACAAGTAGATGTAAGTAAAAATAAAAATATATACAGTACAGCTACAAATTTGGTAAGTATAAGTATACACAAAGGAATTAAATAGAAGATGTCTGAGCTACATTGTAAAGGAGGAGACAGAGATAACACCAAAGAGACAGATATGACAGAGACAGGGAGGAGGTACATTTTAGATAGATGGCATGCTACTACAAAGATACGAATGCCAGAAATGAAGTGTGACAACTGAGGAACAGAGAGAAAACCAAATTGCAGAATGCAAGAAAGAGGAAATGTCCAATGAGGTTATAAAGATAGGCTAGAACAAGACTGTGAAGGACTTTAAAAGATAGATGGGAGTAGGGTATATTTTTTATTAGAAGCAAATGGAAGCCACTGAAGTTGGTAGAATAGAGTCAAATGGTCAAATCTGCACTTAAAGAAACTTTGGTACCAATGTGTGAGATGGAATTCAGGGAAGACAGAGAAATCATCTAGCTGAAAGGTATAGATGCTTGTTTCCACTCATCTACATGTTGCATCCAATATGATGTAAGCTACTTAAGGACAGGGAATATCTTATCTTTGTATGATATAGCTGACCCTTAATAAAGGGTGATCGGAGATAGCTGGGTGCACAGAGGATGAATCACTGGGTCTGGAGTGAGGACAACCTTATTTCAAATCCAGCCTCTGACCTTTACTAACTGTGTGACCCGGGGCAAGTCACTTAATCTCTATGTGCTTCGGTTGCCTCAACTGTAAAGCAGGAATAATAACAATATCTACCTCAAAGGGTTGCTATAAAAATCAAATGATAAAATATTTGTAAAGCACTTAGCACAATGCCTGGGATAGAAAAGGTTTTATACATATATATATTCCCTTCCTCTCTCACCTCCTCTATATACTTAATTATATTGGAACTAACAGATATTTTTTTTAAACTGTCTAACTGCCTTTGTAAAAGTGTCAGTCAAAAATTTCTCTTTAGTTTAATATTATGCTTATTAATAACTGAGTAATTACAGTGTCATATTTTTGGTTGAACATTTGTTCCTTAATGTCACTGTGTAATTGAAAACATTCATTTTTAAATTGCAAACAACACACTATTTATTGATTCCAAAATTTTTGTTAAAGGACAATTAAAAACAAAGCTCATTGTCTCTCAAGGTTTTCTATTGAGATTTGATATAAATGGCTTCCTATTTGACAACTTTTAATGTAAAACAAGCAACCCCAAGTTAGTCAGTCACACTAGACATAAAAAGAACCAATGGAGTTCCATTACCAGATTCCTCTAAAACATATCTATAGAGAAGAGTTAAAATCTAAATTAAAACAGGGAGGCAATGCAGTACTGTGGAAAGAGCACTGGCTTTAAAATAAGAAACCTGCGTTCATATGCTGCCATGGAAGTTACCCTCTTCGAATTTGAACATGCTAATTAACCTCCCTAGTTCTCAGTTTCCTTAGTTGTACAATAAGGGGGTGGGACTAGGAGGCATCAGAGGTCCTTTCCAGTTCTAGTGCTATGACCCTATGACATTCAACTTTGGAAAAGCAGGGGGAAACAGCCCCTATGAGATTTCAACTAACTCATACCAGGCTATTGTTAATTCCCATGGCTCCACCTCAACTTTGCCCCTACCCCCTACAACCCATTAATAGCAAACAACGTGCTTAAAAAATGTTTGCTAAATAAATCTAGCTCAGTCCAAACAGCAGAGAAACAAAGGAAGATAAAGCTGCTATTTTTAGGGCTGCGAAATTGCAGATAGGTCCAAATTTATGAAAACCTGAGAGTTGAAAGTCCAAACTTGAAAATTAGAAGCAATTCTTTGCTGTATAAAAGTATTCTCTGATTCCTTCAAAAAATCAGGATCCAGTCAAGTATTTAACAAATGATCTTATTAACAACAATTCAGTTTGTAAATTTTCTGGACAATTTTTATTGCACAAAATGAAATACAACTGTATTAGAGTAAACTCATTCATTCCACTCTCCTTGGTCTCAGCTTTGAAACAAAATGCTCCTCCTAAGATAAGACAATCGCTTCAAATCTCGTTGCTATAGACTGGATGTTCAAGTATCTTCCTACCTCCTCTCTCTGATTGAAGCCTGGAAGATGGTGTACTAAACTCCTCCTAAAGGCTTCCTTTACAGAGCCCAGAAACTGGACTTCCAGCTTACTCCACTCTACCTGCAGCTCTACTTAACTTCAGCCCCTCTCCCACCAGCAGCTCTGCAGTCTTCCCCTCTTTCTAGTTTTCTTTTGCATAGTATCTTCATCTATTAGATTTTAAGTTTCTGGAGGTCAAGAACCGTTTTTCTTATTTGTACCCCCAGGGCTTAGCAGTTTTTGGCATTGGAAGCACTTAATAAATATCTATTTAATTTAACTGAATTACAAATGTGTCATTATCAATACTGCTAGTGTAGCAGGAGGACTGCCCAGGGACAGAAGATGGTGCTACTTTAACAGCTGCAATTTCTATTCTCTTTCCTTCCATTATCACAAAAAAAGCAAAATGAAAGCAAAACTAAAAAACAAAAAACTTGAAATGTGTCCCTAGTATAATATTGGAGGTAATTAGAGGCGTGAGCTTTACTTTTCACTTAATGTGGGCTGTGACACCAAATGTGTTTTCTAAATGCATCAGATGAGAAGTACAATTAAGCATACTGAACGAGTAACCACTCAGAGAAGATTCAATTCAATTCAACACACAGCAAACACTTTACTTTACTAAGAGATTACTTATGGGTAAAGTTACAACGCTTAGGGCTAGAAATGAAAGAGAGATGAAAGTCCTTGCCTTCAAAGACCTTATACTTGAATTTGAGGAGAGACATCCAAATAATTATAGTAAAAGTTAGACTCTGATTAAGTGTGTAGGAGGTGCCAAACAAGAGATTTGAATAGGGAGTGATCATCCTTACAAGGGAAGACACAAAGAGAAATGTCCTCAGCAACACTATAATTAAAGGAATTTGGAAGTAGTCGAAAAAAATAGACCTAAAGACTAGTCATTAATGGTGTGCTGTCAATGTGAAGAAAGCTCCCAAAGAATCTTGGCCTGCTCTGTTAATCACTTTTTTTTTCAGTAGTTTGGATAAAGGGAGAGATGAGATGCTCATCAGTTTTTTGGACAATTCAATATGGTCAACAAGCTAAGAAAAATAAAACAAATTTAATAAAAATGAAATTTCACAGGAATAAATGTTAAAATCATACACACTTTTTCTAAAATCAATTTTAAAAGTACAGGATGGGAGAGGTATATCTAGATCACTAAATTTGTAGAGGTTAAAAGGGTTTCTAGTAGAGTTCAAGCTCTGCGCATCCCAAGAATATGAGTAGGAAACAAAATAAATAAATGAAAAATGTATTTTGTGCGAGTTAATAGAGACAGACTGTCCAGAACAGGGAGAGATGGTGTTCAGTGAGTAACAGGAGTAACCAGAAGATAGCCCAGAAATCACTTAAGCAAGCACATACTCAATCTCTCTGTCAAGGGGTGAGGACATGGCAGCCAAGAGCAATGCAATTGCCCTTGTTATATTCTAATGCAAACTCATTAGTGAAACAGGACAAGAAGAAGATTGGAAGTGATATCACATTATAATTACAAACAATATCACATCACAAAACAGTGAAGAACACTAGAACAGAGAGGAAATTTGCAGAAAAATTTAAGAGATCTGACTACATTTAGGCAGGTAAATTGTTGTGTGTAGAGAAAGGGGACCTAGGATTACCCAGAACTTTAATTTATCACAAATTTCTCCCCACCACCAAAAATCCACCTTTTAAACAAGATTCTCCTAGTGATTGTGAACAATATAATTGTGAATCATGGAACAGCATGATCGTGGAAGAATCAAAACTATGTGACCCAAGGGGCAATGGAAAAATAAAAGGAGGCTGCTGCAAATTGCCTATGTTGATTTAAATACAATGAGTGCCTCGGAAAGCATCAACACCATTTTGCAATGGGAAAAGAGGTAAACTAGGAATGTATTAAGAAGAAAGCATACTCACTAGACCACCCAAATATTGCCCTGGTGTTCACAAAACATAAAACGACTGAGAAGATGCCCAGAATATTGGTTTAGATCCTCTATGTAGGATTTATGGAAGGGCACAGGTGGAATTCAATAAGAAAACAAGTACAAGTTATCACCTCCACAAGTGGAGAAAGTAGACACACAGATAAGCTCACAGGAATATATCCAAGTATGATAGATGGTCCACAGAGCTGAGACAATATGTCTAAATTCAAAGGATGAATAGATAAACATCCATGCTAGGAACAAAAATCTTTATTCTGTTTCCCATATGTTATTAAAACAATTAAACAAGTGACAGAATAGAGGCACAGAAATGGCAATTTCTTTGGTGACCATTAGCCTTCACTATTCACTGGCAAAAAGGGATTTGTCTTTTTTTCCATAATACCCATAGAATCTGTGTTCTAAAAAGAGTTGAAGGAATTTCTAATGGCCCATTTTTCAGAGTCTCTGCAACTGATATGGTTTCCTATTTATGACCCTCACCCTATTGGGAACAGAAAAATATTATTTCCTTACGAATATGCTGTTCCCAAATTTTTATTTTAAAAGAGTGAAGGAAGAAGCACTAAAGTATTTGGAGGGAGGGAGGGGAGATATACACAAAGAGGTATTCTCCCAGCTTTGGCCATAGAGTTTAAGAAAGTGAGGTTGGTGATCTTGCACAACCTGCCCTCACTCAAATCAAAGTCAGCAGCAAGTTATGTCATCATCTTGATTTCATGGTCCTTTCCCAGCTTTCACACTTATTAGTTTTGTCACCAGGCACAAGTCCATTGAGTTCTTAAAGCTTCAATTTCCTTATCTGTAAAATGGGGACGACAATGGAACTATTTATCCACTTCACAAGATTGTTGTGTGCTTAACTCTGCAAAACTTAAAGTACAACAGAATTAAAATTACTACTACTTCTACTTCTGCTACTACATTACTGTAATTAGATTTTTTTAAAATGAGATATTTGTAAAAATGTTTTTGCAATCTTTAAAGTATTGTGTAAATACTAGCTATTATTTTATTAAAGAAAAAATAAAGATAAACTGTTATCTACTTGAATAAAGGGAATACTCATATTGGTTAAATCAAGCATCTTTCAAGAAACCAAATTAAGTAAATCAACTTTTCAAGGCTACTAATCTTGACAGTGTCTCTTCTAATTTTGTTTTACAAACAATCAAATTTCCTGGAATATGCTCTGTACAATAATAAAATTGATAAACAATGAAATTTTTAATTTCCTTGAAGAATTACATAAATTGTAAGATTACATGTTATAAGAAGCTAAAGCGAGTTTCTATTCATTCAGCAGATAGTTCTGGAGAATTGCTTCTAAGAAGGAAATAAAAGAAACAATTTTGGAAAATTATCTTCTTCAGCATTCCTCCTTTGATTCATCCCCCAAGATACATCCTACCTGGCAGACAGGTGGAGATATTCATAAAAATGAATCTAACCACTGATTAATGGAAAAATTCATTGCAACAAATTTGCGTTGTATGCACACTATTTCACAAGAAGCAGTAGGAAATTTGCTTATTTTGTGCAATGCAAATGTTTGAGCATCCCTTCCTTTGCTTCTTATGTCTTGAATCATATACTTTTTCCAAACACATTAAGTTGATAAACAGTGATGTAAATATATTTCACTGAATACCCCAAAAGTAACATCTTCCAATAACTATAATTTTATTTTGATAACTTTGTTCTTTTCTCTCTGAAATCATTCAGAGATTATAGATGCTCACCAGGCTGACAAGAAGAGAAATTAAAAAGTCACAACAGGTCAAGATCAGTACAGACTGAAATGTACCACCCCACTGCTACACAAAAGCTTTCTACATGCTTCACACTTTCACACCTTGTATAGAAAAAACATTCAATTTCAAATCATTGATTTTGTAAACTCAGTGACAAAAATTGTTGTAAAGTGCCAACATTGTTGACCAAATCCATTTTTTACCCCAAATGCTATTTATATTTGCAAAAAGTAGAATTTAAAAATCATAGCATTGCCAGAATAAGTGTAATTTAAGCACATCAACTGATTCAATCTAAAATACAGATTCATTTTTACCTTTTTAAAAAAAAGTTTGAAAGAAGAGATTGTTGTTTTGCTACCATAACAAAGAGTAAATAGTTCCTAAAAGCAGCAACATAAAATAAATATAAATACAACATAAAATAAACATACACATACCACATGACAAATTCAAAAGCATATACAGGGATCAGTACCTCTCTTTTTCCCTGTCTAACCAACTTTAAAATTATCTGAATTGAAAGTTCTTAAAACATCACTTAAGTTCTGCTTCTAGCACTGTACAATAATGGACTGCTAAAAATAGATGATTCACAAATTGAGGACAGAAGTCTTAAGGGAGTCATAGGAGAGCTATGAGATTCAATCTGATGAAGAGTTTCTAAGGCCCATTTTAATGTAATTCCACTTTCATACAGTAGGACATGGTTAGGGATGTAAGCCAGGAGAAAAAGGCTTTTAAATTATCAGGTAAATTCCTGTTTTACTTGTATTTTAGCCAATTACATTATACACACAGAAAACCTTTAATTTTAGCATTTTGGTGCCTGGAGACATCATGTGTACACACACACACACACACACACACACACACACACACACACTTCATACCTCAAAGACACGGGGGAGACAGATGTAGAAGGTATAAAAAGGAGATAGAAGGAGTAAGAGAGGAAAGAAAGGAGACCAAGAAAGGGTGAGCAGGAGAGTCTCTTAAAAGTTTGTTCCTAAACAGGAAAACTGAAAACAGAGAACTCAACAAGTATCCACTGAATTTGACAAGTGAAGATAGATAATCTGGAAAAATCAAAATACATATATTTTCTTGGCTGCATTAGCCGTTACTGCCTTGACTACCACTCAAATGATACAGATTGAGTTTAAATGTCCCTACGTTTTTTAAATGAACTAGAAAAGGAGTCAAAAGAAGCACCAAAATATTATATGGTTACAACTTCTTTTTTTTTTAAATAAATTTATTTAACTTTTTACATTCATTTTCACAAGATTTTGGATTCCAAAATTTTCTCCCCATTTGTCCCCTCCCCCTCCCCAATACACTGAACATTCTAATTACCCATATCA
>CM053772.1:106680022-106727497 GCA_028658325.1 Potorous gilbertii | reverse complement strand
AACTACCCAGATACTGAAAAGTTTCAACAGTTACAAATATTGTCTTTCCATGTAGAAATGTAAACAGTTCAACTTTGGTAAGTCCCTTATGACTTTTTCTTGCTGTTTACTTTTTCATGCTTCTTCTCATTCTTCTGTTTGAAAGTCAGATTTTCTTTTCAGCTCTGGTCTTTTCATCAAGAATGCTTGAAAGTCCTCAGTTTTATTGAAAGACCATATTTTCCCCTGAAGTATTATACTCAGTTTTGCTGGGTAGGTGATTCTTGGTTTTAGTCCTAGTTCCTTTGACTTCTGAAATATCCTATTCCACGCCCTTCGATCCCTTAATGTGGAAGCTGCTAGATCTTGTGTTATCCTGATTGTATTTCCACAGTACTGGAATTGTTTCTTTCTAGCTACTTGCATTATTTTCTCCTTGACCTGGGAACTTTGGAATTTGGCCACAATGTTCCTACGAGTTTCTCCTTTTGGATCTCTTTCAGGTGGTGATCGGTGGATTCCTTGAATACTTATTTTGCCCTCTGGTTCTAGAATATCAGGGCAGTTTTTCTTGACAATTTCATGAAAGATGGTGTCTAGGCTCTTTTTTTGATCCTGGCTTTCAGGTAGTCTCATAATTTTTAAATTGTCTCTCCTGGATCTATTTTCCAGGTCAGTTGTTTTTCTAATGAGATATTTCACATTATCTTCCAATTTTTCATTCTTTTGGTTTTGTTTTGTAATTTCTTGGTTTCTCAGAAAGTCATTAGCCTCCATCTGTTCCATTCTAATTTTGAGAGAACTATTTTCTTCAGTGAGCTTTTGCACCTCTTTTTCCACTTGGCTAATTCTGCTTTTGAAAGCGTTCTTCTCCTCATTGGCTTTTTGAACCTCTTTTGCCAATTGAGTTAGCCTATTTTTCAAGGTGTTATTTTCTTCAGCATTTTTTTGGGTCTCCTTTATAAGTTGGTGATCTGCTTTTTATGATTTTCTTGCATCTCTCTTATTTCCCTTCCTACTTTTTCCTCCACCTCTCTTACTTGATTTTTAGAATCCTTTTTGAGCTCTTCCATGGCCTGAGACCATTGAATATTTATTTTGGATATTTGGGATCATGTTGTTATGTCTTTCCCTGATGGTAAGCTTTGTTCTTCCTCATCTGAAAGGATGCGAGAATATCAGTTCACCAAGAAAGTAACCTTCTACAATCTTATTTCCCCCTGCTTGTTTTGGGCATTTTCCCAAGCAGTTACTTGAGTTTTGAGTCCTTTGTCAAAAGTAGGGTATTCTCTTGGGGTCTGTAAGATCTCAGTTCCTCCACGGTGGTACAATCAAGTGTGTACAGTGGTCTGAGAGCAAGTAGAAGTTTTTGTGCCCAGAATCTGAATAATAGTTTCCTCTTCACAACCACCTCACCTCCAATTTCCAGACAGCACTGGGGCTGAGATTCAGATAAGCTGCTGGGGCAGGGCCACCATTCAATGTGAGATAAAGATCAGCTGTTCAAATCCCTCAAAGCGTATTAGATGGGGGCACGGTGTCTACACAGGGCTGAGGTAAGAGTTAACTGCTCAATGCCCATGGGAATTTTACAATCCAACAATGGATGCAGGCTGCTGTAGGGGCTGCTGTGGAAACTGCTGCTGTCTGCCCAATGAGGCTGTAGCCTGAGGCCGGAGCTGTGGAAAGGCCCTTCTCCCTTCTAGGCCAGCTGAAAAAACTCTCACTGACCTTTGGCGCCTGTGGGTTGAGGGATCTGCGAACCACTGCTACTGCGACTGGGGATTCCACCCCTGAGGCCTGCTCGTGTCCTCCTTCCAGAGCCTTGCTGTGATTCCAAGGCTGGGCTGGGCTCCGCTCTGCGTGCAGTGCAACAGACGTTTCCTGTCGGCCTTTCAGGTCACCCTGGTCTGGAAATCTCCTCCACTCTGTTGTTCTGTGGCTTCTGCTGCTCTAGATTTTGTTGAGTGTCTTTCTTTACATATTTTATGAGCTGTGGGGGAAGAGCTACTGTATGTGCGTCTTTCTACTCCACCATCTTGGCTCGGCCCCACCCCCCACCCCAGTTGTTTTAATTTGGGTTTCTCCAGTCAATAAAATTGCTAGATCCTGTACCTTGACAATTTATCATTGGGGAATAGCTTATTTTTGTAAACTTAATTCAGTTTCCTATATACTTGAGAAAAGAAGTCTTTATCAGAAAACCTTGCTGTAAAAACTTTTGATATTACTTCATTGTCTATGATTTCTTCTATCAAAATGTAGTTTCACTGGTTATCTCTGAATATTCTGTTTTGCTTTTGCTTTGTCTGAGATCACGATTGTTACCTCGGCCTTTTTTACTTCAGTTGAAGCATAGTAGGATCTGTTCCATCTCCGTATTTTAACTGCATGTGTCTATTTCAGTGTGTGTCTTGTAAACATGATATTGTTGGATTCTGGTTTCTAATCCATTCTACTGTCTACTTCTATTTTATGGCTGAACTTGGGCCATTTACATTCATGTTTATGATTATTAACTGTGGGTATTCTTTCCTCTAATGTATGTTATAGTCTCTACTGAATGGATCTTTCTGGTTCCTTTCAGAAGTAAGATTGTATAAATTAGGCACTTAGGTGGACAGAGCTCAGCTGAGAAGAGTAATGGAGGAACACCTGAGTCCAAATCTAATGTCAGATGACTTTCTAGCAGTGTGACTTAACTTAGCAAGTCACTTAACCTCTGAAGCTCAGTTTCCTCGTCTGTAAAATACTGATAGTAACAGTATTTACTTCCTAGGGTTGTTGTGAGGATCAGATGAGATGGTATTTGTAAAGTTCTTAGCACAGTGTCTGGTGCATAGTAGGTGCTATTATAAAATGTTCTTCCTTTTCTTTGATTAGCACAGTGGCACATAGTAGGCACTTATTTCCTTCCTTTTTCAAGACGTGTGTGTGTGTATGTGTGTATAAAGGTATGTGTAAGCTTCCTAGATGCCCTAGAAACATTGAGGATGGCACTTTTTAAATGCATTTTTAATACTAGTTGATATGTATTTAAAGATTGATATTTTGATTTTCCTTTGAAAGTTAAATGACCTTACAAAGGGCAATGAAAACCTACAATAGTAGGGGTAAATGGGATGAAGTATTTTCCCAGGGATGACCTAGACATAAAAAGTGTCATAAAAGATATTATTGTGGAAACATATGATCAAAAGAAATGAACCAGGAATGTAGTGATGAGTATCGACAGATGGAAAGTAGTCTAGGTTATCTTTGAGGTACTAAAGGAATAAAAGGAAGTTCTCCAGTCAGTTAAGTGGATTTTCCTATGGAGGAATTTTAGGTTAAAAGATTGAGAAGACTTATACAAGATGATAAGATATGGAGTTTTGATCCATATTGGTTGAAGGAGTAACCAATGACCCCACTAAAAGATGAATGGAAAAATTCATCTTGCCTTCGTTAAGTGCCTGCTTATAAGCTAGGTACTGGGGCTTGGGATTTGGGATAGAAAGTCAAAAAGGAAAAGAGCTCCTGTTCTCAAGAAACTTACCTTCTATTGAGTTTAGGTGCACTATGCACCCAAAGTAATTACAGGTAGAGGAGGGGATAGGTAAGAAAGGAGAAACATTACTTTGGAGAGGAGTGAGAAAAATCAGAAAAAAGCATTTAGAAGTGGTGGCATTTGATATATAAGCCTTGAAGAGTTCTAGTGGTTCAAAGACAAAAAAATAAGGAAGGTTAGCTTTCAGACAGGCAAAGAGGACAGTCAGCTTAAGCAAAGGATCTGGTGGCAGGAGATGAAAATTTTTTGTCTTGTGGAAAGGAAGTATGTTATCAAAGTGAAAATTTGACTCTGGAATTTGAGAAATTCAATGTACATGAAAATGAAATACTTCTTTAAAAAACCCCCTAATTTTCCACGAAACTAAAACATTTTTGTTTTGTTTTATTTTTTTTTGTCTTTTTTTTTGAATATGTTGTGACCTTTTGAGTTTCAGTGTTTCTGTTTTAGTATTACTTAGTGTCAGAGAGTTACTGCCATTCATTAATCACAGCACTGGAACCCTTAAGTGGTTAATAAAAAAGGTCATGTCATTGAATACACTAAAGAGTTATACGTTTTGTTTCAAGTGTTTCAGTGTCTCCTGAATGAATTACTTTATTAATTTAGGGTTGTGGATTTTTCTTCAAAGGGGTAATTAATTTGCCGTGAATTCTATTTTTAGTACTAATAAGTATTCTTTTATCTTTTGCAGGTTCTTTCTATCTTGTAAGATAAGCAAAAATGTCAGAGAATATAAGGAAAAGGTTTGAATTTCCTAATTCCCTTATCCAGTCACAGGTAATTATCTTGTTGGCAACCTGTAAATTTCACCGTCATGTTAATAAAACTTCTCAATTTTTGACTTTTAAATAGTTTTGCCCTGCTTATGAATATTTCCTTTTTTTTTAAATAAAAGCCAAAACCAAAGTCATGAGATAGTCATTAGAAATTTACTACCTAAGGAAATAATTATCTTAAACAGATTACTTTTAGGGGGCTCTCTTGTTACATTACAATTCTCTTCTTAGCCTGCTAGAACCTTGATTAATTCACACTTCCAAATAGGCATTTTTTAAAAACATTTTTGTCCTAAATAAATAATAAGAATGTAACTACTGGTGACTTTCTTTTTCATAAAAGCAACTTCAATAGCATATCTAGGACTGAGATCAGATTTATCTTAATGTCTTATATTCTTTATTTGTACTATTATACAAAAAGAATTAATATTCAGAATGATCCTGTTTGAAACCATATACAGTGTTTTACTGGTCCTAGGTCAGTACCTTGTGACATACTTTCTTCTCTGTGAGGGCTCTTTTTCCCTTGGCACATCGACATCACCTGTTCTGTCACCGGAGTTCTCTCTGATTCTCTTCAGATAGAGGTGCATATTACACTTGTTTTTCTACTTTGATGTCTCCATAATAAGCACACAGGCCTTTTCAGATTTTTCTAAAGGTTTTATCTAGTTACCATAAGTGAAAGAACAGATTTAAAATAATAAAACATGGAAGAAGTATAAGAAGTGTTCAAGGTCTGCCCTTGTGGCAATCTAAATAGGACCTAGGTCCTTTTCACTGACCCATCTCTTTGTTCTTGCTTAGGAGTTAGTTTTCTTGTAAAGGAATCAAAAGTATAAGGAGAAAAAAACTTTATTTGTCCATTGCTTATCTCAGACTAAGTAAAATTTAGTCCCACATACAACCTATGGAACACCATGGTTTTTTGTTTTGTTTTGCTGTTGTAATTTGCTTTTTATTATTTTGGGAATAATAAAATTGTAAAACCTTTTATTTCCTTTTAATTTATTTTGTTTTTATTCTTAGGCAGTGCCATAATAAGGACTTTAAAATAGTTTATTATTGTTTTAAAAAAATACAATGTTGTCACTTCTTAATGACTGTCTCTCCTCACTGCTTCTACCTCTATGGAATCATTCCTTATAGTGGAGAAGTACAGTAAACAATAAATATACATATTGACTATAACTAACAATGTCCGCTTTATTGTACACTTAGAATCCTTTGCTAAGAGGAAAAAAATCACATTCTTTTCAGCTGTCTTCTGAAGCCATAATTGAGTCAGAGGATTTCTCAAAATTAAACAACTTTCATTATTATTCTATTTCATATCATTATATGATTATTGTGTAACTTGTTTTCCTGGTTCTTCTCACTTTCATTGTAACATTCAGACAAAGTTTCCCAGGTTTCTGTGAATTCATCCCTTTTATCCCTTCTTATGATACAGTAATATTCTATTCCATTCATACATCACAATTTGTTCACCTGTTTCCCAATTGTTAGGTTCCTATATTGTTTTCAGTTCTTTGCTAAAATACAAAAAAGTGCTGTTCTAAGTATTTGTGTGGCTTTCTATTTTTTATCTTTTCTGGAATATTCCTAGCAGTGCTTATCACTCAGTCATAAGGAATATACAGCTTGGTGACTTTTGCCGTATAGCTGCAAGTTGCTTATCAGAATGGTTGAACTATTTCACACCACTACCAAAAGTGCATTAATTTTACTATCCTTCCACATCTCCTCTAGCAGTCATATTTTAAAAAATTTGCCCAGTTTGTCAGTTTAATAGCTTTGGTGTAGAACCTCATAGATGTTTTTAATTTACATTTGTTATTATAAATGGTTATGAGCATTTTTTCTTTATGGTTGTGGATAGTTTGCCCTTCTTCTCTTGAGAACTCCCTGTACCTATCTTTTGACCTACTATTAGGGAATGACTCTCGTTCTTGTATATTTTTATCAATCCTTTCCATATCTTAGATACCATCTCTTTATTAGAGATATTTGCAGCATTTTTCCAAATCAACATCTTCTTTTGTGACATAAGCTGCACTGATTTTGTTATTGCAAAAACAAAACAAACGTAATCAAATATTTTTCTAAATCTTTTGTGATCATATCTGTTCATTGTTTGGTGAAGAAGTCTCCCAGCTATTGGTTTGCTTTCTTTCTCTTTTCTATGATTTTTTTTTCCTGATGGGAACTTTGGTATTTAGGTTACAAGTACATTTGAAGCTTATGGTAGTATACAGTGTGAGATTTTGGCCTAAAGCTAATTCCTTCCAATCTGTTTTTTAATTTCCTCAGAAATTCTTGTTAAATAGGGAGCTCTTTCTTAGTAGTTAGACCTCCTCAATCTGAAATCACTTAAAGGAATTTGGCCTGAGCGTCTGCATAGGAAAGTCTTAGTTGACAAAGTATGTCTATTGCCTAGTTTACAACATGTATTTGGATGGACAGCCTATAGAGCTTGTTCATCAATTTGTAAACCTGGGACAGTTGGATAACAATTTGAACTGAGGCTTTGAACAAGAGAAGAAGAGCTGAACTACCCTTGGAACGTTGCACAACTCCATCAACACCATGCTTATCATGAATGCAGAGGCTCAACTTTTTAATAACATTTTATCACTCTTGCTGTATGGCAGCAAGATATGGAAGGTGATTATTTCTGTAGAGTTAAAAATTAATATCCCAGAGGCAATAGAAAAAAGCCTAGTAAATGTGAGTAGGCTGCAACATGTGACCCGTGAAGAATTTTGAAGAATGAGAGTAAACGTTATCCTCAAGGAATTGTGCACTAGGAAGAGAAGATGGCAAGGGTAAGGGACAGCAGATACAGAGCCAAAGTACTCTGCTGGCTTCTGCAGGGAGAATTAAAGAAAGCTTCTAGCGGGTAGGATGAAACCTTTGAAATTCTTGTTTTAGTCCATAAACTAAAAAATAAATAAATAAATGTAGGAAAAAAAGAAAGCTATGCACAAGAATTGCAAAGGATGGAGAGCCGTGGAAGGGGTGATCTGCATCCTTGGAAGGAACTTTCAAATTCATGAGATCATACACCCATTCAAAGAGTTCAGTTCTTTAATTCTGGTTTTCATTTTTCAGTCTTGCGATCTTGCCTCATCTTTGTCCAGTTCAATCTTAGAAGCATTTCCTCTCTCTACCAATTAAAGAAACACCTAGGGACAAACACTGTACTTAGAGTAGGTCACACAAAGCAAAAAATGAAAACAGTACCTACCTTCAGCTTTTTGTCTTCTAGTAGTCTTTCAGACAGCTTCCAAGGTAATATTTTTTAATGTGCAGATCTGATAGTCATAACTTGCATTGTTCCCTACTATCTACAGAGTAAAAGAAAGGCAGACTTCAGAAATTGGCACTCAAGGCCTTCTGTATTTTGGTTTTCAGCCTTATTTCACACTCCTCCTCTTCCAGCAGTCTACCTCCCCATCAGTAGCCTCTTTATCCTGGATATGTCCCTTATGTGGTCTTCTCTTTGATGAGTTCTTGGCCTAAAGTTCCTTTTTCAGTCTCATTCCTGGTTTCTTCACTTTCTGTGCTTCTCTACTTTGCTGACTTAGTTGAGATGATGTTACCCTTTTGCCTTCTTTTGATACATAAGTCCCTGGTCCAGACCACTATTTCAAGGGCCCAGGCCATGTTATTTCACTCTCCATTCTATTCCTCACCTCCCTATCCTCTTCTGCCATAGCCCCTGCTTTCCAACTCCCTTCAGTCTCTAATTAGAATGTAATATCCTTTAGGATAAATATGTTCCTTTCGCTTTTCTAACTCTACTTACAATAATAACAACACGGTACTTTAATAGTTTAAAGTGCTTTACAGGGGATGTGGGAAATCTGGGACACTAATGTACTGTTGGTGGAGTTAAGAACTACTCTAACCATTCTGGAGAGCAATTTGGAACTGTGCCCAGAGGGTATAAAACTGTACCTACCCTTTGATCCTTTAATACCACTGCTAGGTCTATATCCCAAAGATATCCCCCCCCCCCGCCCCCCCTGCCTCCACCTCCTCAAAAAGGGAAAAGGACCTGTTTGTATAAAAATATTTATAGTAGTTCTTTTTGTTGTAGCTAAGAATTAGAAATCAAAGGAATGCTCATCAGTTGGGGAATGGCCAAATGAGCTGTGATATGATAGTGATGGAATATTATTGTGCTCTAAGAAATGACAAGGAAGATGATTTCACAAAAACCTGGAAAGACTTGTATGAACCGATGCATAGTGAAGTGAACAGAATTAGGAAAATATTGTACACTGTAACAGCAATATTGTTTGATGAAGAATTTCGAAAGACTTAGTTTTTCTCAGCGTTACTATAATCCAAGATAATCCCAAAGGACTAATGATGAAACATACTGTCTGCTTCCTGAGAAAACTGATATTGATTGAACACAGACTGAAGCATGCTATTTTTTACTTTTCATTTTTTTCTTTTATTCGAGTATTCTTATGCAAAATGGTGAACATGGAAATGTTTTACGTAATTGCACATGTATAACCTATATCTTGCTTACCATCTCAGGGAAGAAGGAATGAGAAGGAGGGAGGTAGAGACAGAATTTGAAACTCAAAACTTTAAATAAAAATGTTAAAAATTGAAAAAAGTAGAATAGAGTTTAAGAAAGTACTTTACATAGATTGCATGAGTCAAGCCTCACAGCCGTCGCATGAGATGGGTACTATGAGTAATAGTATACCCATTTTAAAGGTGAAGAAGCTGGAGTTCAGAAAGGTTAAATAACGTGTTTATATATACATAAAACTTGTCCTCATATGTGTCAGGTGTCATTTGAAGCCTGATTCTATGCCCAGTATTCCACTATTACCTCTTGGTGTTATCTTCAGATGAGAGAGACACTTGGAAAAAACCTCTTTATTAATTAGATTTATTCATTTGTTTTCTAGGCTGTAGGTCACCTTATTGCTGCAGTACTGAAGGAAAATAGTGTATCTGAAAAGATCAGCCAATCTACAAACCAGGTCTGTGTTGAACTTTGTTTCATTTTTTAGTTCTTTTACTGGTCTGTCTAGTTCTTCTGTATCCCTTACTGTTAAGGACGTGGTAAATGGGACTAAGTAAAGAATGGTACATTGCTTACAGTTCTCCAGCTTTTGTTCTGGAAATGTAGGTTTTGTATGTTTATGACTCCTCAAAAATTGGTAGGAGTACGATGCTGATGGAAATTTCATTTGGAGGTGGGCCTCAGGAAATACAATCCAGTAAACACTTACTAAGTGCTTGCTGTGTGCGGGACGCTATGCTGGGTGCAGGGGATACACTGACAAAACAAAACAAACTCTCCTCACAGAGCTTCTGTTTGGCTTGGAGGGAGAAGGTGTTGATGGTGATGAATAGAACATGTAAATAGGTAAGTATATACAAGATTATTTCCAGGCAGGCAAGACTTCCCATAAGAGGTTGTTCATGAATTGAGCATCCAAGGAGGAAGGTAGGGATTTTAAGGGATGGAGATAGAAGTGACTGGGGTGTGTAGGTGAGGAAAAGGAAATGCTACATTTCAAGGATAGGGGACAACCTCTGGAAAAGATACAGAGATAGAGAATGGAATAGGGAGTTTGGGGAACAGTTAATAGGTCATTTCACTTAGAATATAGATGCTTAAAGGGTAATCATGGGCAGTAATTTCCCTTCTCCTAAGGGCATCTAGAAAGAAGTGGATAAGTAACAGTATTTTACAGCATATAAGGTACTCATCTGGGGAAGCAGAAAATTACCGGTAGTGTTATCCCTAATTTACAGGAAGCTGGGCCTCAGAAATATTGAATGACTTGCCTATAATCATAAAATTGGTAAATGGTGAACTAGAACTCAAAGCAGGTATCCTTTTCCATGCTGTGTTAGCACTCTGCTCCTTAAGAGCTGAGTATAAACCTGACTGGCATTGTCTGCGACTAGTCAGACTAGTTAGGTCATTGAGATTATGATACTGACCTTCTGGATTTGATCCCAGTGAAGGCAAATGGGTTGTTTTGTGGGCTGAGATTACATATATAACCCAGCCTGTCTTTCTGAATTTTGTATCATTATTTTCAAGGGATTTCATTCCACAAATATTTCTTGGATACCTACCATATGTAGTATGTTATAGTGTAGCCAGGATTGTGCTGGTTAATGTTTAAAAATGGACTTTTTTGGAGGGTAGAGGATGGGGAAGTATACCTGACAGATTTCTAATGCAGAACCTGAATTTTTAATATTTTCTCCATCACTTTTTTGAGACTAGATCATCAACACAACCATAAGTCAAACCTTGATTTCTAGTGTTTGCCAATTTCAATTTTACATTGAAAGTTTAACAGGTTCTTGAAAGGCATTATGAGCTGCCTCCAACATAGTTGTGAACACTGCCTTCTGAGTGTTTGCCACAGATCTGGAAGGTACCCAAGACCTTTGGGGTAGGCTGTCTCAGGGTCAGAATTATTTTCATAATAATACTAAGGCATTATTTGCCTATTTAAATACTCCCTCCTTTTCCAGATATCTAGCTGTATGAGGCTGGTTTTCTTCATATACTTCAACCCAAACAACATATTGCAATAGATTGAATTCAGAAAGCAGATATTGGCATTCATCTGTCCTCTTTTAAGCTAAACATGGAAAAAAATTACAAAAATATGTAAAGCTTTGTTTCTCTTATCATTAATTCCTTTATTTTGGAAAATAGATTTATATATTTTAAAATATGTTAAAAATGTTAACATAAGTTTATTGTTATGTTTAAGTGAATTGATAAATACATATTTTAAAGTTTTATCAAATTTAATTTCTTACGTGGTAAATATTGATAGGCATAGCTTAAATAAATAAAAGTTCCTTGCGGGAGTTCTCAGAGTGTGAAGTGCTTCTGAGACCAAAAACTTTTGACTACCCCTGACATAGCTGATGAATAGAGAGAGAGAGAGAGAGAGAGAGAGAGCTAGTGGCTAAACCAGAAAGATCTGAGTGCAAATCTGGGTGCCCCTGAAACATTTTGATTTTATGTCTCTGGGTAGGTCACTTGACTTCTCAATACTTCAGGTAAATCATTAACACTACCTAGGTTGCTGAGAAGGTGCCAACTTGCATTAGTAGAAAGTTTGCTTATTTAGGAGATCACTGTCACAAGTTTAGTCCTTATTCCTATACTTAGCTCCTTTTCATATGAATCTATTGTGCTTGGTATTCTAGGAGATCTGGTTTTTTTTTTTAGATTTTATTTATTTTCAGTGTTCTGCAATCATTACCATATAACTTAGTTTTTTTCTCCTCTCTCCCCCCTCCCTCCTCAAGATGGCACACAATTTTATGTAAGTTCTACACATACATTCCTATTAAGTACATTTTCACTATAGTCATGCTGTATAGAAGAATTATGACGACTGGAAGAAATCATATAACAAACCAAAACGTAATACACACACAAAAAAGTGATCTGCCATATTCTACGATTGAATTGCATAGTTCTTTCTCTGGATGTTGAAGGCATTTTGCCTTAAAAGACCATTGGGAGTTTTTTTAAGTCCTTGTATTGCTACGAAGTTCCAAGTGGTCGTTGCTGTGCACCAGGTTCTCCTGGCTGTGCTCCTTTTGCTCAGCATCAGATTATATACATCTTTTGAGGCCTCTCTGAAGTCTTCCTCTTCATCATTTCTTATAGCACAATAATATTCCATTACATTCATATACCATAATATATTCAGCTATTTCCCTGTTGATGGGCATTCCCTTGATTTCCAGTTCTTGGCCACCACAGAGTGCTGCTGTAAATATTTTTGTACATGTGGGACCCTTTCCCATTTTTATGATCTCTTGGGGATACAGTCCTAGAAGCAGTATTGCTGGATCAAAGGGTATGCATATTTTGGTAGCTCTTTGGGCATAATTCCAAATTGCTCTCCAGAATGTTTGGATGATCTCACAGCTCTACCAACAATGTATTAGTGTTCCAACTCTCCCACATCCTCTCCAACATTTATCATCTTCCTGTTCTGTCATGTTTGCCAATCTGATAGGTGTGATGTGATACCTCAGAGTTGTTTTGATTTGCATCTCTCTAATCAAAAGTGATTTACAGCATTTTTTCATATGACTATAGATATCTTTAATTTCTTCCTCTGAAAATTGCCTGTTCATATCCTTATTCTAGGAGATCTGAAAAAGAATAGGACTCGTTCTCTATTCTCATGGTACTTATAATTTACATGGGAAGATAAAATAATGTTCCCAGAAAGCTCTCCTACATTGTATAATTTATCAGTGCCATGGGAAATGTACAAAGTATCCTGAGTATGGAAGAAAGGAAATCACTTCTAGGTCTGTTCAACAGGGAAGGCTTCATTTGATTTGGAGCTTAATGGGCAGAGTATGTGAGAAAACTGGAATGGGATCATGGGAAAGGATGGAGGGGATGACATTCTATATAGTAGGAGTAGGAGCAGTGAAAGAAAGGTGGGAAACCAAAGGGTGTAATGTGCATTCATAGGGAGACAACAGTTAAGTTTAAAAAAAAATAGAAAGAGAGAATATGGCAAGGTTAGTGTGGTCACATTTGAGGCTGGTGAGAGACTCTTGATTGATGAATATGAATCTGCTATATCTTGAAGAAATGTTTTGCTCTTGATTGATCAGTATTATTCCCTTTGGGTAGTCATAGTCAGTGAACATTAACCTGTTTCTGTGTATCAGATGCTGCACTAAGTTACTGCGCTGGAGATACAAAAACAGTCCCTACCCTCAAAGAGGTTATATTCTAAAAAGTGACAGGCAAGATGGCACAGTATATGCACATGAATTACATCTGAATGGAAATTGCATATAGGCTGTTCATTGGATATCATTTGGAAATGTTCTTTGGATTCTAGACTCCTGCTTTGAATCTCTTGTGGGAGAAGTGTTGCAGTGACAATGTCGTGATTCGAACTGCCTGCTGTGAGGGTCTGGTGGCACTGGTTGTACAGAATCATGCTGAATTCACCTATGTCCTTAATGGGATACTCAACCTCATTCCTTCAACCAGGTATTCTTTCCCTGTAGTTGATTCCTTAAGTGTCATATTGTAATTATTCAAGAATACTTATATTTGTAAAACGTAGTACTAAAAGGAAATACAAATACTCATACTGGAGCTTTAAGTTTCCAAAGCACTTTACAAATACAACTTTGGGAGATAGGTGCTATCATGATCCTCATTTTAGAGTTGAAGAGACCGAGTCAAACAGAGACTCAATGTCTTGCCAGGGTCACAGAGCTATGAATGCACTGAGGCTGGATTTGAACACCTGTCTTCCTGTTTCTAGTACTGGTTCTTTAGTAATCTTAGAGTAATGGAATCTCAGGACTTAAAGGTAATATCGACTCCATGCCCTTTTGTTAGTCAGAAACTAAGTTCTGATGCCTCCCAGAGAAGTCCTCAAGGACAGAAAGTTCCTGATCAATTATTGCTCAAGGTGTGCTAAGCATCGGGTCTATAAAGAAAAAAACAAACCATGAAATGACCTTTATCCTGTAGAAGCTCATGTTCCAAGGAGAGGAGACAACACATACAGATCACAGATCCAGAATGTGTGCCAAATAAATGAAATATGATTTGGGGAGGGAGTATTCCAGTAGCTGAGGGGACCAGGAAGGCATCAGAATGAAGGTTATGTTTGAATTGAGTCTTGAAACAAACCAATGTTCCTGAGAGATGGAGGTGAGGAAGGAGTGCATTCTAAGCATTTGGGACAGTCAGTGCAGAGGCATAAAGATGAGAGATGGAGTGTTATGTTTGGATGATTCCAACATAGAGCTCTAGGAGGCAGGTAAGTGAAACAAGGCTGAAGACCTAGGTAGCGTCTAGGACTAGGTTGTTAACTTTAAATGTCCAACTGAGGAGTATAAACTTGGATCATTTGATCCTAGATTTGGTTCTCGAGGCAATATGGAATGAGGGAGGTGCACAGGACTTGTTTTAGGAAAGCTGCTTTTACTGCCAAGTGGAGGATAGGTTATAGTGGAGAGGGGATGGGGCGAGGAAGATCAGAAAGAAGGCTGTTTCAGAACATGGAGTAACTCCTTAGGTTCATCCAGTGAGTAAGTATTTGAGACCACATTTGAGCACAGGTTTTCCTGGCTCCAGGTCCAGCCTTCTGTCCATTGCTACCTGGCTACCCCCAAGGAATGCAGCCTTCCCACAAATATGCTCTTGCAGTGATCTAAAAATAGGGCATCAGATTGAAAAATGACTAAGAAATCCAGAGAGAAAGATTAGCAAACACCTGAAACATCTGAAGCCAGTTTAGGATTACACAAAAAAGATAGAAGCTACAGCCCTGGAAGAAAGAGGTAAGAAACTGAGTTGTGAATCTGGATGAAATGGTGAGATCAAATTAATACCATGACCGTAAGGAAGATAGGAGCTTTATAGGGAGTGAAAGACCATGATAGCACCTAGACCAAGATTATCCAACTAAGTGGTTCTAACTCGGGACACTGAAGTTTGCAAATACTCTTTTTAAAATAGTATTCAATTTTTTTCAGTTACATTTAAAGACAAATTTTAGCATTCATTTAAAAAATGTTTTGAGTTCCAAATTTTCTCCCTCCCTTCTTTGTCCCTCCTAAGGCGGTAGATAATTTGATATAGATTATATATATACAATCATGTAAAACGTATTTCCATATAGTTATGCTGTGAAAGATGAAATAGAATAAAAGGAAAAATCATGAAAAAAATAAAGTGGAAATAGTATGCTTTGATCTGCACTGACACTCCATCAGTTCTTTCTCTGGATGTGAATAGCATTTTTTCTCATGAATCCTTTGGAATTGTTAGGATCGTTATATTGCTGAGAATAGCTAAGTCATCCATAGTTGATCTTTGTACTGTGTTGCTGTTACTATGTACAATGTTTCCCTCGTTCTGCTTGCTTCACTTCGCATCAGTTTATGTAGGTCTTTCTAGGCTTTTCCTGAAATTCACCATTTACAAACATTCTTAAGAAAAGGTAGGGAGGTAAAAGCTACCGCATCCCAGGAAATTGAAATAAGGTCCAAGTAAAGCTTGACCACTATCATGCAAGAGTCTGGTATGGGGTGGAGCCTTACCCTGGCACAAAGTCACAAATCAGGAACTGAGCCTAGAGATAGGAGTAAACAGAAGGAGACAAGATGCCACAAAAGGAAAATCTAGCAGAAAAGAGTAACTATAAGTTAAATCTTCAGGGAGAGTGGAGGATTGATCTTGGCTACAAGGAGTACTTGAAAAAAATGAAATATGAATTTTGTAAGTGGAAAAACCCAGTCTTCCTGAAAATTAGAATGGAGCAAAGAGAACTGAATGATCTCATGAGATAGCAAGACATATGAAAACATGATCAAAAGATTTTTAAAAATGGAAGTAAATACAATCACTGTAAAAAGCAATTGATTTGGAAAACATATTAAAGAAAGATTAAGCATTGAATTCCTTGAAAATACTGACCAGAAGCAAAGCTGGATACTGACACTTGTCAGAAATCATAAATGAAAACATCCTGGATTTACTAGAAACAGAGGTCAATGTAATGATGGAACCAGCTGTTTACATCCAGAACTGAACTTCAAAATAAAAACACTCAGGAATGTTGCAGTCAAAATCCAGAACTTAAAGATCATAGAAAAAGCACTGCAAATATCCATTAAGACAGAGTTGAAGTACCAAGGATCCGTAATTGGAATCACGTAACACTACAGAAGTCATAAGAAACAAGTAAATCTTGGATACAATAATGAAAAAGCATTATTAAGGACTTAGAACCAAGAATAACTTATCTTGCAAGGCTGATTATGGGGGGGAAATATATCTTCAATGAAAGACTTCAATGAAAGCCTAAAAGACTTTTAGGTAGTATTGATGGAAACAAAAATAAAAAAAATAGACTTTAATAGAAACTTTGCAATTCAAATACAGGAGTCAAGAGTAACCTAAAAAAAGTGAATTCATTTGGACAATGGAATTCTAAAAGCAGCAATGGGATGCTTATAATCTAATAGGAAGAGAGAAGAGAAGTGGCCCTATAGATTTCTAATACCTTTAAGGAGTTGAAGGTTTTAATATAAAACAGAGGACCAGGAGGGTAGTTTTGTTCTCTATTGATGGTTTTAAAGGAGGAAAGATAAAGAAGGGAAAAGAAATATACTACCCAAAGTGATTAAAGATAGAGGAAGTGACCCATGTGTACCAAATTATTTAGAGCAGTGTTTTTTGTAGTTGCAAAAAAAAAAAGAAAAAGAAAAAGGAGAAACTGAGGAGGCCATGTTGTTTCCAATTAGAAAAAAGCTGACCAAATCATGATATATTAATGTAACAACATTAATGACGACAGCTAGATTTGTACATGTATTTTTATTCGTTACTATATTATATATTGTACATTTATACAATGTACTAATAATAGCAATAGTAGAATTTATATGTACTTTATATGTACTTTGATTTTCACAACAGCTTGGGAAGGTAGGGGTTATTAATCCCCCTTTTATGGATGAGGAAACTGATGCAGATAAGAGGTTAAGTTACTTATCTAGGGTAACATAGGTACTAAGTGTCTGAAGCTGGATTTGAATTCAGGTTTTCTTGTATCCAAGTCCAGTGCTCTATCCACTGTGCCACACTATGTATAGGAAATGATGATAGGGACAGTTTCAGAGAAACCTGGGAAGACTTATATGCTCTAAATACCGAGTGAAGGGAGCAGAAGAGGAAAACAATACAATAACAGTAATATTATAAAGAAAAACAAGTTGGAAAAATTAAAAGACCTGTGATCAGCTCAATGTTTATCCAGGATTTAGAGGAGTGACTTATAAAGTATGTTATCCACCTCTTTCCAAAGACACGATGAACTCAGGATGAAGAATGAGATACATTTGTGGACATGGCCATTGTGGGAATGTGTTTTGCTAAACTGTGCCTATTTGTTAAATTTGGGTAGGGGGAAATGGTGCAGAGTTAAGAAAATAAATGCTTGTTAGTTGGAAAAAAAGTTTTTTTTTTAAATGAGAAGATATATAGTATGGAATAAATGAAGAAGAGGGTACTATCTATTATGTCTCATATTTGGTGAGAACATAAAAATGGGGAAGAAGGAGGGCGTAGCATCACATGAATCTGTTATCCATTCAACAAGAATTTTAAGTGCCTATGCTATGTTAAGTGCTTAATTTAAAAAGAAAGGCAAAAATACATTTTCTATCCTAAAAATAATTTGTATCCTAATGGGGGAGACATCATACTAACAATTATGTATATATGAGATATATGCTGAGTAGATGGAAAGTAATCTTAGCAGTTGGGGAAGCTTGAAAAAGTCTTGTGCAAAAGGTGAAATTTGACCTGATTTTTGAAGGAATCTAGGAAAGCCAGTAGATAGAGGTGAGGAAGGAGATCAGACTAGGCAAATGGAATAACCATTGATCAAGTATGGAGTTGGGAGACAGTGTCACGTGTAAGGAACTGCAAGAAGATACCAGGTAATGTAGAGTGGAACACATACTGATACACTCACATACACATGTACATGTACACGTGCATACACATAAAGGGTTTGGTGGTGTAATATTTTCAAGGGAGTGTAGGTAGATAAGTTGGGAGTATAGAATGGGGAATGAATTATAAATGGAGAGTATAAAGGGAAAAAAATGTAAGAACTAGTGATTGGTTTCTGAGCAAGGGAAAGAAAAGAAGGGCACGATGCTTGGCATATGGGAGGCACTTAATAAATGCTTGTTCCCAGTTACAGCTTACTAGTCTGTAGCATTTGTTCCTTTCCTCAAGGCACAGAAGAGAATGGAACAGAAATATGTTTAGAGGTTAAACAGGCAAAATAGGTCACTTCATAGGCTGAATGTAAGTACATGTGAAAAAGCTAAAAATAAACATACACTATGAAATTCCTGTTACTTTTTCTATTTTTTTTGCATGTAGAAATACTCAGATTTTTGGTGTCTGTCATATATAAAATAAAAGACAATTAAACATTGAAAGAAAAATTCAAGTTTACGAAACAACTTATCTAAAAATGTTACTCTAAGAATTTTAAGTCACTATATGCATGTAAAGCAGGAATGGCTTTGTTTTTCCATTCCCATAGATTATTTGTTGAGGTTTTTTTTTTCCACTCTATGTTTTCTGTCTTATCTTTTCAGCTTAGAGCTGCACCCCTCACTCCCCAAAAAAGCCCTATAAATCAGTGTTGCTTCAGAATATCAGGGTAAATTTCGTGATCTCACTCGTCAAGCATTGCAGCAGATTTTGACAGTTGGGAGAGAGGGAATGAAATAGAAGTGGAAGAGGGAAGGTCTTCCAGTTCCTGTGGAGTGCTGGTACCAGATAGCATCTTGGAGGTTGACAGTTCTGGTCCCTGTAGCTCCCTTGGAACTTGCCTGACCCATTTCCTCTACCTTACCACCCCAAGGATTTCTAACCCACTGTTGGGAGTCCTTGTCTCCAGTCAGCCACATTGTGTAGTCTTTGTTTGAAAAAAAGGACTGACATTTGCAAAGCTGTCATTGTCTGAACTTCAGGGAGTGGCTGGGAATTTATACACTTTGCTTCTGAGACCATTTTCTTCAAAGGAACAGTCTGTTATCCAGTGGTGCCCTTTCTTTCTCCATCCGGGTTCAATTCTGAATCAACTTCTGACCACTGCAAGTTATTTTTAAGTAGCTTCTGTAAACAAAGGATTTGATTTCAGGAATTTTTTTGGGGGGGAAGCAGGGGGAAGTAAGTATAAAATCATTAAAAAGGATTTGAAAAAAGTATTCATAAGGGAGGATGGGGATAGGAACACCTTAAGAAACAAATTATGAAAATTGTCATCACCAGTTATATGCCAAATATTTTATAAGCTAATCAAAACTGAAACCAAAACTGAAAACCGAAGCTGTAATTTTATGTGCCTTTTGTAACATTTTAAAGTATTGTTACCATTTGTTCCCCACACACATGTTGGCCATTTGATCCTACATTCTGTGCTTTGCCTTTTTCCTAATGTTAAAGATTCCCAAAGTGAGAAGTGTCCTATTTTTCTTCTATCAGATTTTTGCCCTTAACTGCACTTGGATCCAGAAACCTCCTGCAGCCTTTGTTGCTTAGTAACAGGATTGTGAATAAAAACCTTACTCTCTTGTGGAACAAGGTTTTCAGTTTTTGATATTGAGGTGTCATGACAGCCTGTAATTTTGGTTGAACTGCCTTCTTTCCTCCCCTTTCCCCCCTTTCTTTTTAAAAGGTGCTTGGTAGGAGGGTTGTGTGCCAGATAAAATGGGTAGGCACTTTATGTTTGCTTTTTGAGATCCCCAACAGGCTACTCTGCAGGAAGGGGCAAGCGATTTTGTGCATTCTGCATTTGGGAAAATCAAAGCATTTCCTCTGAGATTCCTCCAGTCTCTGAGGGATGGACTTTGCGGAATTGTGTTCAGGGCATTAAAAATCCCTTTTGTGGAATCCTAGCTAAAGTGATTGGGTTCAGTGTTGCCAAGTTTTGGCAGAAGAAATCACAAAAGTTGAGTTGTTAAAAATGATTGTGTCATGCAACTCATATCTCTGTGAATTACATGGATCTGAGATTATGGATAATTGGATGAGAAATCAATTTTCTATCCAGCTTTTTTTGGGGAGGGAGGCTGGTGGTGTAGTTTCAAGATAAAAGCTTTGGCTAAAATACAAGTGCTTTACAAAACTTGGCCAGCAACCCAGGAGAGCTGGGGGCTTCCCACCTTGTTGGATTATTGTAGTTTTTAGCTTGAGTTCGGTCTTTTATTTTCTTGTACTTTGTAGGACGAGGGGAACCAATGAGGGAGACTTGTTTGGGTCTCCTGCCAAGATTGAGGGGAGAATTCTCACCACAAACTGAAAACAATTGGAACTCTGACTTTAGCTGGAGTCTGAAGTGATTAAGAAATTAGCTGTGTTCTGTCTTACATTTGTGGATTTTAATTTGTATTGTTGCCCCCACTTAGTTAAATCTTGTTTGAAAGTGACAAAGGACTAATACAGATTTCTTGATCTTGTCCAGCTTCTCCTTTCCTTAGATACCTTTTTAGTCAATGTCTAATTGTGGTTTTAAAAAATTCTCTTAGCACAAGCTTCTTCCTTTACCTAAAAGTCTGATTCTGATTAGTGTCTTTAAACAGTAGCTTATAATAGCTGCAAGGACTAATATAGGTACTTGTCCCAGACTTTCTACCATGTGTATACTTGATGTTTGTGGGCCAAAATCTTTGTCTAATAATAGGATCGTTACTTGAGAGCTGAAAGGTCTTTAAGTCCAACACCATTTTATAAATAAGGAAATGGAGGCTCATTGGAGTGAAATGACTTTGCCATGGTCACTCAGATATTAAGTAGCAGAGCTGATCTGAGTACAGATTCATCTGTCTTGACTTCGCACCATGCTGGAGAATCGCAGTTTTCACATTGAAATACCAGCACAGATCTGGGTTATGGGTGTGATCAAGGGCATCAAGAATAACGAAAGAAATGGACCACATACTCTACCCTATTGTGTATTGCATTGCCATGCTCTCATCACTTCCACCTTTCTAAAGTGTGCCCCTTATGTAAGCTTGTGGATAAAGGACAGCAGGAAACACAGTTAAATAAGTAGTTATTTAAAAACATTACTTGAGAAGGGATTTCCCCATAGGTTTCACCAGACTTCCCAAGGGTTCCATGACCAAAAATAATTAAAGTACCCCTGGTCTAAATGCTCTAAGATTTCACCCAACTTCATCATTTCCTGAGTTTCTTTTTGGGTGAATTTCATCAAACTTTAACTTCAGGAGGCAAGACCTTTGGAATAGGGAAAGAAACAAGTTAAGAGACTTCAGTGGCTATGTAAGCCATGCCCTTTAATTTACTAATGAGGGAAGCTTAAGGGAATTGTGCCCAGGCATAAAAGTTGGAAATCTGAAAGGCAAGATATGAATCTGGGTATTGTCATCCCAAGTTATCCTTTGCCATCTTAGAGGATGTACTTTTTACATTTTATTCCTCTCTGTGTCCCATGATCCTTTGACACTAGCCTCCTAGCTGCTCCTTGTGAAGGGTACTCCATCTCTAGATTCCATACCTCTTTGCTGGTTCTCTCCCATACCAGGAATGCTTTTCCTCTTTCATTTCTGCCTCATGGCTTCCTTCAAGTGTCATCTAAAATTCTGCCTTCTTCAAGAAGCTTTTTCTAGTCCTCCTCACTAGTGCTTTCCCTCTGAGGTTACTTCCCATTTACACTGTCATACATAGTTGTTTGCCTATTATCTTCCCTATTAAAATATGTGCGCTTTGAAAGTAGAAATGGCTTTTTACTTTTTTGTAATCCCTAGTACATACCTAACAAGAATGTAGGTGTTTCTGACTTGACCAAACCGGTTTGCCTAAGGGTTGGCTCCATTTACTTTCTTCTGGCTATAGGCATCTAATAAAGCTGCATAGAGGTGTTTTTGGCCTGTATGGCTGTGTTCCAGTTTTGCTTAACACCTTATTAGTAATTTTGTCACCAAATGGTCTTTGATCTTGAACCAAGCTGTTTTACCTTGCCTGGCATGTGAAATTCCATACCTCATGCACTTTCTTAGTCTTTATAGGAATGTACCAATGTATTTTAATTTATAAAATTTTTATAATTTTATATAATACATAATTTATGAATTTATATATTATGTTACATATAAATATATAGCATAAGTTATAAAATTATTACTAATTATAAAATTTGTGAAATATAAAAATTATAAAATATAAAAATAAGATTTTTTTCATTTTTCATTTTTTAAAATTTTATTTTTAATTTATGGAATAAGACAAGCATTTTCATAGCATAAGTTTAAAATGATGATGATTCTTAATGACATCTTTGATTTTGAGTGCCTATAGTTTACTGTAGAATATTTTAAAAAATCATGGCTAGTAGAGCTTCCCCTTAATAGGACAACTTAGCCTCATGATGGAAACATTGCTTTGGAAGAAGTTCCTTGGGTTTGAAGGCTGAGGCTTGTATTTTATTTCTCCTTCCTGATTATTTTTTCATGTTAGAGTTTGGTTTCTGGGATTCTAGTCTTCAAAAGCTTGATAGAGGGAGAAATATACTTCTTGATAATACTTCTTGAAATCTCTTTTGGTGCTTGATGGATTTTCATGCATAACAAATAAAAGAGGAGAGGAACAGAGAAAAGTACCTCTCCCTTACTGCTGTGGGCATAAGTCAGTTGATAAGTTAATACCCCCAAGCTTTTCATTTCTTGGAAGTTAAGTTTTCAGTTGTGGAGATTTGTTTGTATTTTACCATGTCATCTCTGCAGTTAAATCTCTGTTTACTGAGGGTTTACCATTTTTGCCTCTTCAGTTCAGGAAATCTAAATTGATTTTAATATTACATGTTGTATTAAGCTAAAAAAATCTGGAGAGTTGTTTTATTTTTTGATAGATGCATCATTATAGACTTGTAACCTTGTTTTCCTTCCTATCTATCACTGGTCCAAAAGAGGCGGAAAACTATATTTAGGAATATAAGATCATAAATTTAACTAACATTCGAAGGGTCATCTAACACATCTCCTTATTTTATAGAAGAGGAAACTGAAAGCTAGAGAAGCTAAATGACTTTCCCAAGGTCATGTAGGTAGAATGTGACAGTTTGGATACAAACCTAGGTCCTCTGGGTCAAAGTCCAGTATGCCATGCTCCCCCCACTCCCAGCCCCCATCCCCCGAAAGATAACGGACCCTGGCTGCTCTGTTGCTGCTCTGTTGATGTTGGTAACATACTAATCAGTTGACTGGGCGTTTATTAAATGTTTCCTGTTTGCTAAGCACTCTCCTTGGCACTTTGGATAGGATTACAGACCTGGAAGAAAGCTCAGGTGCCATCTTGCCTTATGCCCTCATTTTATAAATGAGGAAATTGAGGCTCAGACAGGTTAAAGAATTTCAAGTGGGATCTGAACACAGGTCTTTGTATTCTGGAACTAGCAAACTTTGTCCTATACCTCAAGGTCACTACACTTTATTCCAGTGAATAAACAATAAAAGTGTAGAAAGTAGAAATACTTGTTTTATTCTATAAATTAAAAAGAAAAAAATGAACTTCGTGAGGAAATGGCTGGGTGGCCTAGCAGATAGAGCACTGGGTTTGGAATCTCAGAGACCTCAGATGCCGTGACCAAGGGCAAGTTGTTCAATCTCTCAGTTTCAGTTTCATCATCTGTAAAATGACTATAATACCAACACCTACCTAACAGAGTAGTTGTGAGGATCAGTAATATTTATGTGTGGCTCACTTCACTATCAACCAGAATAACCCGTCAGTATCAGTTTATTTAGTACCTACTCGTAAGAATTTTATTTCAGGATCTGTGCTTTTGTTAAAGGTTGTAATCACTCCATAGCTTAGAAAATTGACTTTGGGAGATTAGAAGAAAGGAAAACGAAGCATTATTAGCTAGTGTTGCCTGATTTCTTTGGGGACCACACCCTGCCCAGGGCTTTGATCAGGTGTCTTTTTGAACAATCTGATATGTCCAAATGTCAATTAAAAATTCCCCTCTCTCTGGCCTGCCTAATGATAAAACTCAGAATTTAGCCAGACTGGTCCTGACGTGGCAGGTGTTTAAACCATCATCCTGTCCTTCCTGGAAGCTTTTACACCTTGGTACAATCAGCCACCATCTGAGTCCATTTGTATGACTTTTAGGATTGACAGTTTACCTTCATACTATGGCAATATATTGGGCTAGGACTTTAATGGATGGTTATAAGTAATAGTAGCAGTGATAGAGATTTCCATTATATTGCTTGTGTTATAAGCCATTCTTTGATTATTGATTCCTTAGTATATGCAAGCTAGTATTCAAGGAGTTGTCCTCATCAGGCTAGAACTGAATTTTTGGGAGTCAGCTCATCTACCTTGAAGGACAGTGATAATTGGATTTCATTGAAGTATACGGATTATTGTTATACTTGTATATTATAATTATATTTATTATAGTTAAAATGTTTTCTCTCCTCCAGGGAATGTTACTTCTTAGACTGTTGGTCATAGCCTACTGAGGGTCATACCTTGAGGAAGGTTTTCCCTCCTATTCATCAGTTTAGATTGTATATACCTGTATAATTCCCTATCACAACTTTGAAGATACTTAAATTCCCAGTTTCTTCAACTTCCTAGCTTTCTAGGATAGGATGTAGGATAATCTAGGATAGGACTGTAGGATAAATCAGTGTTTCTGAATTGGGTTCTCTGTGATATGCATAGGTATTCTGTGATAAATTTTCCATGATAGTGCTGTTCCCCTGCAGAATATTAAATATGAAATTATATATATTAATCAAAATGTTTGTACAGTAGTAGCTTTTCAAGACGTGAATATAATTTAATTTCCTTTGCTGCCACATTTCTGCATCTTTCCCTTTGTTCTCCCCTAGTTATGTGGACCTGCATTTATGGGTTCTGTCAATACATGGGGTTTAAGATTAACCACAATAAGACATCAAGTACTGGGCCATGTTATAAGGACTCAATAAATGTAAATTGAATTGCTTTGAACTTGAATAGCCACTCTTATGCCATCCTGTACGTATGCCCATCATTTACTAGGTGTTCATGTTGTTTTACAGAAATACACATGGCTTGGTAAAAGCTGTTGTGAAGTTACTACAAATGCAAGCACTTAAAGAAGGAAAGGATGGAGAGAAGGCTGTTACAGATTTGTATGGTATCCGGTAAGTTTTTTCCTTCTTTTTTTTAAAACTTCTTTATAACTTCTGAAATGTTGTTCATTGAGGCAGGTAGTTCGTCATTTTATACGTGAAGAAATCTGAGGCCTCAGGAGGTTGGTGATTTGCTCACCGTCACACAGGTAGTAAGTATCAGGTGGCTTTGGAACGAAGGTTCTCTGACTCTCAAGCCAGTTTTGTTTTCTTCTGTACCAGTCAGGAAACAAGCATCAATTAAGCAACTGCTGTGTACCAGGCACTATGCTATAAGCCCTGGGGATAAAAAACAAAAAAAGGCAGAAGACAGTCCCTGCTCCCAAGAAGCTCCCAATCTAGCTGGGGTGGGGGGGGGGGTGGCATGTAAACAAACATGTACAAAAGGGCTTTCTTTATACAGAGAAATTTGGAGACAGTCAACAAATTGAAGGTTCTAGCATCCAGGAGGGGAAACAGAAAAGGTTTTTTAATAGGTGAGATTTTAGCTGAGATTTGAAATAAACTAGGGGAAACCTAGCTCAAGAAAGCTTATAAAACCTATTATTAGAGTTTTCGGGCAACTACGTGGTACAGTGGATAGTGTGCCAGGCCTGGAGTCAAGAAGACCTGAGTTCAAATCTATCCTCAGACACCAGCTGTGTGACTCTGGGCAAATCACTTAACCCTGTTTGCCTCCGTTTCCTCATCTGTAAAATGAGCTGGAGAAGGAAAAGGCAAACTACCGCCAGTATCTTTACTAAGAAAACCCCAAATGGAGTTATGAAGTCAGATATGACAGAAAAATAACTGAACAGCATCAAGTTTAACTATTAATAATCCATAAAAGTGACGGAAGTGAGCTATTTTATCAATATTCCCATTTTTAGGTAGTTTGGCTTAATCATTTCTGGAAAATACACTTTACCAAGGACTTCATTTGGATATTTCAGGACTCTACTTAGTAGCCCAGAATGACAGTTTTGTGTCTGAGGTGAAAGAATCTCTTCCTTTAAAGAGACTTTGGGCTTATAAAGGGGAGAGCTGGTTGTTGACCCATGGGTTATTTTATATGTGTATTCTGTGGAAATAGGAGCTGGTAGTCTAATTCAGAGGTGTCAGACATGTGACCTACAACACTCTTGAGGATAACCCAAACCACATTAAAGTATAATTGTGAAATATTTAGCACAATAAAAAACAGTGCTAATATGTGCTTTTCTAAGTCAGTTTGCGACATGCAGAGATCTATACTTATTGTTTATTGGCCCATGTTAACATCTGAGTTTTACACCAGTAGTTTGAATCAAGGTAGTGTTGAATGTCTTTCTTTTTTTCCCCCAAAATATAGTTTCATTCATTCATTCATTTATTTTAGTTTTCAACATTCACTTTTTACAAGATTTTGAATTCCAAATTTTTTTCTCCCTCTCTCCTCTTCTCCCTCTGAGGAGGCATGCAGTCTGATTTAGGCTATACACATACAGTCATATTAAACATATTTCTACATTAGTCATGTTGTGAAAGAATCAGAACAAAAGGGAAAAAAATCACGAGAAAGAAAAAGAGCAGAGAAAATAGTATACTTTGATCTCCATTCAGAATCCATAGTTTTTTCTCTGGATGTGAACAGAATTTTCTATCATGATTCCTTTGGATCTTAGATCATTGCATTGCTCAGAAGAGCTGAGTCTATCAAATTGGTCATTGCACAGTGTTGTCATGTATAGTGTTTTCCTGGTTCTGCTCACTTCACTCAGTCTCAGTTCATATAAATCTTTCCAAGTGTTTCTTAAATCTGTCTGCTTATCATTTCTTCTAGCACAATAGTATTCCATTGCATCCATATACCACAACTTGTTCAGCCATTCCCCAATTGATGGGCATCTCCTCCACACCCAATTTTTTACCACAACAAAAAGAGCTGCTACAGATATTTTTGTACATCATGTGTCCTTTTCCCTCTTCTGTGATCTTTTTGGGAGACAGACCTAGTTGTGGTATTGCTGGAACAAAGGGTATGCAAAGCTTCATAGCCCTTTGGGTGTAGTTCCAAATTGTTCTCCAGAAGAGTTGGATCAGTTCACATCTCTGCTATGATGTTGTCTGTCTGGCATCATGTTGTTATCCCAAGTCACCTTCAAAACTGAAAAGAGAGATCAAGGTTTGAAGCAGGAGGAAATTATAGTAGCCAGAGCTTCCTGACTGAGAGTATTTAAGTTTTTGGTTTGCCCAGTTTATTGACATATTAAGAATACTGATTTTTTTTAAGTTTCATAGACTTTATTTTATTTTATTTTATTTATTTATAAATGTTCTTCAATCACTTCCTTAAAATTAAGATTTTATACCCCCACACTTTCCCCCCCTACCCCCCTCCCTCCCCATGACAGCATACAATTCTGTATAGGTTCGACATATAAGTTTCATAGACTTTAGATTTAGAGGGGAAGTTTTAGTCCATCTCATTTCATTTTTTTTTTTTTTTTGCTTTTTGTTTTTTGAGCTTGGGTTCTTCCTATCTCACCTAAGTTGGTCATTCACAGGCCCAAACCTACCGCTGATGGGGAAAACACACAAGCTTTGACCCATTATGTTTCTAACTAGTTCAGTTTTCCCTTCCTTAGCAGCCTGTTTCACACCCCTCTCACCTCCGTTCTCCTTTGGTGGCTCACACAAAACTTAGTTTGGACCCACAATTGACTTTAACTCACAACTTTTCAATGTAAACCGTCTTCCAGCCTCAGCTTTCCCAAGCAGCAAGGATTACAGGTGTGTTCCACAGTGTCCTGGAAACACCTTAATTTTAAAGATAAAGAAACTGCAGCCCAGAGAGGGTAAGTGGTTTGACAGAGATTGCGCAGCTAGTAAGTGGCAAAGTCAATAATGAAATTGGGGGCTTTAGACTGTGGGTCTACTTTCCCTCCTTTACCCCTCTCCTTGCTGTATAGTCCACAGAGTATAGCAGATAGTGTGGTAGGAGAGCAGGCTGGTCTAAAAAACAAAAATGTAATTAAAAAACATCCTGACATCCTAGGAAATTTTTTTGTGCTTGTAAAATTGGACTTCATTATAGTCTGAGAGGTTCCTGAAAGTCAGAACTGAGAAGTGAATCCCTGTTTAGTGGCCAGTGGGACTCTGGAGATGCCTTGTAACCAGTGTGTGTTGCCATAGAAACTCTGTCCAGTGGAGCATCCAGAATGTGCCATCCTTCACAGAAGGGAGAGACTAAGAGAATGAAAACATGATATGATAAAAAGGACTTTGCTTCATGTTTGTAAAAGACAGCCGACTTGGGCTGAAGAGATACAACAGAGAGAGTAAATTCAGTGCTTTTGAGCTTCTGCTGAGGATTCAGTCACCTTAGTTTTCAGTATACCTTGTGTTTCCATCAGTAGATTCCCCACAACTTACAGTGATGTAGTATGAAGATTTCTCTTCAATAGAATGATTACGATGCTCTTTTTTGTAATAAGGAAACACAATCTTCATATATTATCGTCTAACTCTCCTTTTAATTACACGATTGTATATCATTCCCACTTTCAGAAATATAGTCACTTTCCAAATTGCAGTGTAAGTCTAACTTTTTGAAGTGAGAAATAAAATTCAAAATTATTTATTTGGAAAAGTTTGGGAAATACACAACGTTTAGTTACTAATAAGGATAAATACAGCTCTTTATTGTGTGTTTGTTGGTTCATGGATTGGTTTGCTTAAATGATACAGTTTTGCTTTAGGTTATCAAGGGTTTACATTGTAAATCATCTTGGCATTCATAAAACCCATAAGGGGGATAAACGAATAGATCTTACTATCTCTTGACTCATGGATTTTTATAAGATCTTCCTTCCAAAAATCATCCAACTTAGTTAATAGACCAAGACCAGCACTGAGAATAAATTTTATTTTATTCATGGTCCTTTCTATTCTGGTTGTTTGGGTTAGGGCAAATAAGTATTATAACTAATCAGAAAATAGCTTAAAGGTATTTTCATGATTGGATCTTTGTTTATTTGAGAAAAAATTATGTTGATTCTACTCTTACTTTAAAAAATTGTCACCTCCCAGTATTGACTTCCTCCCCTCCCCTCCCCACTCATTAAAACTCTCAGAACATTGGCTATTCCTGAGATGTTATTTTTGTTTAGACTTTTTAATCATGTCCAACTCTTTTGGATTCCATTTGAAGTTTTCTTTGGCAGAGATACTGAAGTGGTTTGCCATTTCCTTCTCTAGCCTGTTTTACAGATGAAGAAACTGATACCAAGAGTTAAGTGACTTGCCCAGGGTCATACAGCTAATAAGTGTCTGAGTTCTAACTCTGTCCACAGTGTCACCTGGCTGCCCTGATGCCCAAAAACCTATGCCCTCATACATACTCTTAGCCTATTACCACTTGGCTGAGAATTGGGATGCATGCTTCACCATCAGTTTTCTGAAATCTTGCCTGAAAATGCATGTACTAAAGCAGCTTTATGAAGGCTTTCAGGATTGGTTTACTTTATGTTATTGTGGTCATTGTGTGAATTTATTTTATATTGGTTCTTTCAAGATTCCCCAAGCTTCTTTGAATCTTCTTATTCCTTCCTTCTTATGGTGCAACAATATATCTTTATATTCATATACCACAGTTTGTTCAGTTCTTCCCTATCAATGGATTCCCCCTTTTGTTTTAGTCCTTAGGTACTATCCTTGGGAAATATGCCTTAATAGTGCTATTTCAGGGGTGTCTTTTCTATCATAATTTAAAACTGTTTTTCAGGCCAAGTCAGGTCAAGTCAACATGTATTTATTAAGTGCCTCAATGTCAAAGCACAGTGCTAAGTACTGGGGATACGAAGAAGGGCCAAAAAAACTTATTTTCCTTTCTCAAGATGCTCAGTCATTGGGGGAGTCATCACGCAAACAACTATTTACAAATAAGATATACACAGGATAAACTGCAGATAAACACAGAGAGAAGACATTAGCATTAGAAGGACTGGGAAAAGCTTCCTTGTAGGAGGTAAGATAATTAACTGGGTTTTGAAGGAAGTCAGGAAACCAAGATGAAAAAGAAGAGAATTCTAGTTTTGAGGGATAGATAGCCATTGAAAATGCATGGACCAAGGAGATAGAATGTTCTGTTCAGGGAACATCAAAGAGTCTGGAGCTTCACATAGTATGTAGATGGGACAAAATTATAAGAAGACAGGAAAAGTAAGAAGAGAGCTGGTTGTGAAAGGCTACTCAAGGCCATACAACAGATTTTACATTTTATGGTAGAGAGAATAGGGAGCCATTGAATTGATGTATAACATGGTTATGCCTGTCCTTTAGGAAAATATCTTTGGCAGCTGAGATGAAGGAAAGAAAGAAACAAGCATTATTAAGTAGAGGATGACTGAAGTGGGGAGAGATTGGAAGCAGAGACCAACCAGAAGGCTATTGCAGTAGTCCGAGGAGGAGGTGATGAAGGCCTGAACCACTGTATGGTAATGTCAGGAGGGACCGCTAGGTGGCACAGTGGATAGAGTGCTGAGCCTAGAGCCAGGAAGACTCATCTTCCTGAGTTCAAGCCTGGACAAGTCAATTAACCCTATTGGCATCAGTTTCTTCAGCTGTAAAAATGAACTGGACAAGGAAATGGCAAATCATTCCAGTTTTTTTGCCAAGAAAACCCCAAATGGGATCTCGAGGAGTTGGACATGACTGAAAACTTCTGAACAACAATGCCAGGAGAGGACAAGCTGTATAGAAGAGATGTTACAAAGAGAGAATTGACAGGTCTTGGCAACTGATTGGATGGAGGTGTGTGTGTGTGTGAGAGGATGACAATTGGGTTGTATACCTGGATCACAAGGGTATTGGTGGTACCCTCCACAGTAGTAGGAAAGTTAGGAAGAAAAGAGGGTTTGGGGTTAAAATAATGAGTTTAAAATTAGTTTATGGGACATCTAGTTTGTGACATATCTAGTCGGCAGTTGTAGATGTGAGAACGGAAGTCAGAGCTTAATAAACATTTGAGAATTATCAGTCTCAAGATAATAACTACAACTAGAGGAACTGATGAGATAATTTAACAAATAGTATAGAGGGAGAAGGAAAAGGCCCCATTACAGAGCCTTGGAGGATACCTGAAGCTAGTGGGCACAATCCAGAGGAAGATTTAGGAGTGGTCAGACCAGTGAGAGGAGAACCAGGGGAGAACAATGTTGCAAAAACCTAGAAGAAAGAGAATATCAAGAAGGAGAAATGGGTCAACAGTGTCAAAAGCTGCAGAAAGTTTAAGAAGAATGAGAAGTGGGCAAAACCATTAGATTTTGCAGTTAAGATATCTTTGGTGACTCCGGAGATAGTCGTTTCAGTTGAATGATGAGATTGGAAACCAGAATTGCTAGAGTTCAGTAAGAACATTCGACATTGAGGCACTGATTGTAGGTGGCCTTTTTAAGGAGTTTAGCCATGAAAGGGAGGAGAGAGATAGAGCAGTAGCTAGTGGGATTGTTGGATCAAGAGATGGCATTTTGAGAATGGAGGAGATGGTGTAGTATTTGCTGACAGTATGGAAGAATCCAGTAAACTGGAAGAGATTGAAGATAAGTGAGGGAAGTGAGAGGCGGTCTGTGAAGAAGATGGGACGCGTAGAATGCGATCACTTTTGCATGTAGAATACCATCTCATGTGAGATGGGTGAAGTAAATCATGTTGGAAGGCATCCGAGTTATGTGAGATGGGAGGGGACCAGCAGTTCATTGGTGTGCCTATATTGCCATTACCCTCCAACACTTAGCAAGTGCTTAATAAATATTTATTGATTTGGCTTGTCTTTTGTTCCATAATAATTTTTCTAGTTGTACATGTAAATATGAAACTATCAGTCATTTGGAATGGTGAAGAAATTTTTCTTCACGTATAACTACAACTGCTTTTTTTATGTGAAGACAAAAATATAAATCAAAATCAACAGAAGTAGTGACTACTCAATATGGAATGAATAAACCATTTCAAATTTGAATTGGTACATATTGCATCTTGATGCCTGGTGTCACCATGCTCACAAATAATTTGATTGGTTTCTTTTCTTTGCATCACTTGAATGTAAATTAGGTAAAGTTAAACAGTCTTTGCTGAAATTTAAATGGACCACAAAATCCACTGTATTTCTTTTTACGATTTACCATGTAATTTAGTTTCTAAAAATCCTGCAACTTTTTGAGCATTGAAATAACTTGTGAAGAGTTATAGACAGTTATTTGAAATGTTTAACTGTTGCATTTATATCAAATTCTTTTATATTAAAAAATGAATTAACATTTCTTTGTGATGGATAAATATATAACTTGCTTGAAGAAAAAAATCCACTGGAGTACTTGAAATTAGTGTAAACAAAAACAGTAAGGATTTTTATTAGTGGAAAGACAAGACAATGAAAAGTCCCAATCCCGAAAATGTGATACACAATATTTACCGTAGGCATTCCCAAAACTGTTATTTATGGGGAGAGATCTTTCTGTTTGCTTTGTCTTGACTGCTTTATTTGAAGAGAACATGGAACTTAACAACTTGAAAGGATATCTTGACAACGTATCTTAGAATATAAGGTATCTCAAAAGTCCTATCGCAGTTTATAGCTTTAAGATATTAATCTTAAAACTGTATTGACTTTCATTCCACTCTGTTTTTTTTCTCAAAATGAGAATTTCTGTAGAGAAAAGAAAATGTGATAAATAAGCAAAAGCTACCTTTATAAAGTTTGTGACATCAGAAGAATTTTTCTATCATTTAGAGTCACTTATAGCATTGCTAATTGTTAAAAGGTCTATTCAGTTGGAAAGCCATTGGTGCTACTTGTAAGTATTAATACGGATTAAATAACATTTGGCAAATCATATACCAAACAGCAATGAATGACTGCACTTACTGATGCAGTAATATTTTTGGCAGAGAATCATCAATATGTGTGAAAACCTTTTCATTTAATTGAGAAACTAAAATTTTCCAATTTTACCTTGCATACGGATGAAACTACAGGTACTGAGGTTGATTTGATTTCCTGTGTGTGAGTGGTTGTTGAAATTGAGGTTAAGGAAGATTGGTTATTTTGATAACCTCTTGATGACAATGCCACTTCAAGATAAACGTTCAATATAATTGTTGGATTTTAAAAATTAAAATTGCTTAAGGTAGATAAATTGCATTGAACTCTACACTAATTGAGCTCAGTTGATGTCAAGATGAGACTGCATTGCTAGTTAAAAATGTGACCCCTTGTCGTTTGTTTTTTTTTTTACCTGTTGGAAGTTTTACAGTTAGTTGTATTTAGAAATATGAAAGCGTAGAGATATGAGTTTTTTGTTTTTTTTTTTCAAATAAGAGTAATTGGCTTTTAAAATTTGGCTTTTAAAAAAGCCAAAAAAAAAAGCATTGAAAGGAACATTCTAGAGAAAAAATTGGCATTTTTCTTGGTGGTTATAATAAAAAGCAAACTTACTTTGTAACAGAAATTTTCTCCCAAAATATGTCTGTTTGGTGGATATATTTGAAAAAACTTGAATACTCTAGATTAATGTCAAGGTCATTTTTGACCCAGAAAGGTTTACAAAATTTACAAAAAAGTTATAATAAATTTACAAAATAATATTTTTGTGATCCTGAGTTTTAAAAATCTTACTGTAAAAAATTAAAGACTTGTTATTAATTCAGTATTCTACTGAAATAATTTGCACTTTAATTTTATGAAAGAATAAGGAACCTATTTACTATTGGTAAATATGACACGTTTGTTTATAGTACATTTGAACAAAACTGAATAATAGACTTGTTACGATGGTATGTTGAAGTGAGTGTTTTAAACTAAAAATAAGTCTTCATTTTTGGCTAAAGGTGACTAAGGAATTTCTAGTTTCTCAGACAAAATGACAAAAATATTTTCTATTGTTTATAATGTTATTTCTATAGGTTTTTTTGCTCTCATGAACAGAAAACACTGATCTCATTGTAAAAACAAATTATATTCATGTCTTTCTATGCTAATTAGTATTCATCATTTTTACTACAGTGAAGTAATGAAAAGTAAAGTAAGCAGAACCAGGAAAATGAATGCAACAATATAAAATGAAAAGAACAACCACAACAAAATAATCAAAACTGAATGCTGTAATAAAATTTAAAATGATTAAGCTTAGCTCCAGAGAAGAGAGGTGGGAAGATATTGCCCCCCGCTCCTTGGCAGAAGTTGAGGCCCATGATGTTTGCTGCATATAAGAGCAAAATTTTCTGTTATGTACCTTAGTTCTCCAAAACTCTAAAAAAGTTCTTTCCTTTCTTCATACCTTACTATAAATGATGCTTTTGGAGTTGAGGTGGGGGAAAAATACATTGGAAATTATAAGTGATATGAAAATGAGATATTAACAAATTTATTTTAAAAACAACCACAAAAGAATAGTGATAGCAATATCATCTGTGATGTCATGTTTTTAAAAACTTTGTACCCCTCAAACAAGTCCCTCTGTCCCATTAATAGTATGATGATGATTATTTTATGTTACATATGTGTTCAGAAATAAATATCTTCTATTATTGTGTATGTTTTAAGATTTCTGTTTTTAAAAAATTAAAAAGTAAGTTATATAGGTTATTTTATGAGAACTGTGTGGATGTGATATTATTTATTTTTTTTTTTAAAGTGTGTGTGTGTGTGTGTGTGTAAGGTGATGGTATATAAAGTATGAAAAACCACTGCATTATGGGGCTCAGAATCAATTACAGCAGTCGGCATAACCTCTGTAATGTTCATGAAGTGCTCTTAGGTGTGAGCAAGGCTTTTGTCCTAGGCGCTGTAAATCTGTGGCGTGTAATGCAGGGTATTAAAGCCTTAAGTTACTCAAGGGGGAGTGCTGATGGTAGAAGCACTGGGGAGGTAAGTCTGAAGAGTGGTTCCTCTCAGGAGAGCTGCAGTTATGCGACTCAAGCACAGAAATGTCATGCTGGTTTATTGCCCTTTTGTCTGTGTGTTGGGGTGACAGTTATCATCAAGCTTTGGAGAGGCAACTGATGAGCCGTGTATTAAAGTATAAAAGGATATGAAAATCTTAAAACTCCACTGAGACATGTGCCCTGGTCATACTTGAGGATTCATTTAAAGCAAGACTTCATATTATGAATAATTGTGAGTTTTCTGGGCGTTGAATAGGCTCTGGTATTTTTAGTGTTGAATATCAGTAGATGTTAACATGCTTTATATTTCTCACATTAGGAAAGAAAACCTTATTAGTTCACGGACTTTCAAATTCAGAAATGTCAATAATTCTTAAGAAGTTATGTAGCATTCCCTACCTTTACAGAGGGTGCAAATTAATAATGTAAATATGATTGTGAGGCAATGTTTAAAAGTAATTTTTGTGTAGAAACATCTTCTTGAAAAGATACTAATTACATTTAGCATACTTCAGGTCTTGCAGATATCTGAAGCAGCAGGATAGTATTAACCATAATCTGTGATGGTGACATTTTATTTTTTCAGACTGTTTTCCTTTAGTTGCCATGAATTAAGTGAGTTTTTACCAATTGCATCATTACCTTTTATTAGATTTCTTTGAATCAAAATTTATAGCACTGACTTTTAGCTAAATAATTAAAAATCAAAATCTCACTTGGTACAGTGTAGCAAGTAGTGTAGGGTGCCTGTAAGTTGTGTATTGATGACAAGACAGAATAACCCAAATGAATTTCCTAATGGATAGGCAGGGAATCTGGCAACAAGCATTTATTAATTTTTGCCCAACTATACTCAGTACCAGAGATGCAGATTTAAGTAAAAAGAAAGATCCTGTCCTCGAGGAGCTTATATTCCAGTGGGGGCAGATAACATATAAAAGAATGCTGAAAAGGATGGGGACAGGGAACAGGAAGCCAAAGTACCTGTTCAAGTACATTCTAGTTTCACAATATGCAAAGTCAGAAGCAGAGCTGGGCCCCTGCCAAAATGGAGGCCCCTGGAGCAACTTCTTAATGGGGGTGGGGAGAACCAGCTTAGAGAGGGATATTACCAGATTAGGGGGTCCCAAACTCTGATGGAGATTTCTAGGGGAGACATCAACTAAGACATGGTATAGAAATATGCAAAAGTTTATAAATTCTAAAAAGTTTCACCTTGGGTTACTGCCAACATTTTTATCTGAAATTTTGTCATATATTTTAGTTTTTGTTTTTTTCTTTTTATTCATACTATGTTAAACCTTCTGTCATCTGTTTATGAATGAGTTCATAAACAGTAACTTAACGGTTCCAGAATTTATGCATCTCATTCACTTAGACAATCATTGTGGTGCTGGATTGGTTTGATTTAGAAATATAAAAATGCCTTTTAATTCATATTTTTTTGATACTGTTCTCTCAAGTTAACTGATAAACTAATAGGAGTGCTTATGCAGTGCATAAAAGATAGAATATGTAGAAATTACTTGGATGCAGAACTAATGTTAGAAGTTTAAATACCCAGAGGATGGAGAATCCTGAAGAAGACTTTTGAACAACAGTATTGAACTCAAGTACTTTTTTCACCATGTATTTTTTTATATGCCTTTTTAAACAAAATTCATTTGTAGCTTATAGTTTCCTAAGTGCTAGTGCAGTTTAACACTTCAATTCCTTAAGTGAGCTGCTAAAATTATTTAAACTTTAATAGCTTAAAACTGAACAAGACTTTTGGAACATACAGTGTAATCAATCAACAAATATTAAAGGACAAACTTTGTACCAGGTACTGTGTTAGGCATTGGGTAGTACAATGAATGAAACAATCCCTGTTCTAAAGGAGTTTACATTCTAATGGGGAAGATGATATACATAAAACACACTGTGTAAATATAAAATTAATGAATAGAAATTTGTACAAAGAAACTAAATATTGGTTCGTTTGTGAGGGAGGGTACTAGCATTTGGGTGATTAGGAAAGACTTCAAAAAGAAGATGGTGCTTGAACTAAGACTGTAAGATAGAGGTAAGGAAAGAAATGAATTCCAGGCTTGGGCGAGGAGGGGGGTAGTAAAATCATGGAAGTAGAGGATGGAATGTGCTGTGTGAGGAGCAGAGAGATTAGCCAGAATGCAGTTTGAGAGGGGTGGTAATATGAAAGGATTTCTGGAAGAATAGTTTGGAGACAAGTTGTAAAAGAATTTAAAAGTTAAATAAAATATATTTTACCCTAGAGACAATAGGAAGTTGGTTGTTTTATGGTTAGATCTTCATTTAAGGAAAATTATTTTGGCAGTAATATGTAGAATGGACATATTGAGTGGATATATGGACATATGGACATGTGGCAGTGAGAGATTTGAGGTAGACCAGTGAGGAAGTTGTAGTATTCCATGATTCCTCATTCCAGATGAGGTTCTGAGCTAAGACGGTAGCTGTGTAAATGGAAAGAAAAGATGGAGAGATGTTGTGGAGGAAGAAATGGAAAGATTTGACAACCAATTAGATAACTGGAGCAAGACAGGGAGAAAAGAGTCAAAGACAAGTCTAAGACAAATTATTGGGGAAATAGTTGAATGTTGGCAGATACAGAATGATAAAGAGAGACTACTTTGGCCTCAAGGAGCTTACAATTTGTCGGGAAGACAACAAATACACACAAGCAAGCTATTTATACGAAAAATAGGAAATAAGAGAGAAGGCACTAGAATGAAGAGGGATTGGGAAAGTTCCTGTAGAAGATAAGATTTTCTTGGGTACTTGAGGGAAGCACATAGGCAGAGAAAAGAAGGGAGAGAGCATTCCATGCATGGGAGATACCCAGAGAAAGTGACCAGATCCAACAGATGGAGTGTCCTGTGTGTGTCTGTTAGTTATGTGGTCAGAGCTGTGCTTTAGGAAAATCACTTTTGTGACTGTATGAAGGAAGACTTGGAGTGGGAGAGACTTTTTGATGGACAGATCCTCCAGCCTATACTAGAGTAGGGGCATTGTCAGAGGAGAAGGCGGGCATTTTTTCCCTAATTACATGTAAAGATAGTTTTCATATTCATTTTTATAAGATTCTGAGTTCCAAATTTTTCTCCCCTCCCTAAGATAGCAAGCAATTTGATATTGGTTATACATATACAATCATGTTAAACGTATTTCCATGTTGTAAAAGAAGAATCAGAACTAAAGGGAAAAACTGTGAGAGGGGAAAAAAAGGGAACACATTGTACTTTGATCTGCATTCAGATTCCATAGTTCTTTCTCTGGATGTGGATAGAATTTTGCATCGTGAGTCTTTTGGAATTGTTTTGGATCGTTGCATTTCTGAGAAGAACAATAGTGGGTCATCATATAGTGTTGCTGTCACTATGTACAATGTTCTCCTACTTCTACTCACTTCACTGAACAAAAGTTTGTGAAAGTCTTTTCAGATATTTCTGAAATCTTCTTGCTCCTCCTTTATTATAGCACAATAATATTCCATTGTATTCATGTGCTACAACTTGTTCAGCCATTCCCTAATTAATGGGCATCCTGAGAGGATGACTTATTGAAGAGATGTTGCAAGGGTGAGATTGACAGGCCTTAGTGACAGATTGAATAAAGAGAGTGAAAGAGAGGAGTGGAGAACGACACCAACTTGAGAGTCTGTTCCTGGGAGGATGGTGTTGCTCTGTACACTAATAGGGATTTTTGGAGTTGAAAAAGTTTTAGGCAGGTTGAGTTTATGATGTCTTCTGAATATCCAGTTTGAGATGCCTGAAAGGCAGTTGCAATGGTGAAATTGGAGGTCAGTGAAGAAGTTAGAACAAGATAGGTAGATTTGAGAATCATCAACCTAATAATCCTAATTAAAGCCATGGGAGCTGGAGATCACCAAGTGGAATAGTATAGAGGGAGAAGAGAAGAGGACCCAGCACATATCTGTAAGATAACCTATGATCACAGGATATTTTCTGTGACAGAATTAACAGTCTGATAGGTAGGAGAACTGTGGTGTCCTGAAAACCTAGCAAGAAGAGTTTAATCAGTAGTGTCAGGTGTTGTTCATTTAATCAATCTTTGAAGCATTAAGAAAAGCCAAGAAGGTTGGTAGCAGGGGAGGTGGTTACTTGTTGATTGCCTCCTTCTTCCCTCCTGTCCCTTTTTTTGGTGTTAAACAAGTATCTTTCAGGTACTTTTCATTTCATGGAGAGTGAAGAGTTTGTTTTTAGGGCAGAGAAAGTATGAGGAAGTAAGTATACGTATGTAACATCTAGTTATTCTCAGGTGTTTTTGTTTAGTGGAGAGGATACAAAATATTTCCCACATTTGTACAATTCTGGCCTTGGGATTATCATTATATAGTGGCTTGTTTTAGGCCCCCAGTTATAGGGCACAGCACCCTTTAACAATGGGTTGGTAGTTGAGCTTCTAGCCCTGGGAAGGTCCCTTTGTCTTTAGTGTGCCTCCCATTTCACATTCTTGCCAGAAACAAAGGAACATTAGGCAATAAAAGAACATGATCCACCATAGGTATTTATGAGAAATACTGTCAAGTCCATTTAATATATTATTTAACAGGATTTTTAAAAACCAAAGTTAATAGGAAGTGAGGCAGTGGTGGAGTAGAGACTGATTATTCCTTGCCTGGGTTTTTCCTCTTAATGCTTTTACTACTAGAGGAGGTGCCCCTCATAAAAAACACAGCCACACACCACACACTTCTCTCTTTGTCCAGGTAGAGGTCTTTGGGAATAGTAGATGTATTAGACATCAGCAGCTGCCGTTGTTCTGCTGCCACCAAGGTATGACTTGCATCTTGTCTCTTCTCTCTTTCTCGTTTCTCCCAAAGTTCCCTCTGTAAATCCTCCACCCTCTTATCTGAGGACTCATTTCCCATTCATTTCCTTTCTTTCTAAGTGGGGAAGAACTAAAAATCCTAGGGTTTTCGTGCCCAGCCAGCCCCTTGCTAGAACATTTAGTACATAATACCTCGCTAGATGCCTAATCTGAAGGACCTTGCCTAAGTAACAGGCCTCCACCAGAGACATCAAGCCACATTTGTCAGTGGATTCTAGCACAAGTCATAAATTAAATGGCTATTTACTCCTTGTAAACAACTCCTGTTGTTGAGGAGGTTTTGAAAGTGAATAGGAGTGAATGTAGTGCTCTGTTTAAGTGTACAACCAGTAAACATTAATCAAGTGCTTCTGCAGTCCTTAATCCTAGACTGTGAGGTTCAGATAATATTTAATTTTTTCTTTCTCAACCCTAATATCTTATATTCGTGATTTGGGTTAATGCTTGGCAGTACTGTAATGACACACTGATGTTATGGAAAGTAAGTTTAGTACATAATAATTTGCCAATTTCCCATTCATGAAATAAGCATGTTGTGGTATGCATGAAGATTTGGATACAATTGGAATCTCAACAGTTGTTCCATTACAACAACAGTTTACTATGATGACATTTTTTGAAAGGTTATACGCACTTACTGATTTTGCCATGATAGCTTTTTCTTTTGTCCTAATAGTGTAACATTTTACTGTAGCTTGAGAAAATATCCTTTTTTCTCAAATAGATCCATTTGGGCAAAATTGGCTTCAAGCTAGTGAGAGGTCTCTTATGTAGTGTCCTCAGAATTTGTATTTTCCCTGTGTTGTTGCTTTTGAACTAATCTGCACCTCCCACTACTCTCCCTCTCACCAATACAGCAAATAAATTGAGACCCACAATTCATAGTTGCAGGATAGACAGTCATTATTCCAGAGGACTACAATGAGACATGCTATCTACCTCCCCAAGGGAGGTAATGGATTAAAAGTATAGTTTGAGATTTTTTTTTTTCGGACAGGACACTTTTTTGTTTGTTTGTATGGAATGTTTTTAGTGGGGGTTTTATTATTTTTCTCAATGGTCAAAGGAAAGCTTGAAGGGGGAGGGTAAATTTTTGTTGATTGAAAAAAATTAAAAATTACATAGCTGCATGGTGTAGCAAAACAAATCCTCACATGTCCAAAAATATATGTATATCTTTTTTCATTCTAAGTTTATCATCTCTTTTTTCAGGAGGTAAGTGTCATGTTTTCTCTTTGGGTCTTGTGGTTTGTCATTGTGTTGATCCAAGTTGTCAAGTCTTTCATCTGTGCTTAAATTTTTCAAAATCAGCAGTAGAAGTACAAAATGGGGATAACTAGCTTAGCAGTTTATGGCAATAAAATCTTAGGGGTGTTAGTTGATGGCAAGTTGAATAAAAGACTACAGTGTGGCCTAGTTATTAAAAAAGTTACTTTTAATATTGTATGTTTTCATGTTCAGAAAAAGGAATATATTTTGTATTGGTGAGATCATACGTGGAATATTGTGTTCTGTTCCGAAACACCACAGTTTGAAAGTGACAGCATCCAAAAGAGGGCTTTAGGATAGCTCAAGTTCTGGAAACAAAATTATTTTAGAAAACATTTGAATAAAGTGGGGATGTTTAAACTCTAGCAAAAAAAGGCTTATTATGGAAGACATGATAGCTGTAAACTCTTCCATTGAAATATATCTCCTTGTGAGTAGGGGTTGTTTTACTGTTTGAATTTCCTCGTCACCTTACACGGGGCTTGACATGTACTTAAGAAGTGCTTGTTGATTAATTGCAGCATTTCAAATATTTGAATATATATGTAGAAGAAAGAAGAAGGATTAGACCAGTGTTACATCAGAGGACAAGTAGGGGTAAGAGGGTGGATTCAGAGAAGTAGATTATTGTTTATTGTAAGGGTGAACTTTCTTTTTTCCTATTTATTTTTTTAATTCAATTTTATTTTCAATTCAAAATTCTCCCCCTTCCCTTTTTGCTTCCCTTCCCCATTGAGAAAGTATACAAAACAAAACTGATTACACATATCTACAATTATGCAAAACAAATTTCATCATTAACTGTGTATCCCTGCTCCCATCTCTCCCTTCTCCTGAGATAAAGAGTAAGATAAAGAAAAAACAGAAAATATACTTCAGTCTGCACTCTTAGTTTGTCAGTTCTTTATCTTGAGCGTTAGATAGCTTGTTTGATCAGGAATCCTTTGGAATTATACTTGATTATTGTGTCACTAAGGAAGAATTTTCTTGTTAAATTTTTTTTCTAAAATTATGTCTTTATTTTATTAAATGTTTCCCAATTATATGTAAAATTTTCTTGTAACATTCATTTTTTAAAAAAATTCTGAGTTCCAAATTCTCTCCCTTCTTCCTGACCTTCCAGTGCTGTTGTTAATGCAAGCAAACATTAGCCACGTTGCAAAAGAAAACACACACAAGACACAGACACAGACACCACCACCGCCCCCCCCCCTCCCCACACACACACGCCAAGAAAAATAAAGTAAAAAAATTGCCTTCACTCAGAGTCCATCAGTTCTATCTCTGGAAGCAGATAGAGTTTTTCATCTTGGGTCCTTTGGAATTGTCTTGGATCCTTGTCTTGATCAGAGTAAGTTTTTCACAGTTAATGATCCTTACAATATTACTGTCTCTGTGTACAATGTTGTCCCAGTTCTGTTTACTTCACTCTGCATCAGTCTTAAGGAAGAAGTTTTTTTCTTTAAAATTTATTAATTTATTTTTATTTTTCAACATTCACTTCCACAAGTTTTAAATTTTCTCCCCCTTCTTCCCCCTCCTTTCCCAAGATGGCATGCAATCTGATATGGCTCTATATATACACACATTCCTGTTAAACACATTTTCACATTAGTCTTGTTGCATAGAAGAATTATAATGAATTGGAGAGACCGTGAGAAAGAAAAAAATAAAACAAAACAAACAAGAAAATGTCTGCTTTGCTCTGCATTCCAACTCCATAGTTCTTTCTCTGAATGTGGATGGCATTTACCATCATGAGTCCTTTGGAATTGTTTTAGGTCCTTACATTGCTGAGAAGGGCTAAGTCTATCAAAATCAATCAACTCCAACAGTGGCTGTTTCTGTGAAGAAATGTTCTCCTGGTTCTGCTCATTTCACTTAGCATCAGTTCATATAAGTCTTTCCAAGATTTTATGAAGTCTGTCTGTTCATCATTTCTTATAGTATTTCATTCATTACATCCATATACCACAACTTGTTCAGCCATTCCTTAATTGATGGACATCCCTTCTATTTCCAGTTCTTGGCCACCACAAAAAGAGCTGTTATTTTTGTACATGTGGTTCCTTTTTTTCATTCTTGTGGTCTCTTTGGAATACAGCCCTAAGAGTGGTATTCCTGGGTCAAAGAGTATACACATTTTTATAGCCCTCTGGGCATAGTTCCAAATTACTCTCCAGAATGGTTGGATCAGCTCACAGCTCCACCAGCAGTGACATAATGTGCCGACTTTCCCCCATCTTCTCCAACATTTATCATTTTACAATTTTGTCATGTTAGTCAATCTAGTAGGTGTGATGTGGTACCTCAGAGTTCTTTTGCTCTGCATTTCTCTAATCAATAGTGATTTTAGAGCATTTTTCATACGACTAGAGATAGCTTTAATTTCTAAGGAACTATAATGAACTGTTAAAAATAGAATGACCTGATTTCTGTTCTTGGTACCATTCTTTCAGCATCATAGAACCTTGAATGGGGAGACCTGGAGGTTACCTAGCTCAATAGCCCACCGAAGATAACAGTCCTTATTTTAGTGACAATAACATTCAGATGCTGATCTCTCTCTTTCTGTATATGTATGTATATATACATATGTACACATAATACATATATGTATACATATACACATGCATACACATATATCCATGTGTATACCTACACATATATAGCATACATATACATACATATATTCCCATACATAGCTGCATATATATTCCCTCTAACCACCCTAATACTGAAAAGGTCTCATGAGTTACAAATAACATCTTTCCATGTAGGAATGGAAGCAGTTCAACTTTAGCAAGGCCCTTATGATTTCTTTTTCCTATTTACCTTTTCATGCTTCTCTTGATTCTTGTATTTGAAAGTCAGATTTTCTATTCAGCTCTGATCTTTTCAATAAGAATGCTTGGAAGTCTTCTATTTCATTGAAATTCCATTTTTTCCCCTGAAGTGTTATACTCAGTTTTGCTGGGTAGGTGATTCTTGCTTTTAATCCTAGTTCCTTTGACTTCTGGAATATCATATTCCAAGCCCTTCGATCCCTTAGTGTAAAAGCTGCTGAATCCTGTGTTATCCTGATTGTATTTCCACAATACTGGAATTGTTTCTTTCTGACTGCTTGCAATATTTTCTTCTTGACCTGGGAACTCCAGAATTTGACTACAATATTCCTAGGAGTTTTCCTTTGGGGATTTCTTTCAGGAGATGATTGATGAATTATTTCCATTTCTATTTTACCCCCAGGTCTAGAATATCAGGGCAGTTTTCCTTGATAATTTCTTGGAAGATGATGTCTAGGCTTTTTTTTTTTTTTAAATCATGGTTTTCAGGTAGACCAGTAATTTTAAAATTATCTCTCCTGGATCTGTTTTCTAGGTCAGTTGTATTTCCAATGAGATATTTCATATTGTCTTCTATTTTTTCATTCTTTTGGTTTTGTTTTGTAATTTCTTGGTTTCTCGTTCGCTTCCATCTGCTCCATACTAATTTTTAAAGAACTATTTTCTTCAGTGAGTTTTTGAACCTCCTTTTCCATTTGACTTATTCTGCTTTTTAAAAGCATTCTTCTTCTCCTCCTTGGCTTTTTGGACCTTTTTTGCCATTTGGGTTATTCTATTTTCAAAGATATTATTTTCTTCATCATTTTTTGAGTCTCCTTTAGCAAGCTGTTGATGCACTTTTCATGATTTTCTTGTATCGCTCTCATTTCTCTTCCCAATTTTTCCTCCACCTCTCTTACTTGATTTTCAAAATCCTTTTTGAGCTCTTCTATGGCCTGAGGCCATTACATATTTTCTTTTGAGGTTTTGGATGTAGAAACCTTGACTTATTTATCTTCCTCTGATGGTATATTTTGTTCTTCCTCATCTGAAAGGATGGAAAAAAATACCTGTTCACCAAGAAGGTAGCCTTCTATAGTCTTATTTTTTTCCCCTTTTTTGGGCATTTTCCCAGCTAGTTACTTGACTTTTGAATCCTTTGTCAGGTGGAGGGTATACTCTAGGGACTTGTGAAGTTTTCATTTCTTCCTAGGTGGCACAATCAAAGGAGAGGACTTTACTTCTCTCCTGGCCTGTGCTCTGGTCTGTTAGCAACCAGAAGCATTCTTATCTGCCTAGGATCTGTGAATAAGATTCCCTCTCCACAGTCACCACCAGCTCCACCATGCCAGCGCTCCTCCTTACCTCAGGACTTCCAGTCAGGACTGAGACTCAGATCAGTTGTTCGATTCCCCCAGGGTCTTTAGACCAAGGACTCCAAAAGTAGATGCTGTTGCATCTGCCTTGGGTTTGGTGCTGAGGCTGGACCTCACTCTCCTCTCACCCAGCTTTCTCACTGACCTTTGAAGCTGCTTCTGATATTTGTGAGTTGAGAAATCTGAGAACCGCAGCTACTACCTGTGATTCCATGCCCTGACGCTGGCTCCAGTCCTGTCCATGTCGGGTGGCCAAGGCTGGACTGCTCTCTGCTCTGAGCCTGGTGCAATAGACCTTTCCCGTTGGCCTTCCAGGCCGTCTTGAGATGGAAATCTCTTTAACTCTGTCATTTTGTGGCTTCTGCTGCTCTAGAATTTGTTTAGAGTCACTTTTTGTATTTTATGGGCTATGAGGGGAGAACTTCTACAGGTCCGTCCTTCTACTCTACTATCTTCCAGATAAGTACATTTTTGAAGAAGGAAAGATAAGTCCTCTAAGGTGGAGTGAAACAAGGAAGAATGGAAGACCAAAAATTTTTCCTGGGTCAAAAATGTATATTTAGAAAAATGTTGGGGAAGATAAAAAGAGTTCAAACTAAGAAATTAGAAAGATAGGAAGAAAATTCGAGTGGTGTACCATCAAAGAAAAAAACCAAGAGACAGGAGAGTTTCAGGAAGGAGATGGTGTGATCAGCATTGTCAAATTCTGCAAAGTCAAACAAGGGAAGACTTGAGTCAGAGGCCTCTGGATTAAATATCCGAGTACAATGTTGGCAGTCCTTTAAGAGTGCGCTTTACAGTGCAGAGGGTAAAGGCAGATGGTAGAGGATTAAGGAGATTAAGAGAGTGATAGGGTAAAGGCACTTGCTGTAAAATACATATTGAAGATGTTTGACAGTGAAGGAGAAATAGGATAGTAGTTACTGGCCTACTGAAGATTTTTTTCATTTTAAATGTTCTTTTTTATCAGAAGCTTAAATATCAACAAACATTTCTATATACAGGGAGTAGAAAAAGAGGGTTGTTTATGAAACCATGACCCTATTGTTTATTTTTTAAAAGGATATGCACAGTGTCTGGCACACATACTAGACAGTTAATATTTATTTATTGATTGATGTACTAGTACTAACACTTCCATGTCTGTGTCCCCTTTTAAACTTTATTTATTTCATTAATTTTTTTTCTTTTTGTATCACTATCACCCACTCATCCCCTCCCCCTTAGTAAAAGTTTTCCCTTAAAAAAAATAACATTAGTCAAGCAAAACAAATAGACACATTTGGCCAGACATGTATGTTCAATTCTGTATCCCTAGGGGAAGCATGTTTCCGTATCTGTTTAAAGTCATTGGAAGTTGTTTTCCTTTATAGTAATGTAATCACTATATAAATTGTTCTAGTTCTTTCCCCTTCACTCTGTATTAATTAATGTTTTTTTCAGGTTTCTTTGCATCCATTCCTTTCATCATTTCTTACAAAGTAATAGCATTCCATTATGTTTATGTATCATATGTTGTTTAGCTATTTCCTAATGATCAAGCACACACTTGGTTTTCAGTTATTTGTCACAGCTGAGACTGCTGCTACAAATATCTTTATATATTTAAGTTCTTCACCTTTTGTCTTTGTCTTCTTTGGGGCTGCTAGTTGTATGACTTTTCTAGGATACTTCCTAATTGTACAGTAGTTGGGTAAGGAGATAGGTAGAAGAAAGAGTGAAGATACTGGAGAGAGATTATAATTGATGGAGCAAGGTCGCAGAAGATAGGTGCCAAGGGGTAAATGGAATATAAATAGAGGAATTAGACTTAGGAGAAAGGAATATTTGTTTCCCTTGTATACAGGAGCAGAAGCATATATATATGCAGATGGAGAGAGAAAATAGTAGTTGCCTTCTCTTGATCGCAGTATTTTTTTTTCAGTAAAGTAGTAGATAGAGTCATTGGTTTAGATTGGGGACATTTGGTGTAGATAGTACAGAATTTGGGGGACTTTTGAAGAATTTTACAATTTTGTGGTAAAACCACAAAGACACAAAGACCACAAAGTATAAAATACTATACATTTATGCTGTACTTTCTCTCCCAGCATACCAAGTGACAATTTAATGGAAAACTCTAACTTAGAAGATTTGGAGGAATAATCCATAGAGGATCC
>CM053772.1:106665375-106679922 GCA_028658325.1 Potorous gilbertii | reverse complement strand
AACTCTTTGTGATCCCATTTGGGAGATTCTTGGCAAAAATTACTGGAGTGCTTCACCATTTCCTTCTCCAACTCATTTCACAGATGAGGAATGGAGTCAAATGGCTTAAATGACTTGCCTAGGGTCACACGGCTAGTGAGTATCTGAGGTTAATTTTGAACTCTGGAAGATGAGTCTTCCTGACTCCAGGTCTGGTGCTCTATCTCTGCTCCAGTAGCTGATTATTAACACCCAATTATGATCCTCATCCACTCTGGCAGAGTAAGTCTTATGTAAACTAAAATTTGGCAGTCAAGTATCTTAGCATCTAGACTTGTACTCTACTGTTTGAAGTTAATATTTTGCTGTTGAGATATGTATTGACCTAATGCTTTTTTTAATGCCGTATCTCAAATGCTTTTATTTGTGTCATTTGCCCCTCTTGTCTGTCTTATATTTTTAACATCTAGAGAGCAGAGTACCTATGCATTTATATAATTCTTTTTATACATTGTTTATTGCAATGTTTTTTGCACAATTATTTAAGTGTTTTGTGATAATATGGTAACCATTCTTTAGACATTTAATAAGTAGACTTTAATTTTTGTGGGTTTGATGTCGTTAGGAATTAGGGCTCAGCTTCAGGTTGGACCAGAAGGCTGGGATCTCCATGTCGTTCACTCTGGCCGGATGACTTCTGTTGCCAAAAAAAAGAAAATCTTTTTTGAGGGGACTGCACCATTTGGAGTTATTTAACTTCATGATTTTTTTTCTGCAATTAGGAATACATACATAGACTGCTTTTAGAGAGCTAGGTACCAATATGTAACTGTCATCAAGACACTTTTTTTCAGGTGTTTTAAATCTCAGTGTTTTGAACCTTTCATGCTGAAACCTGCTTATCTATTGGTAACATATTTTATGGTCTCTTAATGAATTGTAATTTTCTTTGAATCATTTAACTATATTAACTATATTTAAAGTACTATGAAAAATAATTTACTTTTGACTCAGATCATAGAGATGTTTTCTGGTCATTTTGAGTAGGGATTTAGTAAAGCCAGAAAAATATTAGATATCTCTAGAACATTCAACCAAAAATGTCTATACTGGTCCCTAAATGGTTCTGGTTTTGTGAGACACCCAACATAAGCTTCTTAGTTTCTTAAAATAAGAATACAGTTTGGGGACAGGAAAAGGAGGGAACCATTTTGTTCTTACATTTATTAAAGTCAGTTGGCATTTTAGCAGCTCAACAAGCCTGATGTGACAAAGAAAAGTATATTCTTTTACTTCATTTTTACCACAAACACAAAGAAAAATGCTGCCATAAAAACGTCAAGTAGAAAATCACATTTAAGTCCTCTTCTTCTAGGAACTGGTGTGAAAAGGATAAAATAGATTCTTGTGGGATTATACTCTACATAGCTGTATTAGCCATTAAGTTCCATTTTCTTTGTCCTTAAAAACCACCTTAATTTTCTGCCCAGTGAGTGTTTCACTTTTCCGTATTAATATAGCTGATTCTTCATAATAATTATTAACTATGTAATTTTTTTTGGTCTTCAATTTTAAAGAGCTAGGGTTTTTTTAAACCTGTTTTTTTTTTTTTTGCTTCCAACCAGCCCTTTCAAATCTAAATTCAGAGCAGGTAGGAAAATGCTTTTAAAATGCATTTTGATGTAGTAAAGTGCTGTGCCATGCTTCTGAAAGAGCCAGGGTCACAGCTGCATACATGAAAATGCATGGTGACTGCAGGCATTGTTTCCTCATACAGAAAAAGCAATTTGTGTTTGTCATTGAATTTATGATGTAAATCAAATCATAGCTCTCTTATATTCAGAGATGGAACAAAAAAGGTCGAGGTGACCCAAAGGTTACAAATAACTTTTGCTTTCATAGTTGCCTGCTACAAGACTAATCTTTTATTTCCTGTTTTTCTATTAAGATTGATGTATTTACACTTGGAAAGGTGAATCTAGTTACATCTTATTTTATCATTGCCTTTGTTCAAGTGGAGCCACAAATTTAGCATTTATTAGTTTCTTTCCCCAACCCCACCTTTTCAGTTAAAGTGAAGATACTGTTTTGCGTTTGCAGTATCATTGAAGGGGAAGACTGTTGAAATAAATTCTGACCTTTTCTTCCATGGTGAATTGTTTCTTCAGAGCTCTATGAACTTGAGACAGAGGAGAACTAGAGGAAGAATACTGCTGGCATGATGGGTGGATTCTTTATCTAGAATTTATTGGAATATGTGGACAAGACTCCAACCTTCTGAGAAGGCCTGAATAGTTTGAGTCAGTGTTGAAGGAAGCAGATCCATTCAAGTAGCGAAGTACTGTGTGCAAGGGACTGTGATTAGTTCTAAGTTTAAGTAAAACATGTCCATTAACTTCTGGGAACTTGTGGTTGATGGAGTGTTGACCCATTGAGTGCCAAGGTAAGGTTGTGCTGTTGGGTGTTCTACTTGAAGAGTGTCTCTGCTCTATTCAAAGCAGAGACTTTGTCTAGGCTGTGTTACATCTGGCCTTTGTCCAGAGGAGAAGCAAGGGGTGGAGAAGTATTAGAATAAGTGAGAGGAGATAATGTGAACAGAAGCTGCAACCAGGGAATCCAGAAACAGGGAACTCAGTTGCAGTGGGCATTGGGTCCAAGGGAATAAGGGGGAGTCATGAAGTCAGGTTCAGAATCAAAGCAAGAATTCAGGACAGTGAGGATAAGGACACGTTGTAATAGGGATCCCTTGGGTTTTTTTCCTACTTGTGCTTTATCCTTGTGTATAAATACTACCCCCCTTTCTAGGGTACCACTCCCTCGTTCTTATCCCTAGAGTGATACCAAGTGGTACAGAGTACTTTTTATCCATTATCTCTTTTAATCCTCACAACTCGATGAGATAAGGTCATGCAGATATCATCTGTATTTTGGCGATGAAGGAGGTTCATCGGGTTAAGTGACTTGCTAGAGGTTGTCCTACGACCAGTGAGTATCATGCCAAGTCTTACCCAATCTTCTTTCCATAACACTGGACTTCCTAACCTAACGATTTAAAAAATAAAATGGTCATCCTTGTCCATTGCTTTTTTTCCTGTCAGCTACATTTGTTGAATATTCTATAGACAAGATTAAGGTAGGAGGTGGGCAATGGGGAGAGTTGTAAAAAGAATTAAAAGAAACAGTTCTGTCTTCATAAACTTAGTCTAATTAGTAAGAAAAAGCCTAATCAACAATACATGTATATGTTACATGTAGATGTAGAATATAATGCGAAATTTTCTTTTTTTTTTTGTTAAACTGTGTACAAAAGATGTCATTACTAGAAAGAATCCTTGATTTGAGATTAGAAAAACTTGATGTGGATTTTGGTTTTTTCAATTGGTTCAGTTGGTTTTTTAGTTATCCAGACACCTTCTGGAGCTTTCCTTTCCTGCCAAGAATAGAGCAACTAATAACTTCTTGCTTTACTCTAATTATAATTTTGTACTTCAAGAAGTAAAGGAACTAATGAAAAGAAATTCTGTTCCTCATGTTATTCTTAACAAAAAGGAGGAATTTGTTGCTGTAATAGGAATGATGAGATTCTGGGGAAGAGTAATGTATGATTGTGCTATCCTTGAATTTTTTTGCATAGCATAGTCTTAAGTTTAACGTGCATTATAATATTTTGTTCATCAGTTTCTTAAGTCTAGACAATCAACAAAATAATTAGGCTCCAAGTTAGAGCATTTGCTTGCTTCCATAGTATAAATGTTCACATTGAAAATTTAATAACCAATTCACTGGTGCTAGTACAAAGCTGGCTCCAGTACATCCCAGCATGATATTGATCACAGCATAGTTTCTATTTTATCTTACAGGCAATAGGCAGGCAGTGAAGGTGCCTCATCAAACAAGGGCCATAGTCAGACCTTTGCTTTAGGATTAAAATTTAAAGAGTCAGTCATGTCACTCTGACATTATTATTTAGTCATGTCTGCCTCTTTGTGACTCCATTTGGGTTTTCTTGGCAAAAAATAGTGGTCTGACATTTCCTTTTTTAGGTCATTTTGTGGACCATCTTAGAATTTGTGATAGAAGAAAGGGAAATGGGTGTAATCTTATTTGCTTCTACTTTTTAAGGAAAGCATATTTCATTGTGTACAGAGACTGGATGGGAATGAACTCATGGCCTAAAATGTTATATCCCTTGAAGGATGGGAAACTCAAGAATGAGATTCTGAAGACACAGAGAAAAATATTATGATAAAGTATAATGGGAATTGTTTAAAAGAAATCAATGGTCACTACGAAATTATTACATGTATTTTTAAGTAGATATGCTAAGGTTCATATTTGACTGAGACTGATGGGAAAACTAAGGGCACAAAAAAGACCCTTCTCCCCTCCCTATCCTTCTAAATTACAGCAAAGGTCAAAGAGCAGATAAGACTGCTGCTTGGGGTACGTGGGATGATGGTGATTTCCAATAGGGAGCTCCTCAACATTTATTTTGCTCCTGGTTTATGTCCATGAAAATGATTGTTGGATTGGAAAGGATAGAACACAAGTTACTAATATGGAATTTAAACTATACTAGGAAATAGAGAGTACCTTGATGATTTTCTTGATGAGTTGAAGTGAAAATGTCTAGATGAACATTTTAGAGAACTGGCAGACATGAGTGCTAAACCACTGTATTATTTGAAAGATTATAGAGAAGGGCAGATTCTGTCTCAGTTTTTAAATTATTTTTAGTTATTTTATTTGTTTTCAGTGTTCTACAATCACTTCCACTCCCTCTCTGAGATGTCATACAATTTCATATAGGTTCTACATGTAACATTCCTATTAAATACATTTTCACCTTAGTCATGTTGCATAGAAGAATTAAAATGAATGGAAGAAACCATAAAACAAACCAAAACATAATACAAAAGAAAATGATCTGCTAGATCATTTAGAATTAGTGTTAGAATTTCATAGTTCTTTCTCTGGGTGTGGAAGGCATTTTGCCTTAAGAGTCTGTCTCAATTTTTTAAAAAGAAAAACTAGAACGTAGGCTGTCACCTGTGATCAGTAAGTTTGACTTTGATTCCTGGGAGCATTATTAGGAGATATTATTATAACAGTGGTCACTGGATGTGTAGGAAAGGAAGCAGTGATCATAAAGAGCCAGCTTGTTCACCCCAGGAGTTAGTTATTCTAGATTAACAGTATTTCCCTTTTTGACAGGATTTCCAGAGTGGTAGGTGAAAGACATGTTTTATTCTAGATGTTGGCAAAATGTTTTATAAAGTTGTCTCTGCTGTTCTTGTGGACAAGATGGAGAGATGTTTATTAGAATAGTAAGTGGTTTTGGAACTGGTTTAAGGAGTAGTTATTAATAATCCAGTATCAATTTAAAGTAGGAAGTTTCTAGTGAAATACCCCAGGGATCAGTGCTTGGTACTTTGTGGTTAAATGTTTTCTGTCAATCAGCAAATTAAAGTGCAAGCTATTGATAAAATGGCATACTTGTCAACTTTTCAGATGACACAGAAGTGTGACCAGGCAGGTTTGTTTGAAAAGATCTGAGAATTTTACTCAAGGGTATGCTGGTAAATGTTTATCACTATCTCTCCAAACACATGTATACAAGGCACTCTTTTAAGTTTAATCTTCATTATTAACATCTTCTCCATCACTTTCTTAGCCTTCACATTCAGCAAAACAAGAAATCAGACCCTGATTTGCATTTGCTAATTTCTGAAGTTCAAATGTTCTCACTAAAAATTTAATAGCTGTCTTGTGAGTCAGTATGAGCTGGCACCAAGGTACACTTCTGGTTCTAGCTGTCTGTCAGCACATGTGGAATCAACAATGTAATTGGAAGCCAAAGGTGCTACTCCCTCAGTAGTCTTAAGCGACATAAGGTCCAGGGTGGTAAGGTAATGAATGAATGGTTCCACTCTACCATTGCTCACACCACATGTAGGCTAGAGAGTTGTGGGTACCATATTTTAGGAGCTCTACTAATAAGCCAGAGAGCATCCAGTGGATGGCAGGGGGTCTTGAGATCATGAGGCTTGACTATAAACTAAGGAAATTTACCCAGCAGAAGAAAAGATTTAAGGGCATTATGATGGCTATCTTTAAGCATTTGAAGAGCTGTCTTGGGAAAGAGGGATTAGGTTTATATAATCTTTTTATTCCCCTTTGAGGGGTTAGCGTCTATGCCCTAGCCATAGGTGTACCCAAAGCCTCCATCTTAGTCCCTTGTCTTCCTTCCCTATCTCTCCCCTCTTTCAAGATTTCAGCAACTCCGAAGGGTTCAGTTATCTCTATCATATGAATATGGAAATACAATAAACTTCATATCTGTTATGCTGGTAAGTAGAATAATTGAAATCTTAGGATTTTTTTCTGATTTTGATATTTGTCCCTTCTCACACCGTATCTTTATTTTCCTCATCAGAACTTGTAATGGAGCAGTATTAACTTGTTATCCTCCTAGCTCCTTTTGTTTTTCTTATCTCCCAGAGGTACTTAATAATAAGTCAAATATCCAAAAATGCAGAAATGGAAAAAATTCCCTGAATAATCCATACCTTTCCCAACCTGGATAATAAAAAGTTAACTGTATTTAGGATCTTGATTGTAATTTTTAAATATGAAAAACCCCCATTTTCTGTAATATGAGGAAATGCATAGTTTAATGGTAATTGTTTTGGACTGAGATTGTATAAAGATTAATTTTGTTTTTTAAAAATTAATTTCTTTTAATTCCCATTGCTTTTTTTTTTATGCAGAGTGGTAATAGGACCATATCATTATGATGTAGTGACCTTGACAATATTTAACTGTAGTGATTTGCTTTATGGAACTGTACTATTTTTAAAATATTCAGTTCTGGGGCTTTGAGGGGTTCAACGAAAACGTTTTATTCCATCTTGTTATTTTTTGTATGGATATCACATTCTAATTTACCTCATGTATTTTTTATGTGCATTACGCCAAATGACTCATGAGAAAATGTTGTATTACTTAGTTGTATTTAGCATATACATAAAACCAGCTTTTGGGGAGGATATTATTGCTAAATTTGGGCTGATTATATTTTGCGGATTTATTAACAATATAATTACTAGGAAAACTATTCTCACTCCAGTTTCCTTTCACCCTTAAGGATTATGATCTCCAAACTAGTTTTTGAAGGATCATATTTCCACATAATCATATAACTTCTGTCTGACTCGCAGTTTTAGGGAATGTTGATTATTCAGATGGCTAGATTTCTATTTAATATAGTTTTTATTTGACTGAATTTTACTTACTGTCAAGTCCATCTATCCATGATGCTAAATAGAATCTACTATGTGAATTTCTAGTGGAAAAAAGACTTTTGTCAGAATAGCCACACTAATTTAAACTTATCCTCCTATCTAAATGCAGACTAGGCAGATGAATTATAATGTAGTTAAAACTCTGTATTCTGTATTTCTTATCCCATTTAAATATTCCCATCCCCCCACCCCCTTCATTTGGACAGACCTATCTCTTGTATATTCAAGAAATCTGGCTGATAACAAAGACATTCACACATTTTTTCGAGAAGATAGAATGAGAAATAATCTACATTATAGCCCTGGAGTGATCTTTATGACCTTATGAAAATGTGATGTTTCTTGTTAGATTTCTTCTCGCTTCAAGAGTCATTAAATGCCACCATTAGCCAAATGAAATACCTGAGAGATTGTGTGGGATGATTTTTCCTCTGTTATATCCTTAAGTATAGGTCATGTCAGCAGAAAAGCCAGTATTTAAGTAAAAATTACAAGTGCTACCCAATATATTTTAATTGGAGTTTACAGTGCAACATGATCAACATGACCTTGGTAATCTGGGAGTTCAGCTGAGGTAGTGGGACTAATAGAATTTCTATTATCTTTTTCTTAATAGTCCTTGACATCTAGAATGTAATCTGGTCCAACTGTGGGGTTTCTTAGCAAAGGAGTATGGAACTTGATGATCTAGTGGATGGAGCTCCTGACTTCAAGTCAAGAAGATCTGGATTCAGATCATGCCTCAGACACTTAGCTATGTGATCCTGGGAATGTCACTTAAGCATCTTAACTTCCTTCAGTTTTTCTTCATCTGCAAAATAGAGATAACAACTGCAACCTTATTGCTACATATGCTACCTTGAAAAGGTGCTTGGGGGCAACTGTAGCAGCTTTAGTTCCTTGGTTTTAATCAGAATTATCATTTGTCTAAATTACTTATTAACCTCTTCCTCCTTTTTTTTTGTAGCTCTTCCTCCTTCAGGGCTGGGCCCCCTTAGTGAGAGATCTTACTTTAACTCGTGATCCATAGCCAATACATTTTCTCAGATATTGATCTTTGTAGGCTAGGCTATGAACATTTGGCTTACTAACTGCCAAACAGCTCTGGGGTAAGGGGTTCCTAAGTTTTTTAAAGCTCTAATATACACTTGTAGGTCTATGTAATGAATATCATGAAAGGTGTTAGTAGGTAAGTAGTAGGCCCAGGATGGTCTTTTCGTATGCAAATGAACTGATCCCAGCCTGCAATTTCCCTGCTAGGAATGGAGTGATTTAAGGGTACCTGAGAGGGCCTCACCCTTACATTTCCTTCTCTGCGTTTGCCTCATAACCTTCAACTTTGCTGAATTCTAAAAGGAGTTTATCTTTTATCTTTTAGTGCATCCATTTTCTTGGACTTGAGCTAATAATGAAATGGCATCCTAATAATATAAAGTATGTAGCATAGCCTGCTGAGATTTTTAAAAGGAAAACTTTGAAATGTGTTTCATTTCGGGTTTTGGTGGGAGACTTCACAACATATGATAGACAGTTCCTTGTATTAGATAATGGGCTTTCCTGCCTCAGTATTATTTTTGTATGCAAGTCTCCGTTTTATAATGTTCTAAAAGAAGCCAAGTCAGGTCAACAAGCATTTGTTAAGTGACTGTTACCTGGTGCTGGGGATATAGAGAAGAGCAAAAACAGTCTCTCAGAGTCTGATGTGGAAGACAACATACAAACCACCATGTATAAATGAGATAGAGACAGGATAAATTGGATATGATCAGCAGGAAGGAACTAGCAATAAAGCGGATTGTGAGATGATTCTTCCAGAGGGTGACATTTACAGAGGGAAAGTTGCTGGGAAAATTCCTCAACTCTGAGATCCTAAGATTCTCCTGAAGAGCAATTCCTCTTACTTTTGACTCACTTTTCCTCTTTGGACTCCTAGTCAATAATTCAAGACACAGGGCTGGAAGATTTAAAAAAAAAGTTCAGTTAGCATCAGCTGATGGTCAGTTGCTTGCCCTCAGAACAAAAGGAGATAGAGACATGTATAGGATTTTGCACAACCTTAGTGCAGTATTGACCTCAAAAGGAGCCTATCTGGTGGAAGGTTGAGTAATAGGGACAGGATGTCAAGTGATTTGGGGGAGAATGTGTTAACCTTAAAGTTAGAACATTTAACCTTGAGGTCAGAGTGTTGCCGTCTAGGGGTGCTGGGAGTCCCAACATCAAGGGCAAAAGACGTTGGTCAGCCTTGAAAGTATTCGACTCAAGCCTTCTTTCAGTCAGAGACAAGTTTGTTTTATTGCTAATACAAGACGGCCAGATTTTAAGAATGTGAACATTTGATAGACTAGACTGACCACTTTTTTTTTTATAGGGATTAAGGGTGGGAAATATCCTGGGGGGGGTGTCTAGGTAACAGTTGATGAAAGGCTGTACAGAGTCAGGTAATAGAGAATTGAAGGTCGGGGCTGTCTGAACCCTAATAACAGGAAGGTTGAAAGAATGATTCTGGGATGAGCCAGTGCATCAGGCCAATGCCAGGGACTGGGCCCGGTGGGAAAGTTTGGGGGTTGAGTTGAGAGTTCAAAGGGGTGGGGCAGTCCAGATCTGGTACCACATCATCAGGAATTGCCAAAGATCAGGTTTGCCCCAATGGACTAATGCATTTCCCTAGGGTTAGTCTTACCAGAATGTCCTAGTGGAGCAGGAAGTCTCTAAGATAGTGGAGGCCTCTTTGAACACAGAAATCAGTAAGGCCTCCCCCAAGGAGGGTCTGTCTCTATTTACACAATCCTGTAGCTCTTCTTTGACCCTAAGGTTCCTTTTTGTTGAGAGAGATATTTCCCAAACTATGTCCCTCTCTAACTCCTAACTCTGTCCTCATTGTGACCTCCATTCCCTTCACCCCTTTCTGAAGCATTCAGCTCTACGTCTCCCTTACCCATCCTGACCCCTTGGTAAACTAGTTCAGCTCTATACTGTAGTGTCTTTTTCTCTTCAGTCCTTCTCCCCCTTATTTTTGCCCTGACAGACCTCAGCTTTGGATCACTCCCACCATCCTCTGCCTTTGTTCATATCCACATCTTGCTGAATGAAGCTGGAAAAGATCATGCAGTCGCACTGAACAGACATAGTACACATTTATGTTACATACCCTCAACTGGGCCATCACAACAGCAAGGCAACCCTTTTACATCTTCCTCTTCTGTTTAACAGCTTCTTTAAATATTTTCCTTCCTCCTTAAACCTTCTCCTATAAGACTTCTCTCACCACCCTCCCACCTGAGAATGTTGGCCCATACTTCACTGTAAAAATTGAAGCCATTTGTCAAGAACACCCTCTTCACCCCTCCTCATCATTCAGATGACTTCTATCACTTTCTCTTCTTTCACCTTTCTCACATGAAACCAGGGTGAACTTTTTTCCTTTTCAAGGCAAACCCTTTTATGTACACATTCCATCCCATCTTCTCCGGCAGTTCACATACTCTATCATGCCTATTCTCTTACTCACCTTCAATCTCTTCCTGACTACCCCTCTGCTGCCTACAAACATACCCGTGTCTCCTACATTGTCAAAAACCCCTCACATCATCTTGTCTATTCCAAATAATTGTCGTCCTATATCTTGCTTTGGTTTTATGGCTTAATGCCTTGTCTGCATTCAGTGCCTCTACTTCCTTTCCTCTCATTCGGTCTATAGTCTGGCTTCTGACCTTACTATTCAACTGAAACAGCTCTCTCTAAGGTGATCTCTTAATTGCCAAATCTAATAGACTTTTCTCTTTTTAAATTTTTAAAAAAGTTTTCATGATGTGGCTTTCCCCCCCAGGACAAACATTTATCGATTACTCTCATTTCATGAGAAGTCTTTTGGAACAAAGTAGAACAGTGAGGCAGAACTAATAAGGGCATGTATATTTTATATTTGCAGCACCCCCTTCATATTTTAAATGAACAGAAATTGATTTTCTTACATTCCACTTTTTAACCCCCTACTTCATTGGGGAAAAAAAGATCTTTCCTAATTAACTATTTCCCCTCTAATCTTAGCCGCATTTGATTTGTTTGTGCAAAAACTTTAATTTTATAATCAGAATTACTTATTTATAAAAGGAACTGGAGAAGGAAATGGTAAACCACTCCACTATTTTTGCCAAGAAAACCTCTAGTGGGGTCATGAGGAGTTGGAGATGATGGAAATGACTGAACAACAACAAAACAAAATTATTCATTTTTTTTTCTTCTGTGATTCTGTTAGTTGTTTGGTTGTGAACTTTTCTCCTATGCACCAAAAAAATTCAAACCTTCCATGTTTTCCTAATTTATGATATGACCTTTTATATTTAGGTACTTAAACCCTACCCTCTTCCTAACTTTCCTCTCACTGACAAGGGTACCACTGTCCACCCAGTCACTCAGACTTGCAATCTATGCGTCTTCTTTTGACTCTTTTATACTCTTTCACCCCACATATCCAGTTGCCAAAGTTTTTGTTTTTTGATACCTTTTGTATCATTTCTCTTACATAACCTCTTTTTTTCCTGTGTGTAAGATAGATATAAGCACAGCATATAAAGGGGCTGCTAGCACAGGTTCACTCTTGATCTGGTCAGATAGGAAAAACACTAAGAAGGGGTTAATAATCTTACTTTATTCTAGTCTAGTTTCCTCAGAAGAGGATTGCTGATAAAGAGAGCACAAACTCCTACAGCATTTTCTAATCACCTTTCTCACAGCGGCCAGCAAGAAGGGGAGGCAACTACTCCTACATCTTGATGGGGTCACTCAAGACAGGCACAACTTGTGCTGCTCCTAAATCCCCCCAAGCCTTAGTTGGGGCCAGTTGTGATGAATACAGATTCCCCCCCAAACCTTGATGGAGGCCGAACAATACACGCATAACATTCCAGCTTGGTTGCTGCTAAGGTTCCCCATTCACTGACCAATGACCACTTCCTTTATAGACCGACAGACAAAGAGGGCATATTGCCAGCAGTAGGCTCCCAAGTTTATCTCACCCTATCCCTGTATCTCTCTGCGCAGCTGCAGTGAATATTTATATTATTTATCTTTACAAAATGCCTCACAAGCATGGTGGAGATGTTTTGAACCATAACTATGGGAACTCATATTTGATATGGTTACAAAAGATTGTTATGGCTATGGATCCTGGGAAACTGAACTCTTAAGAAATCAGAACTAAAATCCACCTTGTCACTTGCTTCAGGTCACTTCATCCCTAGATTGTTCCAATACCATTCTGGTTGGTCTCCCTACTTCAAGTCTCTTCCCACTTCAGTCCATCCTTCAATATTCAGTTGTCAGACTGATTTTTCTAAAGAGCAGATCTGACTATGTCTTCTTTTATATGTTTATTTCTTTTGTTTTTGTTTTATTTTTTGGAGACAAGTAGGATTAAGTGACTTGACCGTGGTCACACAGCTAGTAAGTGTCTAGGTTGGATTTAAACTCAGGTGCTCTTGATGCCAGGGCCAGTGCTCTATCCACTGTACCACTTTCCTGCCACTTGTACCTGACCATATCACCCCACCTGTTTAATAAACCTTGATGACTCCTTGTTATATTTAGGATCAAGTACAAAAACCTCTGTTTGGCATTTAAAGCCCTTTTATAACCAGGTCCTTTCATACCTTACTTCCCTCCACATATACCAGCCTCCTTGTTGTTTCTGGCACAAAACACTCAATCTCTCAACTCTGGGCATTCTAACTGGCTGTCCCCTGGGTCTGGAATTCTTTCCTTCCTCATCTCGACCTCCTGGCTTCCTGGGCTTCCTTCAAGTGCTGTCTGTATCTTGTTTGTATATAGTTGTTTGCATGTTGTGCCTCTCTTCTCTCCCTTCCCTTGCCCTCTTCCCCAAACTGAGCTCCTTGAGAGCAAGAATTATTCTTGCCTTTCTTTGAATCCCCTCATTGCTTACACACAGTGGTCACTTAATAGATACTTGTTGACTTGTCTTGACTTTAGGTCACTGTCTCTGCCCTATGTGATGGGTGTGTTATATATATTTAAAGAGCAGTTATAAAAAGAGGAAATTTAGCTCCTGAAGTGCTGAAATTACAGTTTAACTTTCAAAGGATGACAGCTTTATAACAGAGCATTTCTTATAAAGTGGGTAAGAGTAACTCCACACTGCCTTTCAGCTTTCTTTTGTGTGTGGTCTGCCTGTTAGATTGTAAGCTTGAAGGCAGAAATTGGCTTTTGCCTTTCTTTGTATCCCATTATCCCCAGTGCTTAGAACACAAGGAGGGCCTTAATAAATGTTTATTGATGAACTGTTTATCCATGAATTTCCCAAATCACTTAATTTCTAAAATTTCATTTTGTCTTTCAGAAACTCTCATCATCCTCTCATCACTGTGCTTGAAAATAGGTCAGATTGTTGGCCATTTCTTCTACAGCAGCTTACCGATTTTTTTCAACAGTGCCCAGAAAGGTAAAATGAAATATATAAGTTTTTGGAGGGAAGATATTTAGTGGTTGGATATTTACCTTACAACTTATCTTCTAGTTCTTCAAAGATAGCTTTTGACCTTAGAAATGAGAGTTATGTAAGAGCAAAATGTTTTTTGCTGTTTCTTCTTAAGTATAGGGAGAAGAAAACCCAAACTCATTGATGGTTGAAATATTGAACACAAGGAAAACCATTATTAAAGAAATGAAGCATTGGTTAATGGATTGGGGAAGTTGAATTGAAATCTTTGGTAAACCACTAGAAAATACATGTGAGATACTGGCCCTTTGGAAATGGGCCAGTGGGTTGGGTTTGCCAGATTTACAAGGCTTCTTTCAGTGAAGCTGTTTTGGATCACATACAGCTGTGCTCAGGGAGTAACTAGTTACCATATGTGCAATTGCTTTAGCCCTACTGAGATTCACTGATTTGGAGGGGCCTAGGCACTGGGCCATGTTGTGTTAAATAATTAAGCCTGATATTTTGATATCAGCACTGTTGTACTTGGTAGCTGTGGTAGCCATTGTATTGGTTTAATTATGTTGTTTACACTGTCATTCATATGTATATTTGTATATAACTTAAATAGTCTTAATTTATGTGTTCATGTATATATATTCTTAGTATCTTGAGTTTTCTAATTTTTCTTTGGGTAAGATTATTTAGATTAATGCTTCTGTGGCCATACTTAGTATTTTCATGTTGACTTTCTTTTTTTTTTTTTTTTAAATAAATTTATTTAACTTTTTACATTCATTTTCACAAGATTTTGGGTTCCAAAATTTTCCCCCC
>CM053772.1:106649655-106664875 GCA_028658325.1 Potorous gilbertii | reverse complement strand
GTTCCCTCAGGGGGTTTATGCCGAGAACTTTTGTAATGGAGCAGCGGTGGAGCTCCAGCCTGCTCTGCCCGTAGCTGCCTCTGCCACGGCCGCAGCCTTCCAGGGGGTCCGAGTCCCAGAGATCCCCCGCTCCCCTCTCAGCCCGTCTCTCTCACTGACCTGTGCGTCTGTGGGTGGAGGGACCTTCGTGGTCGCCGGAGATTCAGGTCCCTGCCGCCTGCTGGGCTCTGCTGGCTCCTCTCAGTGCTACGTGGCCGGCGTGGGGGAGGGGAGCGCTCGGCCCGGGCAGGACTCCGCTCCCATCCGGGGTACCTTTGCGGTCGGTTTTTCAGGGCTCTCTGCAGCAGAAATCTCCTTCACTGTGTTGCTGCGCGGCTTCCACTGTTCCAGAATTTGTCAGGAGTTCTTTTTACAGGAAATCTATGGGCTGTGGGTTCGGACCTAGCATAGGTGAGTCTTTCTACTCCGCCATCTTGGCTCCGCCCCCCTCATGTTGACTTTCTTGACAGAATATACTGTAGACTGATTTTAAGTGTCTAGAATATCTCAAAATCAACAGCTAATTTGATTAATCCTGACATTAAGTGATGACAGTGTGCTACTGGTAAGAGCTGTTGACCAAAGATCAGTCAGTCAACCAACAGACATTTTAAAAACTCCTACTATATGCCAGATAGTAGGAATACAGGTACCTAGATTGAAATACTTCATAGTCTCCAGTATATTCTAATGGTGGAGACATCTGTAATTGTGTGTGTGTGTGTGTGTGTATAAAACAATATATAAAAATATATAATATACGTAGCATAAATATGAAGTAAACAAGTATAAATATATACCAGTGGTTAATTACAAGGTAAGGAAGGGTTGTTGCTGTTTGTCCTTCATTCCTGGAGAGGACCATGAAATCAGGAAGATGGGGCCCATGACTTGCAAAGGAATTGGATTTAAGTGAGGGAGGGCTGTGCAAAGTTAACCAGCCTCACTTTCTCCTCCAGAGCCATCTGGGCCCAGTAGCAAGAATCGATTTACAGTTCGGGTTAGAATGAGGATGATTGGAGATGGCAAGGGAGGGTACTAGTTGTTTTAATAACCTCTATTAAAAAGTCTCTAACACACAGGTTTTTAAAACAGCTTTTATATATGGAAGTAGTTATGTCACAAACATCTTTAAATTAAAAATCTGTGTTAGGTTATTTAATTTTCACTTAAGTTTTGTCTTTTTTTCCCCCCAGGACCAGCTTAGCACTAATTTATTAAAGTTATTGCCAGTTTTTAGTTTGTATTGTTGATTTTGCCTTCATAGGAATTAAAACTAGTTTTTACTGATATCTTTTGATATTTCTTTTTTATGATGCTCTCGTTTGCAACTATATCCTCCCTTCCCCCAAACCCAGCAATCCATTCCATATAACAAAGAATAAAATAGAATGGGGGTTGGTGGGGCATAGGGAGCAGTTCAGCAAAACTAGACATTGGAGTGACCAATTCTGATTGTATAATGTGCGATACCCATAGTTCTCCACATCTCAAAGATTTGAAGAAGGGAATTTTTTTTTCCCTGTCTCATCCTAGGGACTCTTCTGTCTTGTCTTTTCTCCTCCCCTTTCCTTGTAATTTGTTGTCACTGTGTATGTTGTTTTTTATTTGCTTCCTTTACTTTGCATTGTGTCGTGTCTTTCCATGTTTCCCTGAATTCTTCATATTCTTTATTTTTGTACAGCACAGAGCTATTCCGTTACATCCCCCAATGAATGGGCATGGACTTTGTTTCTAGTTCAGTGCCAGTATAAAAATGCTACTTTAAGGATTTTGATGCATAAATGACCCTTTTTTCTATCTTTGACTTCTTCCAACTACCTGCCTAGCAGTAGTATCTCTGGTTCTAGGCGTGTGGACATTTTATTCAATTACAAAGAATGAAGCATAATTCCAAATTGCTTTCCAAAATGACTGGATCAATTACATCCTCATCAACAATCTATAAGTGTGCTTATTCTGCTTATTAAAAGCCCTTCCTATATTTATTATTCACTTTTAGATCGACTTTTGGGAGTTGATCACTTTATTATTTTACCTGTTTAATCTGACAGTAAGTATTATAGTCTGGTTATATTTCTAAATCCAAATACTTAAGCAGAATTATTCTAGTTTCCTTTTAAAGGCATTAGAACTTTAAATTTGACATTTTCCCTGAAAAGGTCGGTTCATTGAACGCTGTTGTTTCATTTATTTAGCTTAAAATCTGTCTTGAATGTTACTGATAATTTTTATATAAACATTTCAAAGTTTCAGATCGTATTTGTATCCTTGGTGATTTTTTTTTTTACTGGAGATTTTTTTTAACCAAATTAAGAAAAAATAAGTTTGGTTTATACTTTTTTTTTTTTAAGGATCATACTCATTTTCATATATACCTTTTCTGAACTGGTAAGTTACAGAGTTAGGACCAGAACAGTTCCCTGCCTCATACTTTTGTTATCTAGGTTGCTAGGTGGTGCAGTAGAGACAATGCTGAACCTGAATTCAAATCTAACCTTACACACTTATTAGCTATATGATCCTGGTCAAGTCCCTTAACTGCTATCTGCCTCAGTTTCCTCATTTTTTAAATGGGTATAATATTAGCATCTCCTCTAAGGGTTGTTGTGAGGATCCAGATGAGATTATATTTGTGAAGGGCTTTGCCAACCTTAAAGTCAGTAAACATTTTTTGAATTCCTACTGTGTACTGGGTACCGAACTAAGCCCAGATTATACAAATAAAAACAAAAGGTAGTTCTTGCCCTCAGGGACCTCACAGTCTAGTGGAGGAGACAACATGGAAGCAACTGTGTATGAACAAGTTGTAGATAGGGTAAATTGGCAGTAATCAAGAGAGGAAAACTACTAGCATTAAGAGCTGTGTGAATAGTAGCTGTTACTCTTATTGTTTTTTTTTGCTACTTAAATTTTTGATGTCAAAAAAAGAGTAAGAAGGGATATAGATAGAGACCTTTAAAACACAACCAAGTTTTGAAATACTGACCGTGAGTTTTGGTCTTCCAGCCTCTGTTTCCTGGTTTTATTTTTCTCTGATAGTATAAAGGAAGTATGCTCTTGAGCTAGATGTAAGGGATGTTATGCTTAAAATCAAGAGAATTTAAGTAAAGGGCAATTTAAAATAATACTTCATCTTCAAGGATATACTCACTATTCTGCTTCTATAATGAGATCTTAGCAGCCTCTTAATTTATTTTATTGTATTAACCTTTCACTTCACTGTCAACATTTCAGAAAAAAGAAAGCAGTTAAGTTGTCCTTGGCTACTGTTGGTATAATGAGGATTCTTATTCTATTGGTTATACATGCATGGACTCATGCTCTTCTTAACTCTGTCTTTTTATGCACTATTCATTTTGAAAAACAGAAATTACTTGATCTGATCACTGCATGATCAACGAGCCCTTTTTATTTTGTACAGTGGCACCAATGAGGCCATTGAATGTACAATAAGTGCCTAGAGAAATAAAGAATTCAGATTTTTCTAACTCAGACAGTTCATAAATGGACCAGCATCTGAGATTTAGCCTTTTTTGGTGGAATGAATATCAATCTTCCTGATCTGATTATTTTTAGATATTCATTAATGCTTATTCACTTAGCATAGCTCTGTGCTTTAATGTTTTTCAGAGCACCTTGAATTCACAAATGACTTCTCGCTACATACTTTTGGATGTTATAGTGCATTTTAAATTTTTTATGTGGTCACTACAGTGGATGGTCTAGAATGTGTAAAACTCCTGAATGATTTTGAATAACTGCATTGATTTAGACCAAACATAATCTGGAGGTATTAAAATGGAAAGTTTTTTTAGTCTTTGTCTTTTTTGGGAGAGATACTGATGAGGTCTTGTGGAGTGAGGAGTCATTGTGCTCCAAGCAGATACTTTAGACTTTTCTTAGTAGGCAGGCAAGTCCAAGGGGATGGATGAGCCTTTATCTAAAGCTAGTTTTTGCAGCAGTTCTATTCCATAAACATTTCTTAAGTGCCTGTTATTTGCCAGGCTCTGTATGACGAAACTGTTACTGCCCTCAAGGACCTTACATTTTTCTGAGGGGAAGCAGCTGGTATACACCTTAGGGGTAAGAATTAAACCTCTGATTTCATTGGTTTAGGGAATGCCTGGGTGAGGAACCTCCCTCTATCTGTGTTGATCAGAACTTCCTCTTGTAACTGATAGTCTTGGAAATTTTCCTAGAGCACTTAAAAAGTTAAGTGACTTGCTGGGAGTCACACACAGTATGGATCAAAGGCAACACTTTAATCCACTCTCTGTGTGCTGTGACACCCTTCCTCCCTTTGATACCCATAATTAAATTCAAAATATATGGACAGTAAGTAATTTTGGTGCAAGAGAGCACTAAGAACTGGTAAAATCAACAGACCCAATTTTTGAAGGGTGTGAAGAATCCAAGTGGTAGACATATGAAGATGGACAGCTAGGTGACACAGTGGAGAGAGTGCTGGCCTGGAGTCAGGAAGATTTGTCTTCCTGACACAAGTCACTTAACCCTGTTTGCCTCAGTTTGCTTATCTATAAAATAAGCTGGAGAAGGAAATGGCAACCCACTCCAGTATTTTTACCAGGAAAACTTCAGATGGGATCGTGAAGAGTCAGACACAACAGACATATAGAGAGAACATTCCTCAGGAATGGGAGATGTGGCCAAAGGCAGACAGGAGGTGGAATATCTTGTGAGCCATTTTATCTGGAGTGTGTGAGGGGGAGTCCTGTGAGGTAAGTTGGAGACAGATCATGAAGGGCTTTTAGTGCCAAAGAAATGGAGGCTAAAGAAAGCCCAGTGGAGCTTCTTGATCAGGACACTGACATGGTTGGGCCTTTGCTTTCAGAATATCTATGCGGTTGTTATGGGGTGGATGGATTGAAGAGAGGAGAGACTGGAGGCTAAGACTGGAGATTGAGTGAAGAAGCTGTGTTAACGGTGGAGAGAGTGCTGGAAATGGATTGGAGAAGACCCAAGTTCAGATCTGGCCTCAGTGCCTCATTAGTTGTATCAAGTCCCTTAAACTCCGTTTGCTTCAGTTTCCTCACCCACGAAATGGGGTTTCATAATAGCACCTGTCTCCTGGGGTATTTGTGAGGATACAATACTGTTTATAAAGCTTTTTGTAAACCTCAAAGTGTTGTATAAATGCTGGCTATTGTTATTGCTATAAGAATAATGACAGGTTATCTAATTTAGAGAATTTCTCTAATTCAGGGAAGAGGACTTGGCAGCTGATGAGGGTAGTAGGAAAGGGAAGTATCAGATTATGTTGGAGCTGTGAAGTGGAGTCAACCTCAACAGAAATAAGAAAGGAATAGGTGTTGAGGAGAAGATGATGCATTCTGTTTTGTACTTGTTCAGTTTGATATGACTATGGGATATCCAGCTAAAGATGGGTAGCAGGCTATTGAGTATGCAGGGCTGCAGCGCAGGAGAGAGTTGATGGCCCATGGTGTGTATTTTGGAGTCAGGTGCCTTGTGATGGAGGGTGCCTAGGAGATCCCCCAGAGATAGGATAGAGTCAGAGAATGAAAGAGGGACCTGAACAGAGCCCTCTGCTCTTGGGCAGAGGTATGATGGATGATAATCCATCAAAGGTGACTGAGAAGGCAGAGTCAGAATAGAATGAGAATCAGGAGAGAGTGGTGTCACAAAAAACCTGGGAAGAGGCATATCAAAGGAAGAGTGTTCACACATATCCCATTCTGCAGAAAGATTTAGAAAAGGTCATTGTACCTAAAAATTAAGAGGTTGTGGATAAAGTTTGAGAGAGTGGTTTCAGTTAAAGGGTGGTGTAAAAAGTGAGTGGTTATAGAAAGTGATGGCCACAAAGGTAAACTGGAAAACGTTCTCTTTCTAAAATACTTTAAGGTTCATCTAACATTTTCCTTCAGATGATACAGGTATTATTCCCATTTTACAAATGAGGAATCCAAGCTCTGGCTAGGTCATGGTGGATTGACATGTAAGGGAGGATACTACAAAAGGCTATTGCTATACTTCATAGTCGATAACCATACTCTTCATAAGTATTCCCTGATCAGGATTATTTTATGGTAACATTATTCATAAATTGTAAAATCTCTCTGCAATGTCATTTTGATGATTGTCTGTTAATGTGTTTTCTCAGAAACTAATTTCTCTTTGAAATACTATCACGAAAAGCTTTTGGAATTTGGCATCAAATCCAGGAGTTCATTTCCCATTACTGATGCCTACTGACTTTGAGACCCTGGGCAAATTACTTGTCAGTGATGTAGCAACTTTTTTTTTTTTTAATGAGGCAGTCAGGATTAAGTGGCTTGCCCATGGTCACACAGATAGTATCAAGTGTCTGAAGTATCTAACTGAACTCAGGTCCTGTTTGACTCCAGGGCCAGTGCTCTATCCAGCTACCAGCTGCCCCCTTTAGCAATTCTTTAACAGTATAAGTTGCCAATAAAGTGTTGATCTACTTTAATAGAGTTTACTGAGTAGGGATTTTACTATACCAGTGAAATCTCAGGCCCAAATCTTGTGCATATCAAAATCATAAGTTAATGATGTTAGGCTAGTTTCTCTGTACTATGATATCTATTTCATGGTAGATAATATTCAGCATCAAATCACAAAGCATAATCCCCTTGGAATTTTTCTTCCTTATAAGTCTGTTGCAGGAGCTTGTTTTTCTTGGTTATTGGTATACTCTGTGATATACAGTACTCTGCACATAAACATTCAGTAGATATGAAATGACTGTGTAGTGCAATATTCCTTAATGCATAATTTGTATTGCAGGTCAGAGATTTCATGCCTCTCTATAATGGCCCCTTTTCTCCGTTACCTATATTGTGAGCCAGCCCAGTTACAGGAGTATTCCAGACTGAGAACGGGCTTGCTTCACGTGTTGTTGAAACCTCAGGCTGCTTGTAATAAAGAAAAGCCCTCCAGGAGGCCCTCACTACTGGAAAAACACATCCTTCAGATGTTTTGTGACTTGGTTCCATATTTACAGGTAAGACTTTTCTGCTTTCTCTCTTTATCACTGATGCTCTTTACGCATTACAACAGTGTAATTTGTCATAAACTTTTCTTAAGGGTCTGCTGTGTGCCAGGTAATGTGCTGAGCATGGGGGATATAAAGAAAGGCAAAAGACATTCCCTGTTCTCTTGTATAAACAAGCTCAAACTTTGAATTTATTTTGAATTTCTTTGTGTACCAGAAGATGATGAGTTTTTGTGAATGTTCCCTATATATTTGGGATAGAAGGATATTCCCTACTTTTCCATTCACTTTTCTTCCTATTTATCTATGCAGACTAGTTTCAATACCATTCTTTTTGAGATTAAAACTTAATTCTTGAATATCTTTATAGCATGTATTATTGGAGCACTGAAATCTTTGACTGTTATCAAATGAGATATTTCTAAACTATTTAGCACAGTGCCTGACACCTACTAGGCACTATAGAAGTATTTTATTCCCTTCCCCTACTACCCCTATTACTGATTTTCTTTCTAATTTTCCTTAACTCAGTTCATTTTTCACTAGAAGGAAATGCCTCTTCAAGGAGGTTCATCTTGAATTGGTCCTTAAAAACAGGGCTCATATGTTTTGGAAAAAATAAAAGGAAAGCCATAGTTGAATAAATGATGGCATGTGAATATCATAGTGTGGCATTTTACCCTAGTGACAAATACCAGAAACTCAAAGATAGGAGAGAAATGTGAAGTAATGCAGACACAAGAAAAAGATGCATAGTTGCAGTGGTTTGAGTCATCTATAATGAGAGACAACTAATTTCTGGTTTGATGTACCTTAGTGCTTTACTGCCAGTAGTGAAATGATACTTTTTTTTATGTTAATAATAATCTTGCTGGTTTTCTGGGGTTTTTACAACCTACTTTGTAAAGGGTTTTGTTTCAGCTTTGTTTGAGAAGTGTGGGGAAAAGTAACTCAGACTGAATATATATATGGTTGTGTAGAAGGAGGCACAATTTTGAGGATACAGAAGCATTGATTCCTTTGCTATATGAAAGAGGAAAGAATACTGTATGAATGGAAAAAATTTTGGTCCTTAACTTTGACAAAAAAGGAACTGAGAGAATATCATAACCATCAACCTACATGCCAAACTATATACAATTTTTTTTGAGAATAATCTATACACATATTGAAGGCATTCTTGATGAGATATAAGAAAGGAACCAAGAGGCTTTTGCAGACAATTTTTATAATTACCTTAAATTTGTAAAGAGTATGTGTTTATTGTTCATTGACTAAAAAAAATTTATTTGAATAGATAGAGCACAAGGCTTTCTTAAAAGCTCTTTCATGCAGTATTGTCCCTTGAAAGATATAACAGTATAATTAACTGTTCTACCCTCTCCTCTCATTATTTATTACCTATCAAAACATAAACCAGGAAATGTGTGCTTGCCAAACATTTGCCTTTGCCATGTTGTTATGAAGGCAATCCAACAGAGTCAAATTTAAAAGCAAGTTTTGAGGTTCACTTGATGTTTGACATTGCAGATAACATTGCATCCACCCCTCCCCCCCCCCCCCAAAAAGGTTTGGCCTAAATATCCTTACAGAAAACATTTAAGTTCATGAAGACTACCTGTTGTCCAGATTATAATGTATAGTTGCATGCACACTGTAGTTGCATTAACAACTATACCTTGGAGAGACACACAAATGAATTGTGTATGGGCTAGACTCAACATGGACCAGGGGAGAATGAGCTAGATTGCCTTTGGAAAATTGCAGCTCTTTTAAAAACCAGAGGCTTATTCTTGAGCAAAGGTCTGCCATTTTTTTTTTTACTCTAATCGTCTTCCATTGATGTTATATAGCTGTGAGTCACATGACACTATATATAGTCTCTGAATAATTGAAGTTGCAAGTTACTCAAAAGGAGATGGAGAGGTGATCGTGGGGTAGTGTGTATAGCAAAGGACAACTTAGGAGTATATAAGAAACAGTGTAAAAAATATTGAAAAAATATATGATTTGGAAAAAAAAAAGATAAAGTAGTCTTGTAGTGAGAACAAGGAAGAATTTCTGGAAAACCCACCTTCTCTATTGGTATCTTTCCAATGTTAAGAGAACATGAGGTTCCTCCTACTCTTCTATCCTAGCCCATTGGGTAGTCCCCCTAACTCTCCATAGCAAAATTAAGGAGGGACATGATTGAGAATCCAGCGGGAGCAGGCATGGATAGGTTATGATTTGAATAACTGGAGGTGATAGCTTAATGACATCACAGATAAGTTGTAGTAACAGGATACAGTGTTTGGAAATGTCTCTGTATTAAAACAAAATATATCAATACATTAAAATTTTAAAAATGAAGTTCTATCAGAAATGATTATATAACTCAGTGTGGAAAAATCCAAAGTATTCACAGAAATCTAGCAGGTAGAATTTCTGGTCACATGAGGGTTGCTCTATAGTGATATGCTTCTTAGCATACATTGCTCATAAACTTTTGTTTCCTCCTTGAAATTTATTTCAGAGCTATCTTGTTTGACTGATGAAGGCAACACTTTATTCTTTTTAAAAGAGAGATTGCTTTATATCACATGTAACTTATTTTTAAGTTTATATTAAGCAAGCAACTGGAATAAATATTTTTTCCGTTTCTAGTTTCTAGTTATGGGCTTTCCTGTAATAAGTCAAAGGAAAGTTAATTAAAATTAATTATTTTTTAGCTTTTCCAAAGTGTTTGTTTTTCATGTGAGACAAAGCAGTGGCCATGCAGAGGATCTTGAGTGAGGGTGTGCTTCACCTTCTTTGTCCACATTGCTTGATAGGTCAATTTTTTTTTTTCCTGTTTAAAAGTCAGCAGAAAACTTCATGGAAGAAGTAGTCTGTCTAGTGAAGCGTTTGACACCTGTCCTCTCTTACCATATCCTGTATTATTAGATAATATAGCTATTCTTTTTCCTTCACAAGCTTTTTCAAACAAATATTTTTCAAATAGTTCCAGAAGAAGTGAACTCTAGAGAAATATTTTTTAGACTCTATAGTATACTGAGAAAAATAAAAATGTACCTAGAATTCAGGATTCCATGTTGTTAAAAATAATTTACCTTTTCCTGTGCAGTGACCTGTTCACTTTCTCACTTTTCTGGAGTCACTCATCCACATACTTTGTTCTGTTTTTGGAATGTTCTTGATTGTTTGCAATGATAAGTATCTGAGTAACTCCTATAAACTAGGGTTTGGTACTTGTCCCATGTTGTAAACATATCACATTTGGAAACAGCTTTGCAAGAGACTTGATCAAATGAAACCACTTCTAGACATAGCTTGTACAGAACCACAGGAGCTGGGTGGAATCTTGGTGTTCTAGTCCAATCTCTTTCTTGATTCAAGTCACCCCATGTTTAAAAACACATTGTTTTCGGCAGTGTACCATTTCCTTTTTTGTTAAAATGTTCTTATTTTGAATTAAAAAAAACTAACAAGCCCAACTATCTTCTTCAGGAACAATGTAGAAAAAATGTATTTCCTCTTCTGTATTATAACTTTTATGGTATTTGAAGACTCCGCTCAAGATCTCTCTAAATATTTATTTGCTTTTCTAGATTAAAAATGCCTACCTCTTCTAACTGCCCCATTTTTGAGGAGTGTGGTTTTATAATGTGGTTTTTAGAGCTTTCATTAGCCTAGTTATGTTCTTCTTTGTCAATATCTCTCCAAAGTATGAGGCTCAGAAATAATAGATACTTGGGATGTGCTGTGATCAATGATGGCCATCTACCTTAGTGTGGTAATCATTAATATATAGTCTCAGTTTTACACTAGGTCCGTTACACTGTTGGGACTTAATGAACTTGTGGTTAACTAAAATCCTTGTCTTCCATATGAACACTATGCAGTCATTATTTACTTGTTGACGCTTAAACACAAGTTATTACATTTATTCCTGTTAAATTTTATCATATTAATTGTAGCTCATCTTTCAGTCCTGGTGTTCTTTTTCAGTATGGATTTGGTCTCCTCACATATTGGCTAATCTGTCAAATATATTCTTGGGAAAATAAAGAACTAAATTTACTTGTTTTCCCTTTATGGTTATTTTTTAAAATGGTTATGGAGGTTAGAAAACCACTACTATTAACATTGGTCCACATTGTTGGGTTAAAAAAAATTCTCCCATTTAAAAGGTAGAAAATTTCATGGCAGAATATGAGTGTGCCTGTTTCAAATACTTACCATGTAGTAACAGCTAAGTAAATGTTTGAATATTATATTTCTTATTAAATGGGTTTCTAGCATTTTGATCCGTTGACAGCAGTCAGCTGGCATTATGGGGAGTGGGTTCCTGAAATTGGATATTTATGAATTTTGGGGATAATCTTGGCTGAAAATACTCTAATAGTAATTTGCTTTCTATTAAGAAAATTGTGCTTCATGTTCCTTTTTTTTCTGCCAGAAAATCTTCAGATGACCATACCAGTACTCTTTTAAATTAACATGAGGCTTCATTTTCTTTGAGTATTTTTCTTTTGACTTTGTCGCTATATATTTTGCAAAATTGAAAAAGAATTTAGGCATCAGATCATTCACTTTTCTTTGCCTAGCATAACATTTTCTTTGGGCTCCTCCATCACAGTCCTTTTAACATCTTTCTGTTTCTCTATTCTCTAGAAACTAATGTAGTTCTCTATATGCTTGCACTTTGAAACACTTACTAGTTATGGTGGGTTATTATGGTAGTAACCACTGGTGAAAGGTACAGCTGGTCAACTGTAGGCTTTCCTCTTGCTGCAATTAATAGACACAAGGCTCCTGATTGAAGCAGATGGTTCATTGTTTTTAATCTCTGGGAATAAATGCCAACATGACTGAGATCAGGACCTTATCCTTAATTCCAGCTCCAGAATTTTGATCAGAACAGCTGGGTTTGAATTGAATTGGAATTTTCAAGAGCACCAGGTCCTTCCCCTCTAACATTATAGTAGCCTGTTGAGAAGACTCTCTTCCATTTGAATAGTTATTTACTTTATCTGCCAGATCGAGAAATGATGCTTTGATGTGAGAATAGTAGAGCCAGTCATTTGTAGACAAAGTATTTAGTGGTGTATTAGAATAACAGGCTGAGAAATTGCTGAGGCACCTGTGTTGAATCCTAAAAAACCATAGAGGAGAAGTAATTTGGACAGTTCCAACCTAGCCCTTGTTAAACATTTTTGGCTGTGCTAGCACTAATGCATAGTTTATCCTGATTAGTTGTTTATGCTTAGGGACCTCAGAAAATAAATCAACTGAATGTGTATTGGCTGGTAGTGATGAAAATATTTAACACAGAATATATCTTGGTGAATTACAAAAAGCAGACAGTGTAGTTGTAAAACATTTTAGGCTGGCATAAGTTCATTTTAAAATTCATTTTTCCTTCCAATAAACAAAAATCTATTTTCTTTCCCTCTTACCTCCCTGGGGCTTGGAGGTGGGAAACGACAAAAAACCCTATAACAAATAAACATAGTCAAGCAAAACAATTTCCTATATTGGCTTTGTCCAAAAATATGTGTCTCATTTTGTATATTTGTCTATGGCTTCTCTTTCAGATCTGGATAGCTTGTTTCTTCATAGGTCCTCTGGAATCATTCTCAAGTTTTTTGGAATCTACATTAAATTCTTTAGCTAGCTTATTCCTTCTCTTTCAGATCCCTGAATGACTCACAAAGAATTATCCAAAGACTTTCCTTTGGCATATGCTGTCTTGCAATATTTAATTTTGATTTCATTATTATTATTTGGGTAACAGGTAAAAGATTTGGTACAGACAACCGAAGTGACACTATTTCTTCAAGAATTATTTTTGAGTCTTTTACGCCATCCTGTTTTCTGGAAAGAGGAGCTTGTCAAGCTAAGCCTGCAAATTCTGTGTATTTGTGAAGTAAGCCTAAAGATAACTGGAGAATGTTCATCTTTAATTCACCTTTTAGAAAAACATTTTGAACTTCTGAAAGAGGTAAGATTTGCTTTAAGAAAAAAGGTCGATGCATCTTTTTTTGAGATGTTTAATAAATTTTGTCCAATAATTGGATAGGTTCTGCCTGCCTACTGATTTGATATTCCCATAATTTTGGAGTAGAATGGAACACTAGAGGTTATTTGCTTAAACCTTTGTCCAAACCAAGGGTTTTTAACCTGGAATCTTTCCACAAAATTTTGAGTTCCAAATTTTCTCCTCATCTCTCCCCTCCCCCCACCCCAAAACACTGAGGATTGTAGTTATCCCCTGCCACCAATCCTCCCTTCCTTCTAACACCCCTCCCTTCCCTCATCCCTGTCTTCTCTTTTATCCTGTAGGGCAAGATAAATTTCTATGCCCCATTAAATGTATTTCTTATTTCCCAGTTGCATGCAAGAACAATACTCAACAGTTGTTCCTAAAACTTTGAGTTCCAATTTCTCTTCCTTCCTTCCTCCCCACCCATTCCTATTGAAAAAACAAGCAATTCAATATAGGCTATATATGTGTCGTTTTGCAAATGACTTCCATAATAGTCATGTTGTGTAAGACTGACTATACTTCCCTCCATCCTATCCTGCCCCACATTTATTCTATTCTTTCTTTTGACCTTGTCCCTCTCCAAGAGTGTTGATTTCTAATTGTTCCTTCTTCTCATTGCCCTCCCTTCCATCATCCTCCCCACCCTGCCTATCCCCTTTTCCCCACTTGCCTGTATTATAAGATGTTTTCATACCAAAATGAATGTGCATTTTGTTCCTTCCTTGAGTTAAATGTGATGAGAGTAACCTTCACATTTTCACTCTCACCTCCCCCCTTTTTCCCTCCATTGAAAAGTCTTTTTCTTGCCTCTTTCATGAGAGATAATTTGCCCCATTCCATTTCTCCCTTTCTCCTCCCAATATAGTCCTCTCTCACCCCTTAATTTTATTATTTTAGATATGATCCCATCCTATTCAACTCACCCTGTGCTGTGTGTGTGTGTGTGTGTGTGTGATACCACCAACTACCCAGATACTGAAAAAGTTTCAAGACTTACATATATTGTCTTTCCGTATAGGAATGTACACAGTTCAACTTTAGTAAGTCCCTTATGATTTTTCTTTCCTGTTTATCTTTTCATGTTTCTTTTGATTCTTGTGTTTGAAAGTCAGATTTTTTTTTTTTTTTTAGCTCTGGTCTTTTCATCAAGAATACTTGGAAGTCCTCTATTTCATTGAAAGACCAGCTTTTCCCCTAAAGTATTATAGTCAGTTTTGCTGGTAAGGTGATTCTTGGTTTTAATCCTAGTACCTTTGACTTCTGGAATATCATATTCTATGCCCTACTATCCATTAATGTAGAAGCTGCTAGAACTTGTGTTACCCTGATTGTATTTCCACAATACTCAAATTGTTTTTTTCTAGCTGCTTGCAATATTTTCTCCTTGACCTGGTAACTCTGGAATTTGGCTGCCTCTGCTGCTGTTGCTGGAGTCTAGAACCATAGGGTCACCCTGCTCCCTTCTTGGTCACCTGGAAAAACCCTCTCACTGACCTTTGGGTTGCAGTATCTGCACTGCTGCTGGGGATTCTGCCCCCAAAACCTGCTTGGTCCTGCTCCTCCTGGTGCTGTGACCAAGGCTGGGTTGGGCTCCTCTTCGTGTCTGGTGCGACAGACTTTTCTGTAGGCCTTTCAGGTCACCCTGGGCTAGAAATCTCCTCCATTCGGTTGTTCTGTGGCCTCTGTTGCTCTAGAATTTGTTGAGAGTCTTTCTTTAAAAGTATTTTATGGGCTATGGAGGAACTGCTAGTGTATGTGCATCTTTCTACTTCACCATCTTGGCTCCATCCCAACATTTCCAGTTCTTGACCACCACAAAGAGAGGTGCTATAAATATTTTTGCATATGTGGGATGTTGTCCCAGTTTTTTGACCTCTTTGGGAAACAGTCCTAGAAGCAGTATTGCTAGGTCAAAGGGTATGCAAATTTTTGTAGTCCTGTGGGTATAGTTCCAAATTGCTCTCCAGATTGGTTGAATCAGCTCACAGCTCAACCAACAATGAATTAGTGTTCCAACTCTCCCACATCTTCTCCAGCATTTGTCATCTCCCTATTTGGTCATGTTAGCCAATCTGATAGGTATGATGTGGTACCTCAGAGTAGTTTTGGTTTGTATCTCTCTAGTCAATAGTGATTTAGAGCAGGGCTTTAAG
>CM053772.1:106616000-106649555 GCA_028658325.1 Potorous gilbertii | reverse complement strand
CTCATTGGCTTTTTGAACCTCTTTTTCCAGTTGAGTTAGCCTATTTTTCAAGGTGTTATTTTCTTCAGCATTTTTTTGGGTCTCATTTAGCAAGGTGTTGACCTGCTTTTCATGTTTTTCTTGCATTTCTCTCATTTCTCTTCCCAGTTTTTTGTCCACCTGTCAATGATCTTATTTTAATAAGATTTAAGTTTTTAATTTATTTTTTATCCTTTTTACTAAGAAATGCATTAGCTTTCATTTTCCCAAGGAACAGCTTTGGAAATGGTTTTAGATGAGAGAAAATATTTCATAATTAATAGTTGACCTAAAAAGGAGATTTCTAATATGCTTCTATACTTGTTAAAAAATATGAAGTGAGTTTGGTATGAAATATTCTTTTTAAAAGTGTTTTATTAATACCTTCTCTTTCTAAACAGTTAGTTTATCAAGTGATCATATCTCACTGTTTCATTATCTGTTTCCTAGGACCAAGATTAGTCATTATAAATATTCCATGTTGTGCTTTCTGTTAGTTTTCTTTTCATTTATATTATTTGTACTCATTGTGTACATTGCTCTTTTGGTTCTGTTTTCTTTGTACTGTTTTAATTCATGCAGATATTCCCAAATTTTGTTGAATTCCTAATATTCAGCACAAACTGGGCAGTGGCTATCAAGAGTGACAAGATCTGTGAAAACTAATGTCACAGAACTAGATTTTCTAAGTAGATTTATTCTGAGAAGTATTATAATTTGTGCCTACATTGAATTTCCCTCTTCTGGATGTATTTGTATTTGGCTGTATTTGATGCTAAACCAGGTGTAGTCTTATCCTGCCCAGATAACAATGATCAGATATCCAGTATTCTTCCCCAAAACCCAGAGAAACAAAGAAACACCTGAGAGATAAAGATTTTCGGGTTAATAATGTCATACTCAAATGAAACTTTGTTTCGCTCAACCCATGTCATTGACCTACTATGTAAAAAATGTATTCCTCAATTAAAAAAAAAATTAAAGGCATACTAACTCTTAGGGACAACCATTTCCCTTTCACCATGCTCCCAAACCATTCCTTTAAAATTCTTTCTACAGTTTTTCCACTAATTGCACTTCAGTTGCTTTTTGAAAATTATGTTTGAAAAAAATTATAGTTTGAAGATATTGGAAAATTTGGAAAATACCTGTCTCCAGTTCTGTCATTTCTCCTGTTTTGGGGCTTTTTTTTTTTTTTTTTGAAGATCATTGAGAGCTGTTCCATCATTTTTTACCCTGAAGTAGTTCATTGTAGCCTGATGCCTTAAGGGCTTAAGGTTTCACATTATCTTACTTATATTGGTTTTCTTTCCTTTCTTTCTTTCTTTTTTTTTTTTTTTACTATCATTTATCTTTTTCAATCTGGAAATCAATTTTTCTTGGTATAGAAAATTAAAGTAAAATAAAAATTAAACTTTTATCGCAATCCTTTTAAACCAGGTGATTGATTTCTTCGCTTCTTTGATTTTTTTTTCCTCCAAACATAATTTAAACAATCCCTTTCTGTTGTTCCTATTCTTCATCGTCAAGCACTTCATTTTGTGCTTTAGAGTTCCTGACACTATTCTCATAAAACTGTTTCATTCTTTTATCTTTATCCTCCCTTACTTGTCTTTGTTTTCTGTGCTTGTTTTTTTTAACCTTTTTTTTGTTATTATTTTTCTGGTTTGTTTTGTACCAAAGCCTCATTTATAAAGATAGACCCCCATTTTCTCTTACACAGTAAGTTTTCCCTTGTTATAACAATAAAGAGATGCATGTCAGTGAAACCGATCAGTATATGAACTGTGTCTGACGGCATATTCATTATCTCCTACTCTTAGTTCCCTCCTCTGAGCAGGAGAGGGAGGTGTGTTTTCTCTCTGTTTTGGAACCAGGCTTGATCAGTATAATTATACAGTGTTCAAGTCTTTTTGTTTGTTTGTTTGCATTATTTTAGCCACTGTATATATAATTTTTATGCTTTCACTTCATTCCATTTCAATTCTTACTAGAAATGTAATTTAAAAACTTAAATTGGTTGATGGGTCCTTTATGTTCAGATTAAGCTTCTTATATAGTTCCTTCTTCCTATGTTCATTAGAATTTTATCTTCAAAATTTCCTTCTTGAGTTCCTTATCCCTCTTGGGCTAAGAAATGTTAGAACGTCACTTTTATCTCTCGTTTTCTCTCTATCCTTTCTCTAAACTTTTTGAAAATTGCTGTCCCAAAATTCGTGACTCATGTCAAATTGTGCCCTCCTGTCCTTTTCTCCTTTCCAAGCTTGAGGATGAAGTGTCTACTCCCTCCTAAGGTTCCCAGCAGTTCTAATTTAGCCAGCAGTCTCTCTTGCTCCTTCTCTCTCTCATTAGATTAAGTTATTGGTTGCTTTATTTTTGGCACATGCCCAGATAATTAAAGATTTCCATTTTTATTGTATCATGCTTTCATGTTCATGTTTCCTAAATTCCTCCTCAGGCACTCTGTCATAAACTCTGATAACAATGTTGCTTATATGTTTGCCTCCATTGATCTTCATGCAGATGCTCTACAATAAGCTTTATGCATTTGCTTCCTGTATTTCCTTATATGAGTCAATTTTTGAATATTTTCTCCGCACTCCCTTTTAGCCTAAACTCCGTTTTTTAAATAAAGGTTACCTTTCTAGAAGTATGTTTTAGTCATGGATCTTATCCTACTAAAACTATGTTAATATCTCTTAGGTCAAATTTGTCACTTTGTCTTTGGATCTCAGGTTCATCTTTATTATACATATATTGCATATTTATGTATAGACTTCTTTGGCCTTGGGTTTTATTGCTCTCACCTCACCCCCTTTTTTTGGAATTTGTTTCTTGTGAATTTCTATTGCTTTTCTTTTCATATCTTAGTTATTCACTATGGCATTTCTTGTCGTTCTCCTGCCCCTTTTAATTTGTTCTGGTTTTTTTGATAAGGTTTATCCTTCTCTGGTCATATTCTAGTTATGGTTTCCTTTCCAAGAAATAACATTTGAATTTGCCTCTTTAAGTTTTCTAGTTCACTGTGTTTAACTCCCAAACTTGTTGCATATATATATATATATATATATATATATATATATATATATATATATATATATATATATATATATATAGACTTCTGAGGCCCATGGCTGTTTGGGTTATTTCCGTATTAAAGGTACCTTTAATTTTTGCGATAAACTGGGTGAGTAATAATATTGTCTACTACAGTTTGGTACTAAGTATTTTATTCATTACAGACCTATTGTTTTTTATAGAACTGTGATGAAAAGGATTTTAATCTGGTCAAAAGGCTAAAGCCCATGTAAAAACAAGTTACTCTCTACTTTAGAGTGTTTCACATTCACAAATTGAATATCTCAGAGAACTGTAATCTTTAGTCAGTTCAACATCTGTTTCAATATTCTCTATTTTCATGTTAATTCAAAAGGTAATTCTTTTGAAACTGTGATGTCACTACATATCTTAAGCCTGTACTTTTATAATGGGTTAGTACCAAAAATGTGTCAGAAATTGCAAAATTGTAATGAATTTTTTTGCAAATTCTAATTTCTTGCATGAGCATTCCATGTATATCTAGAACACAAAATCAAGCCACTAGTGTCAGACTTAATTTTATTTAAAACAGTATATTGAGAAATGATATCCTTGACAAAAGGGCACATATCTATTCTTATTTCTTTTCACTGTTCTAATAATCTTCATAGCAGAAAGAAAGATAGAGAGTACAGCTTAACTGCTTGTTTTTTTTTTTAAGAGGATTTATTAACTTAGTCAAGGAGGAAACTTGACAAAATGAATTTTTGAATTCCTTTGGTAGAAAATACTTTAGCTTCCTTGTGGTCTATATATGTTTTCTGTTTTTAAATGAAGCTCAGTGGAATTAAATAAACCTGTTGCCTATCTTGTGCACATTCTCTGTTCTTTGCTGTCAATGAGCAGACCAGCTGGATTTTCATAGAATCTAAGAGTTTTATATTATATATTCTAATCCAGACCTACAGCAGAAATCCTTTCTGTAATGTCAGTAAGAGTTGGTCATCCTACCCCTGATGAATGATTTCTAGGGATGGGGAAGTCATTACCTTTGGAGACAGCTCATTCCGTTTTGGACACTTCAATTGTTAGAGAAGTTTTCCATATAATTTGTCTCCAGAGTCATGGTCACCTGATCTTCTCCTGCCCTCTAGCACCCAGTTTAAGTGTTACCCTTTTTCAACACAACAGCCCTTCAAATACAGACATTTTCTACGTAGGAAAAGAACACTGAATTTTAAATCAGAGGTTCTTTGCATCATAGATTTAGTCACATGGGTCCTTAGAGATCATACAGTCTGAACACTTCATTTTACACATGAGAAATTGAGTTCCAGAGAGGTTAAGGAATTTCCCATGGTCATTTTTATGCCTGAGTTAACTTTTACTTCAGGAGGAAAGTTCCTTAATGGAGCTGTTCCTCCTTATAGGTGTAGATCTAGATAGAAGGAAATTCAGAGGCTATTTAATTTAACTCCCTTCATTTTTTTTAAACCTATGATGAAATTGAGGCATGCGGCTTTTCTTTTAGTCTTTAATATTTGATTTTCCCTTAATTACATGTGAAAACAATTTTTACCATTTTTTTTATTTTGAGTTATAAATTCTCATCTGTCCTCTCTTCCTTCCCTGGCTCCCCACCTTACTGAGAAAGCATGCAATTTGAAATAGGTTATACATGAGTCACATGGAGTTTAAAGACCTGCCCAATCTCATACAGGTAACAAGTTTTGGAGGTTGATTTTAAACCCAGAACTTCTGATTCCTGACCCAGCATACTTTTCTTTGTACCATGCTCTCAGTATCTCTGGGTTTGCATCCTGGCTCTGGAATCTTAGGGCAATCATTTAACTTCTGTGGAACGTAGGCTCCACCTTAAACGCTGGGCTCAATGTTTGGTCCACATGATCTCTGAGGTCCTTTCTAGTTCTAAATATATGGTCTTAGGAAATATTTGAAGATTACTGTTATGACCACATTAGGTGTTCTCAAATCTCTCCAGTTGCTGCAGTTGAACTTTGTATGCCAGAATTTGCGGAAGTGCAGGGTGTGGGTGGGAGGCATCTTTCTTAGCGAATAGAGTTCATCTGAAAGATTTTTTTTTTTAAATTGAAGGCTATTGTTTATTAAATGGATGTATCTTAATAATCATGAAGGCAATATACAGGCAGTAAGTATATATTACCCTTGTTAAATATCAAGATAGTTATAGTATTTTGAATATTTATATATATTCACATGCACAGATATATCAACTCAAGGATTGATGTAATAATGTTAATAGCCTGTATTTATATAGTGCTTTAAGTTAGAGAAAGTATGATGCAGATATCATCTCATTTTATTTGCACAACAACCCATGGAGGTAGGTGTGCTGTTATCAATTACTGTCCACATTTTACAGATGAAGAAACCAAGTTATAGGTATTAAATGATTTGCTCAAGGTTACACATTGGTGTCTGAGGCTGGATTCAAAGTCATGTTGGGATCCAGCACTCCATCCACTGCACCAAGCAGCTGCTTCTCAAATGTGCGTATATGTGTGATATTGTCGTCATTTTATTAAGTTCTTCATGCCATACTACATGTATGATTGTACAGGGAACATTATGCATATTTGCAGGGTGCATGACATAATAGTAAGGATTTTTTCAAAAATTTAAAAGGTTCTTTTCTTCCTTTTTCCTTAGGGATTTCCTATTGAACAAGCCATAATTGGAATAGGTTTACTTATCCTACAGACACCGACAAGTCAGCAGAAGCCCATCTTAAATCTAGGTAAGATTTACCCTTCTTAGGAAACTATTAGTATAGCATGAATGTTAGCAAAAGTATTGCACTGTCTTTTTCTATTTCATCAGAGGATGAGCATCTTTGGTTTTCTCTCATATCTTTCCTACTTCATTATCTTCAAGTGGAGCATATTCTTACATTGTGTAGTGGATTGAGAGTTGACCTCAAAGCCAACAAAGCCCTTGGTTAAATTCCTCTCCCTGTATAACAGCAAGGACCCTGACACACACAGGAGGGCCTACTGTATAGGTTCTTGGATTTGCTTTTCTAAAAGGAAAGCAACTTTTGAGGGGTCAGTAATCTTCTTTAATCACTTAGTGCAGGGGGAAAAGGCAGCACCCTGAACTTCAGAGAAAATACAGAGGAAATAAAGACCAACAGACAAGGTTTCCAACTGTCTGACCATAAGCAATACACACATCACAGATCAACAGACAGATCCAGCTGTATGTATGACCATTACATACATACCAGAGAGAGACGCATCAACATCTGAGTTTTCAAAGTCAGGGGGCTCCTTAGTGGCTGCACTGAGTCTTGTCTGGCCAAACACTCCACTGAGTAAGCCCCCAAGTAAAACCTCACTTCCGAGTATGTATACACTTTTCAGAGCCCCAGGACATCACACCTGTTGAGAATCAGTACATTAAAAATTAACAAAAGGTGTATGCCTCCCTTAATCAAGCTTTCCCGTAATGGGCAGGCCCATTAATGGGTGGGGAAGATCTTTAACTCTGAATAACATTACACCTGGTACCTAATCTGCTGTCCCTGCCCATGTCTAAAGCTCTTAACCTCTCACTTCCCAGCAGCTCTCTAAGAATGTAAATTGCAGAGAAGATACCTTCTTGTGTTAGTAGAAGAAATTTTCCTACCTTGTCGTTCCCGTCAATGAAATGAAAGACCCAGTCTGTACTCCCTTCCGCCCTTGGCATGCCATGGTAAAATCTTGATAATAACGGTTCATGTTTGTTGTTGTTGATGTTCCATCATCTTTTAGTCATATCTGAGTCTTTGTGACTCCATCTGCGGTTTTCTTTGGCAAAGATACAGGAGTGTGTTTGCCATTTCCTTTTCCAATTCATTTTACAGATGGAAACTGAGGCAAATAGGATGACGTGATTTTCCCAGGGTCACACAGGTAGTAAGTGTGTCTGAGGCCAAATTTGAACTCAGGAAGACAACTAGGCCTGGGGCTCTATGCACTGTATCACCTAGCTGCACTGGTTCACATTTATAAATTACTTAAAGGCTTACAAAAGTCTTTCCTCATATTCTTCCTTTTTAGGTTTGTGTAATGACAGTTAAAGATTTTCCTGCATCCATTAATAGGCGTCAAGTGGAGTTCAAGTGGAGGAACTTGTTTAAAGGGAAAGTTTGCTTATGAGGAGGTTTGTTGGCTTGAAGGTTTTCACCCTTTTGGTAGTTAGGCACAGAAGCATGTGGATTGTGAGGGCTTTTGGCTCTATATATACTCTGAAGTGAGGCTTTGCTTTGGGGTCTTCTTTGGAAGAAGGTTTGTGTGCCAGATGAGACCCTGGGTCCCCTTTGAAAATCCAGATGTTGATGCTTCTCTTTCCCTAAAATCAGAAACTATAGAATCATTAGATTCAGAACTAGAAAGTATCTAGGGAGAAAACTGTAACAGCTGCCTCATTTTACAGATGAGAAAGTAAAGCCCAGAGTGGTCACACAGTTGCAAATCCTGGATCTTACCCTGTCTTTAACCACTTAAAAATTATTTATTAAGCGTTTCTACTATATATTTGGCATAATGCTAAGGAAACAAATACAAGGAATGAAATAACCTGTTCTCTTTTTACATTCTTCTGTCTTTTAAAACCAGAGTGTTTTTCTCTTCAAGCAGATAGGAATGGGGACTTAATTTTATGAAACCAGTTGCAATTCTCTGTGCATTTATTAAGGAACCTAGGCAGACAAATATGAGAAAAGCCCTGCTGGGGAGGAGTTCATATTTCTACTGGGAGGACACAAAGCAGATACATATTAGGAAGTAGAACAGTATTTTGGATAGTTTGGTGGAGGGATAGCTCTTATAATTGAGAGACTCAGAAAATTCTCATGGGGAATGAAGTTGAGATATTCTTTTAAAGGAGCTAGATTTGGTGGTGAGGAAGGAGATCATTTCATACATGGTAGAATAGACCATATAAAATATGGAATGTCATTTGTGGGAAGAGCAGATGGGCCAAATGGACGAGAATGAAGATTGTATGAAGAGTCTTAAGTATGTAGAGATTAATTTTTAAGGAATTATTTTCTTCATTGAACTTTTGGACCTCTTTTTCCATTTGGCCCATTCTGCTTTTTAAGGCATTCTTTCCCTCAATGACTTTTTGGACCTCTTTTGCCATTTGAGTTAGTCTAATTTTAAAGGTGTTATTTTCTTCAGCATTTTTTTGAGTTTCCTTTAGCAAGCTGTTGATTCGTTTTTCATGATTTTCTTGCATTACTATTGTTTCTCTTTCCAATTTTTACTCTACTTCCCTTACTTGATTTTAAGAATTCTTTTTGAGCTTTTTCCATGGCCTGAGACCAATTTATATGTTTTTTGGAGACTTGAATGCTGGCTTTATTGTCGTCTTCTGGTTGTATGTTTTGATCTTCCTCATCACTAATGAAGTAAGAAAATACCTCTTCACCAAGAAAGAATCTGCAATCTCTTTCCTTTTCCCCCATTTGCTCATTTTCCCAACCAATTACTTGACTTTTGAGCTCTTTGTTAAATGGAGTGCTCCTGAAGCACCTTCAGTTTCAGCAGTGGCTACTGCCACACTGGAACTGAGAAAGGACCATGCTCCCCTCTCAGCCAAGAGAGACTCTTCCCATTGACCTTCAAAGCTGTCTTTGGTGTTTGTGGTTTGAGAAGTCTGAAAAACACAGAAGTCACCAGCGATTCAGTCCCCTAAGTCCTGCTCCAGCTCCATCCACGCTTGTGTGATCTATGCTAAACTGCATTCCTCTTCCAGTCTGATGCGATAGACCCTTCCTATCAACCTTCCAGATTGTCTTGGGCTGGAAATTTGCCTTCAGTTCATCATTTTGTGGCTTCTGCTGCTCTAGAATTTGTTTAGAGTCATTTTTTACAGGTTTTTTGAGGGGTTTGTGGGAAAGCTATAGCAGGTCCCTGCTTCTCTTCTGCCATCTAGGCTCCTTCTTCCAGGAAATTCAGACATCATTCTTACTCTATTTGAATTCCACCTCTGGCATTTTAGCTGTATGATCATAGGTGAGAGACTTAAATTTCGTGACCCTTGGTTGCTCCTTCAGTAACATGGGAATAATTTGAACCATTGTTATTAGACTGTTATGGTGATCAGATGAGATAATCAGATGCTTCATATCTAAAAGTGATGTATAAATATAATTATTAATATTTCAAGTAAAACGGAAGGTTTTTTTTTTTAATAGCCACAGTTGGTTATCTAAAGCAGAGGAGTAGGACCTGAACTTGATAAAAATGTAATTGGGAAATGTTTGACAAACTCCATAAAAATACACTGCACCATAGGTAATGTTATGTTGTAGTTTTCTAAGTCAATATGTAATTGACAAGGGATGAATTTCTATTTCTTTGGCACCAGCACTCTAAAGCTAGCAAAGCCTTGGGTATGTCCTTTACACTGGTGTTCTTTGATGCTAGTATCTATCTGATGACTTGATTCTTATTTTCATTTATCTAGCAAGTAGACTGAATTTCTTTATTGAAATTGAACTTCTGATTTATATTGCCTTATTACCGTGTCAGAATTAAAGGATCATGCCTGAAGCTGTTGAACCTGATAGTTCTGCTTTGAAAAGTCAGGAATTATTCTGGGGGAATAAAGAGAAAAAAATGGAGAGAATGATCAAGAGATTGTTGAATTGTCAGATAAAAAACCCCACAACAATTATAGCAGTGAATTAAAAATGAGGTATTCAGATCATTGTAGCTGGTTTTTAAATAACTTATGTGGGCTCCAGTGATTTTCTGGAAGATTTATAATCCTTCCTTCTAGAAACCATTTGTACTTTATTTAAAAAAAGATAAAAGACATTACTTTTACTATGTCCGAAAACTTCTATTGTGTCATAAGTGAATTAAAAAATAAACAATTGATTGCCAAAGGCTGTGACTTGTTTTGGTTCTCATTTCTCTTGCCCTTTCTCCAACATTTCAGCAACAGCAAAAGAAGCTTTTGTTAAGTACTTATTATGTGCCATGCACTGTGCTGTTTGTGGGAGAAGCAAAGATAGATATGAATCCCAGAATTTGAGAGTTGGAAAGGATCTCAGGGGCCACTGACTCCAACCCATACCCTAAAGAAATGCCCACTGTAACGTCGCTGCCCAGTCGTCATTCAGCCTCCGTCTATGTCTTGAAGTACCTCTGCATTCCATTTGTAGATTGCTGTGATTGTTAAGAAGTTTCTCCTGATGCCAAACCTAAAATTGCTTCTTTTCACCTGTGGTCCTCTTTCCTCATTAGTCTGATTTCATTTCCAAATGTTTAAAAACAACTGTTGTGTTCCTCACCCTCCCAAGAGTCTTTTCTTTTTCAGGTTAACCAATAATGACACTAATATTAGTAACTATTTAGTATTATAACATGTTTTACAGATATCTCATGTTAGTGACACAGATGTTAAAAACACAGGACCAAGCACACATCCCAATGATACTCTACTAGAAACCTTATAGCCATGTTAACACTGAATAAGTAATAGCTACTATTGTAGTCAGCCTATTCATGTAGTTATGAATATATCCAAGTAGATTATTGAGTCTAAATCTCTCAGTCTTCTCCAAAGGAATGACCTAAGAAACATTATCAAATTCTTGCTAAAATCCAAGTAAAGTATGTCTGTGGCATTTACTCATTCTACCAATTAAATATCTGTATCAGAAAATGGAATACGGACAGTTTGGTGTGAGTTATTCTTAATGTAGCCGCAAAATCACAATTTCCTTTTTAATGATCCCTTTCCTGGGAATCAAAATCAAGATTTACAGCCTGTAGTTTATATCCTCTATTCTCTTCCCTTTTCTGAAAATTGAGTAATTTTTCCGCTTCTTCAGTCTTATGGCATCTCTTGTTTTCTGTGATCTTTCATTTATTAATGACAATAGCTTAGCAGTCACATCTGCTGATTCTTTCTGTATCTGAGGAGATACTTCATATCGACCAGGTGACTTGAATTCATCAAGGGCAAGTAGGTGTTTTCTTAGATCGTTTTCCTTGTCATAGGTATATGTTTCCTGTTAGCCATTTTCCCCTTGTCATTTACAGAACAGTAATCATTCCCTTGGCAGAGAAAGTAGAAGTCAAATATGAATTTAGTAGCTCCATCTTCTTTTTGTTGTTAGTTATTAAGATACAGTCCAAGCAAAGTCTTATGTCTTCTTTGATCTTCCCTTTTTTCCCTGCTATATCTAAGAAAATACCAGTTGTTTTTAACTTCCTTTGATAATCTCAATTTTTTCTGAGCCTTAGCATTCCTAAAACTATTTTCATAGAGCCATACCATGTTCCTATATTCATCCTTTCTTAGCTGCCTTTCCATCTTTTATACATTTTTTAAAATTAAATTTTATTATTTTTCAATGAATAAATATCTGCCTTCTCTCTCCTTCTTCTACTCCTCCCTCCCCACTCCCATGGAGAAACAAAGGAAAATAAACTCCTGTCGCAAACATATAGTCAAGCAAAAGACATTTCCTCATTGGACATATCCAAAAATATATGTCTCATTTAGTGCTCTGTCCATTACTTCTCTCAGGAGGGGGGCACCATATTGTATCCTAAATCTTCTGGAATTGTGGTGAGTCATTGTGATGGTGTGAGCTCTCAAGTCTTTTGAAATTGTTTTTCTTTACTGTATTGCTGTTATTTTAAACATTGTTACCTAATCCATTTCGTATCAATTCTTACAAGTCTTCCCAGGTTTCTTTGAAACAAGCGCCTTCATTTATTGTAATACAGTAACATTCCTTCACATTTATATGCCATACATAACTTGCTCAGCTAGTCCCCATCTGACACTGTACCATTCTCTGCCTCTGTAAAAAGGGATATTAGAGATGAGAATTAATTGGAGTTTGTTTGCTTAGGACTTATCCCTCCCTTAACCACCCTTCCCTCTCACTCTTTCTTCTGTCTTCCTTTTTTTCTCCTGCTTCTACTTATTTCTTTTTCTCAGCTGTGTATGGGAATTCTTGTTTCTTTTGACCAATTTAGATGAGTCGTTCTGTGTCTGTGTACCCTGATTACATGAGATAATTTTCCCTAATCTTTCATTCCTGCTTTTCCCTTCCCCATCAAGTGTGTTCTTCTCCTCCATTTCCATTATCCTTTCAAGATTATCCCAATTTAACAGAATCACTCCCAGGCTTTCCTCTCTAATTTGCCTCCCTCTACGACCTCTGATGAAAACATGTTCAGAGGACAACATGTGTTATATTAAAATGTAAAGAATTTTCCTTTGGAATCCTGTTTTTGCATTTGAAAGTTTCTGTGTAGTCCTTGTGTTTTCCTCATGTGGAAAGTCCTGTTATTTCATTACAGTTCCAGTTCTGCATTTTTTACTCTGTTTTGGGGGGGATGCTATCCTTAACCTTTTTGGCTACTGTAAGCCGCTACTTTCTGGAACATCGTTTTCCATGATCTCTGCTTCTTTATAGTTATGGCTGCTGAATCACATGTGATCCTCACATCAATCAATCTGTTTACTAGTCAGTCAATAAGCATTTATTAAATGCTTGGTACGTGCTGAAGCAGGCTTCTGAGGACAGAACAAAAAATGGGATAATCTCTACGAACTTTAAACTGATATTTCAATGAAGGGACAAGTTAATAGGTCATATGTAGTATGTATTTGCCATATTATAAATATTGATTCATTCTACATTTATAGATGCACAGCACACATGTAACCAGGTCATTTTCATATGTGTGTATGTAGGTAAACACACACGTATATGTTAACGTATATGTATATGATTTGGCCTCAGCTTAACTTTCTAGTCCTTTTTCTAGGATTTTGCTTAAGTCCACGGCTGGGGAACCTGCAACCTTGAGGCTACATGTGGCCCTTTAGGTCCTCGAGTGTGGTTTGTTGACTGAATCCAAACTTCACAGAACAAATTCCCTTAATAAAAGGATTTGTGGTGTAAAACTTGAACTCATGCAAAAGGCCACACTCAAGGACCTAGAAGGCCACATGTGGCCTTGTAGCTAGCTGCAGGTTCCCTGCCCTTGAGGGAGAATTGCTACATATTAGGGGTTATCAACTTAATCATCAGTGTGGGGGAAGTGCTATTGCTTGTAACCTTTGAGAAGACTGTGGAGCAAAGGTTTGGTATGATTGCATTGTATACCTATGGGTAGAAGAGACTTTAGGCATCATTGAAAGCCATTTTTTTTCCACATTATGAAATTTGTGTTAAATGAAATTATTTGCCCAATATCACACAGGTGATAAATTGGATTCAAGTCCTTTGATTCTAAATCCAGCACTGTTTGTTGTACCATGTTTTATGGCAAATAGTGGTTAAACTTGAATTTTCTGTAGGGGAAAGATAGGTTTTTCTTCAGTGATATGTGGCTTGCAATATTTGCAAGTATTATTTGCCTTTTGGTTGTTGATCTGATTATGATCTTAAAGGTTAAAGGACTACTATAGTAAATATCTTCTTATTTCTTTGTGATATTGATTTTTCTTTGGCTTAAATTATTTTTCTTTGGTGAATAGCTCTGAAAGTCCTCTCCTCTTCTCGGACCAAGAAAATCCCAGCCTCATCCTTGCTGTTGGTGATGCCACTACTGCAGATTTTGTCATCCACCGCCTTGGAAGATTGTATTCCGGCAGAGGACATCAGCCCCTGTAGGCAAGAGCTGGCTCTAACCCTCTTGGCAATGGTGCAGCAGCAGGGCTCCGAAGAACAAACACAGTTGGTAATGCGTGAACTTTTGCTTCTCTTACACAAAGAACAGCTGTGGGATTAGTGTCTTGGCAGGCAAAGATTCCATTCCTTAAGAGCAGTCAGTTCAGGTTTTAAACCAAACTGGAAAGCAGCTTGGTTGAGGGCAGGGGCCTAGAAGCACCAGTCCTCTTGGTGGGAATGGCTTTCTTTGCTTTCCTCCCCAGTACACCAGCCCCTTCCTGTGTACTATCCCTTTTCATTGCTGCATCTGTCTGAGCAAGTAACTGCAGTACTTACTGCTCTAGCTCCCTCTTAGGTACATCCTTCATCATGCTCTCTTTTTATCGTGTGGCAGATCTCTGGTTTAGTGCACTGAACTCTGATTCAAGTTCCATGCCCAGCTTTACCAGTCTTTTTTTTTTTCCCTGTTTTTGTCCTTTAGCCTTTTCCATTAGTGAAATATAGCTTCACCTCCCAGTTTCCTCTCTTAGAGGAACTGAGTGAGGATTAAACCAGATAATGCAGGTTAAAGCTTCTTGGAGAGAGGCAGCTACACAAATACAAGGCCTTATCACTGTCCTTGTATTTTCTGTGGAGGTGGATGTGACATTAATCACAGATACTTAAAGGAACTAGAGGGATAAAGCCATTTGTTATTCCTTGTTTCAGCATGCAACAGAAATTAGTCAGCCATTAGAGAGAAATTGAATATATACTTTGGCTTCCTAAATCCTAATAGAATAAATCTTTAGAATTTATAATATGTAGTTTATTTGTAATATGAGAGAGGGAAATAGAAAGTAGGGGAAAAAGCATGTTTTAGCTTCAGTAGGAATGTGAGGAGAAAATGAAAATATAATCAAGAAAACAACCTGACCTCTCCCCCCGCCCCTCTATCTGTCTCTGTCTGTCTGTCTCCCTCTCTTTCTCCCTCTCCCTCCCTCCCCCCCCTTTTTTCTCCCCTTCATTTGTAAACATCAAACAATGACTGATTGATTTCTGGGTTGCAGGCAGGAGGAAGACACATTATGTTTGACAGTTTTGGGCCTTTCAAAATCACAAGTGATATTTACTGACCATCAGCTTCCATCCAGTGCCTGTTTGCTAAGGCACTGTTTAATCAGGTGTATTAGAATGGTGACTCATTCAGCATAATGGTTAGTAAAGCAAGGTTAGAGAAGGCAGTGCAGTTAAGCCCATAAATGCATGGTTTATGATACTCTGCCAATTTTGGGGGGATTTATTTGAATAGGGCTTCTCTAGCCACCCTTTTATTTATTAAAGAGTTAAAATTTAAGCTGCACTTAAATGCTTATTGTTGGCATCTGAAGACTCCTGTTTATGGCAGTTGTTTTTGTTGCTCAGATCATCTCTATTCTGTAAATGAGAGATGTTTGTCTAAAAAACTCAACTCTCCTTTACTTTCCTCAGGTTTAGCCTGATCAGGTCACAGTATTGGAATCAGAGCACTTGGTTCAGATTCTGATTCTTCCTCTTACTAACTTGTGTTGCCATCAGCAAGTCACTCTAAGCCTCAGTTTCCATTATCTGTCCACTAAGGGAATTGGACCAGAGAGCCTGTTAGGTCTGTACCAGCTCTAAAATTATGAGCTTTGATCTTTAAATTGGTGAGCTTTAAATTCTGGTGTTTCATTTAAACTATAGTCAGTGTTCCATAGTGTTATATCAAATATTTTGCATATAATTAAAATTTGTAGTTTTTTATCTGTTTGTGTCTATGGAAGTTTGCAAGGCTCTAAGAAAAAAGCTTAACTTTTTTCCAGTTTCTAAGTGTTAAAAACATCATAGATTATCCAGATTAGGAACTTGTCTTTAGTAATCCATAAAACACTATGCTTTCTTCTTCAAATGTATTCAATACAGAATTGCTTAAAACATTTTCACTTATGTTCATCCCAAAAACACAATGGACAAAAATACCAACACTTGTAATTTTAATTCTAAATTGCTTTTTATATTTCATTTATTCTCTGAGGTAATGGTGCAAGGGTGGGGGTCCTAAAATGAGGCCCTTTGACTGAACTTGGTTTTGGAGTCAGAGGATCACATGTGGCCTTAAGGCAGCAGGTTCCCTACCCCTGGGAGGATTGAAGAGATTCGGAAAGACAAGGTGGTTTTATTGACCTTATTGGACTGTTATTTGTACACAGAAGTAACTCTGACTTTAATGTGGAATTTTCTCCCTAAATTTTGTATAAACCGTGTATACTGTTTTCCATTTCAAAAATTATGTGCTTATTACTCCCCTAATATACTGCCAGAATGCATTTTTAAATTTTCACGGCCAGATAACAGTGTGGAATTCAAAAAGACCTTCCAACTTAAGCTGATTCCTAACAAGGAACTTAAACTAGGGCTTTTCTTTTGGGGAATTGTGTTTTTTTTCAATGATGATTTTTTTTTCCCTGTAAAAGGGACTTGCCTTTGATAATTATTTGTAATTAGTTCTTATCTCTACTTCAGTTGTTAAGTAGAGTTTTAATTATGAGGAACAGTTGTGTTAGGTACTCTTTAAGGGGAGCTCCAGAGTGGTACGTTAAGCCTTTAGTTCAGTTCCAGGCGGTGAGAATTCTAAACTTTAGAAAAACTTCTAAAATTTATTTTGAAGGAGGGAAGATTTCTTCAACAAGGATATTAGATGCTGTCATTTACTTGGCCTTTAAAGCTTGCAAAGCACTTAATATATGTTCTTCTCTTTCAGTCTCATTACAAACCTTTGTGGTGGCTAATGACATTCTCTCTCCTGTTTTATAGATGAAGACCCTGAAGTTCTGAGAGGCTGTCATTTGCCTGTTGTTTTAGCTCATAGATATAATCCTTTAGGTTTTGTAAAGTTCTTTCCTCACTGCATTTTGGTGATGGTTGTAACAGTAATAAATTAATGAAATATACTTTCCTTTGCAACAGAAGACTGTTGAAATTCCTTTCCATTTTGTCCTTAGCTTTTGTTATTGTTTTCCAGATGTCCTTCAAGCTTGCTTTCCCTGTAACCAGTATGTATTATCCAATGTTTACAACCTGGAGAATTCTTGATCAAATGAAAGAAGAGTCCACAGTATGTGACTGGCTGTCATCTGTAAAATCGTTGCTACCTATTACCACCCATGTTCCTGTACATGTTTTCCTTCTTTTGGCTCACTTGCTTGTTCAAGAAAAAGGAGAGAATCTTCGAAGTGTACTGAAGGCTACCACGGAAATAGCTAAAGCTGACTCCTCTCAGGTAAGGGTCAAAGAAAAGGAGGCAGCTATCTCATGATTATGGGGTTCTGAATGTTTCATTTAGTGCATTATCCTTTGCAACATTAAAAAAAAAAAACCCTAGCCTAATTTACTTGCCAGCAAGGCCTATGTTCAGGGTTCTTCCACTGTTCCTCAGTCTTAAATTTATTTCTTCTCAGAGATACAAATACGTTTTTCCACCCTAATCAAAGCATACTTATGAAGGGAAATCTGCTTAAAGTAAAGCAGTGGTAATTGATATAGGAAGTCCTCCCAGTTCTTGTACTTCGTAGGCTCTTAAACTTAATGAATCCCAAGACCCTTTTTAAGATTCTCTAATACTGGGAGAAATGAGATGTGTGTACAGTTGAGGAAGTAAAGTTTGATGATGTTTTAACTCAAGTGAGTTAATCATGTGACCAGATCATATAATGAATATAGCAGTTTTTTAATCTAGCAGTTTTATCAGGAAAGATTAAATATATTCTTCTCCTAGGTATTTTTTCTTTCTTAAAGTTATTGTTTAATCATATCAGTTGTGCCTGACTCTATGACACCATTTGGGGTTCTCTTGGCAAAGAAACTAGAGGGTTTGCCATTTCCTTCTTCAGCTCATTTTACAGATGAGGAAACTGAGGTGAACAGGGTTAAGTCACATGGCTAGTAAGTGTCTGAGTCTGTATTTGAACTCAGATCTTCCTCATTCTACTTCCTGACTGACTATCCTTTGTGCCACCCAGCTGTCCTCATTTCCTAAAATACCATCTTAGGAAATTAATTAAAGTTGATAAAGTGAAGAAAAATCTAAAACTCTACTAGACAAAAGACATAATATCTCATTTACAGATATTGTAGTGGAAGTATTGGACTGTTTGCTTGATGTTCTCTAAACTTCTGCAGCTGTGCTTTCTCATCTAGAAATTGACTGTCAAGGTAGACTTCAAATTATGCATGACTCTTACCTATGAACTACCGCTTATAGGGTGACCACCTTATAAGGAATTTTCTTTCCTTTTTTTCTTCTTTCCCTTTCAACCTTGGCCTGCCATGCATCTTACGAATTTCTCTTCTTTCTCCCCCATCTTATTCCCTAACCTCTGCTGCACCATCACCCCCTTTTACTTCACTCCAGAAGAGGGTCTGAAATGATAATATAGATGATAACAAGGTGAAGGGAAGGTCAATTCCTGTAACTGCTTCTCCCCTCTCAGTCTCAACCTCTCCCCTATTCTGTAGGATTGGGGTTTAATCTGTTAATTTGTCAATATGCCTTTACTAAATTCATTGGAGATACAAAGAAAGGCATAAAAAAACCCCCCAAAACAGACCCTGCTCTATAGGAGCCCATCGTCTAATTGTTAGTGCTGCATTTGGAGTCTTAAGATCTAGGTTAGAAAACTAGCTTTTCCACTCTTTACCTGTGTAACTTGGAGCCAAGTATCTTAATTTCTCTAAGGGTAATCAATGGGCCTCAAATCAGTTGGTGAGTTAGCTGGATATCTACCTCAAGCAAGTGAAGATTCCCCCTGAGGAAACATTTTGTTCCCAGTGTCCATGAAGGCGGCTGAAGCAGGTGCTGGGGAGTGCTTAGAGCCTGGTCAGACATTGAAAATGCCAAGGTCATGCACTTGCATCCTGGGCCACTGCTGGTTGTCTTGAACTTTGTCTTACTGCTGGGCTTTGATGATTCTGGAAGACAGTGAGGCTGATGACATTGGGCAGCTCTGCCTCACTTAAATCCACTTCATGGGCAAGTTGGGACCTCTTGGATGTCCTTGGGCCTCTGAAAAAGGACAAACAACACAATTTCTCTGAGTCTTCATTTTATCATCTGCAAAATAAGGAGTTTGAACTAGATGGTATCTGCCAACCATATTAAGGATCCTGTAATACTATGATTGCTTGTCTTTGATATATATGCATTGACTGTCTTCAATCCTTACCTCTGCCTCTTTGAATTAACTGGCACCTTCTATGTGGGGACTCTCTCTATTTTTCCCAATTGTCTGGCCCATAAACTATCTCATTTATTTTTGTATATATTTTTTATATACTCATTATATATGTACTTGTCTCACTTGATAGAACATAAGCTTCTGAGAGTATGAATATTTATGTTTTTTTCCCCAATGTCTTTGTTGTGTAATAGTAAATACTTGATTGACTCTGTTTCGATTGGTGAGTGACTACCCTCCACTTTGCATCTGCTGCTCTGTCGGGTTTCAACTCCTTGGAATAACATGCATCTTCCAGGTTAAACTCATTAAATCTATATTCACCACCATGCTGCTAAATCAAACCTTGATTGATACCATCTCCCTCAGCCTCTTCTTCCCTCTGTTTGGAGGCCTACGTGCCAAACTCTTCCAAATGCCTTTAGAAAGGACAGCACCTGGACTCTCTGATCATTCCACTTTGCATCTGCTACCCTCCCTGCTTCCAACCCATGGAACATGATACCCTCTAGTGTCTGACTTTCTTGCCTCCTTTTGTGTATTGTCGCTCCCCTTATATTGTAAACTTGTCGAGAGCAGGGACTGTCTTACTTTTTAGTTAATGTATCCCCACTGCTTAGCACAATTCCTGGCACATTGTAGACAATTAAAAAATGTTTATTGGACTGGATATGATTAGATTGGAGTGAAAGAACATAGACTCGACCAGTCCACTAAAAGTAGCTGGCCCTAGACCACTCAACCTGACCATTCTTTTGATATTCTATCTTTGTATTCACTCTATCCATCTTGTCAACTGCTTCTCCCTATGTGAAACAGCAGGAAAATATATCACATAGATGGAAGAATTAATTCATTTAACTTTTTGGAATGTTGTACTGGGCCATCTTTATTAGTGTGTGAGTGAATGAGCACCAACAATCCGTCATATCTGTCTGGTCCCATATCACCAGATCAGACCATCCTTCTAATTGTTCCTGCATTTCCCCCATTTTCCCAATCTTGTGGTGAGTTCAGTGTTCAAACCAATATTACTATTGTTTCTGGAAAGGACATGTCAGTTGAATGCCTTTTGAGCCAATTCACCCTCCCTGTAACTCTCAATTCATTCTCTTCCGTGGTCAGCATTCTCAGGCATGTATTATCTCCCACTTTTAGAAGTACACTCCTTGAGGACAGGTATTCTTGAATATTTGTATTTGTATCCTGAGTGCTTAGCACAGTGCCTGGCACATTAATAAATACTGAACAAATCCTTTTTCATTCATTGCATTCCATAAGAACTAATCTTTGAGGTCACTTGTTGAGTTTTTAGTTGTGTCCAACTCTTTGTTACCCCATTTGGGGTTTTCTTGGCAAAGGTATTGGAGTGATTTGCCATTTCCCTTTCCAGCTCATTTTATCCAAAGACCTTCCCGGCCCCTCCCCCCCCAATTTCTCATATTCCTGGGTCGCTTTGTCATATTACATCCTTGACCATTTCCTTTTTACAACTCCCTTCTTGGCTTCTGTAACACATCATTCTTCTAGTACTTCTCCTGTTTCCTTGATCATAGTGTCTTCTTTCTTCCTTTTTTGCCTCTTAATTTATGTTTTTTTAATGGTTCTAACCTTAACCCTTTGTCAATTTTCTCTACACTGTCTCCATTGGCAATTTCTTCCTCTATCTAGGACTGTGTCTGTGCAGATAACTCAAATTCATCTCTCTGGCACTGACCTTTTTCCTTAGTTTTTAATTGGCATTTCTACTGCCTGCCAGCCACATTTCTACCTGGATGGCTTGTGGATAACTCAAATGTCCCAAAATGAACTTTTGCCCCACAAATCTATTAGGGATTTGCTCATTTTGTTTATTTGTAATGCTAAAAAGTGTTAGCCATCCAGGCTAAAAATTCCCACTGTCGTCTTTGACTCCTCTTTCTTCCTCATATAGTTCTGTTCAGTCTGGCATTTGCAATATCTCCTTTCTAGTCCTACTTCTACCCCTCTAGTATAGTCCTTCCTCACAACTCTGAACTGCTGCAGAGTTCCATACTTGGTCATCCTGCTTCTGTTCTCCTTCAGAGTGTCTTGCATATGAAGTCATGTTAATCTTCCCCTATGCATAGCTTTCATCATTTCATTATTTTACACAAAAACCTTTCATGGCTCCCCTTTGCCAACTCAATAAATTTCAGGTTCCTTTAGCTTGTTTTTAATTCCTTACAGGGATGGAATTCAACCTCCCTTTGCAATGTCGTCTCCCACTCCTCCCACTCATGTACCCTAGGGTCAGCCAGCAATGACTCCTTATCATTCCATCCTCCAGGCTTTTGCTTATGCTATTCCATCTGTTACATATTGTGGCCTGCCCCGTCTCATCCCATCCCACCTTTGCCTTTCATCCTACCTATCCTGTAAATCTCAATCCAAATGCAACCTCCTCGATGTAGCCTTTTTTGATCTTCACTTCTTTTTAGATTACAAAAAAAATCTCTGCTTTCTCTGTCCTCTTGGAGCACTTAGCTTGTTTCTTATGTATTTATCACAATTATTTATCACAATTAGGTGCTCAGTACTCTTAATGCCTTTCAAGCTCATCTCAAGAACCATCTTGGCAAGATCTCTTTCCTGATCCCCCAGTTGTTAGTGCTTGGAACATCCACATAGTAAGTGTTTAATGAATATTTATTGCCTGACTGACTTACCTGGTGCATGTCTTGTTTCTCTCTAGATGTAGTATAAACTTCTTGAGGACAGGAAGTGATTTGCTTTTTCCTTCATATCTCCAGGACCTAACACCAAGGATGGCATGCAGTTGGTGCCTACTAAATATCTGTTAAATTGAATTTGTTTCAATGGATAGCTCAAGGGATTGTGATATGTTTAGAAAAAAAGGTGAGGTAAAAAATAAGTTTCAAAAGTGGAATACTTTTGAGAATAAATTTTGGAGAATATCCATTCAGGGTTTAACAATTATATATCTTCAAGGTTTCTTGAAGTTTTGACAATAGTCATCAATGTTTTACTTATTTGATAAAAGTCAGCCAGAAATAATTGTTAATAACACTTGATAGTTAAAATGCAAAACATTGCTAATGCCGTAATGATACTTGAAGAATTATTATTTTGAAGAAACTCATTCATCATTCCTAGAAACGTTAACAGTCACACTCACATACCACATGGGGTTTACTTGGTGGATGACACAAGCTCTTGGCAAAAGTTCAAAGACTTTTTGTTTTCTTAGAGAGGAGTTCATACGAGAACATTCTGGGTTAGTGATCCAAGAATTGAGCTTCCTCTGTGAATTCCTGTGGTAGACTTGAAAGTTTTAAAAACCTTAATTTTGTTTAGAAAAGAGGTTTTGAAAATCATAAATGTGTTATGCTTTGGTTAATGATCTCTATTTCCTTAAATTAGTGCCCATTGTATTTTATCTGGGAGTAGTAGTTGAGAGATGCATCTGTTTTAGTATTTATATTCTAGCTACAATTTTTGCCTTTCAAAAACTAGGAGCAATGTGATAGGTATTTTTTTCTAAATTTGGATGGCTACAAACCACTCTTAACTGCCCAGAACCTTCCTTTTGATGGCAGCAGTAGCAGTTAAAGTCTTACGGATTATTTTACTTGTCTTTGCTTTATGCCTACTTGGGACTCAGGAATTATGTTGCCACCAAACCACATTCTTTAAAATCCTGGTATTCTTTGGGTGAGAGATGAGAGTTTAAGCAAGAAAACTTTGATAGTGGTGATCTTTGAACTGGAGTGGGGTATTCATTTCCCACTCCATGGAAGGAAAGAAGAAAAGAGGGTAGAACCTCAAGATGCCAGGGAAGAGGTACTGAGAAGGAACACCTTGCTTCTTGAGGCAAGCTGCCCTACTTTTGTTTAGATATAATATTGAGGAAGCTTTTCCTTCCATTGAACCAAAATTTGTTCCTGTATAATTTCTGCTTATTACTCTTAGCTCTGCCCTCTGGAGCAGATAATACTAATTCTTCTTTTTCTTGGATTTGTATCCCCAGTGCTTACCACACTGGTTGGCACATAATAAAGCCTCTTGGTTCAGTGGATAGATCCTGAATCAGGAAAACCTGAGTTCAAGTCCAGCCGTACTTCCTCACTATGTGACCCTGGGCAAGTCATTTAACCTCTGTCTGCCTCAGTTTCCTCATCTGTAAAATAAAGATAGTGATAGCACTTAAATCCATAGTTGTGAGGATAAAGTGAGAGCTTTGAAAACTATGAAGAGCTGTATAAATACTATCATCATCATTGTTAATTATGATTGATATAAGTTAAATCAGTATACTATTGTAAGTTATTATATAATAATTTTAATTTAATAATAGTAATCAGTTACTTATTGCCAGGCATTACTTGATTAATCCTTTATCCCCATGACAGCTCTATAAAAATACTGGAAGACAGCTAGGGCATTACCTCAAGGCAGCTCATCCTTTAATGCTCCTCTTCTGAAGGCTTTCCAGCTTCTTTGGATGAATCTTAAAAGTTTCCTAAACTGAAGATATGATATATGAATAGGAGGTAGAAGAACCAGTCCTGTGCACCTGGCCTTTCTTTTCTGTCTTTCTTGCATCATTGATTCGTATTGGGTGTGCAGTACAATAAAACCCCCATATCTTTTTCAGACAAATTGGTTTTTAACCATAACTTTCTTTGATTTCTTTGAACCAAGTAAAAGACTCAACAGTTATTCCTAGTAAATGCCATCTTTTCGTATTTGACTCAGCATTCTACCCTCCTCAAGTGTTTTTGCATCTTAACTTCTAATAGATTAGTTGTCCCTCCAGATTTTGTATCATCTTAAATTCTGATGAATGTTATTAGTGTCTGTGCCTTTATCCCAGTCATTGATTAAGATATTAAACAATTTGGGGCAGACACAGATCCTTATGGTGCTTTGCTAGAGACCTGATTTAAGGTTCCCATACAAAAAGACTGATCTCTCAACTAAGTTATTTCTACCTAATGTACCCTCATTTAGCCCTCTCTCCCTCAGCCATTGTCCACTAGAATGTTATAAGAGACTTTTTCAGATTTTTGGTTTATAGTAAGGAAAGCACTTGTAAAACTTACCGTATTTTTGTATCCTGCATTAGCTATCCTTCCAAATTTGGTGACATCTTAAATTTTGATGAGTATTACTATCTATGCCTTTATCCTACCAATTTAAACATATTAACCCAGGGTTGGGGAACCTTTGGCCTCAAGGCCCTCAAGTGAGGCCCTTGGACTGACTCCAAACTTCACACAACAAATCCTCTTAATAAAAGAATTTGTTCTGTGAAACTTGGACTCATTCAAAAGACAGTACCCAGGGACTTAGAAAGCCACATGTGTCCTTGAGGTCCTAGGTTCCCCAACCATTTAACAGCTGGGACAAACAGATAACTATGGCATTCTGCTAAAGACTTGTTTTCATGTTCATATATAGAGTTAAGGACTAATCAATAGTGAGTCAGTTGGGAAGCATTTGTTAAACATGTACTATGTGCCAGGCACTGTGTTATAAGTTCTGGATATACAAAGGAAGCCCCCAAACAGTTCCACTGTCAAGGAGCTTATATTCAAATTGAGGAGATACCATTTAAATAACTAGATACACACAGGATATATACATTCTGCCTTAGAGGGGAAAGTATTAGCAATTGAGAGACTTCTCACAAAAAAGTGGGGTTTAAGCCAAATTTTGATGAAACCTCAAGAAGGGAAGGACAACTGACAGGGTATTCTAGTTATGGGGGACCCTAGGCTAAGGCAACGAGATAAGAGATGAAGAATCATGTTTGGAGAACTGCAGATAGGCCAGTGTTGTTGGAGTGTTGACGGTATGGAAGGGAGTAGAATGTAAGAAGAATGGAAAAGTAGAAAGGAACCAGTTTGTGAAGAACTTTAATGTGAGAAGAATTGACATAAAATCATACTGGTAATCAGGGGCCACTGAAGCCCGTTGAGCTTTGTGGTGACTTTTGTCAGACTCACTGTTCAGAAAAATTATTTTGGCAGCGGAGTGGAGGATGGAATGGAGGGGGGAGAAACTTGCGATGAGGAAACTGTGAAAGGATTCATTTCAGTAATCCACATGACAGGTGATGTGACCTTAACTAGAGTTGTGACTGTGTGAGACAATGGATAAATTTGATGAATGAATAACTATTCTATGTGAAGAGAAGGCATTTCTGAATGTTTTATATTTAGCATTCAGATTTGTTTATTTTTTCTTTGTAAAATGCATTTACAAAGTCCAATCATATTTTTCTGAAAATCAAAAGTTAAAGACTTCAACCTGAATAGCATATATTTTTAAAAAATTTCCTCCCTACCTCCCCAATTTCTTCTTTTTTTCTTTTTAAAATCAGAGGTGTTAAATCTCTTTCTTGTGTGTTTTGTTTTATTGGTGCGTGTTCAGGGGCTGTGAATGATGGAAACCTTAGAAATCTTCTCTAATTTATTTTATCCTCTGTAATTTTTTCATTGTCTGCTTTTTCCCGCTTTGTAAAAACATTTCACATTTTTGGTTGAATTCAAACCATTTGTAGGAATGGATTCACAACTAATGTCCTGTTGGCTGGTTTTATGCCTGTGTTATATCAAAGGTGGAAAGATAGTTCTCAATCTATTAAAATTGTAGATTTCTGCTTGGCTTTTTGGAAGGGTTATTATAAGCCACTTTTTAGCTTAGGAAACCTTTAGAATGAGACTCTAATGGTCTCTGAGTAACTGCTGTGAGAAAATGAGAAAATACATTATGTAAAAGAGAACTGACAGAGTCTCTCATCAGATTGCCCTCTGTTCTATTGTCACTGATTTCTCACCCCCTGAAGTAAATCTGTACACCCCACCAAAAAGAGAGTGGAAAATGCAGCATTTTTAATAAAGAACTCTGTATTCTATAATGCTTTGCTACTGTTTCCTCTGGCTATTTCATCAATTATGCCAGGGGTGTGACCTTGAGAAGAGTGCGTTAGGCATGAGGCAAGTACACAGAGAAGAGCTTGCAGGTGTAAGATAACGGTCCATCCACCCCGTTTGACATCTCACTTATTTGGGCATAGTGTGATGATTGGAACATTTTTCACTAGGCCTTTTTTCTAACGGTGGTTTCTGTTGTTTGACAATAGCATAGATTTAGACCTAGAAGAGATTGTTGGGGCCATTGAGCGCAACCCCCACAATTTATAGATAAGAAAACTTTGGTCCAGTAAAGTGACTTGCTAAAGGTCTTGTGCCTGCTAAGTGTCTAAGGTGAGACTCTAAGCTAAGCACGAAACAGAATGTGCCCATTTTTGCTCATTTTCAGACATACTTCTGATGGGCAATTTCTTGCCCCTGCATGGTGTCAGTTATTGGATTGAGTTACTTCTTGGTATACTTTTGATATTTTGAAACACCTTAGAGCCTTTATCATTTACACCTTGCTTCTTAATGAATGTGGCCTTCTATCATTCTATTAATGTTTACAAGACAGAAGCCATTTTCACTGTTGTATTCCCTGGGTAAGCATCTTTTAGCCACTTAGATGCTTAGATATTTCGTATACTATCTTTGATGGTAACCCTTATCCAGGAATATACAATAGTGCATGACACTTACATTGATAAAGATGAAAAACAAAGTATAATATGAAATCTGTGAGAGAAATTTCATAACTGGTAAGTGGCATGAGGGAAGCTTTTTATGGAGGAGGTGGAATTCAATAGGTTTCAATTCAATAAGTGGGAATTCAGCTGCTGAAGAGGGAAAGGGAAGGCATCCTATATATGAGGAAAATTCTAGGGGAAAAGAAATGCTGCCATAAAGACTTTGAAAATGTAGGTTAGGGGTGGGAAACATGTGGCTTCGAGGCTACATATGGCCCTCTAGGTTCTCAAGTGTGACCCTTTCACTGATTCCAAACTTCATGGAACAAATTCCTTTAATAAAAGGATTTCTTCTGTATAACTTGGGCTCAGTCAAGTGGCTGCAAGGCTGCAGCTGAGGACCTTGAAGCTGAAGGTTCCTCACTCCTGGTATAAGGTACATTTAGAAGGGCAGAGAATAGACTAATGTGGCTGATGTATAGAGTTCATGACAGCAGGCTGGTATAGTAGACTACAATTAGATTATGGAGGTTCTTGGGTGCCAGGCAAAGGAATCTGAACTTTAATTTTATTCCATTGGCTGTAGAAAAATCAGCAACACATTTTTAGCTGTCTGTAGCTGCATAGAAGATAGTTATTTGCTCAATGGTAACTAGGAGCCATTCACAAATGAGTGAGAAAGCTTTTGGAGGAAACTTTGATAATGTTAGTTCCAAACTATATTTTTCTGTATATAAATATGTGTGGATTCTTTACCAAAATCATACTATGTGTATGTCTATATATATATGAATTCTGTATATGTTTCTTTTAAGTATGAAAAGGCTAGTCACCTGTAGCTTGGCCACTTGGTGGTGAGTTCCTTGGTCATGAACACCCATGAAACAAAGAAAAATTCAAAATGACTCTTTTACCTATGTGTGGAAGTAGTTTTGTAGGAGTAATAGTAAAATAATGACAAAGGGGACCAAAGTTACTAGTAGTCACTTTGTTTTTAGCCTCTCTGTAGACTTTAATTGAGTATTGGTACCCTAAGTATGAGGTCCTTGTTCAGTAACCAGTGAGTGGCTTGGGAGAACTGAATTATTAGTCTGGGCATTCTTGATATAAAAATCAGAAGAAAGAAGGCAGTTGCAAGTAAAGGGAAGGATAACTCATTGCTTTCCTTTGGGAAAGAAAATGAAGGAATCATGAGAATTGTTTTTCTTGTATGTCTCAAGGCATTAAGAACATTTTTTCCCATGGGACACTGCTCCTGATCAATATCTGCCAAATACAATTGTGAAAGTAATAGAAGATTATGTATCAACATATTTTGCAGTGGAAGAGGAGGTGGAAAATTTCTAAGAATCTGATAAAACTTTTCAGATTAATTCAGCATATATTTTGATACTTGCTGATTTCTTCAAAGTAAAGGTAGAAAGATAGATAAGAATCCTAGTAATAGATTGAAAAGCCTGGCTCAGGAATGGAGTAAGACCCTCCAAAGACTCTTAGATTAGATAGAAGTTGCATGATTATAAATTGAATATTTTCTTTGAGGAAATAATTTTACAGACACTGGACATGGTGGATAATGAATAGTATCATAAAAGATGAAATTATTTTACTGAACAGGAAGTAATATGGGAGTCACTCATGAATTATATGTCTATATAGTCAGATGACTGCCTTGTTAGAGCAATGTGAATAAAAAAAAAGATATGGCATGCAACTGAAATTCAATCCTAACATATTAAACAAATTGTTGAAATAAAAAATAGGTAATGAAAGTAAGAAAAAAAACATAAACATAGAATTTAATAGTTTCCTACTGAAGTTTTAACTGATATAAATCAATTGCCATAACAAAGAGACCAAAAATGCTGGAGAAAGCATCTTAAGCAGTAAACAGTTGACATTCTTGGCAAATGAATAGAAATGGCAGCCAAAGGCAACACTCATTTAGAACATAAACTCCTTAAAAAAACATCTTATGGAGAAAGATGATGGAAGATTATGAGCAGTACTGCCTGATAAAACAGAAGTAGTGGAGGATAATTTCAGTTAAAAGAAAAGCTTAGCAAGATATACAATTAAGCAAAGTCATCCTGAGTGATTTAAGATGAAAGTAGAAGAACAAAGAGAGGAAAAAATATAAAGCTCTACAAAATTTTTATAGCAAACTTAAGATAGCATCAAGGACATTAGAGCTTCTACTGTTTTACTTTGATATCACAGTCACAGATATGGTTATATTGGAGGCAAAAATGTCAGAAGAAAACAAAGATGGGAAAAGGAGGTTGATGAGGATAAGCCCATATAACATAGAAGAGATTTTCTGTTAGAGGAGAAACATTTTTAAAAATATTGAGGGATATGCTTACACGATGTAGGAAAGGAAGTGGAAGGAAAGATACTAAATGGATAAAATATAATCAGATCTTATTAATACTGAAAAAATTGAACTGAGAGCAAACCACTCCTAAAACTATAAGCCTGTTTGGACGTTGAGTTTCTCCAGATGCTTGTGTTTGTGACTGAGACCCTCAGAACATAGCACATAGCTTGGATGTATCTACAACCACTCATGAAGTTGTCCTAAATATCAATACAGGAAAAACCAAGTGGGTGAACAAGGTTTGTTTCCCAAATCATGACATAGTTACATTGGTAATCTATGCAACTTGTCCATCAGCATATTTATCTGGGATGAACTTTATAGATATCAGTCAGTAGTTTATGTGCTAGAGCTAGACACTGTGCTAAGCACTAGGCTTACACAAGCACTGGGCTTACAGAAACTTCAAGGAGCTTATAAGTTAATGGGGGAAAAAAACAGATAAACATATAAAGGCAAGATATGAGTGATTAAAAATATCAGATGCAGCAAATCGTAAAGGATGAGGACTGAAAGAAGATGATTGGTTATTAATCAGCATGCATTTATTTATTGCTTACTATATGCTAGGCACCAAAAGCATTAGGGATAGAAAAAAGAAACAAAAATAGTCCCTGCTCTCAAGATCTAGTGAGGACTTTTCTCAGCACTGGAAAGACATGTGTCTAGATAGCAAGAAAGGAACCAGTCCTAAGTAACATTGAAGATTAGAGAATGAGAAGGAATAATTATAGGGAGCAGTCTGTAGAGGAATTGGAAGGGAATATCTACATATATGTAGAGGACTTGACCTTTAGGTAGACAAATCATCAGTAACTGGAATGAAAATACTTGACGTGACTTCAGTCTGGGCCTGACTCAGCCAGCCTTCTTGTAATTTTGTAAGAAACTTGTAGGTCATTCATTCAACAGATTAAAGAAAAAAGATTTACTTGGCCATAACAGGTGATAGCTATTCAACAAGGATCTGCTTTCAAGTTGATTCAGTTGAACTAAACTCTCTTGCTTAAGGTGCCCATTATTTTTGTCAACCAATTATCAGAGTACCTGCTGCTCCTTTTGGCTGTTTTGTACTCTGATGACCAGAAATTAATGTCATTAGATTGAATATGAAGACCCAATCAAGTCTTGAAGATAGCTTCAGTACCTTTTATGGAAAAATTAGCCTAACTTGCTGGGTGGAAGGGGTTAGGATATTGTTCCCACCACATGAAGGATGATATGTCTACGGTTTTTGAGAGGTACAGAAAGCAAATTTAGGGAGTTTGCGGTAAATGATGTCTATTTTTTCAGTAAAGTTTGAAATGAGGCCTTCAGAAGGAGGGAAGAGGGAATGGTTTGGTAGGCATGAGGTTGGAGAAGCCTCTGTGAGAAATAATATAGGGGATCATTTAGGGAGGAGTCAAAGGATTATTTTCCTGCAATGAGGGAACAGTTGATAATGTACTGAACCTCGTTGTCTTGGTTGTGTGATTTCCTCCAGCTCACTTCAGCGGTACGTGAGTAATCTAGGAGACAGGAAGTTTCTACAAACCGTAGCATTAGGAGGATGAGAAGGCAAAACCTTCAAGGAGAGGGCAATGTAAAATTGAACTGGTTAGCCATGGTGTCTAGGGTAGAAATCAAGGATAAGTGAGATTCAAGTTGGTCTGATAGCCAAGGAGAGAACTTAGAGAAGATAAGGTTTCTGTCATCACTATAATAGTAGATGTCTTTTGATTCATGCATATATTGTATTTAAGGGAGGCAGAGTTGCACGAAGTCATCAGCCTCACTCTCTCCTCTGGAGTCATCATAGTCCAGTGGCAGGACAGAGTCAAGATGACTGGCAGTGGCTCAGGATGGAGTGGATGACCTTGGTGTCTTCTGTGTCTAACCAAGCTCTAAGCGCCTTACATCGCTTGCTTCATCTGCCTTCATGGCCATTGGAACGAATTGTTCTCATCTGCCCATTCCACCAGAGTAAGTCTTCACATGCTTGGGGTAGACACCCCCCGAACTCACCAATGGGTTTGAGAACCCTCATCACTATAAAGATAAATATTAGGTTTAGCAAGCCTTAGGGAGAAATGTTATGATCTGATAAAAGGATTTGGGATATTGTGGCAACATCAAGAAAAATTACTAAGCTCATTTAATGACTTTGAATTTGTTCCAGTTAACGATTATTAACTTATTGTTGTGTGAAGCTCCATAGTTGAAGAAGAATTAAAAGTGAATATCAACAGCGAAGAACATGGAGAGATACCTTTTAGATAGGAGCAGGCTGGAAAATATGGCAATGAATGAATGATTTAAAAAGTGTTCTTGTGTTTACTATGTGCTTAGGGTTGAGGATATAAATGTAAAAAAAGAGACAATTTCTTCCTTCAAGAAATTTACATCTTAAGAGAAGAAAATATTATATATCTGATATTTGTGTCTAGTGAATGTAGTTTTGGTCTGAGAAGTCACAGGGATTATCATTAGTAATGGTTTTATTCTTTTTTTTTTTTTTTTTTTTTTTACTATTGTACCCAGAATGTTGGGTTGAAAATGTTTGAGGGTGGTTGAAGAGGTTGAGTTGAAAGTATTTGTGCCCAGTGGTGGCACCGATGTATGGTGAGATGTCCTGACTGGATAGTTTGATGGGGTGTGAAGATACAGCATGGTCTAGTGTCTAGGGTTAGCCAGGTGACATTAGTATGCTCTCCCTCAGGGGCTACTACAATGAGTGGATTAACATCCCCTGGTCTTCTGATAGGAATTCTAGAATTCAGGGTGGGGAGTTTCAGACCAGGTGTGAAAGATGTTGGTCTAAGTGGGGAGGGATCAGAGGCAAATGGTCTCAATTATGGCAGGTAGGATGTGAAAGTGGAGCACTGGAGTTCTTGGTACCCTTCGATGTCAGGGGGAATTGAAGAAGATTCCTGGTGATGAGGATGGGATCTAAACCACTAAAAGGAAAAGACTATATCTTTGGGATCTGGACTCCAAAAAGGAAAAGCCCCTGGACTTTCCTGAGGTCCAGGTCCCTGGCATTCACCTGGGGCACCCCGCCCTTTCCAGTTAATTCTTTCATTGTGGCCCTCATTGTCTACAGCTGGCCCCACCCTAGCTAGACCACCACTTTTTAATTCCATCTGGACCCTTCCTCTGCCACACCTCGATCACATCTGGATCTTCCCACAGTCCATCTTGCCTCCTTTAATGGAGTGCTCCAATTCCGAATCTGGCCCTCTTTCATTTGCCATACAAAGGCTCATCTTGCCCACCCCAACCAGTGTTTTAATAAACCTTGTCTCTGATTGAAAGAAAGCTTGGGTCAAATTCATTGCAGGCAGGACCTTTGAATTTGCCCTTGAATTCAAGGTTTCCCAACCCCCCTAGACCTCAACACTAGCACTTTGCATAAAACCTTTATGGTGAGTACATTAGAAAGCTTGAACTAGAATCAAAGAGGACAAACAGAGGGGAAACATCTAAATCGATGAGATTATGGATCCATTTGTCCTCTGATTTTCTCTTTTCCCTTTAAAAAAAAAATTGTAATTTGTTCATGAAATTTGACTTCCTCAGGGCAGGAATTATCTTACTTTGTGCTCCTATTGCTTTATGTATGGTGGGTACTTGATTTTTTCTTCAAAATTATAATAGGGACTGGATTTGTAATTTCATTAGTATAGTTAAGAAAATTCCTGTTTGTGAGAGGCTGTTTCTTCTCCTATAGCTTACAGTTTTAGATTTAACCAGGGCCGTACAGGTAGTATGTGTCAATTAGTCAACAAACAAATGTTTTGTTAAGTGCTTACTGTTCAGTTAGGCACAGTGCTAAGCCCTGGAGATAAAAACAATGGCAAAAGTCGTCTGCTCTCAGGGAGCTCATATTCTGATGAGAGAGACAAGCAAGAAAATTAACTACATACCTACAACATACACACAGACACAGACACACGCACACACATATGAGGGTTAGAATCCTCCCTTAGCAGCAGGGAGGACCTGTCAGAGCTGTATGTGTGGGTTTGAGGGAAACTCTTAATCTATTCAAAAAACTTCAGTTGTTTCTACTTTGTTGGTGGTAAGACTCACACTGAGAAAATCATAGATAAGTTGAATATTTGGAATCTCAAGATTCTTGGTTTGAAGAAGGTGTTAGGATTTCTCAGTTCTTATTGTACCAATAGACTTCCTGTGAGTTCTTGGAAGAGTTATCTATTTATTTCTCTATATTGTTATATTGTACAGGGTTATTGCTAGAATAAGTGTCTATAAAGATATAAAAGATGTAAACCCCTGTTGGAAAGTTAGTCAAGTCTATTACAAATAGATCATTTATGCTGAACTTAGAGTACATACAGACGTATGATGATTATATTCTTCTAAATCAAGGGTTCTTAACTTGGAGGTGTAAGGATTGTGATTAGATTTCACTGAGTCTGTGAACTTGGATGGGGGAAAAATACATCTTTATTTTACTAGTGTTTGATTTCCTTTGAAATCTTGTGTATTTTATTTTCCATATATTCACCAGACTGCCACTGGGACCCAGGACACAGTAAAGGTTAAGAACTCCTAAATCCTCTATGGCTTCACACTAAGTCATCAACTAAATTCCCTTTTGCACAGTTCCTTTATT
>CM053772.1:106540838-106615900 GCA_028658325.1 Potorous gilbertii | reverse complement strand
TTTCCCCCCCCCCCCCCCCCCCCGCTTCTGAAATAAAAAACCAGTTTGTAACACGTACAGTTTTAAGTGACGACAGTAACTAAATAATTCCTCAAAATGGGGCCGCTGCTCTCCCAGGAATCTGCAGTTGGCAGATGTTTTTGAAAGGTCTTATAGGGTATTAATTTAAAACAGATATCTGTGAACCCTTTTGGCAGGAATGGGTGTCCTGGGAATTTGGAACAATTCTCTTTTCCATTGCTTTTGCATGTCTTTGCTTGAGGTCTTCATTGAGATTAAAAACAAAACAAAACGAATTTGCTTTTGTGGCCATGAAATGGGAAAATATATAAAGAAGGCAATTACTTTGGATTCCATGCAAGCGACTGACTCTGTTATATATTGTTTGCGTAATGATGAAATGGTATATGCATGTTTGTTATCACTGTTCTGGATTAAAGGTTATTCGGGTACTTCGTTGTTCAGTTTTAACTTACTAGGAGTCAATGCTGTCATGTTCTTCAAATCTAAATCATTTGTTGACAGCATTATGGTTTTTAAATATGTACGTTACATGAGTACTAGACTTATTCTAGATAACTAATATGTATTCTAGATAGTTATTATGTATAATATAATATATGATTGTTACAGATTATATTACATATTTCCTGTTGTATGTAATTGTACATATAACTAATAGATAATAGTATTCTAGATAACTACTATCTGGTTCAGCCAGATTTATATGTGATCTGAACTCTGCTGTTAGCAATAACAGTATATTGTCATTTGTCTTGAGAAAACAACATTCAGTAAATTTTTAAAAATTAGGTAATCATTTAAAAAGGTTAACCAATGGTATTGAAGAGGGTGCTAGACCTGACCTGAATAAAAATCTCATTTTGACATCGAGGAAAGATGACAGAAGCCAAAATGGCTTTCTTTTCTGCTGAGGAAGTTCACACACAAAAAGAAGTGTGCAAGTTGAAAGAATAATGTTGCTTCAAGAATGAAAGAATGATTTTGGAGATTAGACTAAAAAGCCGTTTCAGATAAAGGCAGCTGAAATAGCCAGAAAAAGGGATCTTGGCTTTTTAAAGGCTATAGAAACAATATCATGTTTATAGACAGACAAATTTGACTTTATGAAAAGAATTCTGGAACAAATCTCCATTCCAAAAAGACACCTGTGTTAACTTTACTGTGCAATACTGTGCCCTTTCTTTCTGCTCCTCTTCTTGGCTTGATGCTTTGTAGGCTCCCCAACAAAACAACAACTCAAATACCTGGAAGCAAAAACAGAAGACTGGATGCAGGGAGAGACCACCACTGGTGTGGCAGGATCAGGGGCTTGGCCTGAGACCTCAGGCCCCCCAGAGAGGAGAGTTTAGTGCAGTGTCTGACTGGCCTGTGTCCATATTCTTTCTGTCTGTGGGTGCCAAGCGTCTGTCTCTGGTCCCTGCATGTCTCTGGTCCTGTGTTGTCTCTATCTAGCCTCATGTGCCACCTCTGCCTCTCTCTTTTTCCTGTTGGTTCTGGCTGGCCCCCCATGTGCATGTTCCTCCTCCTCTTTTCATTCCTTGGTTCTGGCCTTTCATGTCCTTGAACCATATACCAACTTCTTTCTTCCACAGCCCTTCTTCCCTCCCTTCCTTCCCTGAGTCCACTGGCAAATTTGCATTATGTTAAGATTGCTTTATGTAAATGGAAAGCAAGAATTGTCAGTATTTCCATATTTCTGAGATAGGTATTCTTGAAACTATTTACTGTGCATCAGTATAATATACATCCACAAAGGAATGGTTTCTTCTTTATGTAGATGGAAAGCAAGAATTGTCAGTATTTCCATATTTCTGAGATAGGTATTCTTGAAACTATTTACTGTGCATCAGTATAATATACATCCACAAAGGAATGGTTTCTTTTAGGAGAACATAATATCCTATTGGAGTTGGAAATCAAAAGGAAGCAGAAAAATTACTAAAAGCACTATGGAGATATAGCTGGAATAAAAGGATAATTTGTTTTGGGGTTCCAGTTCAAAACATTTACTCAATATAACAAGGCATATCAGGACGCTGTATGTTATACCTCCTTCTAGCTTTACTTATAGGTTGTGTCCCTTGACAAGCATATGTCAAGTTCAGGATTTTCTGTGGGTCTGCAGTCATTAAGGCTCATGAGCCCCAACTGATGTGCTTAACCTTTACTAGTCAGCCAGTAGAAACAGTTAGCTTAAAATAAAGGCACTTACTGAGATGTCATTGAAAGAATTGTAGTAACAGTATTTCCCTCAAAAACCCTGAGTGTACTCTTCCACAGTAATGAGACACTCTGCTTCTTAACTCTCTCTGAAGTGAAATTCGACAAAAAGGTAGACTGAGGCAAATTTCTCTCCAAGCAAGATAACATTTATTGACAGGGGCACTACCCAATAATGAAGAAATTAGTGGCTCACTTTCTAGAGACCCACAATTGAAGATCCTGTAGTTCATTTTTGTAAGCCTAGAACAAAGAACAGAACAGAAATCCTATTACTGGTAATTGATTGGTGGCATCATGGAGGTGAGGGATCATGATTGGTTACATTAAGGTAAAGAGTTTATACAGACATGGGACCCAGACTATCCCTCTCTGTCTTCAAGGAGTGCTCTGTGAACTTATGTGACCCAGCTGCACCCTGAGGTCATTGGTAGTGGACTGGAGCAGCAGACTCACAGGTAATTGGGAATGAGAAAAGACCTTAAAAAAAAATTTATTTTTATTTTGCAAGGATGAGATAAGAGGAGATAAGGTCAGCTTGTCAGCCCTGAAGAATAACACAGAATTATGGAGTTGCTCAGAAGTTGGAGTTATGAGGATACCAAGCTTCTTTGGCAAAAAGTGATTTGCAGATGATACTGAGATAACAATTCCCTTAGAATTGAAGTGTTTTGTGGGAGTATCAAACCTCTTAAACTTAGATCAGAGTTTTTCTTTAATTAACAGTGATCATGGGAAGCTTAAACCTTTGCATCTAACTTGAGATAGGGAGACTGAACTTTTGAACTCATGAGCTTGTACACAGAGACAAAGAAAAAGCTTGAGTTTTTACATCAGATATGGAATAGAGTTATAGAATTAAGTACAGAGTGACCTATAAAATACGAGATCAATGACTTAATTTTCACATCTGCAGGCATTTTCATTGGCTCTCCTCCTGCCCTTTCTTATCCTCTCTGTTTTCTGACCTCCTTGGTTTTCTTTAAGTTCCAGCTAAATTTCCATTTACAGAAAATTTTCTCCCAGTCCCTTTTAGTTCCAGTGCTTTCCCTCTATTATTTCTTTTTTACCCTGTGGAAAGTATGGGAGAGAAGAGGGTATTCATGTGACTACCAAACTGAAGGTCTGTGGAGCTGTTGTGCTCCACATTGTGGAGCTCATTGTGGTATGCCTGGGAAACATGGACAGGCCACCAGTGCCATGCCAGGAAACGGAAGCATTTCCATTTGAATTGCCTTAGGAAGAATCTGAAGATCACCTGGTAGGATAAGGTACCAGACACTGAAGGTCTTTATTGAAATGAAATGCCAAGCATTCAGACTCTATTGCAGAGAACACCATGCTGATGCATAGACCATGTTGTCCAAATGCAAATGTATGCTTGCCAAAAAGACACAGGGCAAGTGTTCACATGCCGTGTGTGTGTATATATATATATATATATACATATATACATATATATATATATATATATATATATATGTATATATGTATATATATATATATATTCTGTGTATGTATCAGAGGAAGATAATAGGCAGCAGGCCTTAGTCTGCCTTCATTATAACTGTTACTTTTACTCTAAGAGGAGGAGCCAGCACGTATTAGGCCTGAACAGGTGATCAGAACCTGAAGTCTTCTGATCACTCAGAGGAATTAAGGGAGGGAGGAAAGAAAGGAGAGAGGGAGAAGTTTTTGTGTACTGTTGTGTGAACTACCATCCTCCCAGTTACCCAAGCTCACATCTTTGGTGTCATCCTTGCATCTCCCTTTCCCCCTCTGCCTCCTCTCCCTCCTCCTCCTTTCTACCCTGCCCTTTCCTCTTCTCCCCTCTGTTCCTCCTTCCCCCTCCTTTTCTCCTCTCTTCTCCCTTCTTTTCTTCTGTCCTATCTTGTTTCTGTCCTTTCATCCTTTCTCTGAGTGATCAAAAGACTTCAGGTTCTCATTCTTTCTTTGTAAGTTGGGAAGGAGAGGCAATTTTGGGGACAAAGATAACGAGTTTTGTTTTGGACATGTTGAATTTGAAATGCCATAGGGATACTCAATCCCAAATGCTTAAAGGAAAGTTGGTGATGTGGGGTTGGAACTCAGGAAAGAAAATAGGGCTGGAAGTATAGACCTGGGAATCATTTGCATAGATATAATCGAACCTCTGGGAGCTGACAAAATCATCAAAATAATTAGTCTAGAGTGAAAAGAGAAGAAAGCTCAGGAAAAATTCTTGAAGAATGCCTATGATTAATTGGTATGATGATGATCCAGGAAAGGGGGTTAAGATAGACTGGTCAGTTAGGTAGGAGGAGAACCAAGAGGTTAACAACAGTGTTGTAATGACTCAGAGATAGGAGATAGGGATCCACAACAGCAAAGGATCCAGAAGAATCTACTAAATTTGGCCTTTCAGGAGTCATTAGTAACATCTCGATAACTTTAAAGAGAGCAGTTTCAATTGGTTTTCTTCCTAACCACATAACCATTCCTTCTCAGGCTCTTTGCTGAGTCATCATCCATCTCATGAACCACTAACTGTGGGTACCTCAAAGCCAGTCTGAGTTCTCTTTTCTGTCTCTTTTTCTCATCAGATCCTTTCAGTTTAATGACCACCTCCTTGCTGATGATTCCTACAGCCCTGTGTCTAGTCTCAGTATTTCTCATGAGTTCCTGTTGCCCATTGGACTTTGCAATCTGGCTGTTCTCTACACATCTCAAACTCAACCTGTCCAAAACAAAACCGATTATCTTTCCTTCAAAACTGCTCTGTCTTCCAAACTTCTCTGTTTCTGTTGAGTCTACCTTTATTCCAGTCTTTTAGCTTGGTCACTTTGGCGTTATGGCTGACCCCTCACTCTCCTTTACCCCGTTTATTTAGAGTTGTCAGGTCTTCCCCTTTTTGTTGTTCCAAGACATCTTGCATCTGACTCTTCTCTATTCTCATAGCTACCATCTTGGGTCAAACTCTCATTACCTCTTTCCTGGATTATTGTAATAGCCCAATCAATTATCTAACTATTTCTCTCACCTACCTCGTGAATTCCTCTTGCTCCCTGTTGCCTTTAGGATTGAACATAAACTCCACTATTTGGCTTTCGTAATTTAGTCTGACTTTCTACCCTTGCTTTTCATGATTACTCTTTGTGCATTTTACAATCTAGCTAAGTTGACCTTCTAACTAGTCCTTAAGTATGGCACTCTCTCCCACATCTCCATCCTCTGTGATATTTTTTGTCCCTCCTTATCCATCTGCCTATATTGTATTGCCATCCTCACCTTTATCTCCTTAATTTCCTTCAAGCTCAAGCATCACCTCCCAAACCAGGGTTGGGGAAAAGTCAGTCAAAGGTCCTATTTGAGGACTTAGAAGGCCACATATGTGGCCTCAAGCCTGGAGGTTCCCCACCCCTGTCCTAAACTGTGCCTTTCCCTATTTTTCCAGTGGTTAGTATCATGAATTACTTTGTAAATTCTTCTTCTTACGTGGTTGTTCAAATATTTTAATTCTGTACATATACATGGGGCAGCCAGATGTCTCGGTGGAAAGAGTGTCAGGTCTACAGTCAGAAAGATTCATCTTCCTGAGTTCAAATCTGCCCTCTGACACTAGCTGTGTGACCCTGGTTGAGTCATTTAACCCTGTTTGCCTCAGTTTCCTCATCTGTAAAATGAGCTGGAGAAGGAAATCACAGACCACTCCAGTGTCTTTGCCAAATAAAATTCCCAGTGGTGTCCCAATGAGTTGGACATAATTGAAATGACAGAAGAACAACAATATGCATTATATACATACATATCTTGAGAGACAGAATCATTCCATTTATTACTTTACATCTCTAACTAGTATAAAGCCTGGCACATAGTAGGTACTTAATAAATGCTTATTGTTGATTGATTGGTTGATTCTGATATATTTTTTTACATTTTTTAAAAATTTAATTTATTTGTTTCCCATTTTCAACAATCACTTCCGTAAGTCTTAAATTTTCAACCCCTCCCTCTCCCCTTCCTCCCTGAGAGGGCATGCAATCTTATATGAGTTCTACATGTATATTGTTATTAAATACATTTTCACATTAGTCATGTTGCATAGAAGAATTAAAGTGAATGGAAGAAATCATGAGAAAAACCGAACCAAAACAAAACATACCACAAGAGAAAGTAGTCTGCTTCATTCTGTGTTCTGATTCTACATTTCTTTCTCTGTATGTGGATGGCATTTTGTCTCAAGAGTCCTTTGGGAATGTTTTAGGTCCTTGCATTGCTGTGAAGGGCTTAGTCTATCAGAAACACTCCTCTCACACTGTAGCTGTTAATGAGTATAACATTCTCCTGGTTCTGCTCATTTCACTCAGCATCAGTTCATATAAGTCTTTCCAGGTTTTTTGGAAGTCTGCTTGTGCATCATTTCTTATAACACAATAGTATTCCATTGCATTTATATACCACAGCTTCTTCAACCATTCCGCAGTTGATGGGTATCTCCTTGATTTCCAGTTCTTGGCCACCACAAAAAGAGCTACTATAAATATGTTTGTACATGTGGGACCTTTTCCCATTTTTATGATTTCTTTGGGATATAGTCCTAGAAGCGGTATTGCTGGGTCAAAGGGTGTGCACATTTTTGTAGCCCTTTGGGCTTCGTTGATTGGTGATATGTTTTAAAGAGACAACAGTTTTCCATGTAGATGTTCTTTACCATTCTTACTCTGTCAGAATCTATTTTATATATTTGCGGTGAGTAAAGAGTGTAGAAACAAGTCAGACTTTACCATAATTAACAAAGGCAATATGTTTGTGAAATCACCTTTGAGTCATTTGTTCAACAATGAGAAAATTGATTCTAAGTTGTTTTTCAATGCACTTAGCTCATTGTCCTATGTATTTTTTCTTGCACGAGTTCACAGATTTATTTTGATTGTTATATGCTGTGAATACTTTCTATAATATGTAAAAACACATAATTTGCTTATATTTGGGGGGTTACTTGTGTTCTCACCGTTGGACAATAAATATGTGACATGTTAGAAGAAAAGTAGGGAATGAAGTATTTGTAGAATAGTTTTACATATACATACATACATACATTCATATGTATTCATATTTGTGTCTAATGGTCAGTCATCGGGGGAAGGGAAAATAGCAAAAAAAAAGAAATTTACATGATTATTATATACTTAAAAGGAATACGAGTCATACGTAATAGATGTAGAGTTTCATGTGCAATCAACCTTTTTTATTATGCTATGTTATGGAAATGCTGGTTTTATTCCATAAGTTAAAAATAAATAAAAACTTTTTTAAAAGAAAATAAGAAAAGTGGGGTCTGAGAGGAAGCTGATAAAGTCTCTTGCCAGTAATTCATGTACTACTTTGTGGCATTTGAACCAGTATCTAAGTTTGTCACTTTCTACTTTTGCAGTGAGGATAGAGCTTTAGTAATCTTCACTGATAACCTTTTCTGCCACTTGTTATATTTATTGTTTGTAAACTTTTTTGTGTTGCTTGATCTACCTCAAGTTTCATTGTGTTGGTCTTCCTGTGATCATGTGGATGACCAAAACTTTTTGATTTCCTCCCTTTTTTGTGGTCTGTCTTGTCCCTGATTCTCTTGTGTTTTTTTCTTTCATATTTTAATTTTGTCTGAATATTTCATCTTGATTCATAGAACCACTGATTTTTGTTTAGTCCAAATCCAATCATCAGAGAGCAACAGTTTTCTACTTCCCATTCTGTGCTATTATTCCTCCATTTTTTTTCCTCTCCAGAGCTCTTCAGTATGTGGTCCTGACATTACTTTCCTGTGCTCTTACCTTGGCTTCCATTTTCTCTCTCATGTCTGTACTTAAAAGCTTGATACATTTCAGCCCCTAGTGCATCATCAGGGATCTGTCTTGTATACAGGGGTAGAGCACTCTGGTCTGGTGCCATCCTTTGAGCGTGTTCTTTTGAGCCCTGCTGACTCCTGGCCTCACTTCTTTAGCTGGGAATAGTCTGAATAGTAAGCATTTCTAGACCCCTCTGGAGCTTCTTCATCTGAGTTGTCTGGGCTTTTTGCCCAAGGTAGTAATTGCTTCAAGCTCCTTGTGTCCCTGGAGAGTCTCTTGTCCATTCACTGGGAAGCTTGCCACATTTTTACCAATCCTCCCACTGATTTTTCTGACAGCACCTTTTTCCCAGTGTTCACAGGTGTCTTACTGTCTTTTTGGCAGTACAGAGCTGAATGAGAACAGGTCCTTATTACAGTTTTTCTTTGGATTTCTTGACTATTATTTGGTCCGATATTTTTTTAATATCTTTTTTTTGTGGGGGAGAGAGTACATGTGGGAAAATAAGGCTCTTTTGCAGCTGTGCATGAAGTCAGTCAGTTGGTAAACATTTATTAATCACTTACTGTGTGCCAGGTGCTATGCCCTGGCCATCTTAACCTGATTAAACTGGGCTCCTCAATCCATAGAAGAATTTCAATGTTTCATTTCTAACAAGATGTGTTACAGGTTGAGGGCTCAGCAGATGTCTCTGATATTTGATCCTAAGTCCTTTGAGTAGCCAGCAGCCACTTTCTTTTTTATGATTCCCTACAGTTAAGTAATTGGTAAATGTTGGATATTCTGTTGTTGTTTTTGACTGCTCATATCCATTCATCAGTTTTTTGTGTTTGTATTTCATTTCTGGAAAGACCTTGTTTTCATGGTGAATAAAAAGCCAGCTTTCAAAGTTAGGAGGACCTTTGTTCAAGTTCTGCTTAGGTCACATATTGGCTCTGTGACGCTGGGGGCAAATCATGCCCTGGATGACTAAGACAGAAGTTCTTGGTGCCAGTAAAATTGTTTTAAAAAATATTGATAACTGTATTGTGTTTCATTACAATTGTTTTCCTCTGTAAACATGTATTTTATGCATTTAAAAAGCATTATTCTGTAAAGGGATCCATAGGGTTTGCTAGACTGCCCGAAGGGTCCAAGAAAAAAAAAAGATTAAGCACTCCTGTAGCTAAGAATTTAAGTTTTAGACAAATTTCCAGTTTGCAATGGTATAGGGAGTTTTCTCTTTTCCTTATAGTCATGCAATCATGCCCCTGTCTTTATCCATCCCCTTCCCTAGTCCCTCCCTCCTTTTCTCCCTCTTGCCACCCCCCTCCCCCCAAAAAAAAGATTTTGGTACGTCTTCTGATTAGTTATGTGTCCGCAAAGCTATGCCTTGGTTGCTGGAGTTTAAGATCTATATTTCTTAAATCACTGATATCAGAATCTCATGGGTCTGTTTGAATTCAAGAGGCATGCCTCCTGGCGCCTTTGTTGAAAAGAAGAGATTATTGAAATCACTTTATCCCCCAACTTCTCAGCAATGTTTAGTGCTAACCAGTACTCTGTGTTTTAGGTTAGCGAGAAAGAAGTCTTTAATGGAGGGAAGTATGACATTACAACAGACTTTTTACCCCAAAGGAGGACTCCGAAACTCCCATGTCCGTGTGAATCCTTTGGAGTTCATTCTATTGATGAAGATCTTGACAGTGTTCAGAAAACAAGGAGAAGAATTAGGTTTCCCACTGTAATTTAAAGTTGTGTGGACAGAGTAGTTAGTGATTTCCAGAGAATAAAGACTCAAGATGTTAAGAATGACCAAGTAGTGTCCTAGAGCTTCTGTGAAACACAGGATTTTAGGACCTTTTAACTTTGCTAATCTAATCCTCTGAGAAGGTAATTGTCACAGGAAGGAGACACATACTTGGAAATGTATGGCTTTTGGTTTTTGTGGGTATTGAATATTACAGTGCTGTTTCATAAATTAACAGCATAGTGGATAGAGTCAGGGACACCTGGTTTTGAATGTGACCTTATCTACTAGCTTTGAGACTTAATCCCAGAAAGACTTTTAGCCAGTTTCTTCACCTGTAAATTGAGACTAATAATATCTGAAGCATCAACACTCATTGGGTTGTTGTGAGGCTACAATGTTGTGAGGCTACAACTTTGCAAACCTTAAAGTTCTGTATACATGTATACATGTACACTTTGGCCATCTTGTCTAACTCCCGCATTTTATAGATAAGGAAATTAGGGCCTCTATGTTTTATCCCCAAATCCTAAAGCTCAGAGGTGGTATTTGAATCCAGGACACCAAAGCAAGTGTTTTCCCCACTGTATTGTATTTCCCTGTATTTCCCCAATGTTATTTTTGCTGTTGTGGTAATTGTTACTAGGCATAGATACTGTTGCTAGATGGGCTTGTATCATTTCACACCTTTTACATTGTTTTCCCTTCTCAAATTGTCTGAGACTCTAAATAGTAGTGTACATTTCAATGTCAGCAGAAGCCTTTCTGGGCAGACCCTGGATTGTCTTTATAATTAATGGTGCATTGTTGAAATGTTGTGAGACAGAAAACTAATCGCAATAACCAGTTTGGTCTCTTTTGTCCTCTATTGTTCCCCCTCAAGACACTAATGGGATTTCATTTAAACCATTTGGGAGTGTGTGCAATATACCTGTCTCTGTTGCCTAGTGGAGACCGATCGTATCTCACAACACGTGATGGTCCCTACATAGTTCTCAGTTATCTTTCTGACTTAAGGGATGTGGAGTCTCAGGCAGCCACATTCCAGAAGAAAGTCGTGGAATTATTTTATTTTTTAAAGATGGAAAAATGTACACATGATCTTCCATACATTTATTAGTTTGGTTTAAATCAAACTTGCTGAAGAGGCAATGGTGCATGCCCTTCACAAAAGCCTTAATACAGTCCCACTGTCTCTTTAATCGAATGAATTGTATTGTCGTGCAAAAACTGTTATTATATTGTATGTGAAACCAACTCTGCTATAAGCAGGAGACTGGGGCGGGTGGGGGTGTGTGTGTGATATGTGTGTGAATTAAATCATCTCACTGAGGGATCACTTATGAATAGTAACAGTAGATGTATCACCATTACTGGAGGCTCTGGAGGACATTCACCCCTTTTATAGTCTTTCAGCTGCTGAAATGAAATATTTTAGTGGTAAATGACACTTCTGGAAAATCTTTCTGAAGATTCATTCCCTGCTATTTTTCAGTATGGAAAGAGTGAGGAAGAAAAATGGGAACTAAGTGTTTGCATTGTTCTCTTCAGGTAGAAGCCAAGTTAAGAAAAATCTATCACATTTCATTTGGTTTGATGAAAATTGCCTTGAAATGTTTCTCATGACACTATCCTTATCTGCATCTATTAATGCTATTGCTGGCTGGGGTGTTTTGTTGTAGTATGTTCTCTTGGGAGAATGTTGATGGTGTGTTTATTACTGTTTTTTTCCCTTGTTTTTGTTAAGACACTAGGGTATTAGGTCTTTCCTGGTCTTATATACTTTTGTGGTACGAAATTAAAACTATTTTTCTTTATAATTTTTCCTTGTGTCTTTTAAAAGTGTTTGGATTTAGGTTAGGGGGATTATTGTATTAAATATTTTATATCTATGAGAATGCAAGCTTTTCACAGAATACATACTTGAAGGAATCTTTATAGAGGTGAATGAATTGGTATTGATCTGAGGTCCAGCTCTGTAACATCGTTATTAAATTGGGAACTGAATTTCCTTGCCAGTAGATTACTTTCATTATAAACTGCCAACCTATTTGACTGCAGTCTATTAGTTCTCTAGTGTCTGTCTCTTGACTATGAGTCTCCTCTGTTACCCCTCCCACCTTTTTTTTTTTTGATTGGGGGAAGAGAGGGAATAGTGATGGTATAACAACTAATTTTGAAAATGAAATTATGGAAGGATTTAAATGCATATTTGTGGGTTTTTTTAATAAAATGGATTTTTTTCTTATTGTCATTTTATTCCACCATCTCCTTCCCCCCCACCCCCAGGTACATTATTATAATACCTGAAAAGACACAAAACAGAGAAATGTGAATAGGCATATAAATCTTGCTGGGTTTGCCAAGGGCTGCTTTTGTTACAGGTAAACAGTTTGATATATGCATTAAAACTTATTTACTCAAGTGGTCCTTGAGAGGAGGAATGAATGGAGCAATGATAGTAATTTTTGTTAATAATACCTAGATTCTTGAGCTTCATTTAGAAATATAAATAATTTTATAAAATGAGAGCAAGAAGCCCTTTGTCAGGTTGCTAATGAGAGGCTTGACCTAGCTGCTGCTGCAGCATCTTTGGGGATAAGGAGAGATGCAAAATGCACTGTTGCTAGGCAACTCACTTGGCTGCCTTCTGAGCTGGTTCCTATGTGCTAAGAGCTAATGAATCTTCATGTCTGCTTTTTGAAACTGTTCAAAAGCCAATGTAAGATTTACCCAAACATTTAGCATTTATAAGTACCTGGACCAGTCCTGCCATTATTTGCCCATCAAATTAGGCTGTATTGAGCATTGGTTTATTCTATAAAGTGGGCCAAGATTGAAAGCACAATGAAGTTCTCAGGAATGATCAGCCAGAGGTATATTTTAGCTGCTTTCTGTTGTACAAATGAAACAATCTTTTTAATAAAGCTTTTGTTTAAATATTTATGCCTTTCAGCATGAATGATAACTAGCTACCACCTTCCTCTCCAGGCGTATCTCAATTGAACCATGTATATGCCATGTTCTACTGAAGGAAATCCATTCTGAGAGCTGGAGAAATATGAGTCCTTAAAAGAGCTTAACTCTTGACCTGATTCTTTCCTTTTTGCCTGGAAGTGGTCACCCTCCGTGGTCGGCCTCCATGGTTGAATATCATAAGTCAAACAGAAGTGTATACCTCCTGCACTATGTGAACAGGACTCTGAATAGCAAGATCCGACTGAAACCTCAGTTGGACTCATTGCAATGATTTAAAAAGAGGGACCTATAGTTGTTATATTTTTAATTTTGTTGTACTGAACATTATTGGAAACAAGTTAACTATTATTTGAGGCATGTTGACATTAGTATTGGATCTCTGGTGTCACGGTATTTCCTGTAACAGAAATTGAAGTGTATATTTTTCAGGATTTTGCTAGCTTAGCATCCTGTAGGATAGGGGTGTTGGTCTCATCCAGAATAGATGTTCTTTAAATATTTGTTGTTTTTAAACCTTTACATAGGTAATATAACAAATTCCCTTATTGATATGTTTCTAGTTTAGCAGGCAATAATGAAAGAGCACAAATTTACACTTTGGGGTTATGGTTTGTATATTTGCCTCTAATTTTAAAAGTTATAGAGTAGTTTCCAGTCTGAATTAGTGGAGGAAGTTTGCTCACTGGGTATTTCCGATAATAAAATCACAGGTAGGGACCCCTTTTCCCCCCAGCAAAAGAGAGCTGGAAGAGACCTTAGAGTTCCTGTCTAGTTTCTGTGTAAAACAACTGAGAACTTTAACATTAACAGAATGTGTTACTACTTCCTTATCTTTGGGAAAACGTAGAACTAGAGGATGAGACTTGAAAGCTACATTAGAGAATCCAATCCCCTTGTTTTATAGGAATTATTATGGTCCAAAGAGGATCATTAATTTGCTTGATTACTTGCAGAGCTGGGACCAGAACCCAGGTCACTTAACTTCTGGTCCAAGTTTTTTCCCTTGAATGATGTGTAAACTTATGGGCAGACATAGGTGTGGCATAAACATCTGGTTAATCAACCCTTGTGGTCATAAGTTATTCCACAATGATATTTTTGACTGGTCAGTAGAGATTGGACTAGTAATCCGCCCAGGAAAAATGAGTTTTATGAAGAATGCATATTTTCCAGATTATCACATATATTCAGATGCATTGTCCATTGTAATGGTTTATTAGTACATGTGTCTTGGACAGACACTGCACGTAGTTGCTGAGTTGGACCCAGTATTTAATAGGAAGAGGAGAGTGAACTAGATTCCATTTGGGAAATTATGCATCCTTTTTAATGAGCTCAAGCTGTTTCCTGTACCCAAAGCCTACCACATATCTTTTAATACTGATATTCTCCTTTTGATGCCATATGGCTGCTGTTCAATGAACAGCACAGTCCCTTTTTGTTTGTATATCATTTATTCCAGTAATATATGTCTTTGGTGATACCTTTTATTCTACTTATTTCATGTAAGTCATCTTTGGTAATATGTTGATGTCCACCATGTGTCTTTTCATTGCTTTACTATATTACAGTTACAATACAAAGTCATGAAGTAAGGGGCATAAAAGATATCTTCAAAGATATACATTTATACATATATTACTGGAAAAGTGTTGAGGCCTATATGTACAAAAATATTATAGCACTTAGGTAGCAAAAGAATTGAAAAAAAATTAGTTGCGAAATGGTCAAACAGATTATGGTATGTGAATAAAATGAAATATTTTTACACTATAATAAATGAGAAAAGGAATGGTTTCAGAGAACCCTAGAAAGAATTGTATCAACTGTTTTAGTAAAGAGAACAGAACTAGAAAATCCATTGATTACTACATCATAAAGGGAAATATCTTTGAAAGACTTAAGAACACTGATCAGTGCAGTAACTAATTGCAGCCAGTGATAAAGCATGCCTCCCACGGCTTTGCTGGTGATGGATGGACTAGAGGTGCAGAATGAGGCAAATCTAATGTATAACCTTATTCTGCTTGCAAGGAAGGGCTTATTTTCTCTTTTTTTTTGAGAGTGGAATTGTGGGTAAGCAGTTATCAGGGATGTGTGGTAAAGGTTTTATATCCAGCTTTCTGAAAGAGTACTCTTTTAGATTTAATCTGCATTATCATTTTCTCCTCACTTTCTTCAGTTTAGACAATAATTATAAAAAATAAGTCAAGCCTTCATGTGTAGTGTTTGCCAGTTTCCAAAGCTGGAATGCTCAGATTGAAAATTTAGCAGTTATATTTTTGTGAACTAGTATCAGCTAACTCTAACACACCCCTGGTAATGACAGTGATACAGAAGAAAGAAGGAAGGAAGGCAGGCAGACCAATGAAACAATTTTTATAATACACAGAAAATAGCAGAAGAAAATTCAGTGGGAGACATAGACATGCAGGACATTGTTGGTGCTATTACGTTAAATTTACACACACACACATAACAGTTGGTGCATAATGTAGCTCACTATTTTATATTCAATATGTTTTTCTTTTTATATTGAAATATGTTTATATTTATGTTCCTGATTTTTAAAAAATAGTTTAAAAACCCAACCAAATCTGATGAGAAGCTTGAATGTTGCACTGATATGTACAAAATATTAAATAACCAAGAGGAAATTCTCTTCCTTTTTGTGGAGGATTTATGAGTGGAATTCATATGAGAAGAAGAAATGAATGGTTGTGGTTGTGACAGTGGAAGGAGTGCCCATATTAATGAGATCACTAGCTGTAATAGGCCAGGCATCACTTGTTCTTTTGCTAACTTAGGTTCAAGACTGGAACACTCATGGAAAATCAGACAGCTAACTAAAAGAGATTTACTTTGTCATAGCAGGTAGGGAGAGGATGTTCAGCTAGGACACGGAATTGATTCATTTGGGTGCAACTTCCTTGCTTTTGTATTTCCCATTATGGTTTATCCATTAGCCAGAAGCCTGAAAGAGGGGCAGCTGACTTTGAGGGCTCTGACTTTTTTTAACTTCAAGAAGTTACCTCAACCACCCGTTTGTCTTTGAGCCAGTTAAGTCTTGAGAATTGTTTCAGTGGAGTGGTTTAGTTGCCTTAGTGGATAGAGAGCCAGCCTTAAAGCCAGGAAGACCTGGGTACAAGTTCTATATATTTCTGTGTGACCTGGGAAAATCAGTTAGCCTCTCAGTCCTCTAGACAACTTTCTAAGATCTCTACCACTATGAATTGCATAGAAGGTCCTGACTAGCAATTGTAGAAGAAGTTACCTCACCCTGGTATTTCTTCTATCAATGAAGCTACTGGTTTGGTCCTTATTCCTTAAGGAAAAATTAGCATTGTTTATATGGAGATGGGCTATATGCTTTAGGATATTACTTCTTCCAGGAATCTTACTGAAATAGTTTCTTTTAACAACATCAGAGGGCTAGGATTGACATGCTCTGTTGTCAAGCATAACCTTACAGAATTTTAGATCTGAGGCGTCTTAGAAATCCTTGTGGAGTAGTGGATAGCTGTATCACCAAGGCAGTATTCACAGCACCAACTTGCAACTGTGAATATGCCAGTATAGTTCTGAATCACAAAGTATAATAGACTTGCCATGTAGAAGGCAGAAGAAAAACATTTATTCAGACACCAGAAAACCAAATCCTAACACTAGAAAGCCAAATCCATCGTAGTAACCAAGAAGTCAATACATATTATCACTGCAGGGGAAAACATCATTCCCAAGCCTTCCTACTTCCCCCCTTACTGGGGTCTTCCCACAAACCAACACTCACAATCTTAGCTGTCTGTTTGCGTCCTCTCTCCTCCTCAATAGCTGCTCTCACTCATTTCTCTTGGATCTGTTCTACTCTTCTTGTTCCACCCAGTCAGCAAGATCCTCCCACCACATGTGACTTAGGCTTCCATGTTATTTAAGCAGCTCACATGGGCCTCTTAATGAGTGGGAAAGATATTCAGGTTATAGCCTACAAAATTTGAAGTGAAGAGGCCTGGATTCGAATCCATTCTCAAATAGTATTTGTGTAATCATGGACAAACCATGGGATAATAGACTCCAATAAGCAATCAATTAGATTCTCTCTGTACTGACATTAGCTGTATTTGTAATTGTTATGTTTGCAGGACAAATTCCTGATAGTGACTGAGTTTATCCCCAAAGAGGAGAGGAGAAAATACATCTGTCTCCCTTTTTTTTCCTAGAGATGGGGGAATATGGATATGAAACATTACATTTACAATTAGATACAATTGGTGTGATTAGTTTTGCTGAACTCTTTTTCTTAATGTTTGTTCCTAGAGATGGCTTGCTAAGGAAGGGAGGGAGGAAGGATGTTTTCAGAAATAAAAGTGATACAAAAACAAAATATATCAAAATAAGGAAAAAAATCCCTCACTCTCTTCTTGCCTCTCCTCTCTTCATAAATTTTTCTGTTCTCCCAAAAGCCAATTGGGGGGGTGGGCGGAGAATTCAATTAATTAATTCTATTGGTTAGTTGCATTCTGGCCAATCAGATGGTCAGTCAAGGCCTGTGCTAAGTACTTGGAATAATTGAGATTTTACTGTATTTCAAAATAAAATATAACAGCAGACATTGAAGAAAGCCTTTTGGAAACTTGCTTTGTTATTTCCTCTCAACTCAGTGACTGTCTTTGTGTTAATAGAGTTATCTGACCAGGTTTGTTTATTGCTCTCTTAATGAGGCTATATTTTATCATCATTTAATGAGTAGCAAATGAGATCTCTGTGTGTAGGAGGAGTGAGGGGAATTAGGATCTTGAATTTATTGCTAGAAGGGATGTAAAGATGATTAAGTCTAAATCTCTAATTTTTCTTATTTTTCTAGTGAGGAGACTGAACCCCAAAGAAAGTCAAGGACTTGCTATGTCTCACAGCTTAGTATGGAGGAGAAATAGGATTAGAATCCAGTGCCAGCTGTTTTTCCCTCACAGTGCTAGGCGGCATCACTGTACAGTAGAGATACATTTGTTAGTTAAAGGACACTCAAACACATTAGCCCTCACTTAAAAAAATAATTTCTCAAATCACTGACTGGTTTATGAAAAACCTGCAGTTTATTTTTTTCTGGAAGTAAATATTTTATTTTACTGGAGGTGGGTACCATTGTTAGCCATTTATCACTCTGCAGGTTATTTTTTTTCTGGCCATGCTTTGTCCAGCCTGTCCCTTGCCTTTATCCCAGGAACATTTCATGCAGATGAAGTATAAAAAGTTTTTATGAGAAGAGTTGGGAGGATACTAGAGAGATGTCTTTTTAGAAAAAAGTGTATTATCAGTTTTCCTACTGATAGACCCTATGAATCTTGGTGTAGGACAGGTGATACTTTCTCCTTTCCATTTTTCACAGGCCACACACATTTCCTCCCTCCACTAGGAAACATTCTATATGTTTACATAATATGAGGCTGTAAGAAAACATTCATGAATTAAGAATATTCATGCCATTTTTTCTATTTATTTAGCTTCTTAATAGTGAAAGAAATCGTGAATCTTGGAATGTGACTTGTTTTAAAAAGAAAATAATAATTTTAATTAATTTTTAATAATATTGCCTTTATCACAAAGAAAAAATAGTTATCATTCTGTTGGTTCTGCTTCCTTCACTGTCTGTCATTTTTTACAGATCTCTATTCTCTGAATCCCACATATTCATCAGTTCTTTTGGCATAAACATATTTGATGAAATTTCTGTCCTCTAATCTTCACAATAATCTTGCAATAAATAGGTATCTGCTTTGTTCTAGGTGTTTTTCTTTTTGCTATCAGAGTCCCACTATGATTTTTAAAATTTTAGAATTACAAATGTATCAACATATTTTAATGACCCTTATGTCAATTGAATATTTGAGAGGCATATACTTAGCAGCAGTAGGATTGATGATTCAGTGGTTAAGAATAGTTATTTGTATATGTGTATATATATTTGTGTGTGTGTATACATATTTATATATCTATATAAATATATATATGTATATGTGTATTTCCCAGGTCTATCTTCCCCCCCTCTCTACATCACCTCTCCCCAAAGGAAAACTAACAAAACCTAGCCAAAAGAAGGGAAATACCAGCCATATTGTCAGATGAGCACATTAAGCAAAGATATTTGTTGTTTCACTCCCCAAAGTATAATGAAAACATTTGCTTAAAGGCTACAAGTCAGAATATATTGTTTTATAAGATGCTAGTAAATTTCCCAAACTTCCTTTCTAGAATTAAGAGTCTGTCAGAGTGTCTTGGTAAAAGCTGTTTCCAGAAGGGATAATTCATTGAGACACAGGGGAAGGCAATCTAGGGTAACCTTTGTTTTTAATTAAAATGGGGATTGAGGAGCCAACACAAGAAATTTGTCTCACTTTAATTGCTGAAAGTGAAGGTGGTCGAATTTCTATTCCAATAATCGCTCCACTGGATGTGTAAAACATAAATCCTCCCCAAATTTATACTTTCTAAGGTTGTAGCCATTAAATGCATGCCATCAAACTCTTCTATGATGTATCCTCATCATTAAGAAATGCTTACTGAATGAATGCTATTGTTTAGTATTCTCTTTGGCCCTTAGGAAGGAATGAATCAAATACTTGCTATGCTTTCCAGGAGTATGGATTTCTAAGACAGACAAGCACAGGGAGTAATGGCAATAAAAAAAATTTAACAAGTAGGCAAAAACACAGTTGTCCAGTGCAATACTTGAAAAATGGAATGTCTATAAAAATATCATGGACATGTTATTTGGTTACTTTTCTTCTGCTTAAGAGTCATTGTGTGTTCAGAGAGGGAAAGAGGCCTTCATCACTTTTTCTGAGCTACTGTCTTACTATTTGTACCACACAATTTAGAACTTTATTATACACTATGTTGTCTTCTAATTAATAGACCTATAGGGTGTTTGGGTTGGAAGGAACCTTACGGATCATTCAGTTCAATCCCTAAATTTTATGGAGTTGGGAATCTCTGCCTAAAAGCTACTTCCTTCTGTGTCTACTTTATAGAGTTCTTCTCTTCCTTTAAGATGTAGCTCACATACCATCTTCTACATGAAGCTTTTCCTACTTCCCCAACTGATGGTACTTTCCCTCCCGTAGTATCTTGTATGTAACTCTTCTGTGTTAATGCACAAAACACGTATTTGTGTATTTATTAATTTTGTACTTATATTCTCTGTATTTATGCAAGGTACTTGTTAATTTTTTTATGTACTTGTCTCCCCATTAGAACATAAGCTCATTATGGTTAGGGATTGTATTGTACTTTGTACTAGGGCCTAGGATAGTACCTGGTACACAGTAGTCCCTTATTTATTGATTGGTTATGCTAGTTGTTCAGTCATTTCCTATTCTTCATGACCCCTTTTGGGATTTTCTTGGCAAAGATAACTGGAGTGGTTTGCCATATCCTTCTCGAGTGCATTTTACAGTAAGGAAACTGAGGCAAACAGAATTAAGGGACTTATTTAGGGACACAAAGCTAGAAAGTCTGAGATCAGATTTGAACTCAGGAAGATGAGTCTTTCTGACTTCAGGCTCAGCTCCCTATCCAGTGAACCTCCCAGCTGTCCATTTCATACATATACTGGTTCTGTAATAAGATTGTAAATTTCTTGAGGGCTTTTGGGGTTAATCCTTTCTTATTACGCATCATCATTTGGCAGATCATTGTTCAATAAGTGCTTTTCAAATGGAAGAGAAAAGGATAGAGTAGGAAGGGTGTTATGAGACATCATTAGCAATAAGTTATTTAATGGTACTGTTTTATTGCTTACCAACACTGATATTATGAACATTTTACATTTAAATTTATTATTTAATTTCTGTTTTAAAATTCATTGGGGATAAGAAAAATGACATTTGTACTATTTTTATCTAGGTGAGTAACATAGTTAAAATACCCTTTCTGTTTGTTCTAGGTACCAAATCTAGTCCCTGTTTTAATGTTCAAGCTTGGAAGACCATTGGAACCTCTTTTGTATGTTGATGTTTTGTATACTTTACCTACTTTGGGGGTACATAAGGTGAGTATATGAACAGAATTTCCTTTCCTAGAAAATCTTCCATTGTTTCAGGAGTTTTTTTAATAAAAAAAACAGTATTTTGAAACTGATTTGTATCATGAACAAATCTTATAAATTCTTCAGAGTATGAAGCATTGTTATCTTGTTGGATTAAGATGGCTAGAAGCATCTAGGTAGCAGAATGAACAGAGTGCTGAGCTGTGAGACAGGAAGGGCTGAGTTCACATCCTGCCTCATGTACTTCTGTGACTCTGGGCAAATCACCAGACTTCTCTGATTGCATCTTCCTCCTGTATAAAATGAGGGAGTCAGCCTCAAAGGCTTCTAACTTCCCTTTCAACTCTAAATCTCCGCTTTTGGGATGGTACAGGTGGTTGATGGTTCATGGGAATTAAAGATGAAAGTTAGCACAGATCCTTAATTTATCCTTTTCATATTATAGAAGAAGAGATCTGGGCACAAAATGATTAAATGATATGATCCAGGCTGCTCAGCTAATGAGTGGTAGAGCCAGAATTTAAAAGTCAGGCCTGTGTACTCTCAATCCAGTGCTTTTTCCATTGTGCTGCTAAGTGCCACAAATGACTTACTGGTGCATTTTGTAGAAATATTAATTATAACCTTCAGATTCCAGACTGCAGAATCACCTTGTGTCGACATTTGCCTTGGCAAAGCTTGAGTTTAATCCCTATTCCATCAAACGTGATGGTTGGTTTCCTTGCATTCACCTACCACATACTCAGAGGCCTATGAACTGCCGTCTTCATTTAATTACATTCTTAAGCTTAATGTGAAGCAGCTAGGTTGCACTGGGGATCTAGTACTAAACTTGGAATCAGGAAGACCTGATTTAAAATTCAGCCTCAGACACTTAGTAACTGTGTGGCCTTGGACAAGTCACTTAACCTCTGCTCTACCTTAGTTTCCTCATCTGTAAAATTATAAAAACAACAACATCTGAGGTATAATGAGAAAACTAGGGTCACATAACTGGTGAGTGTCTGAGACCGAATTTGAACTCAGTCTTTTCACACTCGAGGCCCATTGCTCTATCCACTGAGATGATATTATATATTTACGTAATATTAAAATACCAAGATATATAATAAAACCTGTAATATGAACTATCTATTAAAATTATATTGTTCTGTAATTATAAAATAACATCTGGCATTGCAGAAGGATATAATATTTGTAAAACTCTTTGCAAACTTTAAAGGCCTTTATTATGTGAAGGTTACTTTAGAGCTATTAATCTGAGAACAACCCCTAAACTGCTGCCATATTTTCCAGGTTTGTGTTTCCCAAATACTGCGAGTCATCCAAGTTTTGGGAAACACTCCCCAACTTCGAGCTGTCACTGTACGACTAATGACATCTTTGTGGGAGAAACAGGTGAACCCCAGATAAACTCTTTTGAAAATCTTTTCTTTCACAAGTGGAATGTTTTGTCACTGTAAATTATGATTCATCTTAGGTTAAAAAATCGTATTAAATTTCTTGATTGTGCAAGGCACTACCATAGGCTTTGGGAATATAGAGACAAAAACAAAACAGTTTCTGCTCTCAGAGAGCATACGTTCTGTCATACTCTGGCAAAGGAAACTAGAAAATCTGTTAGACAATTAGGATGAGAACCAAGACAGAATAGGGTCATGAACATGTAGAGAACAGAGAGTATCCAGGAAAGAGAAGTCAACAGCCCCAAATGCTTCAGCAAGGTCAAGGAAGGCGAGGTCTGCAAAAGAGACCATCAAGTTTGGCAATTGAGTGACTTTGGGAAAAGTTGTTTCTTTTGAGCAATGAGGTCAGAATCTTATACACAAGGGATTGAGAAGTGAGTGAGACAAGGTGAAGGAAGCAATAATCAGAAAGTTATTTTGGCTTTATAATGAATCATGCCAAAACCTTTTTTTAAAAATATGATTACAGTATTGAGGGAATTCTAGACATTTCATTTACCAGAATTTTAGCAAAGCTTTGGATAAAGTCTCATGTTATTTTTTGGGACAAGATGAAGAAATGAAGGTTAGACATTTTATGGCAGTGTGAAGTTTTGTAATAATAATTACAGTCTGATTTGGAAATTAACTCTTTTCTAATAAATAAAATTCTTCCTAGGATCGTGTGTACCCTGAACTGCAGAGGTTCATGGCATTGTCGGATGTGCCATCCTTGTCTGTGGGCAAGGAGACCCAGTGGGAGAAACTAATTGCCAAAGCAGCCTCCATCAGGGATATATGTAGACAAAGGTAATGTGTAGTGTCCACCCAAGTGTGTGTACTTAGACAAGCATGCCCAGTTTGCATTTTAGGTTCTTGGTGTTAGCAGTCCTAGAATCATGAAATCTGAGAGTCCAGAGGTTCTTAACCTGGGCTCCTTGAACTTTTTAATAAAATAATTTGAGAACTGTATTTCAATATAATTGGTTTCCTTTGAAATCCTTTATATTTCATTTTATCCTTTTAAAAAGTTATTCTCAAAAGGGGTCCACCAGCTTCTCCTGACTCCCAAAAGGTTCCAAGAATCCATGATCCAATACAACCGAATTTTAAGCATCCCCTGGACAACATCTGTCAGGTGGTCTATGTTGGAAGTCTTCCAGGGGATTGAGGTGGGGAGGGAGCCCATTGTTTCCTCAGGTACCTATTCTGCTCCTAGATCTAATTACTAGGACCGTTAGCCTTATATTGAACCTAAATCTGCTTCCTGTTTCTGTTCCTCTTTTTTACTCTGCTTCAAGAAGAGTAAACCTCATACCTCTTCTCCGTGACATCTGTTCCAGAGCTTAAAGATAATTCTCATATGTCTCTTAAGTCTTTTTATTTACAGATTAAATATAATATGTATATTATGTCATCTATGTTATTTACTACATTATACATGTAACATGCATTATTTATTATCTGTAATATAATCTCTCATTTCTTTTAGCCAGTCCTATATAGCATGATCTTGAGATCTTTCACCATTCTGATTACCTTGATCTGGACACTATCCATTTCATTAATATGCTTCCTAAAATATGGTACCCCAAACTAAGCATAGTACTACTCCAAGTGTGATCTGACCACAGGGATTATCACCTTTCCAGTTCTGGATGTGAGCCTCCTTTAATGCAGCCAAAGATCACATTAGCATTTTTCACTTAGCAATCACTGTGGAGTCATTGAGCTTACATTACCCTAGCCTGTTCCCCCCAGCTCCCCAGATATTTTTCAGATGAATTGCTGTCTAGCCATCCCTTTCCCAATTTGTATACTACTTAATTAGATTTGTTTTTTCCACCTCAAATATTGAGTTTACATTTATTCCTCTTAAATTTCCTCTTTCTTATTTCAGTCCAGCATTCTAAAGCAAGATCTTTTTTCTAGTCCAACTTTCCCTTCAGTTTGTTAGCCTAGTGTCATCTCTACATTAGATAAGCATGTATTCATAGTAATTAAAATAAGGGACAGTGTATTAAAGTGACTAACGAGCTGTAGTTAACTTGTAGTGAATATGACCTGGTCTCCTGCCTCTGACACATGCTGACTGTGTCACTATTGACAAATAATACTTCTCAATGCCCCAGGGAACTCTCCAAGAGAAATAATTTTCTCAAAACAGTAGCTGGTCTCTGTTGGTAGGAGTTTCCTTATTGGGGAGAGTCCTACCCTAATGAAATTAGGTAGAAGATTTTAGTCCCCACTCTCTCTCTGTCTCCCACTTTTCTTCTCCAGGGTGACAGACAAAACATAAAACAACAACCTGCTGATATTTATCCAGTACTTTACCATTTGCAAAGTACTTTATATAAATTATTTCATTTAATCCTTTCAACAAACCTGACTTAGTAGGTATCACAGATATTAAATCCATTTTGCAAATAAACAAATGAGCTCAAGTTAAGTAGCTTTCCTGTGGTCACACAACTAATACATTTTCAAGTTTGATTTGAACACATATCTCTGGACTCCAAGTCCAGCTTTCTTCTCAAAATAGCATGTCACCTCTCTTGTCATCTCTGCTGTAAGCAACATGTAGCCAAAGATATCCAGACATTTCATTAGAGATCTCCTTCCATAGTAACAGAACCGGTTATGATTGCATTTTGGGGCTACCCATTCCACCAGTTCCAAATATACCTAAACTTCTACTATTACCTAACCTATATTTCTTGATCTTGTCTCGAAAAATAACATGAGCCTTTGTCCAAAGCTTTGCTAAAATTTTTGTAAATAAAATTTCTTATATTCCTTTGCTAGTGTAACCATATTTTAAAAAAAAGTTTCTGGCATGATTCATTATGAAGCTGTAATAATTTTTTGATCATTGCTTCCTTTTCTTGATTCTCACTAACTATACCCCTGCCAAAATGAGCCCTAGAATTTTACCAGAAATCAATCGGACTAATTGATCATAATTTACTGACTTGATTCTTTTGGGACAATTTTCTTTGCTTAATTCCATTATCTGTTGTCTTCAATCTTTTAAAGTCTTTTAAAGATCAAATCTTTTAAATTTTGCAATCACATCTGCTAGCCTGCTTAATAGTATTTTGATGGTAAGAAAATATGAAGTGGTTACTTTGACTGTAAAATTGAACCTGACCTTTTTTTATTTCTGTAGCTACCTGTAAGACCCAGTTAACATTTTTTTTTACAACTCTTAGATAAATATTTCTGCACACAAATGTTGTTTGCAGAGCACAAAATGCAAAACATGATCACCCTTATTTTTTCCTAAATTCAGAGCTTTGAAACTGAAGTACTAGATTGTAGTCGCAAATTATTTTACTCACTACCTTACTGTCTTATTATTTTATTATCTGTAATTACAGGGATTTTATCAGGGAAGGAATTGTTTGTGGCTGTTAACTAAAAATAAAATAGCCTGGAATTGTTACTGATATTCTGTGCTTTTAAAAACTAGACAGAGAGGAATCAGGGAGATGACTGCTCCATAACTAAATAAAGTAGGAGTGGTTGACATTCCTTCCCCCTTCCTTCCCATAACAAAATTACAGTTAGTGACATTCCATTTTTCAACAGCTTATTTTCTTTCCTATGCTGTTAAAAATATGTGGCAGGGGGTGGGGTGGGGAGGAAGGAGGAAGAGAGAATAAATTAGATACTATTTAAAACTAATTATAGTTCTATAATTTAATGATCTGCCATCATGAATGTTTTCAAATTCCTGTAAGACAGAAGTAGGACCTGGCAATGATGTGCTTCAAGGTCCCACAACTATTTTGTCTTCCTAGTACTCCCCCCAGCCCTCCCCCAAAAGAAAACAAGACAGAACAAAACAGGAAGTTTGCCTTAATTGAAAAAGTATAACCTGAGGTAAAAGAGGCATAGCTTTACCTATTCTGTTCCCATCCTCCTCTCTCATCCTAGACTTTTGTCTGAGTTAACTGGAGTCTAAAATTGCCTTTTCTTCTTTGCAAAATATTTTCACAACCAGAGTCAGTCTAAAGAATTAGGATGGAATCAGGTAAGATTTTAATAGAAGGGGGGTCAGTTTCAATTTTTATTAAGTGCAAAGTGAATTAAGCACAGATGTGATGAAGAGTCTTTGCAGCCCTGGTGCTTGTTGTAATATGTAGAGAGCCTGTAAGTATTAACACTGATTCGTTTTCTTCTTTTTTCATGTGAATTTTCAATAGACCATATCAGCATGGGGCAGATATGTTGGCAGCCATTTCACAGGTGTTGAATGAATGTACCAAGCCCGATCAAGCTACTCCAGCAGCCTTGGTATTACAGGGTCTTCATGCACTCTGTCAAGCAGAGGTAGGTTTCACTTGAGTTGTTTCATAGAACTTTGCAGAACTGAGTGCCTGGGCAGAGGGGAGCCCAGGGTCCAACTGTTCCTTCAGAGATGTTTCTTAGGTGACCCTTTTAGAAAGCTGAAGAAACCCACCTCACAGTGACTCTTTAGTGGATAATAGAGAAAAGGGGCTCATTTTTTAATAATCATATCATGCTTTAGGTTTTTCAGAGACACTTGTATGATTTTATTTTTACCTCATAACTGTCTTGCAAGGTAGATTCAGGTATGGTTATCACTAGATTATAGAAGTGACAGTGCAGTCTTGGAAAGTTTAAGCGACACCCCTGGCCATAGCTAGGAAGTGTTGGCAGTGGGATTTAAGCCTGTCTTCCTGTCTCCAAGTCCAGTACTTCATTTATGCGTATTCTTAATGTGGCTTTTCTTCAAGTTTTCAGATTCTACTGGTCCTAGTGAAGATTAGGCATTGGACCGAAGGATAACTTGACAAATTGCATCTTCACGTTGTTTTGTTCCTTCTTCTTTCCTCATTCTCTTTGTAAGGTCACAATGGAAATTTTTGTTGAGTGTACTTTTAATGAATTCACTTCCAGGCAATCTTTCTACCCAGCATAGGTGTTAGTGAGCAGTGGACGGGAAATGTGGACTGAACCAGGATCAGTTTTACACCCACGGAAAATTATTAATTACTTGAAGATTAGCAGAGTATCTATGCTCCATTAGAGATGTGATGTGAGACAATGAATCAGTGTTAGATCCAGGATTTTAAATCATATTCTAAAGTTTTGCCGGCATTTTAAAGTCTCTTCAGAGTGCTACAAATGGCAAACATATTCTCTTCCTGAATGTAGAACATCACAACCAAACCACATAAATTTTTTACATAGATTTTACAAAAACATGTGATACTCTGAGAAGATCTTTATTGACTCTTGGAAATGATCATCCAGCTTGAGTACCCTGAAAAAGTCGTTGAAATTCTGGTATTTTCCCTCAGTTACATGACTGATTAAAATAGTGGACAACTTTGCCATCATCAGTAGAGTTTAATGGGGATTTTATAACATAATCATCTTCATTCATTCTTCCAACTTGAATGTTGGAGGAGAGCCAAATTTTAGATAAGATCTTTTCCCTCAAAGCCTTATTCTGTTTTCTCACAGAGTTAAGAGGTGACTTGAGATTTTCAGTGGCTGTGGCTGCAGAATGTTTGTAAATGTAAAGCCTTCAAAGTTGGAAGAATTTTAAATGTGGACTCCTGATGGACTATGTGCCCATCAGTTGAGGTGATGGACTTGAGACATTAAATGTGTGGAACCTCAGTGGGTGATTTTTTTTTTTCAGTTAGAATTCATAAGGATGACTGAAGCACAGAGGAGTTGTTATATGCCTTGATTAAGGATTATATGCATTTGAGTAGAATATGCATGAAGGAGTATATACAAGTATATCCTTTGAAGTACTTTGAATTACAGAGATGAATGAAGTCTAAGGAATGTTATTATGGAATAGAGAGAAATCTGGAAGCTGAATGGAGGAGATGGCTTTGAAAGGATAGGGACTCAAAGTAAGAAGATGAATGCTAGATCAGAAGGGTCCAGGTCTCCAATATTCCCCTAAAGATAAGGCGCTAAACGATGACGAAAACCCAGAAATTCCTCCAAGATATTTCATAAGAAAATCACAGAAAAAGAAGGAAAAAAACTAATAATTCAAATAAATATTAGGTAATAAAAGTCTGATGTGGTGACATTGGAGAAAAACCAATGAATTGTCACCATCAGTGCTTTCAAAAGAAGTATTTATTACAAGATTTATTATCATGTTTCACACTAAAGGAAATTTTAATTTGGCATTAATAGGAAAAAACTGACAAGAGTGAAAAAATTTTAAGAAGATGGTATAATTTAGCAACTTGATATTTTTGTGGATAATTTTAATATATCATGTGTTTACTGAGAGGTAAAATTGATGTGCTTCAAGAAAAATCAGCAGAAAAATATGTAATAGAAGCTATAACTATCAGTATATGACTGGAAGAAAATCTAATGATCAGATTATGAATTTAGAGCTAAATACTCCATAGAGGTTGTCTCGTACAAGAGGAAACTGAAGTCAAAGGAGGTCAAATACCTTGTTCCCTCACACAAATAATTAGAGCAAGTCTGATTTCTAATTAGTACTCTAGTTCCACTGTACCATGTTGCTCTAATGACCTTACCAATAAGTGTGGAATTATAAAAAGTACAGAAGTTAGAAGAAAAAAAAAAGTTTCTCCCTGAAAAAAGAAAAGTGAAAAAAACGTATCTGAGCACTCTATTTCAGGAAATCAAAGGACAAAATTTTCTACAATAATGGAAAGAGTGAAATCCACAGAATATTGAGTTGTGAAATTGACTTTCATCTCCACCAGGCATATTCTTATAGTTTTGCTGTTTGACAATAGCATAAAATTGTTTTTGCAATCAGCCAAAGAGAAAAATATTACCTATCAAAAAATGCAAGTTTGAATTGCACAGCCTTTTTTAGTTCTAAGGTAAAAAATTCTAGATAATGCTGGAATTTGAGATTTTACCATGCCTAAGATGGTCTCTTAAGACTTCATAAAAATTCTTGGATATGTAAATTAACCATATAGAACTAGGAGGTAAACTCTTCAGTAAACTTATATAAACTTAATACATCTATGAATGTATTCTATGGAAATTTTGTTTAAGAATATAATTCAGTAATAGGTTGTTTAGATCAGGGTTTCTTCAACTTTTTCCATTCCTGACCCCTTCAGTACTTATTAAACTGTGACTATGGTCATGACCATATATATGATCAAGAAGCCCTTGATAATAGTTTTGGTCATCTCAGTGTAACCACTTTAGGAGTAGACAAGAAGATTACAGATATGTTGATATGACTAAGTATTACTCAGTATTACCCCCTGTCATTGACTTATAGTGAGAGTAATGGCAGTTTTGACTAGATTAACAAATATGCAGATTTGTCTAGCTTAACAAATATAGTGTAAATTCCATAAAGGGAGATATTGATTGAATAAAACTTGAGAACATATTATTTTCGATAACAGTTAAAGGATACAAATAATATGAAATAAATTTCCATTTAAAAGTAGAACATTCATAAATAATTGATGCTTCAAATAGATATATGTAATATTATAAGTTTAAGAATTGCTTCCATAGACACAGATCATAGCCCATCCAGGCCTGATTACCTTTGTGACTCTTTCCATGTTCTCCCAAAAGTTAGCCACATAGAGCCTATCCAAAGTTCTGGAGTTCTTCTCAATTTCCTCCTGCTATCACGAGGATACCACTGAAACATTCTGTCCATCTATCTGTGTGCTCATGCTGTCTCTTTGTCCCATTCCCCTCCCCCACCCAATACCCCATCTTTTCTTTTTGTCATACAATTTCTTGATAACATCCTTTACTTGTGTTGTTCTTTGTTGGTTCCTCATTGATTAGATATTGACACCTGCTCACACCTATCACTTATTATAATTTATTTACTGCTTTGTGTGATATTCATCTTTAGTTCTTCAGAGAGATTTGTTTCAAATTTCACTGGTATATGGCAACATTGGTAAAATGTGTTGAAAAGATGAGCTTTGTTGTTATCAGGAGATTGGGGTTAAATAAAACTGCTTTGCAGTTTTCCAAAAGGAATTCAGATGCTCCTGTGTTTTCATGAGAAAGAGATCTATAATCACTCAAAAGAGTTTGTCCTCTCCATCTACATAGGAATGTCAAAATGGATGAAATGTGTCAATAGCCTAGATTTCATCATACACCTGAATGCATGTCCAACAGTATGAATATTTAGAATAGTACATGTGGTCAGAAAGATAGAGCCAGAGTTAAAAACGAGGTGTGTAGGATGGGTGAATATGTCACGCTGATTTAATTTTTTATAGAGTGGTTATTAATATAAGAGGGATGCAAGGGATACTTGTTTACCAGCATCACAAATGAAGAAAAAGGGGAGGAGGAAAAGTGGAAGTAAAGATAATTCCAGCAGAACACTTTGTCATTCAGTATAGAGGCTATGAATTAGAAAATTTTGAAAAAAGAAATTATATAACAAATGAAAATTTCAGAAATCTGCTTTTTATCTTTGCAAAGCACTTTTCATAGGTGTGTAATTTAATCCTCACAATGCTCTGAGGTGGGTGCTCACTACTTATCCTTACGAGGAAACTAGGACTCAGACAGGTTACGTAAGTTGGCAGCAATCATATGTAATAAGTGTATCTGACATAGATTTTGAACTTGGGTATTCTTGATGCCTAGTTTAGCCATCTATCCTCTGTATAAACTAGCCATCCACGTTGGGGTATATGAGGATGTGAAAAGATTGATATTAGATTAGTAGTAGTGTAATCTTTGCTTATATATATATTTTTAAAAAAATTTTAATCTTTGCTTATAACGCAAGTAATATAATAAGATGAGTACATTAATATGGTAGAGGTAAAATACAAAGTCACAAAATATATGTGTTGAAAGAGTCTAACCTGTACCTGACCAACCATCCCCTTTGTGACTTCCTAATAAGTGGTCATCAAAGCTCTGCTAGAACATCTTTAGTAAAATGGAGATTAAATTTCATAGTTATGAATACAAAATGGATATTATGATATGATATAATATGAATAAAAATGATTTTAATTCTATAAAGAGAAGAAATCATTATGGAACAGATTGAAAATTTTATTTTGCTGGATCTTGCCTAAGGGAATATTTAAGAAATATTAAGAAATACCTAAGAAATATTTAAAATAAGTGAATAGAATAAAATTTATTATTTTTCACCAGAATCCAGAAGATCATAAGTTGCACGAGTGATAATAGACAAAATTGAAATCAAATTGGAAAACATTAAGAGATTTCTATATAAATCTAACTATATACTAAGTAATACTGACAATAAAAAACATCAGTATTAAATATACTCTTACCTAACAACATAGCAACTACATTTTAGAGAAAACAGTTACTTGAACTCCAAAAAGCTATAATGAGAAAAACAACAGTCTCTGAAGAGGAGACCTAAGCCTCTAGTAAAGTAATACAGCAAACCAAAGATTAAGAAAAGAACTCCAACAGAATGCTAAATACATTGAATTTAAGTATATGATAAGAAAGAAACTAAAATAGTTTTGAATACAATTTTTATTAAAAATTATTTATATCCACTCTGTCATTTTATAAAATATACTTTATATTTTCCTTTATATTGTTACTTTATGTTAATGTTAACTTTTGTTTATAAAAGCAACCATATACCACTTTTATAGACTGCAGCATTCAATGGTCAGTCACCTTTGAGATGTTAACTCTCCGGGTATAGAGCACAGTAATATCATACTTGTATATATCTTGTGCAACTCTTATGTGTGTGTGTGTGTGTGTGTGTGTGTGTGTGTGTGTGCATGCATCCTGTCAAAAACTTCCTCACAAAGGTCTATAGAAGCTGCCGGGCACCTTCTTGCCATTCTTTTGACATCTTGTGTATACCAATGACATGGACTGTCAAGCAGTTATATTTTTTTTTCCTTTTTCGTCAGCCATACTTCCGGTATCCTTTATATCAGTTTCTCATTGGTTATGAGTTGCAGCTTGCTAATGTTCATCATGTTCTTCTCCATTGTCTTTCAAATGATCATCAGCTTCATTTCTTTAGAGAATATAGACTTGTGGCCATGTATTGTCACTGGAAAAATATTGATATTAAGGAGCTAGACATTTCTTTTAGAAAAGCTTATGGCTGTTATAAAAATCAAGCAATATAGCTTACTATCCTTTCCCTGTTAAATTCTGGACCCATAGCACTATAAAAAATGATAAGAAGATATATGATCAATGGATACAAGGCTACGTGGAGACCTGAAATATAAAATACGAAAATCACTTAGGTCAAAGACCAAATTATACAAACACTAAAAGTTATATTAAATGTAATGACAACATTAATGCAACATATAAATATTTATGAGTTTGAACTTAAGCAATTCAGGAACAAAATTTATATCTCTGAATGTTGTGTTAATGAGAGAGAAGATTAATGAATTGGATTCACACTTTAAAAATTAGAAATCGAACAAATTAACATACTAAATCAGCATAGAATAACAAAACTTCAAAAATGAGATATTAATAAAACTAAGTAATTCTGTTAATAAATATGTATCTGTACCAAAATGTTATTAACCACTGTATTTGCAATTGCTTGCTTCTAGTTTTTTGCTGTGTATTTAGTGTTCTGGCCTTGGTTGAATAAGCTATGACATATAAATGTCACACAGTATTGTGTTATAAAAAATGACAAGTGTGAACAGTTTAAGGAAGTATAGAATTCATATAAATTGGTACAGAATGCAGAAAGCAGAACTCAAATAGTAAAAACTAGCAACAATCATGGATTTGAAAATAGAAAGAGCGGCAGCAAGATTCAGTTAAATACACAAAAAAAGAAGTTGGAGGGGCATGGAGGATAGGATGATTTTGATTCTACATGTTAAAACTAATATGTCTTCTTGCATTTGCATGTTCTTGTGATTTTTAAACAATATGCAAATGACAGTTTTATGTTTATATTTGTAGTTTTTAAGGCATGCTGCAGAATGGTAACTATCATTTGAGTTTTATTTAATATTTTGTTATCAGGGAAGTGAGGGGAGCATTCAGAAAGATTGTAGTTTAATCCAAGTTTAATCCAAGACGATGAAAAATTTTTTAAAAAGACTTTTAAGATACTTAAGTAAATGTAGTGAGAGAGTGAATTTTTATCATAGTGGCCAGTGTTATCAAAAGTGTAGGGGCAGCATGTCAGAGGTTCTGATTTGAAGAGAATAGTTTAAATACAATTGTAGTAAAAAAAATTTTAAAAAGCAGGGGAAAAGGAATATGAGATAACCCTGGCAATATAGGGTGCTCCCGGTTATCAGAGGCTTTGGCTTGTGGGAAAAGAGTTTGAATTTTACTCACCAAGCTAAAAGGAACCAGCGAAGATGTTTGAGTGAGTAATATTTATCAAATTCATTACCAGATTTATTCAAATAAAAGATTTTTTTAAGCCTTTGTTAAAAAGGATTGATTGGATGATGCAGTAGAATGGAGGTGGTAATTCAGAACTTACACTAGTTTGCTAGCATTGGAAGCAGAGAAAAACAGATTGACGTGAGAGGTGTTGTAGAGATGGAATCTACAGGACTTAGCTACTTTTTGGATGGTTGTTAGCCAGTTTAGGGGCTTTAGCTTATTAACATAAGAGATAAAATTAGGTGGATACAGTGACAGAAATATCCATGTTGGGAAGAGGAGCAGGTAGTTGTAAGTAAGTGCAATTTTGGACTCCTAGTGGGACATTCTGGTAGATATGTCCTGTAAGTAATTGGAGAAATGTGTCTGGAGTAGAAGTCAAAACTAGAAATCTAGATTTGGGAGGTGTCTGCTTAGAGATAGTAAATGAAGCCATGAGACTTATGATATTGTCATTTGAGAACATATGAAGAGATAAGAATGCTAAGGATTGACCCTTGGGGAATACACGTATTAAGAGATTAGGAAAGAACAAAGAAGACATAGAAAAATCAGTCAGAGAAGTGAGTGAACTAGAAAGATATATTCTTTTTGAAGATAGGAGAAAGTATAACTTAGGACAATAACTGTAATTTAGTGAAGAATGTCAGAAACTTCAGAGATAAAAGTATATAGAGACTGAAAATAATTACTGTTATGTATAGTGATTTGGAGCTTATTGCCTATCTTGTATAAAACAGTTTCAGTAAAGTAATGGGAGTGAAATTTTGTTGGCAAAGGAATTTGGCAGTGAGTGATAGATGAGGCATGGTTAGACTTTAAAAGATCACAGGAAGATTTTTGGCAGACAGGAATGAGTATAGAGAAAAGCTTAAGAACTCCTAAGAGTGAGGGCTTGGCTGTTGGAACAAGGTTATAGACAAAGTGAGAGTGGATGAAGTTATATGTGAAGGCAGAAGGATTAAAGTTTAGCCATCCCCCTTTGAAGGCCTAGAGAAGGAAAAACTCTGGGAAGTTTTGAGGAATGGAAGCCTGGGGCCAAGAATGTCTGTTTTTTTTATTTCTTCATTGACCTAGGAAACTAGGTTATCGGCTGTGTGGGGATTTGGGAGACAAGAGAGAAGACAGGTTTAAAACATTCCATGTCGGAAAAGAGGAATAGATAGTTATTCAGAGGGCAGCCGAAAATGTACCAGATTCCTGGGGGCACAGCTTTGGTTAGATCGTCTCAGTTTTCAATTGATAAAGTATCATTGATAGTGTGATTTTTCTCTAGAGATATTCAGGAACCTTGGATCAGAAGTAGAGAAATTGATGATGTTTGATTTCTATAAATGAGACTTTGCAGGTCCAGAATGGCAGGGTAGAAGCTAGTAAAACATGAAAATAGCCAACTGTAAGATCCAAGCTCAGTATAAAAGCAGATAAAGTAGGAGTGGGGACAGTGAGTATGGACTGGAAGTCTTATTTTTTCTTCTATATAATCAGGCCTCCATAACCTGCCACTTATGGCCTTCAGGCCTCTTACAACACGTCAGAAGATTTCTTGCAACCTGTAAAAAATGTAGAGGAAGACATGCACTGTATGTAGAGGAAATTCTTTATAGTATTGGATTACTATGAAAATAGTTTTCAACTTTCATTTCTATAAGATTTTGAGTTCTAAATATTTTTTCCCCTCCTCTCTCCCCAAAATGGCATGCATTCTGATACTGCCTGTACATATTGTGAAGGAAGAATCAGAACAAAATCATGAAAACTGTATTTTAATCCATTCTATTCCATGCCTTCAACCCCACCCCCATTTATTCTATTCTCTTTCACCCTGAGCCTCCTCAAAAGTGTTTTACTTCTGACTAACCCCTCCCCCAATGCACCCTCCCTTCTATCATCACCCACTTTCCCCCTTCTCTTATCCCTTTCCCCTCCTATTTTTTTGTAGGGTAAGATAGATTTCTATACCTAACTGCATGTGTATGTTATTCTGTCTTTGAGCCAGTTCTGATGAGAGTAAGGTTCACTTACTCCCCTTCACCCTCCCCCCTCTTCCCCTCCATTGCAAAAGCTTTTTCTTTCCCCTTTTATGTGAGACAATTTACCTCATTGTACTTCTCCCTTTCTCTTTCTCTCAGTACATTCCTCTCTCAACTCCTAATTTTATTTTTTAGATATCCTGTCATATGCAACTCATACCTGTGCCTATATATGTGTCTATATATGTACTTCTTCTAACTATCCTAATACTATGGTCTTTTCATCAAGAGTGCTTGAAAGTCCTCTATCTCATCAAATGTCCTTTTTTCCCCTGAAGGATGATACTAATTTTTGCTGAGTAGGTGATTCTTGATTGTAATCCTAGCACCTATGACCTCCAGAATATCATATCCCAGGCCTTTAATATAGAAACTGCTAAATCTGGTGATATCCTGACTGTGACCTCACCATACTTGAATTGTTTCTTTCTGGCTGCTTGCAGTATTTTCTGTTTGACCTAAGAACTATAGAATTTAGTTATAATATTCCTGGGAGTTTTCATTTTGTGAACTCTTTCAGGACATGAATGATGAATTCTTTCAATTTCTATTTTACCCTCTGGTTCCAGAATATCAAGGCAGTGTTCCTGAAAGAGGATGTCTAGGCTCTTTTTTTTTTTTGATCATAGATTCAGGTAGTCCAATGGTTTTATCTATCCTGGTTCTATTTTTCAAGTCAGTTATTTTTCCAGTGAGATATTTCACATTGTCTTTCTTTTTCATTCTTTTGTTTGTTTTATTGTTTCTTGATTTCTCATAAAGTCATTTGCTTACATTTGCTACATTCTAATTTTTAAGAAATTATTTTCTTCAGTGAGCTTTTGTACCTTCTTTTCCATTTGGCCAATTCTGCTTTTTAAGGCATTGTTCTTCTACTCATTGGCTTTTTGGACCTCTTTTACCAGTTGGCTTAGTCTCTTTTTAAGGTGTTTTGTTCCTTCAATATTCTTTTGTGTTTCCTTTAGGAAGCTGTTGAATCATTTTCCATGATTTCCTTGCATCACTCTCACTTTCTCTTCCCATTTTTTCCTCTGCTTCTCTTACTTGATTTCTAAAATCCTTTTTGATTGTCCTGAGACCAATTCATTTTTTTTTGAAGGCTTTGGATATAGGAGCTTTGATTTTTGTTGTCTTTATCTGCATGTGTGTTTTGATCTTCCTTGTCAACAAGTTTCTATAGTCAGAGGTTTTTTCCGTTTGCTCATTTTCCTAGCTTATTACTTGATTTTTAACTATTTATTTCTAAAAGTACGCCTCTGCTTCCAGTGTGGAAGGCACACCATCCCAAGCTTCAGGGGTTTTGTCCAGCTGTTTTCAGAGATATTTCTATGGACCTGTAAGACTTTAGTTCTTCCAAGTAGTATGGTCTAAGGAGAAGTGTTTATTCCTCTATTGGCCTATGGGAGAACACAAGCACTCTTTTCTGTCCTGGAACTTTGAGGAGAGTCCCCCTTCCACTGTGACCACAAGCTCTGCTCTGCTAGTGCTCCTCCTCACTCTGGGACTACCACCCAGGACTGTGACCAGGATCTGAAGGGTGGACCCTTGGTGCTAGCAGAAAGACCCCTGGAATCTCCTTCTGATTAGTTGTTTGATCCCCTTACAACCTATGGGCTGAGTATTCTGGAAGCAGCCACTGTGCTCTGTCTGTTCTTGATTCAGTAACTCCCAAGACCTGGTCCTTGTTGGTTGGGACCGGGCCTGTGCTGATGTGGCCTGCACTGACTGTGTTCTTCTCTCACTGTGTTAAAACAGACCTTTCCTGCCAACCTTCCAAGTTGTTTTGGACTGGAAATTTGTTTCAGTCCATCTTTTTGTGGGTTCTCCTGCTCAATAATTTGTTTAGAGTCATTTTTAAAAGTATTTGGAGGGGTTTGGTGGAGAGCTTGGGTAAGGCCCTGACATTACTGTGCCATCTTGGCTCTGCCCCAGGGATTGGAATTCTTAAAGGAAAAGAATATATTTTGTGAGAGCGTGGGGTAGTAGAAGAATATAAGGTTGTGATTGGTCAGTGTAATGTTCTTGCCAGAAATTGTAAGGTCCAGTACATGACTATTCAGTTGTATACAGGACATCACTGGACTTGAGAAGTCAAGTTTTTAGGGTTGTTATCAACATTAATATTTAAGTCCTAGGAATATGTCAAAGAGACCACAGGGTGTTACTGTCTTAACTAAAGTACAAAAGTCACCAGAGTATTTTGGTCCTGGGGGCCGGCTCCCCTGGGCTCAAGCTAAGGAATAGTTTTAGGGGTTCATGACATCAGTGGCCTCCTGATTGTTTTTCTTGATCCCGATGCTTTTCTGTCTCCAGTTCATCCTTTGTGCTGTTGTCATATTAGTCTTCCCAATACTGTACAAGGATTGTGTCATTCCTTTTTCCCCCAAAATGTTCTGCAGTCCCCCGTTGTTTGCCAAATCAAATGGAAGGTGCTGATCTCATCAGCCAAGTCCCCCAAGGTTTCTCCTACACTGACCTTATCAGTGTTATTTCACACTGTTCTCCTTCACAAATGCATTGTGTTCTAGCTAACCTAAAATAGGTACTGCTCTTCATTCTCCTCTTTAAAAAATATATCTATCTATCTATCTATATATATAGATAGATAGATAGATAGTTTTCTACATTTACTTACATAAGATTTTGAGTTCCAAGTTTTCTCCTCATCTCTCCCCTCCTCCACCCCAAGACAGCATGTAATTTAATACAGACTCTACATATATATATATTCATGTTGAACCTATTTTCACATTAGTCATATTGAAAAAAGAATTAGAACCAGTGGGAGAAATCCTGATAAAGAAGAAACAAATAAAAAAAGAGAGTAAATAATATTCTTCAATCTGTATTCAGACTCCATAGTTCTTTTTCTGGATGTGGACATCCATCATGAAACCTTTGGAGTTTTCTTGAATCCTTGAATTGCTGGGAAGGGCTTAGTCTGTCAAAGTCATTGGACATTTTGGCTTTTACCGAGTACAGTGTTCTGGTTTTGTTCACTTTACTCAGCATCAGTTCATATAAGTCTTTCCAGGTTTTTCTGAAATCCCCGGCTCATCATTTCTTATGGAAAAATAGTATTCCTTTACACTCATACACCACAACTTGTACAGCCATTCCCCAATTGGTGGATAACCTCCCCAATGTCTAATTCTTTGCTACCACAAAAAGAGCTGCTATAAATGTGCGTCCTTTTCCCATTTTTATGATCTCTTTGGGATATAGACCTAGAAATGGTATTGTTGGTCAAAGGGTATGCATAGTTCCAAATAACTCTCCAGACTCATTGGATCTGTTCACAAATCTACCAACAATGCATTAGTGTTCCAATTTTCCCACACCTTCTCGAGCATTTATAATTTTCCTGTTTTATCATGTTAGCTAATCTGATAGATGTAATGTGGTACCTGAGAGTTGTTTTGTTTTACATTTCTCTAATCTATACTGATTCAGAGCATTTTTTTTCATGATGATAGATAGCTTTAATTTCTTCATCTGAAAACTGCCTATTATATCCCTTGACCAATTTATTAATTGGGGAATGACTTATATTCTTATTATTTAACATTTTTCTTATCCGTTCATGTCCCTCTATGCTTTTGCTGAATATGTCCCTAGTTGCTGGACCTCCCCGCTTTCTCCTGTTCTAAAGATTTTTTAAAAATTCCTGTAAGGTCTAGTTCAGGAGTGCCTTCTTTTATTAAACCTGTACTAATCCTTTCCAGTTTTTCCTAAAACTTCTTATAGAATTGACTTTCTTTTCTTCAGTTTTTGATCACATACATTTTTGTGTAATAGTTATTTGTAGACATGTTCACGCCCTATTCTTCCGTAGTTGATTGAATTTTTAAAATTAAAATCTTAACAATAATCAGTGAGGCCAAAAAAAGAGGACTGTATATGCTAAGAGTGTGAACTTTTGTTACATATAGTATTTTTTATAGTAATTTTGTCATAATGTTAATGCAGTCACCCTGATTAAAATATTTATGGATAAGATACTTTCATGCCTCTGTATACATGCTCAGCAGTTCTCTTACTCTGTTTTCTAAGAGGTGAGTGGCGTGTTTTGTGATGTCTTTTCAAATAATGATTGGTTGCTGCTTTGACCAGAGTTCTGTAGTCTTTAAAAATGTTTCCCTGTACATTGTCATTGTTATGTATATTTGTTGTCCTTGTTCCGCACATTTTACTCTGCTTCACTTCATAAGGGTTCCTCAGAACTTGTCGTAACTTGTCATTTCTTGTGGCATCTACTTCATACCATTCGTATGCTACAACTTCTCCAATCACATTCTAGTTCATGGGCACCCACTTTCTTTCCAGTTCTTTGTTCCAACAAAAAATACTGCTATATTTTTATTCATATAAACCCATTTTCTCTTTCTTTGACCTTTTCGGGGGAGGGGCAAGTAAATTCATCTTATTGGTATCATTGAGTCAAATATCCCTTCCTTATTAGATATTTTAGCTACTCGAGGGCAAGAACTGTACCACAGTCCATCTTTCTGTCCACTCTCCAACTTTTAGTGATCTCATTTGGAGTTTTCTTGACAAAGACACTGAAGTGTTTTGTGATTTCCTTCTTCAGCTCATTTTACAGATGAGGAAATTGAGGCAAAGCAGCTCTCTCAGGCTCACACAGAGATATTAAGTGTCTGAGGCTGGATTTGAACTCTGGAAAGATAAGTCTTCCTGACTTCAGGCCCAGCACTCTATCCTCTGTGCCACCTAGCTTCCCAGTTTGAACATAGCAGGTACTTCATTATTGGAACTGAATGAAATCCCTTTCATCATGTGCCTTTTCATCTTTTCTCTTAGTTTGCATTGCTCTTTCTAGTTTAGATGGCAAACTCCCTGGATGGTGACTAAAACAAATGTATTTTATTGATTCTTATGGGACTTTGCTCAATGTAATTTACTGTAATATCATTTAGAAATTACTAAAGCACTGTGCTCTGGAGCTCCCTATACTGACTACATGAATGTGTAATTTCGGTATTGACATTCTTCTGGAATTGTTTAGTAATGGGTAACTTCAGATGTGTTAAAAAAAATCGTTCCTCTCTGAGTTTCAGAGATTGTTGTAGGTCTTCCTATATTGTTTGATGTCTCTGAGGCATTTGTGTGTGGATGTGTGTTCATGAAACTGCTGCATGTAGTATGGTGCGTGGAGTTGTAAAATTCTGGGCTAATCTTTTGTTTTTTTGCCAACATGATTTCAACAGAAGCCAGCATACTTTCTCTGGGGCCATTTATTCTGGTCTCTAATTGATATCATGTGTAAAGCATTGTATGAAGGCCAAGTGAGTTTCAAGAATGAAATGTGCAGTGTAGTCTCTAATTTGTTTCCCAGCACTTTTAGGAAATAATGTGTGTGTCCCCACCTTACTTTCTTTAAACTTTCTATATCTTCTTGTATCTTTGGCCTTGGACTGCTAAATTGAAAAAAGCAAAGCAAGAGAACATCCTAAATAAGAAAATTTTGTTGATAAAAAATTATATTAAATTTAATTTTATAAGGAAATTGTTATTATGATAAGTAACACACATAACATTGATACGTTATAATACGTTATAAAAAAGTAGGTTTTTATAGGATTTCGTCTACTCTTTGAAAGTAAGTTATGTCCACAAGGCAGAACATTATTTTTTCTATGTTTTTTTCTTTCTTTTCTTCTCTTTGTCCCTCATCCTCCTAGAGTTCATATTAGGAATGTTTGTTTGTCCTTGGCTCAGATCAGAGAAACCTTACAAATATTATTGTTTAATCATTTAGCAGTATCACAAATAAGAAATTTAAAGAGAAGGTTTTTCCCAATTCCATGAAGGGTGAAACCCTTCTAAGTTCTTCCTTGCAAACAGAAAGACTGGTTTGAGGTATCCTAGATTAGCACAATGAGTAATGTAAGTAAAAACTATTTAAAGTTTCTTGAAGTTTGGGAAATGTGAAACTGTTTTTCTTAGGGTCAATCTTTTGCTTTGCTTTGGGACTTGTTAGATTTCATTTAGAATGGAAATCGTTTCTATTTGTCCACTGTGAGTACTGTCTTCTTATTTTCCAAACCAAAGATTTCTAGTTTTCCAGTGAGACAGAGAGTGGTATTTCATTCAGTCTTCTCTCTCTTTCCATTTCACGGGCCTCATCTTTTCTTTCCACTTTGGATTTTCATTTTTTTTTTTGACTCTAATTACAGAACATTGCCCTTAAGGCTCTCTACCTTATACTTTAGTGCTCTTAACTTCACAGGTCAGATGTTTCATAAAACAAACCAAGTTGTATGGAAGGGTTCTTTCCTGTTGATTTGGTTTGCCTGTCAAAGAGCTTCTTTTCTGAGTTGCCTCATTTCTCACTCTAGATCCTTTTAGCTAAATGGCTCTTAATACCTATATATGGGGATCCTGAAAATTAGTACCTCCATTTATGAATTTTTCTCCCAGAGCAATTCACCAAAGCCATATAAAGTGACAGGGAAGCCTGCATATTCTCCTCTTTTTTCCCCCTCCCCCAATAGCATTTCTCTACAGATGACATTTTGAAAGTGTTGTCTATGGGAGACAAGCATCATGCTTCCAGTCACTTCAAGGCTATTGGAAATGTTTCGTGGTGATATGTCTGTCTCCAGTTGACCTTGACATTTACAGAAATTGCATGAGAAAACCTTATTTTTCTCATGCAGGATGTTTAATTTGCATGTTGAGAGTGGTCACACAGCTTGCCAATCCCCTCTGGCTCCCCAGTGTTTATTTTTATTGTTTATTTTGCTATCCTATTGGAGAAAGTGACTTGTTACTTGATTATTATGCCTATAAAGCCTCAAAAAAAAGTCTTTTTAGGGCAAAAATCAGGAAGATGAATCTAGACCAGTGAGTTTCAAACTTTATTTTGTTTTATAGTACAGGACTATTGTTTGCCATGAGTACTTGTGTCACAGTGAACATTTGGGTTGACAGTATTACTTACCACTCAGAAGATTGCCGTGTACCCATATGATTGTTTTCCACATTGTGCAGGAGACACATGTATGTGCTGGAAATATAAATCCGACACTTCCATATCGCCCTTTACAAAATGGAGGCCTGCTAGTGTGCTGTGGTTTGAGTCACTGGAGTCGATGCCATCTTTACCTCCTTCAATCTCTATTTCCTTCATCTCAGCTTCTGTGAACTTGATATTTTAAAAATTCCTCTATAAAGTACATAAGATTAGGGACTTACTGAGCATTATGCCGCCCCAGTATTCAATAGTGCGCTCAATAAATGTTGGAATGACAAACGAGTTCATGTTGCTAAGGAACCCTGCCATCTTGTATGAGTAGGCATCCTATTCGTTCCTTTTTTTCTTTACATAATCCTATATTGCATTGACAAATAATTATTGACTTCAGATCCTTGAAGAGTCTAATGTCACGTTAGATCCGGCAGAGTCAGTTTATAGTTCTTTATTGCAGAGTGCTAAACTGAGTCTTCTTCATTTAAAGTGCCCATTTATATGCTGTTTTTGAATACTTATCTCTTTTGGACCCTCAAACATAGAAAACAGAATTTTCAATAAACTGTGTTAAGATAGAAATTGACTGCGTTGTGATGAAAGGTAAATGCCCTTTTATTCTACTTAAGGACATAATTTTTCCCCAAGACACTCTCTCTTCATCTTGTAAATTCTTTAGTACTGTGGTTAAGGGCATGGAACTAGGAGTCCAGTGATCTGGGTTCCAGTCCCAGCTGTGTCACTCACTAATCTTTTGACCTTACCTCTTTATATTTTAGTTCTCTTCTTATCCATAAAATGAGGGAGTTGGGCTCTCATTTCTAAGGTTGGTTTTAGCTCTAACAATTTGTGAGTCTGGGAATTAATGTCCTTAGTTAGCTTAGTTTTCTGTGCTAGTTTATATTTATAACCAATCAATCAGTCAATGAAAATGAATTCATGAAGTTTTTCCTTTATGCCAACCCCTGTGTGCTAAGCACCAGGGAACAAAGCATGAATGACAGTTTTCCCTTTCAAGAAGCTTATACCCTAGTTTGGGGAGACAGTGTAGATAGGAGAGGACACTACATGAAAAGGTATGGTTGGTCCTTGGGTTTAAATGGTGGAGCCCAGCATTCCTTAGAGTGCAATGGTTAAATTAGATGACAATATCCAGGAGTCTGGATGTTTTGAGGAAAGCTAGAATGTAGAATCTGATTAGCCTAACAGTGTTGTAAGGGCCAGCTGGCTAGACCTGTTGGTCTTCTCTCTTACCAAAGCCATTATAGTTGGTAACTCTCTTCAACCAAGTGATGTAAGTGGCTATGACCACCTAGCAAAGCAGAGTACCTGAGATATCTGGTTCACCACTGCTGGGGAAGGGAGGATTGATCCCATGGTGTGGGAGGTGGGGGCCCTGGATTCCCATGCTGACTTGGCTCCCTGAGCTCAGAGATGGGCTGCATTTGCTATGTAATCAGTCACCTTTCCCCCTTTCTTCTGCCACTATTGCAAGTGGATACTCAAGTCTGGCATCTGCTTTTTCTTCCCCCCCCCCCCCCACCATATGAAGGAGGTACCCCCACAAATTTTTTTGCCTAAGATTTATTTATTAAGGGGAAAAAAGATAATACAAGTTAGAAACTAGTCTATCAGTGTGAAACTGCTAGCAATATAGGAAAAACAAAGAAAACTACCCACTCTCACACTGCCTCATATTAGACTTCTAAATTCCTCTCACTAGCTAGTTTCCAAAGTCTGGCTTGATTTGTGCTTGCCGTTGGCCATGAAGTAAGTATCCATCTTGTTGGGGATGAACAAAATGCTGTTTTCTTACACTAGACCATCTTCACGGTGATTTGCAAGTCACCCAACCGGATCAAGCTTATCTGCCCATTCTGTAGCATGTTCTCAGTCAGCCACCAGGCCCCAATATTACATGGCAAGTGCGAGGGCATTGTATCAATATTTCAGCTACATCATCGGCTACCTAATTTGTCTTCACATCCAGAAATGAATTAATGAGTGAACCACAAGGAAATAAAAGACAGATAAATACTCACACTTTCTCCTTGGAATTTGACTTAGTTTTATCTATCATTGGAAACTTCTTTCTCCAAAGTTACGAGTCATGTCTTAACTGCCAAATCTAGCGATCTTTGCTCAGTTCTCATTCTTCTTGAGTTCTCGGCAGCATTTGACACTCTTGACTACCCTCTCCTCATGGATACTTAATTCTTTAGGTTTTGGGGATTAAGTTTTCATCTTGCCTAACTGTTCTTCTCAGGATACCTATCATTCACACTCCCTAACTGGAGTGCCTTCCCAGATTTTGTCTGGGACTCTCTTCTCTTCTTTCTCTTTTGATTCTCTCAGTGGGTGACATTGTTAGCGCAGGTGGATTTAACTGTTAACTATATGAAGAGGATTCTCCTATCTGTAAAAATCAAGCCATAGGTTTTTTTCCCCTTAGCTCTAATGTGAGGACATTGTAACCGTATTTCTACTAAATCATGAACTGTCTAACTTGCATTTCTTCTAATCAAGAAATCAACATCAATAACTGGCATTTGGACATTTTTTACTGGATGTCCAATTTAATCATTCCATGTCCAAAAAACCTCATTATCTCTCCTCCCCCCAAACCTACCTCTCTTGTTTCTTTTGAGAGTACCACATTTTCTTTAGTTGGGTTCTTTACCTCAGCATCATTCTCAGCTCTTCACTCTATCATTCCATTTATCGAATCAGTTTCTGGATTTTGTCATTTGTAGTTCCACAACATCTCATGTCTGTCCCTTTCTTCAGCATTCATCGCATGCCTTTTCATGGCATTGATGTCTCTTCACAGCCTGCCCCTAACCCGTATTTGAAGCCTTATTTCACATGACTGTGCTTCACGGATTTTTGGCTAAACTGATCTCATACAGAGTAACATTCCATTTTTTGTCTCTCTTGCTGGAAAGCATTCCAACTTTTCTGCACTCTTAGACGCCTTTGTTTCCTTCAAAACTCAGCCTAACCATCATCTTCTATCGAAGTGTTTTTTGATTCTCATAGCTACTAATTACCTTTTATTTTATTACACACATGTATATGTTTTACACATATATACATATATGTGTATGTGTCTTCTCCCGTGGTAGAATGTAAAGTCCTTGAGGTCAGGGGCTGTTTCATTGTGGTTCTTGTAGCCGTAGTGGAACTGAATAAAGGCTTGTTGATATATTAATTTTAATCATCTAAAAACAGTATGCAAGACAACTCTGAAAATACTCAGTGAAGGCCTTCTGTGTCACTCAAATTTTATGAGCTATGGTTTGATTATTAATTATTGCTTAATAATTAATTAGCAAGCCTGATGGAACAGCTCTCTGAAAATAAGAATGGAATACCCAGAATAGGTATGTGAGTATCAGGAGAGAGGGAAGAAGAGAGGTACTATCGGAGAAGTAGGAGAGCACCAAAGGCACCAACTTTGCCCAGGTAGGCCCAATCCATGCTATTCTCTTGTCTCCCTTCTCTCCATGATCCCTGTATTTGGGCCTCTTAGAAGTTAGCACATTTAATAGATAGTTCAGAAAGCTCCATCTGCTTTGATACTTCTTTTATATTTTTGTGTATCTGATGTGTCAAACTCTGCCTACAATACTCCAGAAGCAGATTAAAATGTAATTGAGAAATATTTTATAAAATAAAAATACAATAGGACATAAATAATGTTAATATGTGGTTTTCTAAGTTAACATGCAGCCATCAGGGATCCTTAGGCACGGTTTAATAGACCTTTTTTCTATTTGAGTTGGACACCACTCCTGTATACAATTACAGTGACAAAATTGAAGGTGATTTATAGTTAGTCCTGTCATTCCAAAGCCTCTTTTTATAAAGGTGAAAGAATGTTCTGCAAATGAACATTTTATTAAAATTCTGCTCCTAGTGGACTCCAGCTTTTGTGATAATGGATGATCTGATATTATGGATAAACTGAAGTTTTTGTAACTGTATTTAAATGGATGTTATTTTGGCCAGTAATGAGCTATGATATTTCTTAAGGGATTTTGTACCTGGTGGTTTGTAGGGAGGAAAGGTATATGACTGGGTTTCAATTGTGTAATGGAGTATTCAGTCTAGACAATTTACAAAAAAATTAGCCCTGATTTGTGATTTTATTGGTATATAATTTTCAGTGAGGTAACTCCCTCTACGAATGCAAGTGGGCACCTTTTCTGCAACAAATAGTGTTAGATTAGCCTGACAGGTTAAGTGATTTAGCCACGGCCCCCATGTATCAGAAAGTGGACCAGGATGCAGACCTTCCAGGCACCAGAGCTAGCTCATTATCTGCTTTGCCATGCTGCCTTAAACAAATGTCAAAAAGAAAAAACAACAACCCCCTTAAATAGTCTGTACACCAAAGAAGACCCTCCCCAAAGCTTGAGCTTGGGATGACTGGAGCTCTGAACTGTTCCCTCACTTCCCCCCTCCCCTTATCAGCTGTGATTCTGTAATGGGAAAAATTAATAGGCGTCTCAGAATCATGAAGAAAAGCTCTTTCATCTCCCTCAGCTCCAGGAGTGTGCTGTATTTTCAAAGGAGAGCATTGTATAATTGAGTAATAGATATCTAGGATAGGGCATTTCCTGGGGATTCATGACCGGCTGGAAGAGTTCACTTCAGGCCATTTGTCACAGCTAGTGTTTTCCCCGGAAATGCCCTGTGCCAGGGGTTTGTGGAGTGTGTGTGTGTGAGTGTGTGTGTGTGTGTGTGTGTGTGTGTGTGTGTGTGTTTAAGTGCTATTCTTTCTTTATATATTTATTTATTTTTAGAATTAAAAGGGGAAAGCAACTTTCCTTGTTTTTCTCCCTCACCCCTATTCCCCCAGCCCTTCTACATTGCCCTAACCCTTTCATTGTCCATGGGTCTCCTTCAGAGCACCATGGGGGGTGGGGGGTGATTTTTTTCAATGGGGCGCCAGCTGGGTGAGAATGTTTTAAGGGAGTGAGTGCCTTGTAAAAAGCAGCCAAGTGCAACTCTAGTTTTTTGTTAAGGCACTTTTTTAGGGTTATAAAAATCATTTATTATGGAAATGTAATCCATTGCTACATGGCCAGTTTCCCCAGCTGTATACAGTAATGTTTCTGTCACCAGCTGTGGCTTCAGTATTTATTACATTCTGGAAAACTTTTGCCTTGGTTTTGTTTGTGGAGGCCTTTGAGGGTGGCCCTTTTGTGTGACTTTGCAAATCTGTGTGTTAAATCTGGTTTGTAATCAACCAGAGAATGGACTTTCTTCTTTCCTGTACTAGAGGTTATTTGTGTTGGGATGTGTTTTAATTTCTGTGCCATCCTTCTCATCTTTCTAGACATGAAAGTGCCCTTCCTAAGGCTTTTCAAATCTCTTTCACTGCTAACTCTTTTATATATTGCACAGGAATTACTTTTAGTTGGGACCTTGTGCCTCATCCTTGTTTTTAACTTCAGAAAGAAAAAAGTGTTTAGTGTTAAGATGTGTTTATTTTTACAGTCACTCACCCCACTCTCATTTCTTGCATTAAAAGTGAAAACTTATTGGTTGATGTTTTGGAAGAGAAAGACTTTGAATTTCAAGGTGGAACTTAACTTGCCTATGGATTTTCTCAGACAGGATTGAATGAATAATCCATGCTTAGAAACAAAACTACTTTTGGAAGAACTTAAATTGAAAAGGTGGGAAGAAGTGGGAAGAAGACTTCTCACTATTCTTCACTTGGTTGCACTTTAAAAAGCACAGTGAGGTCATATAAAGTTGAGTGGTATTCTGGAAACTGATAATAGAAACGTTTTCAAATGAAGGTGCTGAAATTCTTTCTTCGTACATCTCTGTTTCTCGTTTTTATGCCCCTTAAGGACCTTATGGTCTCTGGCACTTTGGAACCCCAACTTTTGAAGTTGTACTCTTAATGGATGACTAAATGGAAGGCAGTTTCACTCTTTAGCACAAATCACATTTATGTTGGTTTTAAAGAATGGCAGCAAGAATAGTTTTCGTACTTGAACTGGAATAATTATCTCAGTGGGTTATTAGGCAGTAATCTGATTGGACCATCTGCTTATGATGGAAAAATGCTTGTGTGAGTGCTCTGGGTCAACATGAACACTGTTCATGGTTTCCAGCAGTGAGTTTCCGGATCTCAATCACTTGCTGAAGGCATTCTTTAAAAGATCAAACGGAGACGGACACTGGGAGGATTTTAATTATGCCAGTTAACATCAGAGGAGCCAGGGTCTGTGGCCGCAAATCATGCTCATCTGAATGAATGGCACTGAGCTGGAAATAATGTAATGACTCAAATGATGGTAATTGTGTGCCATTATGCTATTCCAGTGAATTAGGAATATTGATTTAAGCTTATATGTGGGTGTAGGGAGAGGTGGGGGTGGTGGGTAAAAAGAGAGAAGCAGTGAAGGAAGGCGACAGACTTGATTGCATTGATGTTTTGAAATGGTTTGGGAATTTGAACCTTTGATTGAGAGTGTCATTTTGGTACTACCAAGGAAATTAATAAACCTATTAAAAAAACCTCCTTCAATATCGTTGCTTTTGATCCATTAAAAGACCAAGAACAGAGCAGCATTCTGTGGTCTGGTGACATTGTGTCTGAGCCATTCAAACTCATTTATATCTCTTACATCCATGTGTTGATTAAAAAAAAATTGTGCCTCCGTTTCCCTTCCAACAATTTATTTACATATGTATGTTTATATTCATATAGATACACATATGCATGCATACATATACACTCTCATATGTGTGTCTATATGTAGTGTGATATATGTAGTGATAACCATGAAGAGGGCACAAGTGGAGTTCCAAAAGTAGGAGTTCCCAGGATAGACCTTGCTGTCTCTCGGTCCTTTAATGCACACCACGTAGTGTAGACACCAGCAAAGGGAAGAGAATTTGCACAAAGAAATGTTGGAAACTGGGAGAAAGCAGAGCTTTGACAGGCTATGTTAAGGAACATTTACACAGGTGTATTAAGGAGCAGTTACACACTGCTTCTGTAGCATAAATGAGCCAAGTTGTTGATACTCTTTTAAATCTGAGACTATTTTTATTTTTAAAAAGGTTAAAGTAGATTTTTAGGAGCTATCAAGAACATACTTATAGTTGGGAGAATGATTCTCTATTTGGGTTTCAGTTTAAAAGTTTGAAGCTAAACTAGTTTCTTGTGGTGAGAGGACTTTCATGTCTTATGTTTTCCTTGAGTCTCCATAAATGTTGGACTTCTTTCAGCTTGTAACAACAGCTGTTATCCTGGTGTTTATTGTACCTGGGGTGTTAAATAAGGTGTTCTCTTTCTGAAGAACAGAAGCTACCTGATGTTAATGGTCATTTGAGCAATTGGCTTGCTTAGGATGTTGACAGGATTATATAACTTTCATTTGGAGTAGTCTGGCTTCCTGGAAACAAAAGGTCTTTGAAAAGATGGGTTTTACTTATTTCCCAGTTAGGGCTTCAGTGGGAGTATACTTCCTTGTCTTTTACCTGCTTTTTAGGTCTCTTTATAGAAACTATAGAAATGTGTGAGAAAATGGAATGGCCATATCTTATTCATCCTACGTCTGTCAGGCACTTCTGAACCCTACCGTTAGGTGGGTGTGTTGGTGGGAGATTTGAATAATCCAGAGAGTGTAGGAAGAATGAAGAAATCACTAGATGGATAGATCATTGACTTTATCTTCTCAAACCGAATAGAAATGGATTCTTGCTGCATATTGACTTAGAAAATCATAAATTATATTATTTGTGTTGTATTTTCAATTATTTTTATTAAACATTTCTGTATTGGATTTTATCCTAGTTATCAGGACTGGGAGGTCAGGATTTGACGTCTGTTTTAGGATTCTAGGTCTATCTATGCTTAGACCTGACCCCTTGGCTTGAAGTAAAGAGATGATATAAGTTCAGGCAGAGTTATAGAACAGAAAGATCACTGGAATAACTTGCTTTCAGAAGACCTAGGTTCAGGTTGTGACCCAGACCTTTGCCAAGAGAACGCAATGCCAAAGGGCACACCTTGGAATCACAAGTTCATTAGAGTTGAAAAAGGATCTTAGGAAGACTGAGGACTCTCAACTTTTTATGTGTCCCAGACCCATTTGACTTCTTGTGAAGCCTCCTATTTCTCTCTGTGATGTTTTTAAATGCATAAAATGCAGAGGAGTATAAAAAGGAACCAATTATAATGAAATACAGTCATCAGAATTTTTTTTTAAAGGCAAGTTTACAAATCTAGGTGAAGAACCCCTGGACTAGATGGTTGTAAGGTCCCTTTCAATTCTAATGGTCCACGAGCTAGTGATTCCAAGGTGTATGCCCTTTTGCATTGTATTCTCTGGGCATAGGTCATAGGTCCAGCTCGTTCAGAAGGTGGCTTGGGCTCAGCAGCAGTGGTTTCAGTCTCCTCTAACTAGCCATTATTACCCACTCTCCTCCTTCTTGGATCTCAAAACATATTACATTTAAGTGCAGTCAGTTAACTTTCACTCATTTTCAGGAAAGGCAATGGGACCTTTCATTATCTTTCCCTTTAGATAGCTGGGAACTATTAGAATTTGAGATTCCTACCTCTGTAATCTGCCTTTAATCACCAGACCTCACATCTTTCTTTTTCATAAATTTATTGACTACTTCTCTCTTCCCCCACTTCCAGATGTAACAGGAGTACTTAGACTTAAATTTAGCTTTCAAACAGAGTTCAGAAAGAAGTTGTGGATAAGAGGGGAGAGAGGGGGGGAGGGGGGAGGAGGAGAGGGAGAGAATATATATATATATATATATATATATATATATATATATATATATATATATATATATAAATATGGGAGTACAATAAATATCTCCTACAGAATGGTAATGGCTGCGGCTTTCCTAACATGAGTTGAGGCATTAGAGACTACTGCATTTATTTGGTGCTGATTTGTAATAAATCAAGTCAAATCAACAATTGTTAATCATCTTCTGTGTGTCAGCTATTGCTGGAGACACATAGCCAGCTAAAACATTCTCACAGTGGAATTGGGGATACAATATAAGCCAACTATGTAAAACATAGTTTGTATCAATAACACAGAAATGAAAATTCAGTATTTATGGGTTTTTTTCACCTTTCTTAACTTAATAAAAAGGGAGAATTTTAAGCTGTGAAGAGACAATAATTTTTTCATTGGAGGTTGAACATTGTTGACCTTCAGTCTGAAAACCAGGAATTGCTGTGCATGGATGATTTTTCACCTTTGAATTGTGAGACTAATAATTTTCTTTTCTAAGCCTTCATCTTCTTAGTATTTATTTGTATTGCATTCTCTGGGTATTTATTTACTTGTGGTTTATTGTGCCATGTTTCAGCTAACTCGTTATTTTTTCTTGGCTCTGTTCTGATTTAGGACTTACTCACAGACATCCCCCTAACTCACCAACGCTTGCCCTCAGAACATACTTACTGTGTGCTATGTGTTGGCTGAAAAGTGGCACAATAGACCACACATAAATAAATAGACACCCCGAGTATGACATACAAATACTGAGAAGATGAAAGCTTAGAAGAGAAGACTAATATGGGCCCTGTGCTAAGCTCTGAGGAGTCAAAGAAAGGCAGAAGGCAGTTTCTTACCTCAAGGAGCTTACAGTCTAATTTGTAAACTGCCCTTCTGGCAGAATTGTCATTTCCTTTACACTTTCCCTAAATACCAAACACGAAACATGAAGTAAATTGTCTCATTTATGGAATCTAACCCATAAAATCTCATCAAGTTCTTAAATGTGTGTTAATGAATTAATTTATTTTTAATGCAAAAATTTCCTCAGCTTGTGGTTATAGGCCTTATTGCATGCACAAGAGATCCCGGGAATAAAAAATATTCTGTTCTAGGGGAAACCACTTTTCTTCTACTCCTGAGTGAAACCTTCCCAGAAAATGGCTGGTTTTGTATGTATGCAGAGTTGCAGAAGCATTCAGGAACCTGTGAATTTATCTTTGCAGATAGGTTATAGAGCCAGTTTTCCAAGATCCTACCTTATGTATAAAGGGATTTTACTCATTTTAATAATAATAGATGATATTATCTTTATACTTTATCTTAACTTTAAGGTTTATAAAGCATTTTTGTATCTCATTTGATTTAACAGCAATCATGGAAAATAGGTACAACAGGTTGTATTACACCCATTTTACAGATGACGCAATCGAGGCTCAGAAAAATGAAATGATTTGCCCATGCCCCTGGAACTAGATAACAAATGCCTGAAGTGTGATTTGAACAAAGGTCTTACTTGACTCCAATTTCATTCTTACAGCTAGAAACTTTGTGTGATTGAGCCAACCAATCATTCATTCAACAAGCATTTATTAATCACTTACTGTGTTCTGGGCATTGTTCTAAGCACTACAGATATAAAGGAAAGCCAAGAAAAAGTTTGTGTGAGAGGAATCCTTGCTGTTGTTGAGCTCACATTTTGATTAAGGAGACCAAGTATGACACCAAAATCAATCTAGCCACACTGGCTTCTCTGTTTCTCACACGTAATACTTGGGACTTTGCACTGGCCCATCTCCCATCTTCTCTCCCATATTCTTCCTTCTTTTTTGGTGCATACAGCTCCTCTCTTCCTTTAAAATTCATTGTGGGCACTCTGTTCTTCACTGAGTCTTTCCTGATCCACCTAAAAACTAGTACCCTCCATGCCAAGCACCTTGTCTTTAAGTACTTCTGCATATTTGTATTTATTCACCTAATATTTATACTGTAAATATTTTTATATGTAATCATTGTCTCTCCTGTAAACTCATCTGAAAAATAGATTAATTTTTTTTTTGTTGTGTGTGTCGAGTACAATACCTGCTATATTTGGATACTTAATAAATGCTTTTTGATTGATTGATGCTATTTGAAAGTTATTTTGCTAGTTTGGGGATCCTCCTAAGTCAACAACATAATTTCTCTAGTACTGACAGAGTTTAGGGACCTGAGATTGCTGTGTGGGAGAATAGAAACAGTTTCTTGGTGTAGGAGGAATTTAGACTGTTACCAAAGGGGCCATCCTGCCTGTAGGTGATGGGATTAGGGATGTAATTTGGGTGCTCTTGGAAATAATAGGTCTGCCATTGCAACGCCTCTTTGTTTAGGTGTAGGTGTGCTAGCATGAATATTAAATTAAGCTGTAGATGCTTCCGGATTTGCTGCATCTTTAGTAAAAGTAATAGGGGGGGTAACAACTTGGGCTTTGGTTAATTTTTTCAGAGCCCTGTGTAATGGCCATCCACACCCCTGTAGAAATCATGAGGTAGGCCTCTTCTCTGGGACCATGCTTGAGTAACTCCATTGGGATAGATGGAGAAAACCAAATTAGTCTCTCCTTACCCTAATGAGATCCTCTGTGTCATTACTGGCAGGCATTTTTAATCTTCTGAGGGTAAATATGGCATCTAACAAAAAATATACCAAGAAAAGAAATCTGGTATAGTATAACAAATTCCCTTGTTATGGAGAGAGTAAGGATGTCTTTACATCTTTCTGTGTTATGATCACTGAGATCAGACCTATGGGGCTCATAGACTTCTCCATATACAGCATCACGCTTCATTTAGCTATGAGAGAGAGAGACAGAATCAACTTTGTTTTCTAAAGAATGCCCTCATAACATCAGGAAAAGGCTGAGGAAGTCAAAGGTTGATGTAAGCTTACTCAGTGAACAAATATTTCCCAAACTCCATCTCTGTACCAGACAATTTTACTAAGTACTGGGGATACAAATATAGCAAATGAAGCCATCTCTACCTATAGGGATCTTACATTCTAACTGAGGGAGAAAATAAAGTCATATGTAAGTGTATCCAGAATAAATATAAAGAGAGTAAAGACAAATTAAATACAGAATCATAGTCAGGGTTAGAAAGCCTTCCCATAGAAGGCAGTACTTGAGCTGTGCCTTGAAGGAGGAGGAGGAGTTGTTGAGGCAGAGGTAATAGGGGAGTGTGTTCCAGGTGTATGCAAATGTATAAAGGTTGGAATATTGTGTGGGAAGACGGAGAACATGGCCCTTTGAAGTGTGGGAGTGGGAGTAATAGTGAGCCTCTAAAGGTAGATTGAAACCTGGTTATGAAGTATTTTAAAAGCTAAATAGTGGATTTTATATTTCATACTAGATGTGTTATGAAGCTATTGGAGTTTATTGAAGAGAGAGTAGCTAACTTGGAATTAAAGGGGACAAAGCAAAACTAAACAAAACCCTTGTGCATCTAGGTGGCAAAGTAGATAGAGCACAAGGCCTGGAGTCAGGAAGATCTGAGCTCAAATCTGGCTTCAGATACTTACTAGCTGTGTGACCCTGGATAAGTCACTTAGCCCTGTTTGCCTCAATTCCTCATCTGTAACTTGAGTTAGAGAAGGAAATGCAAACCACTTCAGTATCTTGGCCAAGGAAACCCCAAATAGGGTCACAAAGAGTTGGACACTACCAAAATAACTGAGCAACAACAAAATGGTACCTTTATTGGATCCTAACTTAGCTTCATGAATCTAAGAGTTGGAGAGGTGTTTAGATTCTCACTAACATCTAGCCCTAACTAGATAAATGGCAACCTATTTGTTAAATATTGAGTATGTGATGTTTAACACATTGCAGTATCCAGTACACCACTTAAGTGAATATTCCAGTGGAGTTTATGGAAATACATGATAGAGCCAGAAGATTTTAGGAGGATGTTGGATGTAGTATGAGTGAAATGGAGCTGGCACCTCCAATTGTGGGGCATAGTCCTGGATGTCTTTGGAATTCCTGGCCTTCCACCAGTCTTCAACATGCCTATGGTAGCATCAGCATCTTTGGGAGTAGTAAGAACAAATTTCTAGCAATGTGGTTTGAGGCTCAAGTACTGTCATGTACAGAGAGAAAAAAAAACTCCACTTCCGATTGACTTTTCATCATTAGACTCATTTTTCAAATGGCTTTAAGTATTTAGGAGCATTAATTGGCTAGGACACCTGTAGCTGAAGTCATGGTCAGTCTTTTCTGAATTCATGATTATTTCTTGGTGCTACTTGACCTTGGATTACCTTCAGTTGCCTGTTGGAATGGTGTTTATCAGTCATTTGCAGTTGACTGTTATTTGGGAAGAAAGCTGTGATGGACATGTTCTAGGCATTACATGTAGGTAATAGTTTTGGGAGGCAGCTTTATTTAGCCTTTTCAGCTTAGGTGCTAGTAATTCTCCTGAGAATTACTTGCAAGATATGTATAGGAATATAGCAGCACTTATTGTGGTGAAGAATTGGAATCAGAATAAGTGCTATAATTGTGTAATGTCAGAACCAATTGTGTATTTGAATGTAAAGGATTCTTAAGAGATGATGGACATGACAGATTCAGTGAAATACAGAAAGACTTATATGAACTGATGCAGAGTGAAATGCATAGAATTGGGAAAACAATTTATGTGGTGACCACGATAATAAATGTGAGGGGAATCAGTTTTGAAAGACCCCAGAAATGACTGGATTAGCAATCATTCATAATTTCGAAAGATGGACAATGAAATAACTTCTTACCTCTTGGCGGGATGTATGCTGATTTAGAGTTACTGAAGAAGACATGCATTCTCAAACATGGCCAGTGTGTTGTTTTATTTTCCTTGACTATGAGTATTTATTATAAGGGAGAGCCTCTACTTGGAGTGAGAAGAGAGGAGGGGCTTTAATGAGTAACCGACATAAAAAAGAACATTAATAACATTTTAAAAATAAAGATAATGAATTAGAAAAAAGCTACTGAAATACTGGAGAGTAGGGAGAGAGAGGGAAACTTTACCAGTATTATCAAAAAAAAATTTAACTCAACATGCAAATGATAACATTACAGGTGGCTGTGCTTCAAAGAAAACTATTAACTCAAGAAATAAGCAAAAATAATTATGATAAACATTACTTAATAGAAATATTTCTTTTTTCCATAGGAAAGGAGACTTCCTAAATTGTGATTTATATTTTATGTTTCAGTATATAGTAAATAATAAAAGTAGAGATCTGGTCTATTGCTTATCCTTTCTTCTGTAGATAAAAATTTATATGCACCAGCAGTACCTTGAGCTATGAGGTGGGTCACAGCTATCAAAATAAAGCACTAGCTAATGAAAGACTACCCAGGCTAGACACTTAATATGTACAAAATTTTGTACTGGTGAGTACATGAAAATGATGAAACTCCCTGTAGCTTGTGTAGACTTCTTTTGGAATATGAGCCCTATGTTATGAAGGATGGAAGTAAAAAGGATGGGGTACTACCAGTGATGTGATGCCTCATTGAATTTAGTAATGGAAAAGGCCTCTGAGTTAAGTTTTGTGTCAACTAGTCCATGTGATATCTTGTAAATTGGTTATTTAACAAGGTCAGGTTGCAAAAAATGAGGAAATAGGAAAGGAGGCAAGAAAAATAAGCATAAATTAATCAGTAAACATTTATTAAGCACTTATTATATACCAAGAACTGTAGTAGGTCCTGGGAACACAAATTAGAAAAGGAAGCAATACCTACCTTCAGGTAGCTTACAGGCTGTTGAGGGAAACAATATATATAAATATAAGTAAATGTTCCATTATTCCTAAGTGGAATAACCATGCTTATTTGGGTCATCTTTGAACACTGAAGTTTTTCAGAGCAAATACACAGATCAAAAATCTTGAAGGAACCTTAGGAAGTTTTCGCAATATAATCAGGTGTGAGAAACCTCATATACTTTCTTTCCTAGCTACCTCTCTTAGGCTGTGTGTGTGTGTGTGTGTGTGTGTGTGTGTGTGTGTGTGTGTGTAAATATATACGTTTCATTCCCCACCCCACAACACCTGGGCTATATCAAAATCATACTTCTTAAAAAACAAAGCAAAACACCTTCCCTAGGACCTCCTATTGCATTGTTCGTCAACCAGAAGGTTCTTCCAAAAATCAAATTGAAATCTTTAATGTTGATATTTAAAATTGTTTTGCCCTTTTCCGCCCTTTATTTAACTCTGCTACCCCCACCCATTTTTCTTCCTGATTCTCATCAATTTAACTAATTTGGCAAAAGTGGTTTTTAGTTGTTGAGTTATACTTGGTGGGGAGGTGGTGGTGGAGAAATGAGTCACTATAGCTGACAAATGGTTGTTTAAAAAACCCAGGGAATTATTTGTGGTTTCCCAAATGACTTTCGTAGGTTTGCAAACCCTTTGCAAGACTGTAGCTATAGCAAACTGACCAAGTGCTACCGAAAAGCTAGTCACTTTAAATAAATTTTAAAGAGAAGGTATCAAAATCCATTTCTGTTACAAAAAAAGAATATAAAAACTTGAAATTTCTATTAAAATAATCCCTTAGCCAATCATCATCATCATTACAGATTATAGTGATACATGAATAATAAACCCATGCATATAAAGTGAAGTTAATTTTATTCATAACTATCTATTTACATTCTGCCATTTATTCTTCTTCTACCTCTAGTCAGTATCAAAAAAGATGTTAGGATAGAATCGTAGTCCAAATTTATTAATATGGAATTTTCTCATTTCCTACTCAATTCTGTACTTTTTCACTGAGCTCTAGGGATCTCATCACTGGATTTGCATATCATTATCCTCTCCCCATCTGTTTTGAAGGTGGAGCCGTGAATTCCAAAAACCCTCATTTAAGGAGAGGACTCAGGAAACACATCTCCTCATTTCCCATCCAACTGACCTACTGTGGAACTTCTCCTTCCCCCAACTCCAACTTTAAGCTTCTTTTTGTATGTTATTTACCCCTACTACACTCACTGAAAGTTTCTTGAGGGTAGAGACTCTCTCTCTCTCTCTCTCTTTCTTTCTCTCTCATATTTTTATCTACCACACTTCCAACAGTGCCTGGCACATAGTAGGCATTTAATAAATGTTTATTGATTAATAGTCCTCATAAATACCAAAGTATCTATAGCAGCAAAGTATTTACAACAGTATTTCATGATAACAGAATAGAAACCAAAGTAAATGCCCATTGATTGAGGAATGGCTAAACAAATTATGGTATACCAGTGTAATGGAATTATTACTTGGCTGGAAGAAATGATTAATGTAATAAATACAGAAAACTATAGAAGGAACTACATGAACTGACACAGAATAAAAAAAAATGAATGCTGCAACCTTATAAAGAACCAGCCTGTCTTGAAAAAAACCGTTATGAGAAGTCACTCTCATCCCACCCATTTGCTCAATTAGGAGGCCCACAAATGATCCATATGGCAATTATTTTCAGATTTTGTTGGTGTATCTGTTATCCTATTTTTCCTCCGTTTTTATGTTTTTGTCAAAAAAAAATACTGTTATGTGAGATGGCCTTAAGGAAAGGATGGGAAGAATATTGTGATACAAGAATAGTATTGGGAAATATAGTGATTTAAAAACCATCTATCAATAAAAAATGTTTTTAAATAGGAAAAATGAAAAATAATGGAATTTACCAAGTTTAATTGTGAAGTTCTGTCCTTGAATTTTTAAAATTGCCTTTAGAAGTACAATATGGATAGCTATAATAAGAGGACTTTATGGAAAAATGATCTTGTTGGTCTTAGAATAAATTCGATATAAGTCAGTAGTACAGTTTAACACTCTTCAAAATGTATCAGGCTGGATTAAAAGAATCAAAATGTCAAAAATGAGGGAAGTTATTGCCCCACTATATATAAGCTGCTCTTTTTGGACCTGGGATATTGTGTTTAGTTCTATGTACCATGTTTTAGGAAATTTGGAGAACAATGAAGGATGTCAGGGGGAATGGACATATGATAGACAATGCTTTGAATGATCTGGATGGATTACTTTTGAAGGATCTTGTCAAATTATTCAAAGAATTTCTTTATTTTATCTTCTATAGTAGATATTGGTAAATAAAATGTAATTATATGTCATTTTACTTATCACCACTTCATGAATAATACAATGCTAGATGACCAGATACTCTTGAAAGGATGTTTCCTTTTAGTCTTTGGGTACCTGATGAAATCTCATACTTTTATTTATTTTTTCAAAGAAAAACTCCATGAGCCATTTAGGTTCTTTATATTTGCAAGTTTTCATTATAGTAAAAATGTCGTAAGGTCTTAAATCTAGACTTAGAAGATATTTCTGAGGCTATCTAACCCAATCCTCTCAGTTTAAAGATGATGTCTGAGTTCCAGAGTGTTTGAGTAACTTGCCCAAGGTCATAGTTAATCAGGGGTAGAGTCTGGTTAATATTGATATGAATGAATGCATGAATGAAAAATAAAAGCCTCTATTAAGTGCTTATATATAATATTCACTTCTTCCAGTATTTTGTAGAAAGGTTTATAATTATTATAGAAACAGAGAAAGGTTGCACATATATAAGGGCCATTTGGTTTGTTGGTATGTTTCATGGGTTGCTATGGTCAAAGAATTGATTGCTTATTGACCAAACCGGTGATGAGCCGCTGCTTCTCTTTGGACAGCAGACCTGTTTGTAATTACCAGTACTGTACTTTCAAGACTTTCCTGCTTCCTCACTTAGAATCTTCCAGAGTTTGCAAATTCCTCTTCCCTTGCCTTTGAAGATTCTGATTTTTAATCCCACAAAGATTAGTTTTCAGAATACAATGTAGTCAGCAATTCTTATGTAAAACAGTTTGCTCCCTTGTATCAAGATTTCCAGTTGTCTGTCAGAGTCACAAGCTTAGAAAGGACCTTGAGAGTTCAGAGAGGTCTCCATATACAGCATCATACTTCATTTAACCATAAAAAAAAAAGAGAGAGAGAGAGAGGGAATTGTTTTTAAAGAATGTCTTTAGAACTTCCCTGTGGGAGCAATTAGGCTACAAGAAAAGCTTGAGGGAATCAAAGATAGATCAACAAATATTTCTAAGTATGATTTGTGTGCCACACATTTTGTATGGATACAAAAGTAGTGAATGAAACAATCCCTCCTCTGAAGGAGCTTTTTCTTCAGATAGTCTGATCATCAAGATCACATACAAATTCGTCAGAGTAAGGGGTAACTGAAAATTAAATGAGTTAATATATGTCAAGACCTTTGTAAACCATGACATTATGGTGATTACCACTCCTTTATTCATTTATATATATTCATCTGAGGGCTTAGGTTCTACATTTGGCTTTCTTCTTGGCTCTCCTCCCCTGTGAATTACTAGTCCTCCATATGGGTACTCTTCTTCTGTCCAGTTCTGGAGTGCAGATATTCAGGGCTTCTCAAATGTTTTTTCTCACAGAGCATAAGCTGCAGTAGATTCTCCTGACCTGAAATGGCTTTGAATATAGGGATGGTGATGGACCATATGTTTATCATCTGACAATCAGCTTAGTTAGCTAAGCTTAGAGAGGCTCATCATCATATTGGTTGTAAGGTGGTGCAATTTTTAACTGTAGGAATTTTTGAAGACTTTCCACATCATAGAAGACTTGTGTTGTCTTAGTAGCTTGTACTGATGACAACACAGGTTGCATATGCACTGGTGTAGGATGCACCTTCTAATATCTGTAGTTTCTAGCTTGACAGGTAGATATCCAGCAACAGTTTTCCTTTTCTTTTTTCATTTTAAAGCCCTCTTGATTAGATTCACAAGAGTCCAGGCAAATATAATTTTACTCATCTTTGTTAAGCATACTCCATAGCTGGCTAAAAGCCCATCATTCCTATATTTTAAGCCCTGGTTCAAAAATTCAAATCCCATTCTCAGGCACCATCTGCTCAACCAGCTGTTCACTTCTGAAATCCTTCTTTCTATTCTGAAGCCCTTAGCTTCAGCCAGCAGTCATGATACAGATATCACTTGCACCCATAAGGTCTTTTTTTTCTTGCCCAGGATTTCATGATACCTAGCAAAGCTTTCCAAGAGCCTTCTGAAAATATGATTTGTCCCTGTACATCCATAGAGGGGTTTTCAAGCTTGACCAGTCTTGGGAGGCTTTCTGTTGTGTTCTGAGTTGTTTGGAAAGATAGTTAGCTTCTTTATTCATATTTTCTCCAAAACTATATTGTGAATCTTTTTATTCATGTTGTGTTGATCAATACGTAACCACTTTTTCTTTTACTCCTCTGGTATACCCTACTACCTACTGCTTCCCCTGCCCCTCTTCCTCCTAGGGGATAAGGGTTCATAGGTAAGAAGCAAGGGCTAGCCTCTCTGGGAGGTAGACCACCACCCAGCCAGTTTTCTATATCAGTCCAGGATAGACTGTGCTCTAAACTCCACACCACCAAATCCTGCTCAACTAAATTTGTCCAAGGCCCAAGAATTGCTGATCATAGTTCTGTTTGGAGATGCAAGCCATCAAAACTCCTAGACCATAAGTGAGAATCGATAAGCATTTATTAAGCACCTACTAAGTGCCAGGCACCTTCCTAAGTGTTGAGGATGAAAAGAGAAACAAAAAAGCCCTCAAGGAACTGAGATAACTATGACTGCAGGGAGCCATTTGTCAAAGTTTACTTATCTGTTTGTTCCGTATCTTCCTAATTTAATCTTATTTTGCAAGTTTATTTTAAAATACTGTGAATGAAAAAGCATTTAAGTCCTTATTATGTGCCAAATACTGCTAAGTGCTGGAGATATAAATAGATAAAGAAGATAGTTGCTGCTCTCCAGGAGGTTACAGTCTCTTTTAAAACCCGAAATGTGTCTCTTACTTAACACTGATCTTCTGAGACTAACTTCTCTTTCCCACCCCCACTTTGTTTTACCTCCATGTTTGTGGGAAAAGTTAATATGTTAAGTAGAAAGATTTTATTACAGCAAGAACTAAGTACCACCATACTTTACACAGTAGCCATAGCTGACATCATAAATGATGCTTTTAAGTGTGCAAAGCATTTTACACACATTTTATTTGATCCTTACAACCACTCTATGTATGAGCTGTAGGTATTGATATTCTTTATTTTGCAGATCATGAGACTTAAGACTCAAAAACATTAAATGACTTTGCCCAGGACCACACATCAAGTAAGGAACAAAGATAGGATTTGAACACAAGTCTTGTTACATTTCTTTTTACCATCACCTTTCATAAATAAACCCTTTTATAATGCTGGCAAGCATCTTCTTTAATCTCCCCCTTTCCCTTATACCAGCTCCATCACTGTTTGTTTGCCCCGTTGCTTAAGACACAAATTTAATGGTTAACCCCAGTTTCAGCTGACCTTTGAATTCACCAAATGTTTCTTTTACTTTGTATGGGTTTTGTGCTAGATGCTAGAGGTAAAAAGACAAAATAGTTCCTACCCTCCCAGAGCTAACATTCTGTGTCGGATTCACTGAATTTATAACATACAATATGTACAGAGTAATTTTGGGGGGCGAGGGAAAGAGGAGGAGAGAATGTTAAAAGCTTGATGGAGAGGGAACAGGAAAAACCTGACTCTAAACTGTCTTTGGGATCCACCAGGCCAAGTGTAGGAGAGAATGCCTCTTCAACATGGGGGACTACTTATGTAAAAATATGGAGGCGGAGGGTTTAATGAATTATGTTAGGAATAGCTTGTAGGCCATTTTTGTTATAAAAGACAGGGCATGCAATTAGATTAAAAAGTTATGTGGGAGTCAGATTGTGAAAAGCCTTAAAATCTAGGTCAGGGTTTTTCTTTAAATTTTTTTGTTAGAGACACTATTTTAGGAATATCAGTTGGTATTTTGTGTGTGTGTGTGTGTGTGTGTGTGTGTGTGTGTGTGTGTAGTATATTTGGTATATTGTGGAGAGTGGATTGGGGAGAAGTAGAAGTAGGAAGACCAATTAACAGACTATTGCAGTTGTCCAGGCTAGAGTTGATGAGGTCATGATCTGGTATACAGGCTATGTGAGTGGAGTCAACAGGACATGTCAGAGACCTACAAGTAGAATTAGTGAAGCTTGGCAACTGATGGCACATGGGGATTGAGAGAGAAAGAGTAGGGTTAAAATAACTCTAAGATTGTGAACTTGAGCCATCAATAGAAATGGAAATCTGTAGAAGGGAGGAGGTGGTGGCTTGGGAAGAAATACAATTCTTGTTTTGAGCATGTTGAGTTTGAGATGCCTATAGGATATCCAGGATGAGATGCCTACCTACCCTTGAATTTCTAGGTAAATTAATTGTTTCTTGTATTCTACTCATCATCATGATTCTTGAAATGTGTCTAAAACACTATTCTCATGATTCTGTCTCTGATGATGTTTGTATGATGTGGTTTTTTCATGGAACAAATGAAAAATGCTTAGTGGTGTATTAAGTGGGCTTACATTGGTTCACTTTGACAGTGATTTGCTTTATCAATAGTTTGTCCGAGTACAGAGTGATTCTTAAACTCTCTTTTTGGTCTTTAAGTGCCTAGGCAAGGATTCTTTTAATAATAAAAATTGTAAAAAGCTGTAGTGGATCTTATCTATTCTGTCTTTTTAACATTTGAAGTTACATTTTAACATTTTAAAAAAAAACTTTTTTATGCTAGTTGCTCACTGTGGATGAACAGTTATTCTGCCCAAACCATATTAAGGTGGGAAGAAAAAAATAGTAGAAAGATTATTGAATTGGGCAACAGGAGACCTGGAATCTAATCCTAACCCTACCATTAACCAGCTTTGGAGTTTGGGGCTAGTTGATTTGTACTCCCCAGTTTTCTCTTATAAATTTTTGTAGTTGGGCTCTCTGGTTTCTAAGTTTTGGGATTCTACAGGGAAATTCTATTCAACATTGAGACTTTTCCAGCCATCAGTAAAGCAGTTAATCATTCTGGTCAGTGAGCTATCATTAAGCACTGATCCTTTGGATATTCCATTGAAGCTTATTTTCAAATTGGTTATAGTTTGTTCATGTTCTAGGATGGTTGAATGATATTCCTGAGATGGTTCACTTGAATATTCTTTTCTCTTTTACCTATTTGAAATTTTCCTTTGTTTAGATGAATGGTTTCAGCTTTTCTGTTTCTTAACCACTCTTGGCTCCAGTTTTCCTTATTTGTACAATGAAGTGATTGGATTTAGATAATTTCCAGGTTCCTTCCAACTTGAAATCTGATGGTCCTGGAGCCCAAGACTCTCTTCAAGGACTTCACTTGTTTCTATGGAATTAGACCTCTTACTGATCTGTCTCTAAGTAAGTTTTTATAACATATTCTGACCTCAGAAAATAGTTCTACCTTTGTCCATGAAGGACAATGGATCAGTTTTGACTCCTAAAAATCTCTATGTGTTGGTGGTTTGTCAGGGGAGGGGAAGGGTCATTTTTATCAAACATATAATCAGGTTCAGTTTCTGCAGCCATCAACACTGGTTATACTGGAAGTATATTTGTGGAGCTGCCTGTTCATAAAATGGACTTAACTCAATAGGCATTCCTAAAGCTTCATTTTTACAGTTCAAAATTGCTCTCTAAAGTGTTTTCTGGGCCACTGAAGTGACTGCTTAATTCAGCAATTACTTTTGATACACAGCATGCTGATTTTTCAATATAAAATGGCACTAAACTATATTCCTCAATAGAATGGAATTCATAACAATCCCTTTTTGGAATAGGTTCGTAACAATCCTTTCAGCTTTTTTTAAAGCTTTGATGGATGGTATTGGATTCTTGTTGCTGGTGGAGATTCTGGTTGCTTTGCTTTTAATTTCATGTCAGCTGAAAAAAGGTTCATCAGCAGGTTGGCTTTGTGAATTTTAAATCATTTTTGGGAGGTGTGATTTTGCGGCATTTTTGCTAATTGTAATAGATTTCCAACTTTTGAAGTATTTAAGATTACCTATCATTTGGGGGTGATTGGAGACTATAATCTATAAACTATGGACTGTAGCAATTTCCACGTTGAAGAATATTTTCTGCATATTCTTACCTTGTCATTTTGGTGCACATTGCAAGGTATCTGATGAAGATTGCTAATGAGTCCATGCAGAATGCTGCATAACTGAAAACTAAACTCTTCTGCATGGAGTTCTTGGCTGAAACACTGTCAGATCATGTAAGTAGATGGATGTAATATGCATTAGAAGTCACTGCTCTTTGTACTAAGATGCTTTAGATCTGCATCTTTTCATGGGAGGCAAAGCTGGAGGTGACTGCAGGGCTGGAGGAGAGAGATTTTACATCTCTAACTGCTGGGTATTTAGGTGCTTGGGAATATGTTAGGATGGATCCCTCTCTTTAATACATTCCTTCCTGTATTTTTGTCATTCTCCTTATTATAGATCCATGTGCCTTCCATTCACATCATGACCAAAGAATATAGGTTTATAGGTTTAGAGTTGGAGGGGACCTGGGAGGTAATAGTAACCCAGCCCCCTCATTAAATAGATGAGGAAACTAAGATGTGGAAAGATGAAAGGGCTTGTTCAAGTTCCTATGAGAAGGAAGTGGCAAAACTGAGGTCTTATTTCCTTTATATCACTCTGCTTCCTAACATGGCGTGTGTATGCTAAAAGAGCAAGGTGAATCAAAAGTCTTCATGCACCTTTGCTTGTACATCGATGCCAAGAACTGTTCATGTGACAGTGGTTTTTCTATTTTTGTTGGGGGAAAAGATCTAGTATTTAAGGAATTAATACGGACTTGAAAGGGAGGTCATCTAGTTCAACCTGTAACTGACATGAATCTCCCCCCGCCTTTTTGTCAATCTTTACCGATTTATTTTTTATAAAACAACAAAACAAAATTCCCTAGAACCCGTTCTACAGACCATGTGAAAGGCCTTCACCCCCAATGTCTTATTTACCTATAGAGTTCTTCCTTATATTAATTTCCTCCTATCTTCCTTCCTGTGATTTTTCTCCTTATAGTTCACATTCTTTTTTTCTGGAAACAAGTAGAAGGAGTCTAATACCTTTTCTGCATGACAGCCTTTCAAACATTTCAGCATTAAAATCATATCCTCCTTAAGTATTTTTATTGTGCTCTTGAACAGAAGTGTAGGAGTGGGAGTTCTTAATGACCATTATAACATCATCCCTTTCTGCTTTTCTAGGGCAAATCCACCAGGAAACCTCTCTTCAGTCTTATTTTCTAACCCTAGAATTCTTGAGTCCTCTTCTTCTCATAGTTTTTAATTATACAGTTTGGAATTGAACATAACTGTGATATTAGCTTATCATCAGCGCTTGTTGATTGGCAATGTCTTATCAAGTCAAGTCAGCATGCATTGATTAAACACTTGCTATATGCCAGGCATGGTGTTAAATGTTTGAGAAGCAAAGAAAACCCGTCCCCCCCTCCTTCAACTTCCTGCTCTCAAGGAGTTCATATTCTAAAAGGAGATGGTATGAACACAGTGACATAAAAGACATAGATGGGATAACTCGAAGATAACTTTACAGAAAAGGCTCTAGCCTTGAGGGGGATTAGGAAAACTGAGGAAAGAGAGCAAGCATTTATTGTTTAAAATGTGCTGTTTGTCACAGTGCTAAGCATTACAAATATAAAGGACCAGTAATTATTAGCAATATACCTTGGAGGTGTGATTCTGACCCCTTTTCCTAGGCAGATCACAAATCACCTGTAATTTAACAGGTGAGTTTTCAAGAGTCTCCCCAGTATTAGAGAAGTTAGTGAGTTTTCATACACATGATAATAAATTTCAGAGAGAATTTGATCCTAGGTCTTTCTGATTCCAAATATGTCACTCCACCCACTAACATACTTATCAATAATTTCAAAATATGGGTAGTTTCTGTGTTTGGCAGTATGGCATCCTTATATATTTTTAAAATTTTTAAATTTCCATATTGTCTTGTTCATTCTTGGTTAATTTTCAATCCATCAAGAATCCCTGTTTTTTTCTTCTGTAATTATATGTGACAAGTTCTGTTCTTTCTTACATTGGTATAATTCGCTTTCCTTCCTCAAGTATTCTACCTTGCTTTTGTTGACTTTCCTGAATTTAATTCTGTATATTTTCGACCACTTTTGCAGTTTGAGTTGAATTCAAATGCTGGCTTTCAGGTTGTTAATGTACTTTTGTACTTAGCTGCAAATTCAGTGAATATGCCTTCTCTTCCAAAGGATTCATTAAACTGTAAAAACTATTTGAGCACAGCTTTCCAAATGCTTCTTGTGTCCTTTTGTTGTTACTGTCATCATCACTGTGTCTGACTCTTGGTGACCCCAGAGACCATACTGTCCATGGGATATGTTTGGTAAAGATTCTGGAGTTGTTTGCCATTTCCTTTTCTAGTGGATTAAAGCAAACAGAGGTGAAGTGACTTGCCCAGGGTCACACAGCTGGTAAATGTCTGAGTCTGAATTTGAATTTGGATATTCCTGACTCCAGGCCAGTGCTCTATTCAGAGAACCATCTGATTGCCTCCTATATCCTTCTAGGTTGCCACTAATCCAACTTCTTGAGTATTGATACTTTACTCAGTTTTGCAGGCATGGTATGACTTGTGTGGCTTAGAATTTATTTTCCTTTCTCTTTCAGTATGTTTTATGAGACAGAATAAGAGAGGAACTTTGATAAACCTAAACCAGAAAAAGATATATTGATTGTTCCCTTGATTTAAATAATTTGTAACTGTCATGACAAATCCAAATAAAACAGAAAGATTAAAAAAACCACATGTGGCTACAAAAATCAGATACTTTTTCAAAAAACCATCATAGCTAGAGTACCTCTACACTTAATTATAATAACTTTTACTTTTTAACTTTGATAGATCAGGTCACCCCTTTGATGATATAGTTTGTAACCCATTCACATCTTTTTCTTTTAAAAATCTTGGTGATATCTTTTTTTCTCATTTTAATTTCTTGTTGTTTCTCTCTTCCTTGTGATCCTTGTAAAAGAGAAAGAAGAAAAAAAGACAGTTCAATAAAGCCAAGCAGCACACTGTGTCTGAGAGTATATACACTATTTTCCACATCAGTCAGCCCTCCCCCACCTGTGACAAAGAGGGGAGGGAGGTATATTTTCTTAGCTCTTTCCTTCAGAGCCAATCTTAGTTATTATACTTAACACAGCATTTAGTTTCCTTTCATTGTTCTTCCCATTTGCAGTCATTGTGTATCTTGTTTTCCTTGTTCTGTTTACTTCATTCTGCATGAGTTCATGTAAGCCTTCCCACATATCATTTAGTTGTTTCTTATGGTGCGGTAATATTCCATTACATTCATGTACCACAATTTTAGTCATTCCCTGATGAATAGAAATTATGCAATTCCCAGGGTGCTTGTCCAACTAGCAAATCTGCATCCTACTTCTCTTTAAGAAATGCCAAAGTCAGATGGTTGCTTCTCTCCAAAGCCCCCAGTACTTTTAATCCTTGGTCATATTAAAGTCTTGAATTGTCTCCACTTTTTAAAGTAGGGTGTCCATCTTTTCAGTTTGGGTTTCTTAACCTTTTCATGTGTCTCTTAGACTCCTTTGGTGCTCTGGTGAAATCTATGGACCTCTACTCAGAATATTTTTAAATTCATAAAATAAATGGAATTACAAAGACAATTATATATATTTAAAGTAAACATAAATTTTCCCATTCACATTCAGAAAACCCCTGAAATGCAAGCGTTCCTGGACCCCAGCATGTAGCTTCTCTGACAGAGCTCAAAATTAAAGATCTACCATGTGTTTGTTATAGTGGGGTTGTGATCTCTTTCCCAAACTCTTTTGTCTCTTATTCTATTAATAGTCTGTGGTATGTTTCCATTACAATATTCTTTAAAAATATTTCTCCTACTCAACTCTTGCTTTTCATATCAGTGTTCCCTACCATGCTTCTCTTCTCAGGTTCCTGGATTTCCTCACATGAGTATATACCTTAAAAGGAATAGTAGAAATTCAGCTGCTGAGATGGAGGAAGGGAGGACATCTCAAGCACAGGGAAACAATTTGAACAAAGGCATAGAAACAAGAGAGTCCCATGTGCTTTTAATGGGGAGAGAGTGTGGCAGTTGGGCCAGAGAAAAGTCAGATGAAGTCAGACTAGAAAGGTATTGGGGACTTAAGGCTCTTAGTTGTGAAAGAAATTGATGGCAGAAAAAGGGCAAATAATTTTTCTCCTCATTAAAAGAACCCACTTTCCCTGCTCAAATCTTTTCATAAAGCTTTTACTTTGTTTAAAGAAGCATTGGGACAAAAAAAATTAAGCTGTTTTCATGAATTTCTAGAAATAGCTTTGATTGTCATCGAAGAAAAAGATAGCTATCTATTCCTCTTCAAAGGAACAAAGCCATACTTAGAGCACAAGAATTACTGGCAAAAACATTTTTTTTATTTTGGGAATCATATTTTTTTCTCTGTTGGTTGAGGCCGTCTCTTTAGTGAGCTTGTCACTTTAAGCTGCTGTTTTGTTGTATATTTGTAGCAATCTGATTTATTTTAGAGGAGGCTGCTTTTCTTGTCAAACTAATTTGGCATCTGGTGAGAGAAATCACAAGTGGGAAAAAAATCATCCCTCCTATAAAAAACCCTCTGTGTGAATGTTCAGATTAATTGTAATCTTGTGTCATTCAAAATAGATAGGACACTGTGTATGTTTTGAGGGAATTTTAAACTTCTTTTTGGCTTTAGACAGGCTTCAGACAGATTCTGGGTAGTATTTAACACTACCCAGAGTAATCACATTAGTTCCCTTATATGTACTTACATGCTTGCTCAGTCCTCTAATTTTAGATGGTATATGTGGTAGAAAAAAAACCCAATAAATAATTCATAGAAACATCGGGAGACTTATATGAACCAATTCAGATCAAAGAAAGCAATGCTAGGGGCAGGGGGTGGGGCGGGGAACATGCACAATGACTACATTAATGTAAATGAAAATAATACTAATGGTCAATTGAACTCAGGTAGTGACCAATGTTATCTCTGTAAGACTGATGATGAAACACACCTCCTTCCTCTTGATAGAGATGTGGAAGACTACTGGTATAGACTGTTGTACGAATTGTTAGACCAGTTCGTTCTTTTGATTGGTTTTACTTAATGATTTTTCTTTGAAATGGCAGTAAAATGGGATATTGGGAAGTATCTTGGATGGAAGGGGGGAAAATCCCCTAAATAGACCAATAGACATCAATAAAACAACAGAAAATCTTGGTAGCTAAATAGATTTGTGGATTCCTGGCTATAATCATCATTATCGGTTCTATATGGAAATGTTTGTTTTATTTGGGCCATATTAAGTTCTGAATTTTAAAAATTATAAGAATAAACTAAATAAATTTATTATTTATCTAAAATAGAAACCTCAGACAATAAGGATAAATGAGCAACTCAAATTTGTAAATCTCAGTTACTTATACAAATACAAATTCTCTTATTCTAGCTCTTTGAAGATGTTTTTAGGTGCTTTCAGCTTTTCTTCTGTTGTCTGAACATTCTTCTGCTCATGGATGACCTCCAGTGTTTCATTATTTCCATACCCCAGGTGTGAGTGTCTCAGTAAAAATTCCTTTTTTTAGTCTAGCATGGGGTCTCCTCTGTGGCTAGAACTCATGGCTGTCTTTAGGTTAGTGATGGCCTAATCAGTCTCTACTACCCTCTCTTCCCCAAATCTCTTGTTGGTTATCTCCTTTTCTACTACTGGGGTCTCAACCACATAGTGACCAATTTGGGCCTGTAGCACTCTGGGTAACGGTCAGTCAGTCCACAAACTGTATCTTAGTCAACAAGTTATATTCAATGCTCACTATCTAGACACTATGCTAAGTGTTGGTTGTTATCCCTTCTTCAAAAAAAGTGAAACCGGCCCTGTCTTCAAGAAGTGTACATTCTGTTGGGCAAGATAACATTTAAACATTTTGATAGGTTGATATATACACACACACACATATTCAAAGTAAATAAAAGGTAATTTAGTGGTGGTAGAAGCACTAGTAATTGAGGGGGATTCATTGTTATGGATACTACAGTGAGGAAGCTGAAACTATGATGTCAAACTTGGAGATCTTCCAGGTTAATGGATTACAATCTACTTGTTAGCAATTTTGAAATGTCAACATACTTTGAAAGAGAGAGATCTATTCATAACACAAATGTCAAGTCAAGGAGTGGTACCCTTAAGTGAACAGAAAAAAAAAAAGGAGGAAGTAGGAAAACATGGCTTTAGGAACAAGGCAGCACCCCTTTCTTCCACCCCTGCCCTAAAGAAGTTTGGGGTTTGGAGATGAGATGCAGTTGATTGTTGGGGGAGACAGACACAGGCATAGATTCCCTTGGTTTAACAGTGACTAGGATAGTAACAAACTCTCCCCCTAAGTCTGTGTTTACCTGTTCTCTTTGGTTTAATTTATGTTTAGTTTTTGCTTATTTTTTAAAAAATGTTTTTAGCTAATGCTAAATTTTGCATCTCCATTTGGGAGTCTTGACCTTTTCCTTTATCTTTTCAGGAAAGTCTTCAACTACATGGTTTTCTTGTTGAGATTATTCTCGTTAATGAATCTCTTTTTCCACCCCTCCAGGTTGTTTGCATTCGTTCCACATGGAGTGCCCTCTCTCCAAAGCTGAGTTGTGACACGCGGCCTCTTATATTAAAGACGCTAAGTGAGCTGTTTGCTCTAGTACCTTCACTGACCGTGAACTCAGCTGAGTATGAGGTGTGTATTTGAGACCCACAGAGTCTTTCCTTTTTTGGTGGGGATGATTGTGTGTATGGTCACAACTTTTGAGACAGTCACCTTTTTCCTCCCTTCTTCAACAAATAGTATTTTGGTTTTGAGGACGAAGGTGTGCACCCTACAGAGCCTGAAATATGACACTTTTTTACCTGTATTCATCCAAGATTTTGACCATATGTCAAGGAAAATTGGCATCTTAGTCTTGTGCTTTAATTGGCAAGTAATATTGTCAGTGCAACAAAATCAATCTTTTATAATTATGGTAGAAAAAAGAAGCCGCAAATAATTTTTAAAATAATATGGTACATAAAAATTTTGCTAACAATTTCAATTCATTTTATAAATGTTTGAATTCAAAAAAATAATTCCTAAATGCCTCATGGAAAGCTGGGTTGGTTTGCTTAGTAATTCAGGGCCCCCTTGTCTGTGTGTTTTTCCTTTACTTCCATGCTTACTTGGTTGGTAACATTTATTTTACCAGGGAGTGGAAATTTAAGTAATTGTTCACATTTTCTTGATGTAGAAAGCTGAAATATTTGGTAGGAGATAGGAAATACCTGTCTGTAAAATTCATCTACTGCTAGTTGACATTTTATTAAAATTATATGGCTAAGTAAGGATAAAGTAGTAATAGAAATAACATTTATGGAATATGTTAAGGTTTGCAAGTTTGTGTACATTATCAATTTGGACATCGTAGTGACCCTGTGGGATGATATTTCTTATTAATATTACCATCCTAGTTATACAGATGGGGTAATTAAGGCTCAGTAATCTTATGTGGTTTGCCCATGGTCATAATGCTGGTAAATGTCACTGGTTGAATTTGAACTCAGTTCTTCTGGATTCTAAACCAGCACATTTTATTCTGTGCTGTAAAAAGCCTATATATGTGTGTTTCTACATTCCATCTTTTTTTCTGTTTTCCCCTATCCTCCTTTATTTTCTTTAGCGCAAAATTTTATTTTAACCCTAAAGAATAAAACCTTTTGTTTGTTTTGCATGGTATTTAATATATTTTTGCTCTCTGTCATCTCTGCCCGTTAGAGTTCTCTGTATTGCATCTTAAATGTTAGAGATAACGATTAGATAATATAAAAGCGAAGATTTGTTTCTAACATCAGATTAATTCTGTATAGAATATAGTACATGAAGATATATTTGCCAAATGACACTTCACTTGATATGTAGCTTCCCTGTATTTAAAACCAAGAGCCGCAATTCTATGTATTAGAGATAAATTTGAGAGGTTTCCAGGAAGTATAAGGATGAAGTCAGGATGTTCATTATTATAGACATGATGTTAGAAATTCTATCTACAACAATAAGACAAGAAAAAGAAATTGAAAAAAGAAGCCTTGACAAGGAGAAAACAAAATGAGTACTTTTTATAGATAGCTAAAAATTAATTGATACAGTGAATAAGTAGCAGGATATAATATATTAACAGTAAAACCAGTCAGGAAGAAATAGAAATTCCATTCAAGATAGCTATAAATTGTATAAAATATTTGGGACTCAACCTACTAAGACACATAGAGACATCTAGGTGACCTCGTAGATAGAAAGGTAAACTTGGAATTAAGAAGGCCTGAATATGAATCTTGCCTCGGACCCTATTTTACCTTATCTTCCTCAAGGGAATAATATCTCATATATTTCATGGAGTTGTTAGGATCAAATGAGATAACCTATGTCAAGTGCTTTGAAAACTTTAAAGTACTCTCTATAAATTCTAGCTATGTGAATGTAGCTGGGCCATCTTCAGTCTTCCTGATGACTTTCTGATCACTGGACCCAGATGACTCTGGAGGAGAAAGTGAGGCTGGTGACCTTGCACAGCCCCCCCTCCCTCAAGTCAAAGTCACCTGCAAGTCATGTCATAATTTCCCTGATGTCACGGTCCTCTTTGAAAACGGAGGACAAACACAACCCTGTGAATAGAACTATAAAGCACTTTTCACAGAAATAAAGATGGATATAAATGTGAATCTTTCGTTAGATTGAGCTAATCTAATTAAAATAACAATACTATCTAAATTTATTTATTCAGTGCCTTATAAATTATCAGATGATTTCTTTATAAAACTTAGGGAAGAAATAACCACATAAGTCTAGAAGAACAAAAGACCAAGAAGGTCAAGAGAAAAATAATGAAAAAAGTGAGAAAGAAAGGGGTCTATAGCAGCAGCAAATTGCCAACTATGCTGCCAAGTAGTCGTCATCAAAACTGTTTGGTACTGGTTAAACAGTAGAAGCCAGATAGTAGAACAGATGAGATAGATACACAGCAGATATAAACAAATATAATATTGGTATAGTGTTTGTTCAATCCAGAGATGCCAACTATTAGAATAAGAGCCCCTGCTGGGAAAGCTGGAAATCAGTCTAGCGGCTGTTAAGGTGTAGGCTAACATTTCACCCACTATACCAAGATGAACTCCAAATGATTACATGGCCCAGACGTAAAAGGTTACATCGTACTCGAATTAGAGGAGCAAGGATGAATGAAATTACTTTTTGTGCCTGTGGATAGGGGAAAAGATCATGAGTGAGCAATGAGTAGAGAGGGTCACAGAAGATAAAGTTGGCAATTTTGATTACATAACATTAGGAAGTTTTTGCACAAACAAAATCACTGCATCAAAAATTAGAAGGGAATCCTTTTTTTTTTCTTTTTTCTTTTTTAATTTTTATTTTATTTATTTATAAATGTTTTACAATCACTTCCTTAAAATTAAGATTTTATACCCCCACACCTTCCACCCCTACCCCCCCCCCTCCCCATGACAGCATACAATTCTGTATAG
>CM053772.1:106489406-106540338 GCA_028658325.1 Potorous gilbertii | reverse complement strand
TGCTGTGCACAAAGTTTTCCTGGTTCTGCTCCTTTCGCTCAGCATCAGATCATATAAGTCTTTCCAGGCCTCCCTGAAGTCTTCTTGTTCATCATTTCTTATGGCGCAATAGTACTCCATTACATTCATATACCATAATTTATTAAGCCATTCCCCAATTGATGGGCATCTCCTTGATTTCCAGTTCTTGGCTACCACAGAGTGCTGCTATAAATATTTTTGTACATGTGGGTCCCTTTCCCATTTTTATAATCTCTTGGGGATACAGTCCTAGTAGTGATATTTCTGGGTCAAAGTAGAAGGGAATCCTTTGGGGAATGGCTGAGCAAGTTGTGGTATATGAATGTAATGGAATACTATTGTGCTACAAGAAATGATGAACAGGAAGACTTTAGAGAGCCATGGAAAGACTTATATGAAACTGATGCTGAGTGAAAGAAGCAGAACCAGGAGAACATGGTACCCAGTAAAACCACAGTGTGTAAGGACTATTTCTGGTAGACTTAGCCCTTCACAGTAATTCAAGGACCTAAAACATTCCCAAAGGACTCTTGAGGCAAAATGTCATCCACAACCAGAGAAAGAATAATTAGAATGAAGCAGACTATTTTCTCTTGTGTTGTGTTTTGTTTTGGTTCGGTTTTTCTCATGACTTCTCCCATTTATTTTAATTCTTCTATGCAGCATGACTAATGTGAAAATGTGTTTAGTAAGAATGTATGTGTAGAGCCCATATAAGATTGCATGCCATCTTGGGGAAGGAAGGGGAGGAAATTTAAAACTTGTAGAAGTGATTATTGAAAATTGAAAACAAATAAGTAAACTTGAAAAAAAAAGTGAAATGTAAAAAAAAAATTCAAAGGGAAACAGTTTACTAGGGGCATGTGGTAGGAGGGGCAGAAAACTTTGCTTCAAGTTTCTTTGATACAGTCTCATTTCCAAGATATATAATGAACTGATTCAAATTTATAAGAACATAAACAATTCCCCAGTAGATTAGTAACACGATGTTTGGCACATAGTACATAATAAATGTTTATTGATTGACAGATAGATGTGTGCATCTTTTGATCCAGCAATGCCACTACTGAGGCTATACCCCAAAGAGATCAAAGAAAGAGAAAAAAGAGGCCATATGACCAAAAATATTTGTAGCCACTATTTTTATAGTGGTAAAAAATTGGAAACTAAGGGAATGTCCATGGGGATTGACTAAACAAATTGTGATCTATGAATATAATAGAACACTAGTATTGTGCCATAAGAAATGATGAAAGGACCAATTTCAGAGAAACCTGGACAGACTTACATGTATAGAACCAGGAGAATAACCCTTTCCTTATGCTTTATAATATATGTTCTATAATATAATCTGTGGAAATGCTCATTTGATTCATTTGGTGTTTATTAAGTTCAGGATATTAAAAAGGAAAAGAAAAAGGGTTTACATTTATGTTCCAAGTGAACCATAAAGTTTGCTGTGAATTTCTTTTCATGCCAATACTTTTGACTTGATGTCCTAACAATATCCGTAGAAAGAAGCTCCCATAGCACTTTAAGGTTTCTAATTTGATCTTCATAGGACCCATAAACAAGGTTGTATTACTGTCTTCTTTTTAACATGAAACTCAAAGAGCCACTGCTAGTATTTTAAATGGAATTCAGACCCAGGTCTTCTATGGCTCTCCTCCAGGTCTTTAAACACTATGCCAAGTTGTATCAATTTGCCAATAAAGTTCTCCAATTCTAATTTTGTATTGATGCCATTCTTAGAATATTAACTCCGGAGAGCAAGTTCTTATGAATCATGCAGAACTCAAACAGTTAGGGTTGCAGACCAGACCTGTGGCTTTGTGAGTATGGGAAACTCCTTGGTGAAGAAATTGCCTCTCCCTGTGCTGGATAGCACCTTATTTGCCTCTTTGGTTGTTGCTTAGAATACTGAATGGTTAAATGATTTGCTGGGAGGCCACACAGTCAATATGTATCATAGGAAGAACTGTATCTACTTACTACACCAAATTTCCTCTCATTTGAGAAAGCCACCTTTACTTTACTCAGACTCTGAGAAGTTCATTCGCTTGCCCAAAGCCACGCCTTGTCCTTTCATACCTAGCTGTCTCATCTGCCTCTTGTACCATTCAGTTCAAATTCCCTATTCTATAAAAGTCAGCCTGTCACTGCAGGATTACGGAGAAGAAATGCACTTTGTGTCTCTCTGGTGCAAATGATGTGCATTACATTTATCTATGTTTTTGTCTGATCATCAGAGAGGATCCTGATTTATCTAAGTCTTGTATCTTCCCCAGTGCCTTGCTCAGTGTTTTCACAGTAACCACTTAACAGATGTTTGTTAAATTGTTGTTGAAGTGAAGGAACTCATACTTAAAAAAAAGAAGAAGAAAAAGAGGCAGGCTGTTTGCTTTCCTGAAAATTGCATCTGTACATTTTCAGTTGATCAGTTTTAATGAGATACCGGTAAAGAGTCAGGCATTTATTGTTTCTGATGTGTTTTCCTCCAATATTGTGAATTTTCTTGTGGAGTAAATTTTATCAACACTTGAGGACTTACCTATTTGTAATCTATTGGTTGTAATCCGTGTAAATATTAAGGAACTTGATTTGACCCCAAGAAGGTTGTTGTTGGAATAGTTTGACCCCTTCCTTTGCTCTGGGTACCATGTTGGTATACTTTAGAATTTTTTCTCTTTTTCCATGTAAATGGTGCTCCCACTTGCTTTTCTAAATTTACTGTGCCATCATTTGTTGGGGATTATAATACCTGCCTTGCCTACTCCACAAAGTTGCGATGAGACTCAAATGAGCTAATTTTTACAAAAGCATTTTGAAAACTACAAAACATTATAAAAACATACAGTAGTCTTACTATTTGAGCAAGCTGAAGTGTGATGTGAGCCTGAGTTTTCTCAATTCTCAAATGAGGAGGTTGTACTAGATGGCTTCTGAATTTATAAATATATTAGAAAAATAGTAATTTCCTTCTCTAAATCCAAGATTCCTGTGATCTTTGATGTTTTTCATGATTTCTGAATTCTATTGAGATTATTTTGTCAATTGTAAAATAAATGTGATGACTTGAAGTTTAGATTTACTATTAAGTCAGTGTTCTTGTAATCAATTGGTATCTTAAACAATTTCATTTATTCATTCATTCTTTTGGCATTGATTCACTATGTCTTTATTGTGTGCTAGGTACAAGATACTTCGCTAGATGCTGTGGGGGGATGCAAAAGAATCTTATTTATGTTTTTATTTTTGTTCAGATATTTGGTTTTATTGGCATAGGCAATTCCTAGAGCTTAAATTCCCTTTGTGACTATGATGGCAAATCTGTAACTTAAAACTTCGAGAATTATTTGGATCACCAAGATGTTCAAGTTATTTGCCCAGGGTCATGTAGTTAATACCTGTCAGAGGTATTCTGTCTCCGTCTCACCCTCTATGCTCTATATTATGCTTTTTCTCTTAACCTTAAGCCAGTAGGAGAAATAAAAATGTTCACAGTATATTCATATTGTAATGCAAGGTTAAATGTCTCTGGTACCATAAGAAGGAGTATCTACAAAATATTCAGAGGTGGGAGAGATCACAGATGACTTGAGGTAAGAGTGGGGATTGAGTAAAACTTCATGGAAGAAGGTGAACTTGAACCTTGGTGTGAAATTCTCCTTATACTTTGAAAAAAAATGTTTCTAAATTTGGCAAATTTCTTACATCACCTGCATTTGTTTTCCACATGGTAGATCTATAAATTAGAAGAGTATTTATTAACCACCTACTCTATGCCAGACACTGTGCTAGGCTTTGTAGATAAAAATACACAAAAATGAAATAATTCCTACTCACAATGAACTTATATTCTAATGAGAGATTGGATTTCTTTTGAGATTTTCTGTTTATGATAAATTGATGGCATATTCTAACTACTCATTTCAACAAATTTAATGCACTTATAAATGCCTGCAATGTGCTAAGTGATTTAAAAGATAAAGAGATGGTCAGTGTCTCCAAGTTTGCAACCTAGTAAGCACAATGAAACATCCAGAGACAAATAGAAAACAAATCAGAAAATAATAAGGAATACAAAATGACATGAGATCAGATACAAGACTTCTTGGATGAAGAGACATTTGATCTGAGTTTTTAGAATGAATAGGATATGAATGGGCAGAGAGTGGAGGGAAGAGATTCTAGCCATAGGGAATTGTACTCTAGAAATACAAACTGAGATTTATTATAATAACTGAACTTTTGTAACTTTACATATGTTTGTATTGACTGAAACTGGAAGGTCTAGGTTTAAGTTGGGCAAATCAGTAAACTTTTCAGTTCCTCAGTCAACTCTTTGAGACTGGAAAGTGGAAGATCTGTAAGAGTGAAAGGAAATTCCATACTGCGAGTTTCCTATCAGGTGAAATCATAGGTCTAATTGCCTGTCCTTTCAGACTCAGTCCTGTCTTGTTTGGTTTCACAGAACTTTATCATTTAAAAATATTTTTGTCATGGGGGGATGTGTGTGTTCATCCTTTGTTGCTAAAGAAGACCATGCCATCAGAGAAATGGTGACATGACTTGCACTTGACTTTGTTTTGAGTGAGGGAGGGCTGTGCAGGTCACAAGCCTCACTTCTCCTCCAGAACCATCTGACTCCAGTGACCATTCATCAGGATGACTGGAGATGACCCAGGATGAGAGAGCTGGGGTTAAGTGACATGCCCAAAGTCACACAGCTAGTGAGTGTCAAGTGCCTGAGATGAGATTTGAACTCAGGTCCTTCTGACTCCTGCACTGGTGCTCTATCCATTGCACCCCCTAGCTGCCCCTCTATATGAAGTACCTCCTCAGATACAGAAAGAATCAGCAGATGTGACTGCTAAGCTATTGTTATTAACAAATGAAAGATCATAAAAAACAGGAGAGATGCCATAAGGTTGAAGAAGGGAAAAAATTACTCAATTTTCAGAAAAGTGAAGAGAACAGAGTATGTAAACTATGGACTGGCAATCTTTTGTTTCCTAGGAAAATTTCTACAAAGGATCATTAAAAAAGAAATTGTGATTTTGCGGCTACATTAATAACTCACATCAAGATGTCTGTATTCCATTTTCTGATACAAACATTTAATTGGTAGAATAAGTAAATGCCACAGACATATTTTACTTGGATTTTAGCAAAGAATTTGATAATGTTCCTTAGGTCCTTTGGAGAAGACTGAAAGATTTAGACTCAATAATCTACTTGGATATATTCATAACTAGATGAATAGGCAAACTGTAACAGTAGCTATTACTTATTCAGTGTTGACATGGCTAGAGGTTTCTAGTAGATTACCATAGAGATGTGTACTTGGTCCTGTATTTTTAGTATCTGTATCATTAACATGAGATATTTATAAAACATGTTATAATACTAAATAGTTACTAATATTAGTATCATACTCTTGGGAGGGTGAGGAGCATAATAGCTGATTTCAAACATTTGGAAATGAGATCATGCTAATGGCAGAACCAGGGCCATAGGTGAAGGTGCAAAGGGAAGACTTTAGATTTGCATAGGGGAATAGGTAAGGGATGATGGAAGGTTATATTTGGGTATGAAACTAATGTAAAAACAAAAGAGATTAGTAAAATTTTAAAAAGAAGATACATCGCTGGTCCTGAAACATTCATTCACTCCCAATTATATGTCTGTGTTGGTGTGCACACCCTGTGTGTACACATGCACATACACACACATTTTTAGTTGGTGATCTATGTGTTGACTTTTTTATCTGTCTTGACAAAGATTTAATCTCCTTTTTTGCTGATTTTGCAGAATTTTAAAGTTCAAGTTCTCAGCTTCCTCTGGAGTCACTCTCAAAGCACGGTAATATTAGCAGAACCAATGAAACCATAATAAAAATAGGGAAATGTTAGAAAATGATATTAAAGTTTTTTTAAAAAATTCTTTCAAATTGTTTATTTGGGTGGAATTGGGAGGTGGGCAGAAAGATATGTGAATATAAATACATAATTTTACTTTTGTAATTTCTCCCCAATTTTTGTATTTTGCAATTTTGCATTATTTTTAAACTTTGCAATATTATATAATCTAGTTTTTATATATACACACATATGTCCCTGTACATATATGTGTATATGTACATCCTGCTGCCATGCTCTTCTTCAAAGTATATTTACTTTTTAGCATATTTTTCACATCTGAAAACTGAATAATAATATTACCATTTTCTGTTTCTATAAAGACCCTTTTCGTTTAAGAACTCAAAGTACTTTTATGTACGTTATTTTCTTTGTTATTCTAATCTTGTGATTTAGCAAAGACCTAGCCATTATTTTTATTTTCCCAGTGGGAAAATTGAGACGTAAGGGGTTCCTGAGATGTTAATGGTAAAACCATGATTCAGACTCTGGCTGCTTGATTAATTCTCCTAACTAGTTCTTTTCCCTTGAAATGCTGCTACCTCTAATTTGGAGCTAAGGATGTGAATCAGTCTCTCCCTTGGAGTATAAAATTAGTAAATCTTTCTTTCTGTCCTCCTTAGGTCCTTTCACTTTGACACATGACCCTTCTTCTAAGATCAAAAAGATATGTCTTTGATCTGGAGAGCCAAAAACACTATTTGTGATAATACTTATTAAAGAAATTAGGGGAGAATCCATCATTCATTCAGTTCTTTCCTAAGGAGGAATGTGGGTTGATTTCCTTTAAATGACACTTTATTCTCCAAAATATCCATCTTGATTTATACATTTTTTTTCCCTCCTTGCTAGAACTCCACTGTGGCAACTGCTGCATACAAATCCTTGTCAGCCTTTGGTTCAGAAGAACACACCATTCTTCATCTCCCTGAAGAGGTAGCTGTTTCTGCTTTTTTCATTTATGCGTCTTTGTTGATGAATTTTTACTTGTATTTGTATTCCATTTGAAGATTATCCTTCTGATGTATTTATAGCTCCAGGTTTGTTACCATAATAATATTGAAAATTATTTCCATCACACTTTAGATTTTCAAAAACTCTTTTCTTTATTAAAGCTCTAGATGTGAGGTAAGTATTCTCCTCCCTCTTTTACAGACGTTAGGAAAGAACTTCAGAAAGGCAAGATGACAACCAAAACAATTGCTAAAAAGTGTCAGAGATGGAATGTGTCTTAGGGATCCTTACAAAAGGCCCGTTCTATTATGGCATCCATTAAAGATCCAATTCAATAAATAATCCAATAAGTATTTATTAAGTGCCCACTACGTCCCTGGCATTGGGCTGAATGCTGGGGATACAGTTAATAAAAAGACAGTCACTGCCCTCAAAGTGCTTATAATCTAACATAAAAGGATGCAAGAAAGTGAGGAGACCACAGGGGGTGCCTGGCACAGGGTTATCTTACTCCATGAAGTTCAAACCAGGCAGAGCAGCAGATACAAAATGGAGGGAACTGAGAATTCAATATCTGCCCTCTATAAAAGAAGGCATCGGGAGAGTTTGGTACTAGGAACAGAGGGGAGATGAAGCCGAGGAAGGTAGAGCCAATCAAGGGTTGAGTTAGTGTAATGGTGGGGAGATTAGAAGAGATAAGCTTATCCTGAGAATGGCATCTTTTTCTATGGAGTTGAAACTGACCGGGACAGCAGATGCAAAATGGAGTGAAAGTGAAAATTAAGTATTAATTTTTTGGCTTACTCCGTGAAAAAGTGAATGGAGTACATAACCTAGCAGCGTACTACAAGGCAAAGAATGCTGAATCTAGACTTTGAGGTTGGAATTTGCGTTTAAATCCCACCTCTTTCATCCTCCTTCAGTATGCTCTGCAGTAGCACATCTTGGACCATCATACGTCCAAATACCATCATATGAATCCCCATAATGAAAGTACAGATCCAGTGGCAATCCTGTTCTGGGGGATTTAACCCTATCATCTTTGCAACTTCCACCGTATGGCCCATGCTATTCTGTTTTGTAAGTTAGTTGAGTGCAAAAATTACTGTATCTCGTCAGCCTCAACTATATTTCACATTCTGCTCTGGCCACCTTGTCATCCACTGTGCCCATCACAATGGCACATACCCTTGCCTTCCATTCCCCTTTCCACCACTTCCTTTTTTTGAACCATAGTTATCTCACTGCTTCCAGGACTGCTGGGAAAAGTGTGTTGATCAATTTCCCTTTGACCTCACACACTATACCCAAAATTTCCCGATCTAAAATACTCTCCTTGATTACCTTGTCCTTATATGTGTTATCTCCTTCCATATTAATATGTCCCTTGAGGAGCTTATCTTGCTTTCCATCTGTATCTTCTGAGTTCATCACAGTGGTCCACACTCAGTAAATATATAACACATGTTTTTTCTCATTCATTCATTCATCATTCATTACTATATGACTTGATCTTTAGTTTTCTCATTTGTAAGGGGGAAAAAGGTGGGGGTATGTGGAGGTGTGATAACAATTGCATTAGATGATCTAACATCCCTTTGAATTTATAAATCTGTGATCTTTTGAACAGGTCATACATTGAAAATTTCTTAAAAGTATATGATCCAGAGAATGTTGCTGCACATCTGAATTCCTGTTCTTGTTATTGAATTTGTGCCTTTGTTGCTGATGAGCTGTGTGACTGGATCTCAGTTTACTCTTCTTGTAAAAGGATAGGTTTGGAAGTTCTTAAAGGGTGGAGGCAGGGCTTAATCTGTTCATTTAAGAAAAAAACTTGTGTAACTATGTTTCAATATAATTGATTTCCTTTGTAACACTGTGCATTTTATTTTATGCATTTCAAAACATAATTTGGAAAAATGATCCATAGCTTTCACCAGATCCCTGAGAGAGAGGTAGGTCTGTAATGCAAAAAATGGTGAAGACCCACCCCCCCACCCTAGACTAGATGATTTCTAAAGTATCTAAGTTCTATGCACACATGCACAGGTGTGTTTGGGAGGGAAGGTTGAAGGAAAGTATGTCAGGCATGCATTAGACACTACCTTGATGGGCCTTCAGAATTATGGATCAAAAATGAGCCATAAGAAAAATTTTACTGAGTTGACTTTCCACTCATACTCATACACATGACTTTCCTGTGCCATCAGATGTAACTTTTCATTATCACAGAATTTAATTTATTTAATTCTATTCACTGTTTGTTGATTTGAACTGATACATGTGATTTCACAGTTAACTGGTTCAAGAGCAGGGCATTCAAGGAGTTTTATATATTATGCCCATGTGTTCAGTAAATTCTACTCATTAGCTCTTTAGTTTAAACATGATTGAACTACACTTCTTAGAGCACACTTTTTTGTACGTTAGTATATCTTTAAATAACAAAATTCCTACTAGGCTTAGTCTACAAGCAGAGAACTTCATACATACCAGCCACAAAGTAAAGCGTCTGATCAAGTCCAAAAGCCAACCTTTTACAAGAAGAATAAACTGAAGTCCAGGCAATTCACTTGGCCCAGGTCACATAACTAGTCAATAACAGTTTATATTTTTGGTTTTAGAATTGCAGTGTCAGAAGCTGCCTTCTGGTGGCCCCTGTTGTAAATAAACAATGGAGGACTTTGCCAAAGTTTTCTTTTCTCCTTGAGGGCAATTGGCATATTCCCCAAAGTCTGAGATTACTTGCATATCTTTCTCTTGTGAAAGTACTTCCTTCTCTTCTCCTCACCTTCTGAAATAGAACCAAAATAAATGTTTTGAATGATCTTCCTCTGTTGGGCAGAAGTCTATGAGACAATGACTTCACCAACATACATTTGCTCCTTTTAGCTCCCTGAAGCAGCTTTAATGTGTGTAGACCCATATTAAGCCCTATTAGTGAAACTATAGGATGTTTGTTTCAGTAGTACTGGTCTATATACTAACCCCTTTTTGCAGAACAGAGAACAGGGAGTTAGTTGGTATGAAAGGAGGAAGGGAGTGGAGGGTGGAGGGTGGAGTAAGAGCAGTACTTCAAAGATGAGGAAGCCTAGATTGAAATAGTGCGAGTGATAAAGGCCTACTTGGAGAGCAGAAACGGAATAAAGATGCTACTTTCAGATGCGCAGGAATTTAAAAACCACATTTGTTTTGTTGTCACCTTTTTTTTATCTGTGATAGATTATTAGAGAGCAGAGTGCAGAGGTTTCATATTGACTCATAGATATAGCAAGTCATTTTAAATTTCCAGATTGAATCCTGGCATGAACATTTGGGAACTTCTAAGGTTACCCCTGGATTCTAATGTTGGGAGATGAATACAAGTAATTCCCTTTTGGTTCACGTTGCTGTGGCTGTTATTTTCAGCTCAGCTTTATTTTTGCTCTTTGTTGTCATTCCCAATCTGTTGTAGCACCAATAGAACTAAAGACTGGTTTCTTGGTAAATGCATTAGTGAAGGGTAAATATTTAAGTGATACATTCACTTTCCCCTCTGATTTGGATCTTTCAATTAGACTCCTTTCATTATAAGGATCTTAAGATGCATTATTTTGTGCAAATTTCATAGGTCAGGCCTGGAAATGAGTGTTATTTTAAAGAATGTGACTTTGCATCCAGATCGTTACAAATATGTAGTCTTTATTTAAATGAATACCTTTGCTTTATTAAAAGTTCTTTTATTTTCTTTCTGAATATCAAAGATAACTGAGAATTCTCTATATATAATACTGGCGTTTATATATGGATAAATCATTTGCACAGAACTCATATGGGAGATAATTTTATATCTTAGAAATTTTAGTTGAGCATTTTTCCCAACAAGGCTTCAAGTGTTTTAGTAGAAGTCAAGTTTTAATTCATTATATAACTATTTTCCATCTCTATCTCTGCTTTAATTTTTACAAAAAAGCCTAAGTGGCGCATTAATTATTTAGTTTTTTAATGTATATATTTTTCCCTTCTATGTATTTCAGTAGGTAATGGAATATAATTGCCGTAATTTTGTACCTATTATTGGCAGCCTCCATATAAATTTCCTCCTTCCTCTTGTGGTCAGATTCATTTTGTTTGTCCAAAGTGTACAAACTATAGAGTGTACAAATACTCTATAGAGCCCCCCAAGGGAGGAGAACAGCATATGAGGAGCATGGGGCAATGAGATGGAAAAAAGAAATACCATTTTCAGGGGTAGAAGTGAAAATAATTCAAACCGTAGCCCACCATGAGTGAGCCAGGACTAACAAATCATCACATGGGAAAGAGTTAAACTCTTTTCCTTTGGATAATAGAAATGAATAAAGAAATGCCACCATTATAAATAAATATAATGTATCTCCTCAGAAGTTCTATGATATATATCATAGCCTGTTATGGATATAGTTTGAATTGTCTACAACTATGTCCATGGGAAGGGAAGAGAACATGCATGTAAATAACACTTACTAAGTGCCAAACATTGTGCTAAGCACTTCAAACAAGTTATCTCATTTGATCCTAACTACAACCTCTGTGAGATAAATACTGTTGTTACCCATATTTTAGAGGCAAATTGAGATTAAATGTCTTGCCCAGGGTCACATAGCTAGTAAGTGCCTGAGGCAGAATTTGAATTCAGGTCTTCTTGACTCCAGGCCCAGAGTTTTATCCACTCCATCCCTCACTGCTTCAGTGGAGCACTGACTGAGTAGTTTTCCCCAGACTTGTATAGTTGTAATCCAAGTTCCAGTCTAACTTTGTTTTGAGAGCCTGGCCATCACGTGATAAATATTTTTAGGAGCAGCTCATAAAGATCATGTTCAAAGGTCCTAGTGGAATTATAACTTTTATTTGTAGAAGTTTTCCACCAGTATTGAAATATTCTTCATAATATCCTTGATTTCACCAGTGTTGATATTCCTACTATAATACAAATGTTCATTACTGGGTCAGGCTTCTAATGATGACTCTCTCTAAATTTAGCTGATCTAGTCCTTGAATGAGTGACTTAGTCTTTCTGGCAGTGAGGTATGGGATAGAACTTGGGATCTAGAGTCAGGAATTTTCAATTTCAAATCTGACCTCAGACACTTACTAACTGTGTGACCCTGGGCAAGTCACTTAACTTCTCTTTACCTCATCCTGTTCATCTCTAAAACGGGGATAGTAATAGTGTCTAACTTTCTGGGAGTTGTTGGGAGGATCTCATGAGATAACATTGGTCCAATGTTTTGTAAACCTTAAAGAGCTATATAAATGATAGCTGTTGTTTTTATCATTAATTAAGTTCATACTCAAAACTTTGCTGCTGAAAATAGGTCCTGGCCAGATTCTGTGCTTTACTGGCATGGCCTTTGGGAATGTAGGGTCACATTCAAACATTCATCTGCTAGTGGAGGACTTAAATGAGATTCATGTGAAATGCCTTGAAAGTGTTTTCTTCTAAAAAAATGCACCATCTGTATGAAATTTGCAGATTTATAATTATTCGGTTTAGCAACATTGATGTGAAAATAGAAGTAAGTTGTGTATGCATAAACTAGTGGAAATATGAACTTACTTTGAATTTATTGTTGTTGTCAATTTGTTTCAGTTGCGTTCAACTCGTTGTGACTCCATGAGGGGTTTGTTTTCTTGGCAAAGTTACTAGAGTGGTTTGCTGTTTCCTTCTCCAATTCATTTTACTGATGAGGAAACTGAGACAGAGTTAAGAGACTTGCCCAGGGCTGTCACACAGCTAGACAGTGTGTGGCCGGATTTGGATTCAGGAAGATGAATCTTCCTGACTCCAGGCCCAGTGTTCTATCCCCTGCACCACCTAGAAGAATTAGAGAATCACAAATGGGCACCAACACATCCTCTTCTAAGTCTTTCTATCAGTAGACTCATAGTGACTCCAGGAAAGGTTTAATGGCAGGTCCTACTTACCACCCAGAGACAGTGTTAAGTAGGAGGCTGGGTGAAGGAGAAGAATGTGTGCAAATCTGATCGGACAATACTTATTTTTATAAATTCTCGATCAAAGACATCAGGATATTTGGCATGGGTCACACCAGTGCTTAAACCCGTTTGAAGCTCTTTGGGCTATATGACTCATGTCTCTTTTGGGCAGCTGATGAATCTGAGTATAAATGAAGGGTGTCCTGGAACCCTTCTGAGTTAGACCTAGGTTCAAATACTGCCTCAAACATTAGCTGTGTGACCCTGGGGAAGTCATTAGACTTCTCAGCCTTAGTTAACCTCGCATGCAAAATAAGGGGTTTGAACTTCACCTGGGTGAACCAGTTCTTCTAGTTCTGAAGTGTCATTCTAATATAAAAACAGCAGCTAGCTGTTGTATGATGCAAGATACTTTTATCCTTCATTTTTATATTCTCTCAAGTAACCTGTGGTGCTGTTGTCATCCCTATTTATAGGATAAGGAAGTTACGGCAGAGCTTTATACCCCCAGGTTACACAACTAATGTCTAAGACAGAGTTTGAAAGGTCCTTCTGATTCCAAGTTTAGCTTTCCATGCATCATTGTAGCACTGGTGGCAAAAGAAAACAAACATCAGATCCTGGCAACATATTGATTTAGAAAAACACAAATTAATATTGTGTCTATTGGATCGCATATTTATTTACTTTGTTAAATATTTTCAAATTACATTTTAGTCTGGTTTGGTGCCGGTCCTGCTCAGAACTAGGACCTGAGGTTGACAACCCCATAATTTAGCACCTAGTTACTTCCTCTATCATGAAAGATATGGAAAAGATGTAGAACTGGTTCTTGGTCCTGAGAACTTCTCAATCACTGAAGTTTGGCTTTTCAGGATCTGAGGAAGATTCCCTATGGCTTCTCAGGCTTGCTAAGCCTTGAAATGTGGTATAGACTCTGTGTGTGGGCTGCAGCAGCACCTGGAGATCTGGCTTATGAAAGCCATGTGTTGTCTCAGGAATCTGAGGCACAATGAAATAGGCAAATATTAGAGTAACCTTTTAGAGAGGCATCAGATCTTGCCTCTTTGGTTGTGGCTGACTCTTCTGTGTTAGAATTTGATCTTTGGTATTGAGTGGAACTAAATCTTGTCCAGGAAAGTGCTGGTACATTTGTGCTCCTTTAAACCAAATAAAGCAAACACTGGTTCTGGGTGAATGGCTTCTTTAGAATAGAGCTTATTACACTTAAGAGAAGCATTTCCCCTCTATTTTCCCCCTGACAAGAATCCTGACTCAGAGCAGTTCCAAAACAGAACAATGCTTTAGGGACCCATGAAGAAGTCAGTGTGCAGGAATTGTTAATTATATCTAAAAATAACATGAGGAGACAGACTTATTTTAATGGCTGGGCTCTAGCACTTTATGGTCATGGTCACCACTTTTGTATGTTTTGATTTCCTTCACTAATGTTTAATTGGCTCCATGTGGGCATTAGATTGGTTAGTCATCGAGAGTATTAAAAAATGTAATTAATTGTTTAGCTGTTGTACCTTGTAGAAGCTACCATAGAATTCATCCTTTTAAAAAAATAGACAGAACCCAGTGTAACTGATCTGAAAGCAACCACAAATTCATGCAAATTAGCTTTAATGAGATAGAGCTATACAATTAAAGATTTTCTTTATGCCTATTCATTAGAGCTACAAAATACTGAGCTCAACAAAAATGAAGTGAAGCATTTCAGTCTCTCCCCATTCTTCCTTTCACACTGAATCGTCTAAAATGGTGGCATAAAGGAAAATGGTAGAAACCTGCAAGTTAAAATACAGTGTCTGCATAAAGCAGATTTCTAGTGACAAGTCAGAAAGCTGCTTAGTAAATTGAATGTTCTGGTGTTTGCATTTGTTAACTTTTTGATTGTAACATGAATACTATGTGCTGTTTTCTTTTGCTATTATTGTAACATTTTCTTGCCTAATCACTTGGTTCTGTGTCTAAGAGGACAACTTGTTGTAATCTATTTTGACTGAATGGATTGATTGATTTAGTCAAATAACTGATCAGCTTAGGCAAGACAATTCGTCTGATTCCCCTTCCTTGCCTTTGAAATCTCTGGTCTCTTTGTGTGCTTTTATTTTATTTTTGGTCTGGCAGGAAAAAATAACCAAGTAAAGCTGTTTATAAATCCTTCGATTTTCTGTCTGTTTCTCTATCACACACACACACTCACACTCTCTCTCTCTCTCTCATATAGGCCTATGCTTGTAGTTGTATTCTTTCTAATGGTGATGCCCTTATTATTCCAGGTAAGGCCAGAAATTGATCCCTCTGAAGAATTTAATGAAAATGAGGAAGAAGAAGAAAAGGAGGTAGACCTCTCTGTCCCTGGTTCTTCTTATTTGAAATTACTTCTGTTCACTTCTCCTTCGGTCTTTCCAGGTAATTTCCTTTTTCAGAAAAGGTAGACTTTATTAGCCTGTGATTTTGAATATTATATTTACTTTCTAAGGGCGTATACATTATATACTAGAGAGTTTCCAGGCAAAAAACTAAATTCAGTTTGATGTAAAAAGCACTTTTAAAATGCTTACTATGTGCCAAGTCATTTCATAAATGCCTACTGTGTGCTGAGCATTGTGTTAGGCACCAGGAGAAAAAAATGAAACAATTCTTGCCCTCAAGGAGATTATTTCATTTCAGTGGGAAAAGGCAGGTGAAATTGAAACTTTACAAATACATTAGTACTTATGTATTGTAAAAAATGCACTGGTTACTATTTCTTAGTCTAAATGTAATAACCAACAATAGGAATAAATATTCAAATAATTTATTATTGCTACTTTTATATCATTTATTTCTGCACTGTGCATCACTTATCAGTCAGTTGGGCATTTATTTATTAAACACCTATTACTTGAAAAGCACTGTGCAATTATCATCCATTCTACATCATGACTTTCCCCATTGTATACAATATATCACTGGTCGGTGTAAGAAATTAAATGGGAATTTTGTGGAAGTTGCAGATGGCATGAGGAAGCCAGAAGACAATACCAAAAAATACTTAACACAGTTTTACAATAAGTGACTATAAATATCCCATAAAAGAAAAAGAAAAAAAATCAGACAAAGGGAGGGCCAAAAATTTTATGCTGATTTCCAGATCGCAGGGGCACCCCTCCCCATCTCGTGTTCCCCCACCCTGTGTGGAAGGGATAACTGTACTAGTTACTAAGGATACACATGAAGAAAAAAATCAGTCTGTACTGTTAAGGAATTCACATTTTAATTGGGGGATTGGGGTTACATGAAAGATGAATACAGAGTAGATGGAAAGTAGAAAGTACCAGGACAGGGAACAGCTTCCTGAAGATGGGAAAATTTGAGGTGAGGCTGGAATGAAACCAAGGAAGGTTGAGAACTGGAGATGAGAGAAGGCATTTCAGGAATGGGGGGTGGCAATCACAAAGGCAGGGATGGAGCCAGGAGAAGAGAGCATTGACTGAGGAAGAAGAGGAAGGACAGTATAACTCACTCATAATTTGTGTAGAGGGGAGTCAAGAGTAGAAATATTAGAAAGGTAGGAAGGAGTAAAGTTAGGAAGAGTTAAATTCCAAACAAAGGACTTTATATTTGATCCTAGAGATAATAGGGGAATGACATTGTCAGTGTCGTGCTTTATGAAAATCACTTTGGCAGCTGCGTGGAGGACAGTCTTAATGCAGGGAAACTAGGTAGAAGGCTATCATCGTAAATGTTTTTTAAAAATTTCTATTTATAATAAAGCTTCTGTGAACATTTTTCTGCAAATGTATCTTTCTTCCTTTTCTGTAACAACTTTAGGATATAGAGGGGTCATTGAGCCAAGGGATATGAACAGTTGGTTTTTTTTTTTTAACCTCTTATTTTCCCTAATTTTTTCACAACATTGCCCACCATTTAATAGTGTTTCTCTGTCTCTGGATTCTGGTAACCATTGAATTTTATGTGCTTAAGACTGAATAGCAGAATTTCTTTAATTTGCATTTCTCTCATCATTAGAGAGTTTAGACAGTTTTTCCAAGATACAAAAGAATTTGTATTTTGGGGGGATCAAGAACTACCTATTCATATACTTTTACTTATCCACTGGGGTATAAATCTTGATGATGATAAATTTCTGTCAATTCTTAACAGGTTTTGGTGTCATTTTCTTAGCAGAAATATTTTTAATAAAGGTTTTTTCCTAATCAATTTTTTCCTCCTATTGTATTATTTATTACAGAAATTTTTAGTATTACATGATTATATTAATCTGCTCATTTAACTTGTTATATAATTAAGTATATTCTTCCTCATCACAATTGGAATAGATAAAATATTCCATTTCTTCTTATTTCCTAATGATCTTTTCTATATTTAAATCATTGATGGACTTGGAATTTATAATAGTGTATGTATGGTATGGGTGTGTGTATCCATCCATCTTTAGGTGTTATGTGTGTTTTCTTCATTAGACTATTGATAACACATGTGACACATTTTGCTATTCTAAATAGTGTAGCTCTGTTAATTAACAATGAACAGAAACACATTTTCTTAGATTATTAGATCCTATTATCTTGTTAAAACCACTAATTATGATGATTCATTAATATAATTTTTTTTAAAAAAGAGTACAGATATTAGTCTCCCCCATGCCACATGTTGTTTCAGACAATTTTTTTGTTGAGTCTCCTAGAGTTTCTTGATCGGTCATCCACTATCCGGTTTAATTGGTTTTATGTATGTGTTAATATTTTTTCTTGTCTTATTGGTATATGTGTAATCTTTAAAACTTATATCAAACAGTGATAGTGACAGCAGACACCTTTGCCATCTACTTATTCTGATTAAGATTCTCCATTACTTGTAATATTAACTCTTGATTAATTTTATTTTTTTTGTGTATCTTCTAAGATCTAGTCCAGTACCCATTTCTGCAGGTGAAGAAACTAGGCCCAAAGAGACTAAAGAAATTTTCCAAGTTTCAAAGGTAATGAATAGGTAGCAAAGCCAGGATCAGAAGGAACCCAGTCCTCTGACTTCAAATCCAGCATTCATTCTACTGGATATTTCAACAGGAACTTTTTTGGGGGATTGGAGCTTATGTTTAGGATTTTTCATCTTTATGATTTATTATGCTGTTTTCCTTATGTTGAGCCAACCTTCTATTTCTGGTATAAATCTTGCTTTATCATAATGAAATTTTGTATATACTTATGCATTTTTTGCCAGCATTCCGGTTAGTAGTTTACATTAAGATTAGGTAATATCAGCCTATAGTCTCCTTTTTTTTTCTGCCTTAAGATTGTCAGACCATATTTCTATCATATTAGATAGAATGCTGTCTATCTGTTTTTGGAAAGATTTTATATAATATAGGTTCCTGGCATTTTTGAAAGCATTTACTTGTCTCTCAACTATTATAATAGAAATTTTTCCTCCTGAAATTGATTTGTTTAGGTGTTCTATTTTCTCTTTAGTCTACTTGGGCATTTTGCATTTAAAAAAAGACCTTTTTCTTTTGTAGTCCTAGGTTTGGTTTGGTTTTGGATTGGGTTTTTTCTTTAACATATTCTGTGGTTTTGTTATTTTTCTCTATATTTGTGGTTTCTCTTTTCTTTTTTCTGATCCTGGTCATTTGATTTTTTTCTTTTTGATTACATTTGGTAATGAATTATCAATTCACCTGCATTTTCAAAAAAATTATCAAACCTATTTTCAAAAATTTTTTCAATTAATTGATTTCTTCCTGTAAATTTTTTTTTCCTTTTTTATTTGTGTAATTGCAGACTCAACTCATTAAATTTATATCCTTATGTTTGCTTTATTCAATATTTTAATAACAGAAAATCCATATGAAAGGTAACGTGATTTAAACTATATGGGAAAGCTAGCTTATCAAGGCATTTTATCTCAGCACAGTATTTGCATCAAAATGGAATTTTAGCTTACATGAACTTTCAGCAGAACTGGTAGACAAGAAAAGGATGCTATTGTTTGAAATAATGGGTGAGGCTTATGTCCTTAAACTGTATAGGGACAGAATCCTTCACTAATGGCCTCCTCTGATGCCTCATCATGGTATGAAATTTTTCCTTCAGTTCTGGAAGGTCATGGAGAACAGTAAGGAAGAAACATAGTAAAATCTTGCCTAACTGGGGGAGAAAACCCCAAAACTTCTGTTATCCAACAGTGAACCAAGCTAAGATCCCAGAGGACCAGTGCTAGAAGCTTTATCACCAAGTGATAGAACTGAGTTGGTTGGGACTGACATAGAATATTATTTCCTTAGCCCTACCGGGGATATAATCTGCATCACTGAAAGGAGTATATCTAGCAATTAGAACTGAGAGCTTTGCAGCTACAGAAAAAGAGACCAAAAAAAAACCTGTTTTCTTGATGATATTATCAAGTAGGCCTTTGCTGCTATGATATTTAGCCTATAGACTGCCTCTTATATACAGAGTTGATTGTTAAAACAACTGTGAACTCCATGCTTTTGTAAGAAGATTAAATTCAAATACTATTCAGTCTCATTGACATCTGAAAAAAAATTAGTAAGTCTAAAGAGGAAAGGGTTTTTGCAAGTTCAGTGGTGACACTTAGGATCCTCCCTCACATGAGCTTTCATCAATTGTTCTCGCATTTCCGGCTCTTGATGAAGGCATATTCATTATTTGAGGCAAACCTTGAGTGCAAATTCAATTTTTTTTAAACTTATATTTCCCTGCATTAGTAGAGTATGATAGTATGCACAGGATCTGTTCACCCTGCCTGCAGAGCCTTATGTGAGGACACACTCCATGTTATTATATGCTCCTCTAGAACGTGTATAGAGGAACCTATTTGGCTTGAGATTGTGATTTAGTGATACATAAGGATTTATTTACTCTGCAGTCAGTTAGGTAACAGGCATTTATGAAGGACTTACTATTTGCCAGGCTCTGTGAATACATATACAAAGAAAAAGAAATTTCCTCTTCCCAAGGAGGTGGAAATTCATAAAATGCATAAAATGGAGACAGAGTGAGATAGGTTGGGATCATAGAGCAAGTTCTAAGAGTTAGGATTGCAAAAAGAAGTGAAATGAAAATATGGATAGTCTGGATGTTCTTCAAATGGAAATTCTTGGAGGAACCAGCCAGATAATCAGAGAGGCCACGTGGGTAGAAGGGTGGAGTGAAACCTGGAGGATGCTTTCCAGGGTTGAGATTTCCCTAGCATGATAAAGACAGTCTGGAAATTCAGAAGCATAGATTTGGAAGGAATAGGACCCTCTACTCTTTTGACCATAATATCATAGATTTAAAACTGGATGAGATATAGTCTACTCCTTTATTCTATTTTTAAAAAAAACCCAAAAAGCATGTATTAAGGACCGCAAGACCATTGTGCTTGGCACCCAGGATGCAAGTACGAAGAATAACTTGAACCTGTGAACTTTTAAAAACTGCCTTCTAAAAAAAAACAGTGAAATGAATACACTGCATCAGACAACTTAAGTACTATTGTAAGCAAACCAGATTTGAATGAACAATTAAATCCAGTCCCTGGCAAAATAAGCTTAGTAATATTCAGGGTCTCAACAAGCATTTATTAAGTACTTACTATATACCAGACACTTTGGTAAATACTGGGAAGAGATATACATAGTAGGAATTGAACTTAATTTCTCTTTATAGTTCACATTCCTATGCTATGCTTAAGACATTTTCATATTCAAACTTGGGTATAAGATAGGAGGACATGCTGCAAAAAATTGTAGGAAAAACTGTTAACTAAGAGATGGTAAAGGATAAATTCAACAGCTAAACAATGGTAAAGTTTAGGTTAATTAAGTCACCTCCATCCATTGCTTAGCATTACGATCTGTTGAGTTACTAATGGGAGAGAAGGTGACTAAAAGTTTTTTTTTTTACACACAAAAACTTGACAGATTGACTACATTCCTATACCTTGGTTAAAACTACCCTTCACTCTTGGCCTATGTGTTCATGGATAAGTGTGCTTAGCTTTTACTCATATCTATCTAGATAGGAGTTAGATCTAAAAAGGCATCTTGGAGATTCTGTAGTCTAACCTAATTTGATAGATGAAGGAACCGAGGCCCCAAAAGGTTAAATGTCATGTCCATAGTTAGACATAGTACATAGTACTATGTACATAGACATAGTAAGTGTTGCAGCCAGGATTTGAACACAGATCTTCTTAACCCAAAATCTAGACTTCATTATAGTGTTGTTCTCAGGAACAGGGTCATTTTTGAAAAAACCATGAAAGCACAATTCTCCACTATCATCCAATAAAGGAGGTATATGCTAGCCAAACTTGAAATACATCGCACATGTGAATATATATTGTACATGTGAATATCTATTCACATATAATATTCACATGTTCAGTGGAGGATATATAAACTGATTCTGGCTTCAGTTCAACTTTTTTTTTCTTAGCTTATCTATGGGCAATGAATTGGTAAATTTTTTTGTAGTCTAGTGGGAGTATGTGGTGGTTAGTTCTAGGCATATAGAAAGTACTCATTGAATATTCATTGAGTCAGATCATTCCCATTCTAAATAAACTCCTAGACATGGGGGTCCTTAAGAATTAGACTTCAATACAGTTAAGAAAATCCCTGCTTTGTTGTGCCTGCAAAGGTTGCAAACAGTGCTTCCCCATTTTAAATGGTCTGTTTTGCATTTTCTCCTTTGGCCTGTGTTTCTCTTTCTGTGTCTAGCAACCTCTAGTGGTGCTGAAGGAAATGACAGTTATACTCCGCCTGTCATCTTAAATGATTGGCATTTTAGGGTCATAGGTTTAGAACTGGGAAGAATCCTGGAAGTTTTGTATTTGAACCCCCTCATTTTACAGATGAAGCAGCCAAGTGCTAGAGATCAAGTGGCTTCACTCAAGTCACACAGGTGTTAAGTGACGGAGGTGGGAGAGTAAGCTACTTTCTTTGACCTTAATCCATTTCTTTCCATTCTATATTCTGTCCTTCCTCCATCTTCATCTTTCATAGTCCCAAAATACCAAATAACGATGGGTGCAAGGCTTAATTAGAAGCACCACCACAAACACAGAAACCAGTATTCTCTTTCTTATTACCCCTCCCTGAAGTGTGTTAGCGATCGATCATAAAATAATCAGAACAGTGAATTATTTGCCATCCCATTGGGATTCTAGTTCCTAGGCAAAGCAAATCATTTATGTCTACATTCCCTTTATACATACAGTTTTTGTCCTAATATAAAACAGTTGAGTTATAAATTCTTTTAAATCACTCCTTAATAGATGTGCTAACAGACTCTCTCGCTGTTGCAGTCCTGTAGGTGTTGCTTTAATATGGGCCGCATGTTGGACTGCAGAAATATGAAGCCTCTTACCTTCTCTTCCAACTACCACCCACATCTACTGGCCATAAAGATTCCTTCGCTCTGATTTCACAGCCAAGTACAATAACATGACATTAATTCTTTACAATCCAAACACAGCACGAACTTGAAAACCCAGGGCCCCTCAGAGCGCACACAGCCTTATAAATAGTACATACCTCCATGATTCCTAAAATTGAGGAGTAGGTATTGGGTTTTATGACTACCAATCTTAAAGATACTTTAGGAGAAAGTTCTTTATTGACAAAACTAAATTATGTTTCTCTGCAGAGTAGCAGTCTTATTATCGTAGATCCATGATTTGTTGCATGATAGTAATGCAAAAGGAATATTGTCAACAGCTTAGATGGTTGAGGAAGGTTTTTTTTTTAACTGAGTTAAAACATCTGACATCACTTACTGAAAGCTTTCTGAGCCAGCCTTTGAGTGTGAATGAACTTGGTATTGTCCACAGAATCTGTTTGGTGGCTGACTTTAAGAATTTGCCCTACAGTTGACCCAAGATTCTACTATGAAACCATTGACCCCTTATAAGTCATTTCTGAACCCAGCCCATGTGTGAACTTGGGCCTTGACCCACAACTGACTCCAATTTTCTGACCTACAACTGATATTTTACCTCTTTTCATAACTTAACTCTGATCCCAACCTGTAGATGACCACCAGCTATAATCTAAGATTGATATTTGATATTTCTCTATAGCCAACTTCTAAACCTTCCCTAAACCTTCCAAGCCTAGATTCCCTCCAACCTTACCACATGTAAGAACCCTGGAAGTTTTGTAACCTTGATGTGTAACCCTTCCCTACAACTTATATTTGACTTAGTCCAAAAATGACCTCAGACTCTACCCCGTTAATATCCTTTGATACCGTCACAGTACCAAAGCTGACCTGTGACTAACCCACACCTAAGAACCTACAGTTGACTCTACATGTTGATTCACAATTGCTATCTAAATCAGCTTCTCTGAACCTCAGTTTCCTTAGCTGTATTAAAGTGTCTTTGAAGTAAAATATATTCATTCTGCAAGCATTTAAGTACATATTATGTTCACTTTAAAGAAAGTAAACATCAAACCTAACACATGATCATTGTGTGTTAGATTTATTAAATTTAAATTTATTTTTTAAATTTGTTATATCTGAGAATGTATAATCTATAATCTATAATCTATCAAAAGGTAAGAAGAATCCTTTATCTTCAGGTTTCTGGAGCTGTGATCAATTATTGTATTGATCAGAATTCCTAAATGTTTCCAAGTTCTTATCCTTTATAATATTGTAGTCAATGTATAAATCATTCTCTTTCTGATCATTTTATTTTATCATTTTATCCATATCTTCCCATTTTCTCTGAATTTCTGCTTTTTGTTATTTCTTATGGTTTAATAAGAAGAGTTATTTGAATTTTTATTTCTCTTGTAATCAGTGGTTTGGATTATTTTTCACACATTGATAATAGCTCTCATTTGTTCTTTTGAGAATTGCTTGTTCATATCCTTTGATCATTTATCTTTTGGGGAATGGCTCTTGTTTTTATATGTATGAATTAGTTCCCTGCAAGTCTTGAATTTTAGACCTTTATCAAGCAAATCTGCTACAAAGTCCTTCCTTCCCCATCCCTCAGTTAACTATTTCCCTTCTAATTCTGACTTCATTAATTTACTTTATGCAAAAGCATTTCAATTTTTTGTAATCAAAATTTAATTCCTATGATTCTCTGTATTATTTTATTAAGAACTCTTCCCAAATCACATATAATTCCCATGTAATTGTGAAAGATAGTTCTAACTTATTTAGTAGAGCAGATAGGGCATAGACCTCTGATCTCACTGATATAGGAAATCTTCTGATAAAGAAAATATCCCTACCAGTACAGATTGACTTTTTCTCTTCATCTTACTGCCTTATAGAGTTTACTAGAGTGTGGGATGGTAAGTAACTTGCTTAGGACCACACAGACTGTATGTTTCACAAGCAGGAATTCAACCCATATCTTCCTGACTCTGTCACATTCCTGTTTCACATGACCTTCAGTATGTGGACATACTGAACTCTTGTTGTTTATGATGAGATGTTGGTCTTAGTGTAGCTTCTTCCAGGCCATTTTCTATTTTTCCCAGCTTTTTATGTAATGTGTCCTTCCTCAAAGCTAGAGTCCTTATTACAGCAGCCCAGAATACTCTACTTAGATGCTTCACTTATTTGTATGCTTTTGTGTACCTGATCTGCTCTGCTGATCATCTCTTTAATTTTTTCACCAGTACTGAATAGTATTGATGATTACTGCTTTGTAATGTACTTTGAGATCTGACACTTCTTACTTTCCCCCCCTTATTTATTTTCCTTAAGAGCTCTTGATTTTTTTGGTTTTCTTTTTCCAGATGAGGTTCATCACTAATTTTTTCCAGCTCTATAAAGTAATCCTTTGGTTTGACACAGAATCTATACATTAGTTTAGGTAGTATTGTCATTTTTGCTATGTTAGCATAGTCTAACCATGAGTAATTAATTCCTTTCTAGTCACTTACTTCTTCCTTTATTTCTGTAAAGAAATTATGTAATTGTATTCATAGGTTCCTGAATGAATCTTGGCATGTGGACTCTAAGATACTTTTATACATTTAGAATGTGTTACTTTTAATAAAATTTCTTTTTCTCTCTCTGTTGGGCTTTATTGGTATGCAGAAAGGCTGGTGCTTTTGTGGGCTTATTTATAGCTTGCTACTTTACTGAAATTATTGTTTCTTTTAATTTTTTTTATTAAAATTCTAGAATTCACTAAGTAAATCGTAATATCATCTGCAAAAAAAAAAAACAAAAGTTTTGTTCCTTCCTTGCCTGTGCACTCATTTCTTTTTCTAATCTGTTGCTATAGCTATGTCAGATAGTAGAGGTAACAGTGATTGTTCTAGCCTCATTCTTGATCTTACTGGAAAAGCTTCTGGTATTTCTCAGTTGCAAAAACACCAACTCTTGGTGTTTTATAGATACTGTTGACTATATTAAGGGAAGGTCCATTTATTGCTGTACTCTCATGTTCATGAAAAAGATTACTACTGTGTTTTGTTTAAAAGTTTCTGTTGATATGAATCTTACTGATTTTGTTTTAAATGCGTTTTTACTGCTTATAGCCTGCTTTTTAAAACTAATTGAACCTACATTACTGATATATAAATCCACTCTGATAATACTCTCTTAAGGTTTTTAATGTGTTGCTGTACCTTCATTGCCAACATATTAATTCAACATTTTTGAATAGATACTCATTTTAAATAATCATTTGTGATATTTTTTCTCTGCTTTATTTCTCCTAAATTTGGGTATCAGTTTCATTAGTCTTATATAAGGAGTTTTCTAGAACACCACATTTCCCTATTTTTATAAACAAATTATGACAAATTGGAATTAGTTCTTTAAATATTTGATAGAATTTACTTTTAAATTCATCTAGTTATGGGACTTTTTATTTTAGAAGTTCCTTTATGGTGAATTCAGTTTCTCTTTCTGAGCTTGGCTTTATTTTAATTTTTTATACCTTGTTCATGTATTCATTTGCATTTTTGTAGATATTTATCCATTTAAAATAGCAATTTTGGGACATACAATTGAATAAAACAGTTTCTGTGTAGTGGCCTTTATTATCTCTTCATCTCTTTATTTTCTGTTTTATTTTTAGTTTTGTTAATTTGGCTTTCCTTTCTAAAAAAAAAGTTGAAATTAACTAACAATATGTCTTATTTTATTATTTTTCAAATATTACATATTTTTATTTACCAATGCATATTTTATTTTGTCAGACTTCACCTTTGACTTACAAAATTTCCAAACCAGGTGGATTTTTAAAAATGTGTTACTTTTTTTCTTTTAAGTTCTAATTCATTCTTCAAAGGTCCTTTATTGATTATAATTTTTATTGCACTAAGATTTCTGCTTTTTCTACATTTGTTTATGATGTTTTAATACCTTAGTCCAGGGTTCCCCAACCCAGCCCTAATACATGATCATTTTTTTGTGAAGGTGATGTTTACAACTTAGCAATAAGTATGTTTCTTTTTATTCCCATGCAGTAATTGTCAGAGATCTAATATATGTAATATTTCTAAAATTATCTTTAGATTTTTAACATACCTTTTTTAAAAATTTCATTAGTTTTTTCTAGTTCTGAGGGAGCACATTAATGTCTCCACCCATTATAATTTTTTTGTGAGCTTCTTGCTGTAATTAGATTACTTTTTAAAATAATTAATCGCTATGCTATTTGATATGTATACGTACATATATATTGATATTCATATTATTTCATTATTCATTATTCCTTTAAGCAGAACATAGTTTTCCTACTTATCTTTTCAACCATGTCTGTTTTCACTTTTGTCTTTTCTGATACTAGGGTAACTATCCCTGGTTTCTAAAATCCTCATTTCAGGCATAAGTTCTGCTCCATACCTTCATCTTAATTCTATGTGAATCTTTGTTTCAAGGATATTTCTTGCAAATAACATTTTTTAAAATACTGTTTTCAAATCCTTTCTGCAATCCTCTTTCATTTTGTGAGTAACTTCATCTCATTTCCATTTATCATTTTAATTATTAATTATATTTTCTTTTACCATATCCTTTTTTCTTTCTCCATTATTGTCCTGTTCCTCTCTTCTCTCATCCTCTTTTACAAAGAATAAAGTCAAAAAAGAAAATAATAAAAGCACTTCTGTAGTGCTTTCAGGTTTTCAGAGGGCAGTATATATATTATCTCATCTGGGCCTCACGACATTTCTGAGTTCAGTGCTATTATTATAAAAGGAATGTGATCAGCATTAGTAATCTGTAACTGAGGCTGTCCTCTTGCTCTGCTCTTTCTCTCTTCAACTTATTCAGACCTCGATCACTGGAGCTTACTTTTTTTGGCCAATGCTGCTGTTTTCTGTGAGTTTCTATTTTATTTTATTTTATTGTGGAGTTACTTTCTTCTCCTGGGTTTACTTCTTGGGCTTCTCTCAACCCTCACTATTCTCCTAGCATTTTTTTTTATCATGTTTTCATTTTTTTCTACTTACCTATCTATGTCTCTAGTCTCAGTTTCTTGATTGAAACTTTGTGCTCACATCAGGCTCACTTCACTCTTGGGTGGAACAAGATTGACTTTGCCTGTTTCCGTCCGCTCCTTAGTGTATATATTAATACCTTTGCTCTTTTGAACGAAGGGGCTTAGAGCAGAGTCCCTCCCTCCGCAGCAATTCTTAATCTTTGCCTTATTTTTCTGGCTAAAGTGATATTTTTGCCTCTGTGGCTTCTCTTTCTCCTTACATAGTCTCCTACTGGGCTCTGTCCCATGCTATGAGAGCTGTGGACTTTACCTGGATTGATTTGATTGATTTGGTAGCAAGCCTCCTGCAAGACCCCTGCCATTTTGCCGCTGTGTTTCTAGCAATGGCTGCCAAGGTGCTGTGGTTTCTACCTATGTCATTCTCCTCCTTCCTCTCCTTGGCTTTTCTCAGAGTCTATGCAGAGGCTTCTGAGAGTTGTCTTTCACAGTCATGAGTTGAGGGAGGAACTTATAGCCTCTTTTCTTTGGATTTATCATTCTTCCTTTTGTCATATTTTAAGAACTTTATGGAAGTTATCATGGGGAAAGCTGGGCTTCTTTCAGATCTTTTCCATCTCCATTGTAAGTGGAAGTCCCTTGAGCTGAGCTTTCAATGAAACTAGTGAGTCTGTGATATGAAGTTAAGGGATTCATTCTAGGCATGCAATGTTCAGGGGCATGGAGACAGGAAATGAAACATTTTGTACAGAGAATAGGAAGCAAGTAGAATCAAAAGTGCATAAAGAATAGTTAGAAACACTAAGGCTGGAATTGTAGATTGGAACCAGATTATTGAGAACTTTACAAGTCAAACAGAGAGTTTATGGTTTATTCTAGGGATAAGTAGAACCTGCTGGAACTTCTTAATTAGAGCATTGAGACATGGTCAGACCTCACCTTGTGGAGTATTTATTGGAGAGAAGAAACTGAAGGAACTGAGACCACTGATTAGGAAGCTCCTGTCACAGTCAGGTGAAAAGTGATGAGATGAGGACTTGAGCAACTAAAGTTATGGCTGTGTGAGTCAAGAGCAGATTGCACAAGTTCTGTTGTGGAAATGGAATCATCAAAACTTGACAACCAAGGGAAGAGAGAGTGCAGGGGATGACTGAGTTTGTGAACCTGGGTCTGCGGTTGGGAACTTCAACACAATTTGCTAAGTTAGGAAGAGAAGGTGAGTACTAATATTTATAAAATAATACTTCAGTTACCAAAAAAAACCCAAGTAGCTTTATCTACCCTTGTAGTAGTTCACAACACATTAAATATAAAACAGTACTAGCAATAGTAGCACCTTGCCCTAGACCATTTCACATATGAACTAAAAGGTTGAAATAATGCCAACTATTGTCATTTCCTTTGCTCTAAATGTTAGTTTACTCATTTGAATAAGTGAAATTCCATTGAAATACAGTTTGAACTCCTGTGACTGTTTCTCCTGTACCTCATGCTTTCCACAGTCATGACCTGTTTTCATGTTTTTATCTGTTTTCAGCACTTGAAGAGTTTTTTGCATCATTGGTGAAACAGGAGATGGTCAATATGCCCCGTGGTATTTATTATTCTGCATTAAGAGGAGGTGCTTCTCGTTCAGACCAAGGAAAGACAATAGCAGGAATTCCCAATTTCATGCTGAAAATGTATGAGAAAAACAAACAACCAGGCCTGAAACCTGGTCTTGCAGGTAAAATTTTAGCTTTTAAAATGTAATCATCTTCATATACAGGTAATCCATCCAGTCTGAGATCCATTTCCCTCCAAACTCATCTTTTTTCCCTTTCCCCTACTCCCAATAATCTCAGCCTTTCTTTTTATACAGCGCTTCTAACACTCCAATAGCAGCACGTAGGCATCTTTTCTTACTGTCTAGTTATATCCCAGGGTTACTGTTAGTTCTAGGGTAGTGCTAGTTCTCAGCAATGAAAAGAGTATGTGTGTAAGAGACAGATAGAGAAGAGAGAGTGTGCACGGTGGGGAAGGGAGGGCAGAAGGATTATAAGAGTGAACACGTGTACGTCTAGTTTTAAATGCTAAACTAGTGAGTCTGTGATACAGAGTTGAGGGATTTACTCTAGGCATACAAATGAAACATTTTGTACAGAGAATAGGAAGCAAATTTTACCTTTAATTTAAATGCTAAAAAAAAAGGATTTTGGGGGTGATTTCCTGGTTTGAATTATCTATGCTTGTATACTCGTTGAAAACATTTTATTTCCAGACTGTCATAATGTTCTTGCATTTCGTCTGAGACGGTCTTTTAATTTGTACAGCATGATCTCATGACAGCAGGGGTAAAAATGAAGCCAGGAAAAAGCCTCAATCATAGTGGTTCTCCACTAATTCAGAAATCACTTCATCTATCTGAAATTTAATTGACATCCTAGAAGTAATCTCTGAACAATCAAGATGTTAATGATGATACTAGCTATAATAAGTCACATTCGTTTAAGCCTTTCTTCCTAAAGGTGCAGAAGGCACCTTTATCTCCATCCATTATGAATTAGGGGAGAGTCTAAATGCGTGAGGTTTTACTGTGTTTATAATTTCTCATTCGTGCTTTTCTCCCCTTTTATGTAGCTGGGATGTTACTTTGCTATGATCTTCCAATCCACATGGGTAAAGATGGCAAACCTATCAATCGTTTTTTGGCCAGTAGAGGGCGGAGTTTCCAGCAGATATTGGTGGCTCTTATACATGAAGTAAGTGCACCCCATCTGTTTTGTGGGTATATGGTACTGGGCCTTTTCATTTTATGTCTGTTGGACCAGGGGCAGAAAGCACTGGGATTGGAGCGAATCTTGGCTCCGCAGATCCTAGCAGTGCTACCTGGGATGATTCATTTCTTCTCTGTGGATCTAAGCTTCCTCCCTGTAAAATGAGAAGATTGTGCTAAGTTATTTCTAAGGTTATTTTTAGCCCTACCATTGCTCAAACTTGAATTCTTCCCTCTAACTGTAACCGAGGAAGGCTGCTATGAAAGGCTGTTCCCAGGCATTTCCATTCACAGTGTTTGCTTTCTAATTCTACCACCCTAAACTCCTCTGGCCTTAACACCTGTAGGGATTTCCTGACTGCTTTACATACTTCCCTGGCTTTCATCCTTTTTCTTCTCCAATTCATTCTTAACAGCACTGAGCAGTGTCATTTATGAAAAGACACTTGACCTGAAGTTCGTGGGTTTGAAGCTTCCTCTGATGCTAGCTTATGTGCCCTTGGGCAAGTAATTCCACTGCGTGACTTGAGATTCCTGATCTACAAAAGAAGGATAGTTAAACCTCTAGTCTAGTACCCAAGTTACACAGTTGTTTGGGGGCTCAGATTTTATTTTGTAAAGTGCTTTGTGAACCTCAATGCACTGTACACATGGCAGCAATTATCAAAGTCTTATCGTTACATTGGAGTCGCACTGAAAAACTTCCACTGGTTCCCTTTTACCTGCCAAATAAGAGTCTGCTAATCTTGAATTTGGAGTTCAGAACCTTTTATAACCCGATGAACGCTTCCCCATAACCCTCCCACCTCCAATATTTCTTAGTCTTCTTACACCTATCCTCATTCCCCACCCTCACGATGTATTTTGCAACTCAGTGACACTGTTTTTCTTGGTCTTTCTGGAATTAGACACTCCATCTCCCATCTTTGAGCATTATCTTTTGCTGCCCCCTCTGCATGGAATAATTCTCCCCCCTCATCTCTACCTCCTGGCTTCCTTCAAATCTCAGCTAAAATCCTACCTCCTGATCCCTCTCAGTTCTAGTGCCTTCCCTCTGTTTATCATTTTAATTTATTTTTCTATTTTTTATTTATATTATATGTTGTACATTTATCATTTATTTTATCTTGTTTGTACGTTGTTGTTTACATTATTACCTCCCCCACTAGCTGCCCTAAACAATTAATGCTTATTGATTCCTTTACTGACTACCTGTCATCACTCTTTCCTTTAAGACTTCCCTAAGTCTTTTCCTAAAATCCCACTTTCTACCAGATGACTTCCCTAACCCCTCTTTATTCTAGTGCCTTTCCTCTGTTAATTGATACCGATTTATCCTATATATAAGCCATGTATGTATTTGTTCGTATGTTGTTCCCCCCATTAGATTTCGTAAGCTGCTTGAAGGCAACGATTAGTCTTTTTTTTTTTTTTTGTATTCCCAAACACAGGGCCTAGAACCTAGTAGGTGCTTAATAAATGTTTATTAATGCCTTAATTACTCCCACATTTCTCCCATTCATAGAATCATAGAGCTAGAAGGATCCAAACTAATCTAACCCAGCCATTTTATTTTACAAATAAAGCATATTGAGGCCTGGAACAATTAAGCATCTTCCTAAAGGCTACATTGGTAAAGTGAGGATTTGAAACCAGGTCCTGTAACAGGATCAGATTCCTAATGAGAAGCGTTTCTTCCTTTGCACCTTTCATGCCACTGATACATTTAACCATATTCTAACCTATATAATAATTCTTTGTCCATATATACAATTATAAACTCTGTAGTTGTAGAGCATCAGCTTCAGAATTTTTGTTATAATTTGAAGTTAACAAGAAACAGTTAAATAAGGATGCATTCTTTTGAAAGATTTAGAAAAATACTTTGGTTTCAGCAGTTGTAATTGAATTTATTTGGAATTCTTATAGCATTCAAGAAATTTGAACATTACAAATTGTAGGCATGGGTGAAATATGCTGGGAAATGCTTAGAAAATAGGTATTTTTGTTTGAGTATAGATATTTGTTATATCACAAAGAAAATTATTCAGTACATAGATCAAAATCAAATAATGGAAATAGTGAAATTTCCAAAATATACTGAATAGATTGTCGATCTCTTTGATTTCAAAGTTCCTGTTGTTTATATTTTCTTATAAATTTGCTACAGGGGGACCTACCCCAGTGTACAAGGGACTTTACTTTCTTTCTTCTGACATTATAAGGCTGCGGAGCACTCAGATTCATATATTTCTTTGTAGTGTGAGTTTATGAGACAAGGTGTTCCTGAGGAACACCATACCAATACCCTATTCTGCTACTAGTTCATCTCCTTAATTCTGTCTCTCTCTGATTTAAGAGGAAGTCTAGTGGCTTTGTTCTTGAGTAATCTTAGCAAATGACTAAAATTATAAAAATTGTCTTCCTAATTGACTGACCCTTCCCAGAGTAAAACCATAGAAATTTTTTTTTTGTAATGAGCTAAGATTCTCTCTCCTCTTTCTGTCTTAAACTTTGAATTTGTAGACAATCACCGTTAAAGACTATGTTGTTTATTAGGAACATCAAATAACACAGAAGCCTATCAACTTGCCATTGTACAGCATTCAGTCTGTGCTTTCGCTTTCTCCAAACATTTCCTGAGGAAATTGACCATTCATTAGTAACGCTGTGCTCCTCCAACAAGTGCTGGTGTTTGTGCATTATATTCTGGACTCGATAGCTGTACTTAGCCATATTGTCTTCCTTCTCTCAAGGAAGGTTTTTTTTTTCCTTTCTCTAAATAGTCATCTGGTGGCAAGTGATTGATCCAGAAAGAAGCTGTGTAGACACTGAGATGAATTTCTAAAACACTTGTCTTCATTTTAAAAAAGTCACATTTTAGATTATGCCAAGAAAAGTATGTAAGACCCCATTGAAGTTCACAGCTAGAATTGCCTCTCCACCCCACCCCACCCCACTTTCACCTTATTCTCGTCATATCTGAAATCAGGTTTTTGAAAAGAGAGATTGAGATTTAATTTCTACATGTAAATTTTTCCATCTTTTTTCTGGGTTAAAACATGAAATTACTGCTGACTGTACTTTACTGTTATCAACCTCCACAACTTCCACAGTCCATTTATTCCCATTTTCTCTCCTCTCACCATCTGTTCTGCAGACCCCGTTTGCTCATGTCTCACTCTCCTGTCTCTAAAAAAGTCCCAGCAGTAAGACTTGGCAGCTGGTTAGATATGGAAGCAAGGAGTTATAGATAACATTGAGATCATGAACCTGAGTTACTGGAAGCTTGGTGGTACCTGCAACAGAAATACAGAAGTTAAGAATGGAAATGGAATTCTGTTGTGGAAAGGTTGAGTTTCAGATACAGAACCCATGAGTGCTAATGAGATCATTCTTGGGGGAGGAAGGGAAGAGGGGAGAGAGAGAGAGAGAGAGAGAGAGATGAGTGTGAGGGAAAAAAGAATATGTGTCATATAAGGGAGAAGAAAGGAAATTCAAAGAATTGTTATGACCATTTGTAATTTTGTATTAAAAAGTTGTGGAGACATGATGGGTAAGGTATATATTCAGAATATCTAAGCTTAAACCTTTAATTCTAAACCCAGATAGCGTTGTTGTGTTGCAATTACCACCAAAATTCCCTCCTACCTTTCCAGTTTTATTTTGTATTTCTCACATTCTTTATTCCAGTCAAATTAGCCTACTGTCTCTCTGTACAAGATGTTCCAGGACTTTTGCTCAGGTCATAGACTTTTCCATCTAAGGCCGGAAAGGATTGCAGAAACCATGATCTAGCTCTTCCATTTTACAGATGAGGAGACTAAGGCCCAGGGAGGATATGTGACTGCTTCTCCTTTCTTCAAGGCAGGCACTTCTCGTTTCTGCTTTCTTTGAGTCCCTGCATTCTTTTAAAGGACAACTCTTGTACCACCTTCCACTGGAGGCCTGTTCTGATCCACCCCAATAGAAAATAAACCCTTTGAGGTCTGGGAATGTTAAATTCTTGTCCTCTTCTGGCCTAATATAATATCTCACTTTTAATAGGTTCTTAATAAATGTTAGTTGAATTGGATTACCTTTAATATAATCCTAATTGCTACCAGTTTAACAGAAGCTGTAATTCAGCCCACTTCCCCTGCCAGCCATTTTCCTAATACTGCCAGGAACTAGGTTTTAAATTAAACAGATCCCTGTTCAAAAGATTTTCTTTCAAAATTGCTTTTTTTCATTCATTGCTTTATCCTGGGGAGAGAGGAGTAAAGAACTTCCTTATAGCAAACGAGGTAAGATTCTATCAATTTGGGGGAAGGGGTGGGAGAAGGGAGGAGAAACCTCTCTCAATTGTACTCTCAACTGGCATAGTAAACAAGAACTTTGGTACCATTTCATTTTGCCTCATTATTTTTTTAAAATTTTACTAAAGACTTGCCAGTAGAGATTTACAGAGGCAAAGTTAAAGCACAAAGTATTCAAAAAAGTTGCTTCTCTTCAGGATTTCCTCCTGACTTGAACTAGGAGACACTTTTTAGTGTTTCTTTGGGAAAAAATTCATCTGAAAGAGTTGATTTCATTGATGTTCTCAGAAAAGGAAATGAGTCTCTAGGAGCCCCCACTGCCCCCCAAAAAATCTCCTAAGGAAGGTAGCCATATTGCATATGTTACAACAGGACTTAGAAAATGCAGAGATAATTAGATCGCCAAGGTAGGGGTCCTTATTATTTACAAGTCTGTAACAAGACTTTGTTCCTAATTTCCAGCTTTCTTTATTTCAACCTCCCCTTTTCTTTGCTTCCTTTGTATGGGATGCCCGAGCTCAGGAATTCAGCAAGCATTTGACTAACATTTATTAAGTGCCCTCTGCATATAAGACCTTAGGGATACAGAGACAAAGAACAAAGTCTTTACCTCTTCTATCAGAAGGTTACAAGATACGTAAAGATAAGTAAATACAGCAAAGACTATTTTAGGGATAAAGAAAAAACACAATTGAGAGACTGGGATTTGAGAAGAAAATATCTTCAGAGCTGAGCCTTAAAGATGATCTGAAGGCTGAGAAGTAGAGGTGTGGAGGGAATTAATGGCACTTGGGGAAATGGAGGGGGGTTTTATCGTGTGAGATCATAGAGGGCAGGATATAGAATTTAGGGAATAGCTTGTAGTTTAGTTTGGAGAGTGACACAAAGGAAAACTTAAACCAAATTTTGTAGGACTTAAAAAGACATTTTGAGGAGTTTTTATTTTATACTAGAGGCAATAGTGAACCAGTGCAGTTTTTTAAGCAGAGAAACAACATCATCAGATATGTACCTTACATATGCATCTTACATACAAAGATTATTTTCAGTTGTGTAGAATAGAGATTGGAGTGGGGAGGAAGTATATGGTGGGAGCCCAACTCAAAGGCATTTTGATACAATAATTGATGAGAATTTGAATTAGACTTTTGTAAGTGGCAGTGTAGAAAGAAGATGGATGGATGTGAGAGATGTGGTGGAAACAGAATAGATAGGACACAGTAGGAGCATAATAAATGCTTATTGACTAAATGATTTTGACCAATACAACATCTTCAAATATTACCACTACCTCTTACCACTACCACTGCTGTATCCCCAGTGCTTAGCATAGTTCCGGACATAAAGTAGTCTATTAATAAATGATTGACTGATTGAGTCTGACTACCTATTCGAACATTACTTGTCTCCTGAGGACCTGCTCAAGTGGTAACCTCCTCCAAAACACTTTCTTTGACTACTCCCATACTCCTAGGAACTTTCCCTCCCAACTCCCCCAGCACTGCCATGTATCCTGTACAATTTAACTCTTAATTAGGTACTATCTCATGCTGTGTGCACACTTGCCTCCTCTGAGTATGCTACTCTTTGAAATAAGGAATATTACTGGCATTACAAATTCAGCAAGTCTATGTCTTTCCCTCCAAAACCCACCTCTTCTCCAAACTTATTTCTGCAGGGGTTACTACTACTATCTCAACTTCTTCACTATCACCTCCATGTCTAAGTTTGTCTATGTGTCCGGAACTATGCTAAGCACTGGGGATACAAGTACAAAGAAAGCCCTTTGCTGAGAGAGGGCAGCAGAGGTAGTGGTAATATTTGAAGATGTTGTATTGGTCAAAATCATTTAGTCAATAAGCATTTATTATGCTCCTACTGTGTGCCAGGTATTTAGTAAGCATTAGAGGATACAAAGAAAAGCAAAAGACAGTCCTTGCTTTCAGTGAGCTCATGTCTAATAGGGGGAGATGTCATGCAAGCAACAATGTACAGACAAGATATGCACAGGACAGATTGAAGATGAACACCAAGTAGCAACCAGCATCAGCAGGGCATTGGGGAAAGCTTGTGGAAGGCAGGATTTCAGCCAGGACTTGAAATAAGCCATGAAAAGCAGGAGGTGGAGATGACCAGGGAGAGAATGCCGGGTATGCAGGACAGCCAATTAAAATGCTGAGAATCAGGAGATGGAGTTTGTCTTACGTGATGAACAGCAAAGAGGCCAGGATCACTGGATTACAGAATATGTGGAGGACAGTAAGGTATAAGAAGATTGTGGAAAGGTAGGAAGGGGACATATCATTCAAGAGCATTGGATGCCAAATAGAGGATTTTCTGTTTGATGCAGGAGGGGTAAGAACTCCACTGCAGTTGATTGAATAGAGAAGTGATATGGCCAGATCATTGCTTTAGGAAGATCATTGCTTTAGGAAGCTGAGTGGAGAATGTTCTAAAGTGAGAGAGCCCTTGAGTCCAGCTGACCAAGCAAAAGACTACTGCAGACATCTAGGTGTAGGGTCACAAGGATCTGTACTAGGGCAGTGACAGAGGAGAGAAGGGGGCATATTAAGAAAGTTTACAAAGGTAAAATGAAGAGGACTTAAAAAAAATTGGATATAAAGGTGAAAAAGAATGCAGAATCAAGGATCACACACCTGGGTTGTGAGGCTGAGTGAGATGGTGGTGGTACTTGACACTCACAGGCAGTGGTGGGGACAGGAGAAAATCAGCCTGAGTGGCATGGAGGGTTCATGTAGGGGAAAAGAGTGACTGATGTATGACTGATAAGGAGAGTGGTGTGAGATCATCAAAAGCCTTAAATTTCATTCCAATGAGTTTGGCCTTTATCTTGTAAACAGTAGAGATCCATGATTGTTTCTTGAATAAGGAAATAGAGTTTTAGGAAGATTGTTTTGGTAGCAAATGAAAGATGGATTGGAGAGGGAGGGACAATAAATGTCACTTAATGTGGACTTGGAGCCAGGTGAGAATTATGGGGATGATAGGAAATAGTCTGTCACAAATTGGTTGCAGACTCATGTTGGAGATTCCTTTTCTCATATACAGCCACCTTAGACTGTATGACACGTGACTCTTCTGGGAATTGGGGATGTAACTCTGTTGCTATATCTGAGCCTATCATGAGTCAGCACCTTTGAGAGCTTCTGGTCAGATCACGTTGTGTATCCGAATCTCTCTCTGTGACCTTTATGGCTTATGATTGGCTGCTAGGTATGATAGTCTCTGCTGAGTATTGCCACCAGCTCCCATTTTCTGGACTCATCTCTTTCAGGGCCAGCAACCAGACCATCTTAGCTGTGGTTTCCTAGGTAATAGGGGCTAAAAAGACCACATTTTCAAGGCAGTCTGACAGCTCTTTAGTTGTAGCTACCACACCCAACTACCAAAAGCCATGAGTAGACCCAGGAATGGATCAAAACAAGTTTATGAACAAAGCAACAAAAATTAATTGAAAGCACCTGAAGTAGATCAAAGTACTTTGACTAGATCTCTCTCCTTTACCCTTAGAATCCTAGATTTAGAGCTGGAAGGACATCACCTTGTCTCACTTTCTCATTTTGTAGATGAGAGCTTTATAACTTACCAAGGTCACATCAATCAATCTTTCCGCGTCAACAAGCAAGTATTTCTTAAGTGCTTCCTATATTATTATGAAATGCTTACTGTCAAAGGAGATAGTATAGTACAGTACAGATAGTGCTTGATAAATGCTTATTCCCTTCACCCTTTTTCCCCTTCTGTGTGCCAGGCACCTTGCTAACCACTGAGAATACTCCCCCCAACCCCTATCTCCTCAAAAAAGCAAAATGAAACCCTGCTCCGAAGGACCTGACAATTAAATTTGGAGAAACACAAGTACATAAAGGCATCACAGGGAAAGTGAGGCGCTGGCACTTATCAGCCATGTTATCCTCAGAGTTATTTTTGATTCTTCACTCTCACCATAAATGTCCAGCTGCCACATCTTGTAATTTTTTTGTCTACAACATCTTTCGACTTGTCCTCTTTTTTCCATGCAAACAGTTATCACTCTTGTTTAACCTTTCATCACCTCCTGCCTAGTTTACTTTAATAGCCTTCTAATTGGTCTCTCTGCCTGAAACACTCTTTGATCCAGTCCATCCACTAAACAGTTGCTGAAGTGACTTTACTAAAGTGCAGGTCTCTAGCGATGTCTTCTCCTCAGACAATTACAACAGTTTTCTATTACTTGTAGGATTTTTTTGTAAATTCCTCTTTGGCTTTTCTTTTTCTTTTCTTTTTTCCATGTAAAACATTTCCATATTAGCCATGTTGGGGGTGGGGGGTGCAGAAAGGCCAAAAAAAAAAAGCAGCAAGAAAAATAAAGAGTAAAAAAAGTATGCTTCATTCAGAGTTTATCAGTTCTTTCTGTGGAATTGGGTAACATTTTTCATCATGGGTCCTTTGGAATTCTCTTGAATTAATTGTCTTGATTAGAGTTCACTAGTTCTTTCACAGTTGATCATTGTACAATATTACTTTTACTGTATACAGTGTTGTCCTGGTTTTGCTCACTTCACTTTGGATGAGTCCACATAAGTCTTACCGGGGCTTTTCTGACGCTATCCTTCTCATTTCTTACAGCACGTTAGTACTCGATCATACTCCATATACCACAATTTGTTCAGCCTTTACTAAATTGATGGGTATCCTCTCAGTTTCCAATTCCTTGCCACCACAAAAAGAGCTGCTATAAATATTTTTGTATTAATATAGCTTTTCCATCCTTTTCTTTGGGATATAGACAGTAGTGGTACTACTGGGTCAAAGGATATGCACAGTTTAATAACCTTTTGAGGGTAGTCTCAAATTCTTCTCCAGAACGGTTGTACCAGTTCACAACTTCACCAACTGTGCATTAATGTCCTACTTTACCATGTCCCCTCTAGCTTTTGTCATTTTTCTTTTTTTGTTATGTTAGCCAATCTGGTAGATATGAGGTGGTACTTCAGAGTTGTTTTTAATTTGCATTTCTTTAATCAGTGATGATCTAGAGTATTTTTTTCATGTGACTACTAATAGCTTTGATTTCTTTATGTGAAAACTGCCTGTTCATATACTTTGATCAACTGGTTTGGTTTTTGAAACTCTTCACAACCTAGCCCTTTAAGAAGACCCTACCAGTCTCTTAAAATTTTGTTCTACCATATTGCTGTCGCCTCCCCTCCTCTCCCCCCCACTGTTTCTTACCCTCAACAATCCATCTTCTGTCTCTGTATCTTTGTCCTGGCTATCCTTTATGCCTAGAATACTTTCCCTCCTAATGCTTCTTAGAATCGCTGGTTTCCTTTAAGATCCAACTCAAGAGTGACTTCCTTCAGGCCTGATTTTACTAGTCTCCTCATCTGCTAATTTCTTCCCTTCAAAAGCTATCTTCCATCAACTTCCACACATTAGTCTATGTGTATGTTGTTTCCCCCAATTTTCTTATTTACCTTTCTACTCCCAGTGTCTTGCAAAGTACCCTGTGCCTCACCAAGCACTTAAAAATTTGTTAGATTAAAAAAAAATGTTCATAAAATATATTTCTAAGTGTATTAGTAAAGAGGTAGATAGTTCAGTGAACAGCTGTAGTTAGGTTACATGTCGGAATGAAAAGGTGGTATTAAAAATCTATATTTTGTGCAGATCCACTAACTATATTTAAGCTATTCAGAAAATGTAGAACTCCAGGTTCCAATTAGATGAACCTGAATAATACCTCGACATGAAGTATCCTACTGAGGAGCCCCAATTCTCCATCAAAAGTCTATAGGGGGAAGGGATGAAAAGCTTCACTATTTCTTCCTCATTGATAGATGTTTCACCTTCAAAGTTTATAAGATTAACTGACTTGATAACGTTCTGTCAAGATATTTGCCCTGAAATGAATTTAGGATTTCTTCATTATATATGTGCTCAATTTCACTCAAGCCATTTATAAGAAAATTATCAAGTTTTAGCATATTTCACTAGTGTAAAGAAATCCCATTAAGGGAAACTTTTAGCAAGGTTCTTTGAATCAAAAGAAACAAGAAGAACAAAGAATCATGTAGTTAGAACAGCAAATGTAAATGGGGGATGAGGGGAGAAAGGAGGAAATCAGAGGTTAACGGTGAAATAAAAATTCACAGGTAAGCAAAGCATTCCTCATTAATGTTAAGCACACAGCTCATAAAACAAGGCATGTTAATGCTCCCTTGATGTACATATTATCCAGAAAGTGAAAGTACTCTCTTTCAGCTGTGCTACAGACACAGTATTAAAAAATATTATGAGATGCCACGTTTGGCTCTGTGATCACCTAACTTCCATCTCCAGAAAAGAGAGTAGTGTGTCAGTGATATTGAACACACTTGATATTGGGTTATTATGTTTAAACAATGCCAAATTCAAAATTTTCTACTACTAATTTTATTTTCAAAACAGTTTTTCCTATTCTTGTTCTTAGGAAAGTGGGAGTTAGGCACAGGCACCAGAGGAATCATTCCAACATGAAATGGCACCCATTTCCACATCGATGCATTCCTGACCATTTGTTTAAATACTACATTGGGCCCTCTCGCTAGGATAGCATTAGCTTGCGAACTAACAATTCAATCATACTTTAAGCAGCCATTTACTCTCCTGTTAATAGAAGGAAAAAATCCAGTTACCATAGCAACTCACACATCACACAGTAATTAGGGAGTACCTAAAATCGCCAAACTCTATTTCTGACAGTGTTTTCTTTGGGAAATGTCTAATAATAAAACATAAATATGCTTCTTCCCCTTATTCAAAATTTGCCCTAATTGTTTATTCTTCACTATTGCCAACTTTCTTCCATCTAGTCATGCAAAAGAAGTTTTAAATAAAAAATAATAAAGAGACAAAGGAAAAAATGCTGATTATATCATAAACAACATACAAAACCACCAATAATCTTATGAGTTGAGAAAACATCAGACTGGGTTTAACCGAAATTAAACAAATAGAATAAATAACACACAATTAAAAACTAGTATCAAATGTCCTGAAAACACATCTGAAAGAATTGACTATGAATTGAAGAGTTAGGGAGAGAGAAAGATAGCTGAAAAATCTAAGCAACCTTTTTTCTCACTTATCAGATCTACATGTTTATGTAATATTTGATCTAGAAGTCACCTTAGACCTGTCTGTCTGGTCCAGTACCCACATTTTCAGTTTAGGAAACTGATGTCTAGTGACTTGCTTAGTATCACACAGGAAGTGACATAACTAGAACTTGACCTTTTAAACTACTCCCCCTGCCTGCCCCTTTTCCCCTGGAATTTTACTGATAGCTTAAAGTGAGATACTTTTATAGGTTTGTATTGGATAATATAGAGTAACTTGAGGAGCTGGTCCTTTTAAATGTTCATTTATTAAGCAAATGTCTATAAATTATATGAATATTATATAAAAATATCATATAAATTACCTATTGTATTACTTACTGTAGATAAGCATTGTGTTTTATCTGTTTGGGCTAAAAAATAAAACAACAGTCCTTAATGTGCAGGAGTTTTTGATACCTTATGGGACAGATAAAATATGTATACAAATAATTGCGGTTACCAGTTACATGACCTGTGATTTTACAGAAATAGCCCATTTATTTTCGTTCAGTAAGTTGCCTTCAGTCCCTGTTGAGGGAAGGATGGAATACGGGGGATGACAACTAGAGAGGAGGAGCAGGGTCAATCAACTCAGTTTATGATCTCTGGCCCCAGGCCAAGTTGTCTTGACTGGTATGTGACTGAACAAGCAAACAGTTCAGCTGAGCTGTCCTCTCTAGCCAACCCTAGACCATCAGGATTGACACCCCATCCAACTCTCTGCCATGGCTATTTTGCCATTCTCACTCATCTGCAAATTTTCCTCCCCTCTCCCCCTTTTTCTCCAAAAATTAAATCAACATTATCATACCGACATTTTCATAGAAAGAGTTTGTTATTTGACCTCCCTGTTCATCAGCTTACCATTCATCGACTCCTTACATTCCCTTCCCCGTATGTGTTTGGGACTTTCCCCTCCTCCTCCTGTTTGAATGAATGTGAATTCTTTGAGGTTAGGGACTGTCTCATTTTTTATTTCATAAAACATGTTTGGCACATAATAAATGTTTTTTTTGTTCATTTATTAAGCAGCTCTTATGTGCCAATAACTGTGCTATGCACTGCAGATAAAGAGATGTAATCCTCAGGGAGCTTATATTCTTTTGGAAAGAATGGAAGAAAGAAAGAAAATATTCCTCATGAGCATGGAATTAAATAAAAAAGAAATCTTAGAATATATAATTTGCTTCATTCCTCACTCCATTAGGGGCTAAAATTTATGGCCAATGATCTCACAGAATTTGAGAGCTAAAGGAACTTCAAAGACCATTTAGTTCAGTTCATGTATGAAAGCAGTCCCCACTATAACACACCTGACATGGTTGTGTAGGCTTTGCTTAAAGACCTCCAGAGAGGTCAGTAATAACTCATATTTAGATAATATTTTAAGGATAACAAGGTACTTTGCCTTCAGCAATTCTATGAGAAAAAAATAGTGCAAATGTTATCCCATCACTAGTGATATGGAAACTGAGGCACAATGGGGTTATTAAGGAAGGAAACAAGCAGTTTTCATCACTTACTATGTGCCAGACACCTGGGAGATAGAGGTTATCATCGTCATCCCTATTTTACAGGTAAAGAAACTGATGCAAACAGAGGTTGAGTAACTTTCTCAAGGACATACAATTAACAAGTGCCCAGAATTCTATCCACCTTTATCTATGACAACACTTAGCTTCCTTTAATGAAATAATAGTTAAATATAAACGTATAAATATTCAGCATTTCAAAGTTTGAAAAATGCTTATATGCATTACTTGATTATTTATAGAATTTTTCCCTCATTTTCAAGAACAGATTTATACTGAGCTCTTTTTTAAAATTTTTTATTTAATTGTACAATTACTTCCCTTCAAATTAGAAATTTTTGAGTTTATTTTCTTTTAACCTAAAAATGCACACTACTTTCATTTAGATATTTCTCAAAAGACCTTGTTGGTTTGTCATTTTCCCTAGATTGATTTTTTTTTAGTAAGCAAAGATTTCTATACTTGAAGGGAAAGGTTAGATAAAATCATTTAAAATGATTTTATAGTAATAATTTTGTATTAAAATGTCTCTCTAATTAATATTATTAATTTGTCATCCAGGTGAACATTCAGCCATCAGAGTGGCATCGTTCAGTCCTGCTTCCTCAGTCCTGGCTTGGATTTATGAATAGAACATACCACGCAGTCCTACAGGTATTTAAATATTTGGGATGCTTTGTATGTAGTGGAAATGATACTTTGTCATTGTTGAGATATTTTAAGCAGCACTCATTTGGAAAACTAACTTTGTCAGAAGTGTAACGATCCTTTGAATCACAGATATATTGGAGATGTGTGCAACCTATCATAGCTTAAGGAGAGCTGAAGTAAGGAGCACAAGATTTATGTCTATGCTCCAGCATTATTTAGTTGTATGATTGTTGGGCAAGGCATTTAATCCAAATAAGCCTTAGTTTTGTCCTCTATAAAATGGATAATACATACTCCTTGAAAAAAAACAGCGTGATATAGCAGAGAGTACTAGCCATCTGGAAACAGGACAATGAAAAAAACAGCATGATATAGCAGAAAGTACTAGCCATCTGGAAACAGGACAATGTTGTTTCAAGTCCTGTCTCTGAAACATAATATGATGACCAGGAGCAAGTCACAGTAATCTCAGTGCCATAAGGAGCTCTTTTATGACTGTACATTTCAGGAGGAGGTGCTGATCTGCATCAGTGGAGAGATTTGCCATTCCTGGACTTTTCCACATTGATGAAAAAATAAGTCTGGTCTACATATTTGCTCCTAAAAACTTGTGTCACCTGAGGATTATTTTGACTGAAATGAACTATTTAAGCAATACCTCTACCAGGTCTATTTTCAGATATGGTTAGGGGAAAAGGAAAAGAACTTCTATGTTCTAAAGTGTTTGTAGTGGCAATGAAATAGAAATTGCAGGGATGTCTATCAATTGGGGAGTGGCTGAACAAGTTGTGGCAGATGATTGTGCTATAAGAATTCTACTGTGCTATAAGAAATGATGAGCTCACTGATCTTAAATATGGAAAGGCTTGCATGAAATAATGAAGAGTGAAATGGGCAGAACCAAGAGAATATTGTATGTAGTAATAGCAGTATTGTTTTAAGAATGACTTTGAGTGAATAATTCATTTTAATTATTATAAACACCCAAATTAACTATAAAGGACATATGAATAAAGATGCTCTCTGCATCCAGAGAAAGAACTGATAAATAGAATTATTTATAGCATAATTTTACACATACACACACACACCTATTTGTGTCTAATGGTAGCCATCTCTAGAGCAGTGGAAGCAGAAAGGAAGAATAAAAAAGAAATTTACATGATAACTTTATCATATATTTAAAAAAATACCAAGTTGTGCATAATAGATTTACAGTTTCATGTGCAGTCATCTTTTATTATACTGCGTTATGGTAATGCTTGTTTTATTCCATAAATTAAGACTAAAATAAAAACAGCAAATGTGAGTTATTTATTAATAACAGTTTTCAGATTTTTTTTAATGAGATCTCTGAGTTAACCAGCATGGACAGCTCTGGGTGGGAAGCTTTTTTTTTTTAACCAATGCAGAGCAGCTCACCTGCAATCTCCATCTTAGGGAATTGTCTGTGGGAATTGAGAAGTCAAGTTAACTTTCCAGAAGCTCCAAAGCCAAAAAACTCCTCATTAGCAAGAATTGAATCCAGGGCTTCCTGGCCATCCCTCTGTAACTTAGTAGAGTTCTTAGGAGAGTTGCAATTAAAAAAAAAAAATTCACCTCTGGCCAGTCCGGGGATGAGCCTCCCAGCATGTGTCAGCTGAATTTTTGGTCACAGAGGCGTGGCCACTCTGGAAGTGTGTCCTATCCTCTTAGAGGCGTTCTCTGATCCCAGGGTGTTTTTTACATCTAAGGTGAGATGCTGGAATAGGGCTTTACAGGAGATCTCAGAGGAGGCTTTAAAAAAATAAAGAACACAAAAGTTTTCATTGAATTCCAAACAAGTGATAGTGTCCTAGGTTTTGTAATTTTTATTCCTAAAGAAAGTATTATAAAAGAAGTTGGAATATTGTTTATCTAGCGCACAAGGAAAAAAAAGCAACTACTTAATCCTTCTTCCCCCACCCGCACTATGGGGAGAATTTCAAAAGGAGTCTTTGTAGTTCTAGAAAGTAGGGTAAATACAGTAGAAATAAATGCTTTGCTTCTAAATTAGGGGAAAAAAGGGTGACTCCTAAATTGAACTTGCAGACCTTTCCCAGTCCTCCTTTGTCTTAGTGCCTTCCCTTTGAGATTATCTCCACTTGATCTTGTATATAGTTGTCTGAATGTTGTCTCCACTATTAGACTGGGAGCTCTTGAGAGCAGGGGCTCTTTTTTATTTTCTTCCTATGCCAGGGTTTAGCACAGTCCCTGGCACCAAATATATGCTTGACAAATGTGTGTCGACTCAATCTAAAACATGGTACTTTCAAGTGAGATTTCGCTGGAAAACTCACCATTTCCTGCCTGGAAGTAACTGAGAATTCTTATCACTGGTGTGTCTTAGATCCATCCCAAATCTATTTAAATTTCATTTCCAAGTCCAATGTTTCTCACAATACTTTTTGAAAAAATGGGTCTTCTGGTAAATATGGAGATAAAAAATACGTCGTGATGCAGTCGATAATCTGGTGCTAGAGAATTGGCGTTGTCAAGTTGTGTAGTTTATACCCTTCGTCCTCAGTTTCTCCCTCTCTACTCCCTCTCTCCTTTTTTGAGGAAAAGACAGCAGATGTAGACTGTAGATAAAGACCATCAGGGTTTGAGGGCATTCTCTCCTGGCGCTCAGTAAGTACTTTTTGATTGGAACGTCTCCAGAAGGATTACCCCTTAACACTTAGCTGTTCTTGAGGCTCTCATTAGAGAAAAGAATCTGTTGTCAGTTTTGTAGTATTTTTTTCACCTATCCTTAAGTAAGCAAGGTTTATTTCCTTATTTGTGAATCTAATTGCTTCTGGGAAAGAGCATTTTGAAATGAATGCCAGTGAGATGCCCCCTGTTGATTTTCATTCCTTTGTCATTTAATGGATGATAGCTTTGAATGATTAGTGAAGTATACTTTATAGCTTTTTTCTTTTTTTACCCCCAAATAAAGCTTTATTTATCAAGGATCAGAGAATTTATCAGGGTAGTGATCACCTTCCCTCTGTGCCTTAGTTTGAAAGTTTTCATCAGTTACTGTGACTGAAAAATACCATGATCCATGTGTCACCTTTTGGGTAATGAGCCTCTCTAAATTAATTAGGCTACTCCTCAGGTAACAGTTATTTCCTTGTTAGGGTTATGTCTGAAGCATTTTTTAGGTTTTCTAGCACCCGTGAAGATTTGTATCTTATTGGTACATAGAGTTTGAGAACTAAAGGTTGCCTCAGTCCTGTGATCAGGCGTCAGAGAAGGATTTTATTGGAGAAAGGACTTATTTAATTTAAAAAGTATAAAACATTAGTAATAACATGATCTTAATAAGTAATCAGTGCTTATTGATTGAAGGAAATCTTTCATTCTCTACTAAAAAGTAGCCTGCTAGCAGTTAGATTCTGTCATTATCCTAGACCAGCTCTGTCAAAGTCAAATAGAAAGGGGGATGTTAAACCATATATGAGGATCTCTGCAGACTCAAGATGACCACATTTAGCAGTATCTGTGTTCTAAAGTATTTTGATTTATCTCATTTAATATGTCCCAATTATATTTTAATCTGATTAGGCTGCACTCCATGCTTAGCACCGGGCCCTAGACTATGTTCCCGTCACGAATACATGTCGTATCTTGTCATACTGCCCTAGCCATCATGCCTGTCAGACATGCATTAAATATTCAGTGTTAAGTGATGATAATGTTGATGTTAAAGAGATTTCAAGCTGATATGAACCATTCATTTTGTTCCCCCTTAATCTCTGTTTGTTTTTTAATAGCTTCTGTCATGGATTATTAAATGCGTTTTGATTGGTTGGTTGGTTGATACTTGTCTCCTCTTTTTTTCTATCTGTAAACTATCCTTTCCTGATCTGATCAGCTCGCTTTAGTTTAATTATCATTGACAGATGACTATCACATTTTTATAGCTCCCTCTCTGGACTCTAATTCCACATCACCAAGTCTGTGCCAGACATTTCCACCTGAGTGTGGGCGCCAAACGGAATTTATTATTTCTCCTGCTCACCCCATCACTCTCTCCAGACTTTCTTACTTTTGTTGATGACATTACAATTCTTTCAGTCTTCGAAGTTTGGAACTTCAGCATCCCCCTTGATTCTTGCCTCTCTGCCTCTCAGTTACTCCCCAGCTAAGTGACTCAGCGAATCAGACATTGAGCCTGGGGCCAGGAAGCTCTGAATTCAAATCTGGTGTCACTCTTTAGCTTTGTGACCTTGGGCCAGTCAGTAGACCTCTCAGTTTTCTCAATGTAAAACAAGGAGAACAATAGCACCTATTACTCTTATAAGGATCAAATGGTATCATACTTGGAAAGTACTTATCATAGTACATGGCAAGTAGTAAATCTTAATAAAATCTTATTTCCTTCTCATTTTCCCTTCCTTCTCCCATGTAACTGTCACTTGCTAGGTCTTTTAATCCAACTTCCCAAATCCCCTTGCCTCTGTCTCCTTTTCTCCTTCGCATGATCACTGTCTAAGTTCACCTCTCTCACCTCAGTTATTGAAGCAGCTTAATTGATCGACCTGCATCTAGTCTTTTTACTTTATGATTCATCCTCCACACCCCTGCTAAGAAAATGTTCTTATGACCCAAGTCATATGATATTTCCTTGCTCAACAATCCTTAGTGAATTCTGTAACTCATCTTGGCTTTGAAGATTTTTCACAGTCTGACTCACTTCTACTTTTGCTAGATTTTTTAATATTATACCCTTTTATGTCCTCTATATTCTAATTATCCTGGACTCCGTTGTCCCCCACACTTCCTATTTCATCCCTTCCTTCTGTGTCCCTACACTTTAACTACTGAGAATGTCCTCACCCACCACCTAACTTCTTTCAGGTCTCATAGGTCTCATTTTCTGATCTTTAGCCTTCTCCCAAATTGTTTTTTTCTCCCTCCTCAAATTCCTTGTATTTTTATATCTATGCATATTATACATTATATTACCTGAGTAAAATATAAGCTTCTTGAGAGCAGACAAGCCTTCTTTTTCATGTTTGTATCTTCATTGGCTTATACTTGTCCTATCATTTTTAAAGTCATGTCCAACTGTTCGTGATTCCACTTGCGGTTTTCTTGGCAGAGATACAGGAGTGATTTGCCATTTCCCTCTGCATCTCATCTAACAGATGAACAACTGAGGCAAACAGGGTCAGGTGTCTGAGTCTGGATTTATAGTCAGGAAAATGATCTTTCTGACTCCAGGCCCACCCCTCTGTCCACTGTACCACATAGCTGCCCCAACGTTATACTCTGTAAGACATTTAATGTCAGTAGAATTAAAATGAATTAAAATCTGGATCACCTAAATCAAAGGAAAAGAGACATGGGGGGGCGGGCAAAAATGTGCTCTAGCACATTACCAAGATAACATAGTTCTCCAAAAGTAGTTTAAACATTTTTATCAAATTGATGTAACAAAAGGAGATTGGTTGGTGATGTACCTAGTCTGAAGATTAGCATATAGAGAGTGTGTGTATTGTTTTGACAATCTACATAACATGAACTGATAGGCCCCCAATATTTTGGATAGACCCTTTGTGGAGGAGTTTCAAGCAGAGGTAGACAAAAGTTTGGAAGGATGAGAAGGCAGAGATGTGCTATGATCTATATATGTGCTAAATCCATATTGATAAAACCATATGTCCATTCAAATATTTTCTACCTCAGTTGTAAATACAGATATCAATGATTTTAGCCTTATTATTTCTGATTTAGCTGCCAACTGCATAACTCACCATTCTTTATTATTCTTTAACCTTATCTTTTCAAAAGTTTTTCACCATTTTTCACCATTTTTGGTTCTCATACAGATGGGTTGAGATAGCAACTCATATGTTTCTGTTTGTTTCCTAAATGCTCTTAAATCATTTGTTGGCATTACCACTTATAAACATTTATTATTATTTTTTATCTTCTTATCTATTCTCTGTTTCTCTTTTAACCTCAGTTTGGACTATAGGTTTATACAGTTCTCCACAACAGGAAAAAAACCCTGAGGGCATTGACATTACATTTGCAGATGAACAATAGCCATTAAAATTTCCTTGTTTTTTCAACATTAGGTTATATGTTTTATTTAGAAGCACAGAGCTCTTCAAATAATAGGAAGTTCATAAATGGTTGTTGAATGAATGAATGACTTTCTCACCATTGACACTTACTGCATGTTTTGAAAAGATAACCACTAGTATTCAGTTTTAACGTCATAATTTAAATAGCTTAAAAATTACTGAAGTGGATTGATGTTTATATACATTGTGCCTTCCATTTAAAAGTTTTATTGATATATTTTGTTATAGAATTTTAATTTCTCATTATGTATACACATGCACACACACACACACACACACACACACCCTCAGTAACCTTTTATAAAGAATTTACAGGAAAAAACAATTTCTGTAATGCTAATAAATCCATCAAGTGAGCCTGACAATATATGCCCTGTTCCATACCCATGATCCCCTATCTCTGCAGTGAAAGAATGGAGGTTCATTTTCTCATCTCTTTTGGGACAAGAAGTTTAGGTATTATAATCAAACAGGCAAGCCACAAGCAGTTATTAAATGTCTACTACTTTCCAGGCACTATATTAGGACCTGGGGATATATGTAAAAAGAATGATATAATCCCTTCTCAAAAGGTTCTTGGATTCTAATGGGAGAAACAAGTGCATATTTAAATATATACAGAACAAGTATAAAGTGAATAATTACAAATAAATATAACAGTTAAATGAAAGGTAGTAAAGAAAAGCAGACCCTAACAGTTACAGGGATCAGGATCCGTTTAATACAAAACATGTTCCTGAACTGTGTCCCAAAGGAAGAACAGGGCATTGTGAGGTAGAGGTAAAGAGTAAGTTCATTCCAGGGATACTGAACAGTCAGTACAAAGACATGGAGATTGGAAATGGAATATCATGTATGAAGAAGAGAGAAAACTGATTTGACTCCATTGCAGAGTACCAAAGGGAGTATAATTCCTAATATACCTAGAAGGACAGATTGGAGCCGGGTTGTAAGGGACTTTAACAACTATTTGAGATACAGAGGCTTTGACTCCTATGTCTTTACCTGATGGTAAGCAGATCTCTTCGTCCTCAGAGGGGAATGGCGCAATCCTCTGGTCACCAAGAAAATAACCTTCTATGGTCTTAGTTTTTTTCCCTTTTCTGGGCATTTTCCCAGCCAGTTACTTGACTTCTGAGAGTCCTCTCCAC